>CM060104.1:50622879-51235379 GCA_030522415.1 Channallabes apus
GGGAAAAAACCCACTATTGCACGCTAAGTAAAATAAATACATGTTAATTAATGGCTTGTGTCCTGAAATTCTGTCAACACTGTCAGACATTTCTAAAATAAATATAATAAAGTCAGGCATTCTTGTGGTCAACCGAAACTTCAATGATCCCTTTATGACTCCCTGATTGTTCTATAACCTGTTTAATTGCTCAGGTTCTTGTAATCATTGTTTTAAAGATTTGACTGATACTGCTGTGGTCACAGACAATATTCATTTCCACACCATATGTCTTAAATTACATTAATTCTGGGGTATTTTTTTATTTTTATAAAATGAATTAATTTCAAGCACTTTAAATATAAATCTAGCAAATAATGCAAAAGCAAACTGTATCCCATATACGTTTCAGAAGTTAATTAGCATAATGGGCAATTTTGTTAACACCATCACAATGTCAATTACCGTCAGGAAATTCATTTGACTGTGGTAACTTATCGTGTGACAGTGATGACAAAAACATCCAAAGTAGGTTTCATTTCACTACTTATACTGTACTTATACTAGTACAAAAACTTTTTATATTTTCTTGAACAAAACATTTTTGTTAATTTCTTAATGTTTTTAAATTAATGTATTATTTTGTTTAAATGTTTTTGTTTAAACATTGCTTTAAAAGGGCACTCACACACACACATTATAGGCAATTTGACTTAGAACTGTGGGAAGAAACTCACCAAACATGGAGCACACAGAAACTCAACACACACAGACACGAGGTATTGAACACAGACCCTGGAATTGCAAGGCGACAGTGCTAACCACTAAGCCACCATGCTGCCTAGAGCACAGTTCAGTGGTTTTAAAAGTATGAAATCTGGATTTAAAAAGAGTTTGATGCAAAAACTTGTTTACTTTAAAATTGTTTTAAAGATGTGAAAGTTAATTCCAAAGTGTTAAATGCTGCACAAGTGTTTGCAATAAAGTGTAATAGCTTTGTATCTGTAAACCATTTAAATCTTTCAAAGATCTCTTCTCTTATAACTTTTACCCATGGCCCAAATAAAGATAATTTAAATACATCTTTTAATGTCTGATGATGACGACAAAAACCCTGTAAAACACTAAAAATGTTGTCATTTGACAAAAATGTTATAACTGCAAGGTTGTTCCAAAACTGGAACAACCAATATATATTAAGTTTTTAGAAATAATAAATTTATAATTTTTTTAATTAAAAACATGTCTAATCGCATACATATTTAAACAATTATTAAATTGTTTGTTAAAACTATTTGTACAACATGCCAAATTTAACCCAAAACATGAAGTATAACTAGAAAAAAAACTGGAAGTGTTTTAAGTAAGCATATTTTTCAGGAACACTTCCAAATATTTTCTGAAAGTCATACTTCGTTACGTGACTAGGGATCATTATAACATTTGGGAGGGAAAACATGACTAACAGTGTTGAAAAGAAAAAGACAAGCAAACGTTAACAGATTCTAATGATTATAAGGTTAGAAATCACTTTACCAGCATCAGAATCTGTTAACGTTTGCTTGACTTCTTCATGCTGCAAATAAAATTCCATAGATTGACATTACCACTACTTCACGTCATGCACATTTCAAAACAAATATGTAATTTTACTTGTATGGTGCTAAAATAGCTATACTTAACAGTATTAAATAAAAGCTATACATTTTAATATATCCTTTTTGGGGTAGATGTATAATAACATCCCTATTTGATTAATACTTAAGCACTTAAACCAAGTACTTTTGTCTCTCCGCAGATGCAGCCCCAGCCCCATACAGATTTTGCAGCAATACAATATAGTGGAGCAATTACAGCACTCACTACATAGCTTTGTTGATTTATACATTTTTGGTAGTATGTGTACTGTATCCTGAGGTCTAGTCTGGAGCTTCACACCTCCAGTGTTGGGATTTTAAATCTTTCCACCAGTCTGTGTGCATGGAGATTGCATATTCTATCTGTGCTTTGTGAGATTCTTCTGGATACTCTGGTTTCCATCCACAGTACAAAAACAGCAACGTATTCTAATTGATCTTTCCATATTGCCTGTGGTGTATGATTGGGTGTGTGTTTGTGTGTGCCTTTGCACTGTGATGGGCTATCTGGTGGCTCCACGGACCCTATAAAGGATAAGCGGCGCATGAATGGATGAATGAATGAATGTCATACTTTTTAACCATTTTAAGTTACATCAAATGTTGTGTAATATGTCAGAGACAATTTAATTCTCCCTTTTAAACTTAATAAGACAAAATTGCGTGACATATTATTGAGAAACCAGGAAACAGAACCATGCTCGGTCTTGAAGAATCACTGATGGTGGAAAAATTATTGACCCAACCAAGCTTTGATACCGAAGACTCTTTCCCTAAAAGTTATAAAAGTCTAGTTTTATCATAAGAGTTAATATATATTTGTTCATATCATATTAGAATAGGTGCATTTATATGTATAAACCCGGATCTGAATTACAGCCAGCACTGCTCTTCTTGAAAAATTACAAACACCCTTTGACCAATTCAACAGCACAGTGGCATAGTTCTCCAAGTTTTATAATTGTTTGATTGTTAAATGTTGTTAAACATGTTTTTAAATGCATGCATGTCATGTTGCGCTTATTTCCTACACCTTCTATGATAGCTGAAAGTCAGTGGATATGAATTTTCATTTTACATTTTTCATGAACATTGAATGGTGCACATTTAATGTAATTACTGCTTTCACACCTTGACTTGTAATGAAATATTGCTTCTAAAATCACATTGGCATAGAATTGGCTTTATGCTGGGCTAAACCTGAATACAAGGTTCATGGTGTAATGAAAATGAATACATTCCTTTTTCTGAAGACAGCTTGAAAGAATAAAACCTTTATTTATATGTACAATTTAGAAGCAGTATATACAGCAGTTCAATAAATTAGGTATAAAGGAGGACGTTCTCAGCGTTTTGGAGCTTGACAGGTCCAGATGACTGAATCAGGATTGTACACAAACTCCGTCCTGCAGAAAAATAAAATATGTTAGCTCTGACATACAGTATGTATGATCTTTTATTTGTTGTTTGCAAGACACAGGAAATTGAAAGAAATTTTAATTAGGGGAAATAAAACTTACTCTCTTTTTTGTGTCTGACCATTCCCACGACACAGCAGGCCCTCATCGCATGGACAGATCTGGTTGATGCTAAATGCAAGTCCGCCGTCTGGTACATAGCAGCTCTGTCCCAGTGCCAGTCGACGCTTACACACGCTCTCGCCATGATGACGAGCGCAACACATCGAAGCCCCACAGTCCTTATCCACCTTACACCGGGAACCTGAGATGATCACAGTTTAGATACTGATGCACAGGCTAAATTAATATTCATCATGCACTGACGTTTAATCGACTTCACCTGGACTAATATTGATTCTTACCTTCCTGTCCTTCTGGAATACTCCGGATGCATCTGCCGAACATGCAGCTGAGTCCTCGCACACACTGGGCGTCTCGCCGGCAGTATTTTCCTTCTTGTCTTAGAGGAACACATAGGCCAAAGTGGCGGTCACAGGAGAAACCCTTTCCACAGGCACGATCGTGGTCACAGGCCACCTACAACCAGGAGCAAGTTTTAAAGCCAAACTGCAAGGTTTTTAAAAAAAAATTTTTATGAATGTCTTTAGTGAACGTCTGAACTCACATTACTAAAGATGTTATAACTTACGTCATAGTGAGTAAATCCTATTCTTCATCTAAATCTATTCTTCACCGTAATATAAGCTATATACGTGGTCTAGTTCTATAGTCATAAAAGGTAATGGTCTTTAACTTTCAAAAACAAACATTGGATAAGTAATTACAGCAAAATATTTGCACAGATTGATCATCATTCTTAACACACACTCAATAAAAAACACCAACTCACCATATCACCCTTCTGGTTGTTCGGAGATATCTCTGTCTCTCTTTCTCTCAACCCTTTTTCTGGTGGACTGTATGGCATTGATAACATCCAGGCCCAGATCCTTGCTTGAACAGCTGACACACACATACACACAAACAGGATGCGCAGAAACCTCGCTGCAGTTTTCATGTTCAACGCTCACACTGGTCCAAAACAAATTGTCTTACAAAAGCGTAAGCATCAAAATAGCTAGAAATGCCTGGTCGTTGTTAGTGTCACCAACTGGCAGTGAGTCCCATCTGTAAAGCCCTCTCTGCATGGCATCACAGTGGTCCACCAGTACCTTATATACCCAGATGCAGCTACTCTTATGTTTGTGTTTGTTAAAGCAGTAGGATAGGAGGAGACAATTAGTAGTTATAGGATTAGCAAAATTGCTTGCACCGCCCCTCGACACCCCATGCTTAGGTAACTGTGGTGAAATTTTCAGTTGCAGAGGTGAAAGGAGGGGGGGAGGGCCGAGCTCGTCTGCGCTAATAGACAGATAACAGGCTCTGTCAATGGGGTGAAGCAAGCAGCTCATCTCCATTTACAGGCATACATAGGGTGAGGCTCTGAATGGCAGACAAACAGAACATAGAGACCTGCATCATTGGGAGGTATGCAGAGGGTTGCTTGCTGTTGACCTGAGCCCCTGCCTCTGGACAAACAGTCCCCCTTAACATTAACACAGACCCCCTATACACCCCCTCAGCCCCATGCTGAGAGTAATTTGCAGAAGCACTTTGCACAGACGACTCTGGCGATCTCAGTAAACATAATTATCATCAGCGATCTGCAGTCTGCAGCAGCACTGACGGGCAATGGAAATTGACAGCAGGCATCTGTTTTTTTTTTAACTCAGCCATTTTTAGTTCAGTATTTAGGATATCTGTATTACTGTATTGTATCTACTGTATACAAACATAAGATTACCTTACTTGCAAAGTCAAATAATTTATTTAGATGTAACAGTTGTAGAAGTGTTAAATATAATGTAGATTATATGCCATTTTGCTGAACATAGCCTAAAAAATCATATTAAAGCAGTTTATGTATACATCAGCTGTGGCATATGTTCTGCATCTCTCTCTCTTACTTTAACAAATGCCAAGGATTGTATTTACTTCCTGCTTTATATCTCCCAGATTACTATGTTAGTGCTTGCATATTATCTTTGCTGTTATTGGCGCTTGAACCTACATTTTAGGCCAGTTAAAAATAAATCTCGTAAATGCTATGAAAACATCCTGGAAAGAGCCAAGAAATATTGCATTTTTCAGGTTTAAATTACTGACTTCTCTTCCTTTTGTGTAGTCTCGTGCCGAACAAACCTAAACCAACATTTCTACCATATAAATAGCTATAAAAAGCAGTCACAATTACAAGAAACTTTTAGCAGCAATGCAGTAGACATATCTTTGCTCCAGCGGTGACAGGACTTAATGATAACGTTACGAGTCAGTGAGTGGATAAGATCTAATTCCCCAGGTTGGCTGGATCATTGTGGTGGAAAGCAGACACATTGTTTCCCATGTACGCAGCTCTTGTCTGCTGTCTGATTGTCTGCCATACTGGTGTCTCATTAGGGGACAATTAAATGTCTTTATCAATTAATGATGGCTAAACTGATAAGGAAAGAGATAGTAGAGATAGTCAATGGAGACCCTGGATGCCATAGCATGCAATGCTTTTTTTTTGTTTGTTATCCTTTGCCTAAGAACATCAGAAATTGAGGTGCTGCAAACCAGCTCATGTTTGGTGTGTTCCCTTTTTCCACTAAGACCATATGGAACATAAACAGACCATAACAGCATATCCTGCTTTGTATCTTTAAGCCGAACATGATTTTCAGTGAAGGCATACACTTTCTGAGCAGATGTATAAAGGGCTGTGAGGTGCAGACAGCAGGCTGTAACTAACCAACACAGACTGTTTATTTGGATGCACCAACACAGCTTTTCAACTACAGAACAATATATTGGTGTTAAGTGCTTGTGGGACTAAAATGGAGATTATGTCTGTACTAGCCGACTGACTTTCTGCGTCTGGCTTCTATGTGTAATGTTATTTGTGCCAAAATCCAGTCATATTCAGAATCTCATATTGATTCATAATCTGAAGAGGCAACAACAGGAAATTAATGATATCAGGATCTGTTTGGAGTACATTTGTGAAAGTTGCAAAGAACAATGACTTGTTTTCGGTGACACATCATCTGCAAATTGAACTAACATTATCATGAATCAAACTGGCAAATTCACATTTGTCACAGGCAGTAGACGGTAGAATTTTGAACATGTGTGTTAATTTCTGTGAAATTATTCTTACATAACAGAAGTAAGGTTTGTCAAAACATAGGAATTTAATAAGATTGCTACCCCTAGCTAAATTACCTAGTTCAGTGTTTCCCCAAGTGTGGGCCTTGAGAAAAGAAAAACACAGGCATGTAAAGGTACTACAGTTTGGCCATAACCCATCATTTATAACAAATAAATTAAACTAATATATAGTTAATTTAAAAATTCCCTTTAAGTATTATATATTTGAGTATTTATATTTAAAAAGTAACCTGAACTAATACAGCAAGCCATGGGATTTAACAACATAATATTTTACTCACAACTTTATGCTTGTCAGTAAAGTTGTCATTTAAAATTGGCGAAAGTCTTGTTAAATTTGGAAATATCTGACCATGATAATTTAGCACACATGTACAGTTATAGTGTATACAGTACTATCAAAATATGCACTTTAAACCTGCATTTTCTGTTACAAGGTACAGTATCTTAATACTTAATGCACACACACACACACACGCATGCACGCACACACACACACACACACACACACACACACACACACACACACACACACACACACACACACACACAGTGCGTAATAATGAGTTGGTCAGGACTACAGGGGGTGACTCACTCAGATAACATTATTAGCGTTACTTTAGCAATCACCCATTAACTTGTAGAATTAGCCACTGGAACACTTTCTAATGATGAGAAGGCGGTGTGTATTGTGTGTTTGTCCTACATGGGCTGTGGACGAATGTGATTTCATTTAATGGGATTTAATGTTATTTTTGTTGTCACAGGCACCAAAACTTCATTTTATTCCATTCAAATCATAATAATCTCCAGCTCACAGAAGACTTTAGATTTTTTCGTCTATCATGTACTTCGGCTATCATGTATAAGTACTTCTCGTTATTTTGAACGCACTGTCTCACCCTTTTATGTATGCACAGCACGAGCCTGACTAAGGAGCCCATTAATAACCCTTATCAGTAAATGATGACTGAACTGATAATGAGGTTGAGACGTGGGAATGAGGCTAGAGAAATGTGGGGGGAGGGGGGTGTGGTCAGAGTGGTCATGGTAGTGGGTGTTTGTACTGTATCAGTCTGCATGACTGCCTTAAACCAATACTAAGCAATCAATAATTTACATTTTAGAAATATCTCATACAATCATGTTAAAATCTGTTGATGCCAAACATATGCATCATCCACACTAGAATAATATAAGACTAATATGCTAGTTACCAAATTCAGTTCAGTTCAACTGTATCTGTACAGTATAGTGTGTTTAACAATGGACATTGTCACAATATAGCTTTATTTCTGGACACATATAAAAAAAAAACAAGCAAGCCGGTGGTAGTGGTGGCAAGGAATATGATCTTGATATGATAGGAAGAAACCTTGAGAGGAACCAGAATCAAAAAGGGAACTCATACCTTCACCCAGCAGTATATATATATATATATATATATATATATATATATATATATATATATATATATATATGTGTGTGTGTGTTGGTTGTGTTTTTGTAGTAAGCAAATCTGAAAAGAAGGAAAAGTGTTGAATTTTGTTGCACACAAGCTTTTTAAATACACATACTGTATTTTTGAAAATCATAATAAACATTAAAACAGTACAAAAAACTATCAATGCATCTTCAGCTTCCTAGTGCTAAATGTTAAAACGTTAAATGCTAAAACCAGTCCTAAAGGTTCTAAAACATATATAGTGATTTCCAGAAAGTTTTTTTTATACACAACCTTTGTGTGCCTGAGAAGAATAATTTGCCAAACAAAGCAAAAGTACAAAAATGGTATTTATAACATTTTGCCATCGGACTTTTCACATAGACATGAGGCATACAGGTCCTGACAGACCAAGCACATGGGCAATGAAAAGAGCATGAATTTCATAGGGGACATACTGTACATGTCCCAAAAGTGTAGATGTTTGAGGAAACCACAAGAAGCAGTCCATAGCTAATCCAATATCGACTGTTAATTTTGAATCACCAATATTGTTATTCCATTATGAAGCAGTATATTAAGTGAACAAATGAACGCAGTTATTAATATGTGTGCCTACCTTATTGTACATATAAACTCTGGTAAATCAGATGTATTTTCCTAATGGTTGTGTAAAGCTCTCAGTAATTTTGCAAGGAAGCCTACTTTATGCAGACTATGCTTAATGGATCAGCATTGCCTTCAAAAATACACTGTCGGGCCAAAAATGAAAAATTAACACGCTAATAATTTGTTGGACTTGATAACGGCATCATTTCAATAAGCTTATGCAATGTCACAGCATTTTTTCTCTCCAAGATCTTGTATTAATTATGAACGAGTTTGACCGGTGCATAAAGTCTAAACTTCATCTGCCTCTCTTCTTAACCTGTTGCGCCATCTGGAACAGGGTAGATCTGGACTCATCAGACCGCATGACCTTTTTTCCAATACTCCACAGTCCATTCTTTATGCTTCCTAGCAAAGTAAAGCCTCACTGATCAGTGGTTTTCTTACACAGCTTTAGTCCCAATCCCTTGAGTTCTCTTTACAATGTGCATGTGGAAATGCGTTTTTCCTTTCACTGGTAGTTCTTAAAACTGAGAGAATTTCAGTCATTTTTTACTTTGCTCGTTTTTTCTTTTTACTAAAAATATACAGTGCTTAGGATTGTGCAGTATTGAGTGACATATTCTTTTTTTTCAGCACAACATAGGCAATATGATGACCTGAATATTTTTATCCAACTATACATTTACATTTAGGCATTTGGCAGACACTCTTATCCAGAGCGACTTACATTTTCATCTCATTACACATCTGAGCAGTTGAGGGTTAAGGGCCTTTTGCTCAAGGGCCCAACAGTGGCAACTTGGTGGTTGTGGGGTTTGAACCTGGGATCTTCCGAACTGTAGTCCAACGCCTTAACCACTGAGCTACCCCTGACCCCCCATATACAAATATGTCTGTGCAAATATAAGCACAGAAATATCACATAAGCAAAGAAATATCACTGCTTATGTGATAACAACCAGAAGTGTTTTTCTGATTGTTTCTATAACCCAAAAATGCTCACTTTGAGAGTTCTACTTTTCTGCGACGTCATTCTCATATTCCGATAGTTGTAAAACTTACAGGTTATAGAAGTAATGAAAACTTTCGTTGTACCTGACATATATGAAAACCCAAATGCACAATTTGATATCTGAAACCTCCCCGCTAACACACACCGGCATGGGTCAATATAAGCACTTTTTTTAATTGTCAATGACTTATGCTGTGGTGCTAACACAGATCTATGCCGCTTGGGTTTTTATGGGTTTTAAACGTAGCCGTGAGTTCTATTTTTCTTTTTACTATTTGATTTCATTAAAGAATTTTAGTAATCTCTAATCACAGTCATTCAAAATGTCTTTTTGCCCACTCTTCTTCCTCAGAGATGATGTTTCACCACTACCCGTCCAAGTCTTAACAATGTGTTTTACCCAATTTTAGTAGTTTCAACAAGCTGCTTAGTTGATTTCTTTGCTTGGTGTGTGTGTATATGTGTGTGTATGTGTGTGTGTGTGTGTGTGTGTGTGTGTTTCATGCATTGATGAGAGATTTAGGTAGAATACTGCAGAATTTTCATTTCCTAATCGTGATGATGGAATTTCAACACAACAGCTCAGAGCACTGTAACTGTATTATCTATAGTATTCATAACAAGTCAGAGAGATTTGTATGGCATGAGGTACAGTATCTAATCTAAGGCTAATACGCTTGATAATCTCCCATTGCATAGTTTGTCTTCAATGCTGGTTTCCCCCTTCTTGAAGCTTCTTTATCCATCAGGGCACATTATTCTTGTCAATGTCCAAATTGAATGACCCACATCAGTTAATAAAAAAGTTATGCTTACTTTTGCATTGCTTTCAGAACAGCTTTTGTGCTATTTGTTTGTTTGTTTGCTTGTTTTTTTGTTTGAGTCTTGAATGTCAAATCGTTGAAAAATCACTATTATTAAAGAGGAATACAAAACTTTTCGATGTGCTTTTATAGGAAAAGAATCCACTTCAGGGTGGTCACAGCACAACCAGTTTAGTTTTTTTCCTTACATACAGCATTCACAATAACTTACTAGAGAAGCAAACAAAGATTAGAAGTAGCGTCCTTGAACATACCATATGTGAACAACAGGCCACATTCTCTACTCAACAGCATAATCCAACACAGACTCTTTGCTTGGAAAAGGCAAATGCAGATGTTGGAGTGTTGAATACTAACAAACTGGTGTGACGTGTATGTCTACCTTTGCCAATTTCTCATTTCTGCTTCTCTACAATGCTTACGCTTTTACATACACATAGCATTTCATTAGGTGTTGATTGTCACTGCAGGGAGGGAATCACTTGGATAACAAAGCATTTACTGTTGCATTAGCCATTTACAAATAACTCATAGATTTAGCCATTGTAAAACAGGTTGGATCCATTATGTTAATGGACAGCCAGTGTGTATTGTATGCTTGTTTTGTGTGTGATGAATGTGTATTCATTTAATGGATAAAGCCTCACACATTATGTTTGCTGTCACTGGCACCCGGACATGAATTCTATAAAAAAAATGTTTAGACTTTTTGCTTTTATAATAACCTCCACTCATCTGGGATGGCTTTCGAATAGATTTTGCAGTGTGGCTGTTGGGATGCGTTCATTCAGCTACAAGATTATTAGAAGAGTTGCGGCAAGGGTTTCAGGTGAGGAGGCATGGCATGAAGTTGCTGTTCAAGTTTAACACAAAACGGCTCTGTGCAGGACACTTGCGTTCTCCCACAACAACGTTGGCAAACCAGGTCTTAGGGACACAACATTGTGTACTGGAGCATTTTCCTTGTGGAACAGGTTTGAACCACTGATTCCAGGGAGGGGAATTTGTAATGTTACAGCATACAGACTGAGGGGCAACAATTTAAAGATTTCTGACATCTCATATTGGGGTGTACACAAACCTTTGCAGGCTTTACAGGAGAACACAAACCTTTGCCAGATAGTGTATTATAATTGCTCTGAGATGAACTGGAACCCCATCCAGTGTGCATTTGTCTAGTGCCCTGAGTCCCCGGGATAGACTCCAGACCTCCCTCAAACCTGTACAGGATGAAAGGTATAGAAAATATGTCAGTGTGGAAAGACTATTTTCACACAGTATTAAAAAACAAGAACTTGTTACTGGCGATTTGTCAGAGTTGATCTCATTGTGACACACAAGCAGACAAAAGACAGAACATCATTAGAGATATTTTACTAATGTTATTTCTGTTTTCTCTCCTTAATCTCTGTCACTACTGGTCAAAATCACCTTATATGTGTCCTGTCATCTGACTCATATGATGGCCTGTAGAAGATGAAGTACTGTATCTTTAGTCTTAACAATGAATTATGAGGACAAATATAGGTCTTAAAAAACATACCTTGAGTACTTTAAATACCTTGAGTACTGTTTGCAGAGCTCTTTAAAGTGTTCTTTATGTACTGTATGTCATTGTAGAGTCATTTTATAGCGAATTTGTACTACAGTGACCAACAACAAAGGCTGTATCATGAAACCTACTGTTTAAGGAGTAAAGCCTGAAAGAATTCACATCTTTAACCTTGCTGAAAGTTCACCAATTTTGGCTTTACAGGCCAAATTGCAAATGGCATTACAAGCACATTCCTCAATAGCAGTAAAACTTGCAGTCACAGAATCATTAATAACTAAACTCCATCTGACTCTGGATGACACGCACTACATCTGATTTGAGTTGTTTCAATTACATTATTTCTAACAAATGATGCAATCATTTGGTTCTCTATTGCTCACTCTGATTTTCCTTTCTATAAAACGTACGACTTCTTTTGTTCGTTGTCAAATGACTTCACTGTAGATATCGGTTCCAGTGGTTTTTTTTCTTTTCTGTATCTTCAGGTTTGTTCTTCTGCAGTCGCATTTGTATTATCTCTTTTTATATATGTATTTATATGTATTATCTTTTATCTGATGCCTTTGGTATTAGCAGTCTCTCTAATCTAACATCTACAGTGGAGGCCGAAAGTAATAAGACAACATATGACATGTAGAACAGTGCTCTCTGTGAACAAAACAGGTGATGTCACTTGCTGAAGAGTTGTGCTAATTAGAATCAGCTGGTCTAGTTAATGGTTGGACCTTTTCCACCTGAGCAAAAAAAAAATGGATAGAACTATGGAATTCTCAAGTGAATTGCAAACTTCTGTGGCAATTTTTTATACAGGTCCTTCTCAAAAAATTAGCATATTGTGATAAAGTTCATTATTTTCTGTAATGTACTGATAAACATTAGACTTTCATATATTTTAGATTCATTACACACAACTGAAGTAGTTCAAGCCTTTTATTGTTTTAATATTGATGATTGTGTTTAAAAAAGGCTCTTAAGCTCTCTGTTCCAGTGGTCTCTTTCCATGGCTGAGCTTGCACTTGGGTTTTGTGAAGAAAATAGTACCACGTTGCTATAATGCGGTTAAAGGCTTCTTCTCTCAATTCTCAATATAGAGAAATCATTTTAAGACCATGACAACACACACACAACCCTTTCAGTTACTTTTTTGTTTTGTTTGATTGCTCCATGTTAGTGTTTTTATTTTTCCTGCAAGCCTCTCTTTTCCCCAGAACCTGTTTCTAATAATAGCAGGACAAAGATTTCTGCTTTAATCAGAAACATGCCACTGTTTGATGCCAGATGGATTGAGAGAATGAAGTTGACGTGGATGAGGAAGCAGACCAACAAGAAGATCTAGAGTAGGAGTTATCTAGGATTCTCATAACAACTCTGTTTTCATTTTGGAAACAGATTGTGTCAGCAACCATTCCTTATCCTGCTCATGCATGCCTAGCACAGGTGGTTTCAAGTAAATTACTATGGAACACCTCTGCTCAGATGACCAAAAAGAGGTTGTCTCCATTCATCCAGTAAATCCACTGGCCTAGATTTCTTTTTTTACTTCATTAAAAAAAAAACACAACACCTTGCAGAAGATAGAAAAGTTGGTGCCTCCTTTAATATATCTGTTTATTTTTTCAGCTTAGAATTACATTGTATGGTGTAAATATGCTGCACAAATGGGCAATCAATCTGAACTGCATTTCAAATGCCAGAATGTGGTTGCGCTCTAGATTGCCACTTAAATATGATCAGATGTTCGTTTCCCAAAAGCAGGAATACTTGTAAGAGAAATGTCATGATTTAAAGTGTAGTTTATTTGCTTTAGATGTTCTGGTTAAATATGCGTGTTTGCTGTTTGGACAGGTTGTGGTTGAATGAATACTGGTCATGGATTCAAAACAGAAGTGTTCGTACTGTTTAATCGGTTTATTTACACTCATAAATGCCCTTATAACTGATCCCATATGCTACATCTGTGCTGTAACTGGAAGAACAAACCACCAACATTGCTTAACCTCAGGCTCGAACATGCCAGTTTTGAGCAGAAATTGTCTCATGTAGATCAGCATGACAGAAGTTTCTATTAAGAAGTGTCAGAGTTTGAATGTAGCTTGAGATGCGTGCCATCAAGATATTCCTGACTGCAAAACATGTAGGAAACAGGGATTAGGTCCATTTCCACTCCATCACTGTTTCATTAAGAATCTGTTTAAATGGGGTGCATTGTTTTTAACTCATGCTTCGGCATTTCCTGTCAATTGGATTCACTGTGCACTTCGAGGTATTAGCAGAACCATGACAGGAAACTAGTTTTCTTTTTCCGTAGGGCCTTGTTCAGTCACCCTGACATGAATGGTGGGAAAACAAGCTGTGAGTGTGTGTGCTTCTGAAAGATTTGGCATGTGTGTGTGTGTGTGTGTGTGTGTGTGTGTGTGTGTGTGTGTGTGTGTGTGTGTCCTCATGGGTTTGATTTTGGAAAGCTAATCTCTCTGTGGGAGTATTGGCACTTCATGGTGCTCGGCAGCTGTGTGAGATCCTTTCGAGTTGCTCCACTTGATATTCTCATTCTGCATAACTGTTGTACCGTTCTCACCATAGTGACAGGCTATGGGTCAGGGAGAGGGTGCAAAAATATTAGCATTGGTCATTTTTTTGTGCTGTTATACATGTAGGCTCGAGGGAAGAGTTTATTCATTTGTTGGAGAGCAAGTCTAAATGAAAAGTTTTTAAGGCCTCTATGTAACATTTTGTTTGATTTCATAGGAACACACACAGGGTCGCATGGATGATGAGTTTGATTAAAGTTTTACCTTAAGCGAGATGGTCCTTTTTTCCCTTTAAAACTAGAAAACTAGAAAAGAATTTAGTTAAGTCTTTTTTGCATTTACATTGCTGCACAGTCAAATTCCTTTTTTCACATATTTCATCTTAGGAAGTTGGGGTCAGCCATTATATAGCACCCCTGGAGCAGACAGGGTTACGGGCCTTGTGGTAAATTGCCTGTAGCGCAACCACTGCCCCTTGTGGCTGCTGCAGTTAGTTAGTTAGTTTTAGGATTAAATGTAAGAAAGCCATACATAATGTCATATACAGTAGCTTGCAAAAGTATTCGGCCCCCAAGAACTTTTCCACATTTTGTCACATTACAGTCACAAACATGAATCAATTTAATTGGAATTCCACGTGAAAGACCAATACAAAGTGGTGTACACTTGAGAAGTGGAACAAAAGTCATACATGATTCCAAACATTTTTTTTTACAAATAAATAACTGAAAAGTGAGGTGTGCGTAATTATTCAGCCCCCTTTGGTCTGAGTGCAGTCAGTTGCCCATAGACATTGCCTGATGAGTGCTAATGACTAAATAGAGTGCACCTGTGTGTAATCTAATGTCAGTACAAATACAGCTGCTCTGTGACGGCCTCAGAGGTTGTCTAAGAGAATACTGGGAGCACCAACACCATGAAGTCCAAAGAACACTCCAGACAGGTCAGGGATAAAGTTCATTCAGAAATGGAAGGAGTATGGCACAACTGTAAACCTAACAAGACAAGGCCGTCCACCTAAACTCACAGGCCGAACAAGGAGAGCGCTGATCAGAAATGCAGCCAAGATGCCCATGGTGACTCTGGACGAGCTGCAGAGATCTACAGTACAGCTCAGGTGGGGGAATCTGTCCATAGGACGACTATTAGTCGTGCACTGCACAAAGTTGGCCTTTATGGAAGAGTGGCAAGAAGAAAGCCATTGTTAACAGAAAACCAAGAAGTCCCGTTTGCACAGCAAACATGTGGAAGAAGGTGCTCTGGTCAGATGAGACCAAAATGGAACTTTTTGGCCAAAATGCAAAACGCTATTGGCGCATTTCCACTGCATAGTACAACACAGTTCAGGACAGCTCACTTTTGGTTCGGCGCAGTTCGGCTCGGTTTGCGCTTCCACTGTAGTTTAGTACCGCTTTAGAGTGGGCGGAATTATTCATGTGTCATTATAGTTGCGGCGCCTCTACTGCCGTGACGTCATCGTAAACGCGCCACAAACAAACACACAACAATGGAGCATATCGACGGAATGGTGCTCTTCATTCTCGGCATGTGGATGTTTTTAACAGCAAGACGAAGGAGTTTGTTTCAAAAGAGGCTGATGGCAGCCAAAGAAAATTTTTGGTTAATACAAAAAGGTGCGTGCGATCCTTCGCTGGCTGTTCTAAATATAAGTTCTAAGTTCTAAGTTCAGTGACGCAGTAATGACGATTTTCTCCAGCCAATCAGTGACCAGCAGAGTTTACACGTCACGTTTTGGTAACAGTTCGGCGCGCTTGGAACCTCGGCTGAGGTGGTACTAAAAAAAGGACCAGGTACCAGGTACTGTTCCCAGTGGAAAACCCCCAAATGTGAGCTGAACTGAACCGTGTCATGCCGTACTATGCAGTGGAAAAGCGCCATATGTGTGGTGGAAAACTAACACTGCACATCACTCTGAACACACCATCCCCACTGTCAAATATGGTGGTGGCAGCATCATGCTCTGGGGGTGCTTCTCTTCAGCAGGGACAGGGAAGCTGGTCAGAGTTGATGGGAAGATTGATGTAGCCAAATACAGGGCAATCTTGGAAGAAAACCTCTTGGAGTCTGCAAAAGACTTGAGACTGGGGCGGAGGTTCACCTTCCAGCAGGACAACGACCCTAAACATAAAGCCAGGGCAACAATGGAATGGTTTAAAACAAAACATATCCATGTGTTAGAATGGCCCAGTCAAAGTCCAGATCTAAATCCAATCGAGAATCTGTGGCAAGATCTGAAAACTGCTGTTCACAAACGCTGTCCATCTAATCTGACTGAGCTGGAGCTGTTTTGCAAAGAAGAATGGGCAAGGATTTCAGTCTCTAGATGTGCAAAGCTGGAAGAGACGTACCCTAAAAGACTGGCAGCTGTAATTGCAGCAAAAGGTGGTTCTACAAAGTATTGACTCAGGGGGCTGAATAATTACGCACACCCCACTTTTCAGTTATTTATTTGTAAAAAATGTTTGGAATCATGTATGATTTTCGTTCCACTTCTCACGTGTACACCACTTTGTATTGGTCTTTCATGTGGAATTCCAATAAAATTGATTCATGTTTGTGGCTGTAATGTGACAAAGTGTGGAAAAGTTCAAAAGGGGCCGAATACTTTTGCAAGCCACTGTACATACATAAAGTATATGTACAGTATGTACAGTACATATAACAAGTTACTAAAAGAAAGTGTGTCTACCTATGGGATGTCATTTCCACTAGGTGGCACTAGATACAGCTCCACCTTCACAGATTCTTGTTTGGAAAGAAAGAGTAAAGCAGAAATATATAAATATTTGTAAGTGGGGTAGTCAAAAGTGGGCAGAGAGAGAGAGACACACACACACACACACACACACACACACACACATCAAGAGAGAAAGAATAGGGAGGTGGAGAACACTTTTTCTCAACCCGTCCCGCCTTGAACTCTCGCATTACCATGACTACAACATCCGAGTGAAAGAAAGCACATCGGCAGAGTGAAAGAGGAAGGCAATAATATCTTTTCTTTTCTTTTTTTTTTCTTCCTAAGTGGAAAACAGTAAGAGCGGGGGGGAGAGCAGAGGGAGGGAAGAGACAGAAAATATAGTGGAGTAAGAAAGAGAGCTTTGTGAAAGTGTACACAGGAAAGGAGAGCAAGGTGATACAGAAGGAGCTGAGGAGGGAGAAGAGAGGAGAGGAGGAGAAGGAAGAGGAGAGGAGGAGGAAGAAGTGGAGAGGAGTAAAGGAGTAAAGGACAGAAAGAAAGCTGGCCATGGGTCTGTGCGCTGTGCTGTTCATCTGTCTGTCCCAGGCAGAGCTTGCCAGAGTCTGGAGTCAAGAGCTGTCAGGTAAGAACATCTGCATAAACACACACACACACACACACACACGCACACACACGCACACACACACACACACACACACACACATACACACACACACACACACACACACACAGACACAGGTGGCAGACTTGTGTTAGACTATGTGCAGAAGTACAGTACAGTGCATATAAAAAAAGTATGAAACTTGTAATTGGCAACTCGGGTTATGGTGTGCTTCTTTTATTAAAATTTTTTTGGGGGGCGGGGGGTGAGTGCATGCTGTCAGATTTGAACGTTCTGCTTTGTGTGCAGTGTGTGTCTGTTTCATTTCACTGCAAGGGTTTTGATGCTTGTGTAAACTTGTGTGTTTTCGCCCCGAGGATCCTTATGACTCAGAGGAAATGGACAACACACAGGCTGAAACTTGGGCTACATCTGCTTGTGTCTAGTTCTTTCTGTACTGGCTTGGTTCCTCACTTCAGCGCACATAACACATAAAGCCAAGTGTGTGTGTGTGTGTGTGTGTGTGTGTGTTTGTGAAACTACACCTACTCTAATACGCTCTTGCATACACATCTGTGACAGCGAACCTGATGATAGAAGTAAATCTTACAGCTGTGTTATACAACGTCCTGTGTTTTTGAATGTTACAAACACAAAGTGTCAGTAGGATAAGAGAAATACAACACTGAATAAGTAACTGTTAGAACATAATTAGTTTAATGCATTTTTAGTTTTCTACCCCAAATTTTGCAACTGCAGATTTCACCCTTAAACACCCCAATGTCCTTTATTGTTGAGGTTGTTGTAATTTTTCCTCATTGCCCAACGTGCCCTCTGTTGTTGTTGTTTTTTTATTGGTGTTCTGAAGCCAATAACATTTGGACATGGACTTTTTATTATTTGTATTAACATATGTTCTTGCTCTCGTTTCAGTGGCACCCACCCTGTGCGTGTTTGTGTGGGTGGGTGTGTGTGGGCGTATGTATTTTTGTCCTCCTTGGAGATGCTGTATTTTTAGCAGTCCTGATTCTTCTCCTCACTGCTCCACTTTCTCTGGCCCCTGTCCCTCCTGTGCTTCTCTCTTCTAATGCTGCACCCTCACAGAGCCCATAAGGCACAGAGCAGAGCGCCTGTGTGTGCGTGCTCATATACTGTAAGTGGCATAGTTAATGTTTTTTGATGCAGCTGCAGAACTACTTATTAGTAAAAATCATCAAGAGAATGTTGATTGGGTTTAAAAGCAAGGTTTTTACAACCCACTTTTACCCGTGGACTTATATGTCCCATCTGTCGCATCTGTCCTGACCCATTTACTCATCACATTCTGCACACATGACAGCAGACTCGGGGTGTGCAAAGGTGATTCTGCCCTAATGAGATGTTGATGTTTGAATAACAATTTCCTTTGAGAGCACATCCTGTTCTTTCGTTTAACTGCCCGCTTTGGTTGAAGTGGAAGCAATGCTAGCTTTTATAATGAGGAGAATTTTCTTCAGCTGTTTTATAGGCTGGGGAGTCTGCTGTCCGTCTGTCTTTGGGACAATGTAAAACAGAAAGCTACATCCTGTAGGCTATAACAACTAGCATTTTCGATCCAAATTCTCAGTTCCGTCTGTGTTCACATTCTGGGGTTTCATTTTTTTTATTTTCCCAATTCTCAGTTCTGCCTCACTTTTGTCTGTGTTCTCATTCTCAGTTTTCTCTGTTCTCAGTTCTGGTCTCGTTCTCAGTTCTCAATAGAGCTGTGCATCCTTTAGACCATCAATTTAATTCAATTCAATAAAGTGTGTTTTTCGATTCCATTTGATTCACTAGCACTAATGTTAACTGTCTGATATGCTATATTTCCTAATGGCTTAAATAACATTGAAATGCTGTTTAACGTTGTTTTTTTTCTTTTTTGTACGAAACGATATTTATTTATCAACTGCGCAAACTGAAAAGAAGAACAAGAAACAATACTCTTGTAAAAGTTGAGAAGATATGGACAATTCGGGTGATTTTCTTAATGAATTCATTAATTTCAGATCATTTAACATTTTTTTTTAATGTATTTAAAAAACATAGTTCATTTAACAAGTGTGAATCGATTCTGAATCAAAAACCGACCCATCAACTGAGTTAATTGACATGACCATTAATTGTACAAATCTAGTTCTCTATTTTTATTTTCAGTTTTGTTGTCAGTTCTCAGTTCCTGGTTTTTAATTCTCAGTTCTTATTCTCAGTACTCAGTTCTTGGTTTATATTTCTTTCAACTCTCAGTTCTCATCACTGTTTCACTTCTCAAGTATCCCATATATTAGAGCTCACATAAATCATGGAATTTCCTCATACGTTGCTGTGTTTACATACCCCAAATTCCTTCTCACTCACTGGAAGGGTACAGGATGACAGTTCATTAAGAGACAGAGACCAGTTAGTGGTTCTTGCTTGTTAATTGACACGACAGTGGTGACCATCATAGAATTGTGCTACTTGGTTCACATTCACTAGAATGTGAATCCAGTCTAGTGATGCAGGAATGACACTGAGCACCTGTTTCTATTTTAGCACATTCTTTACATTGGAAAGGTTTTGATGACATGTAGCTCATCTGCTATGAATTCAAAGCACTATTGTCAGCCATGCACCCAGGCCATGATCTTTCTCAATCCTTTAGCTCTTTGCTGTTTTTTTTGCAGCTTCTTATCAGCACAGCTGAATGTGTTTGGGATTGGGTACTATGGTTACAGTCTACAACTGAGAACCAAATTGGGATCTTTCCTCCTATATGCAGAGGAGGCCCTCCTTCTTGCTGAGCTACAAATCACACATGTGGAGCTTATAACTCAAACGACTGGCTCTAATAAACCTAAAGGGAACAGCCAGACTAATCTATCAATGTGACACAGCAATTTAATAAAGGCTTTACATTTCTAATATAGAGATTGAATTCTTTAAATAAAGCACATAAGAATAATGTCAACAATTTTTTGTGCATCTTGATTCTATTGTACATATTTTTTTTTACTTTTAGGGTATTTTATGATGACTTGCTACGTTTCTTACCTTTTGTTTACATTTTCATTGCCATCGATCATGAAGAACACTAGGTTTAATAAATTTGGTTCAGAATGTCAGAACAAATTTATATACACACTCAAAATACTAAAGAATTTTAAGTACTTCAAATAAAGAGATAGCACTAGCCATAACAAAATTCCACTCTCACTGAAGAATTTACTTCACTGGAATGAAATTATTATTTGTTTTATTACTTTTTATAAACTGGAGTACAGTCCTGCAGTACCCACTGTCCCTGCATATATTATTCATGTAAACAACAATAGCTTGTTTGAAGTGATTTTAATCTTTGATTCAAAATCAATTTGTTCTCTTTCTCTCTAACTCACCCTTTCCGGTCAAGAGCTCTGTTGCAAAGCCAATAACCCGTGATCTATTAAAAGTAACTTAAATCTTCTAAGGAGCTGAACAAAAGAATGCCTGCCCATGGGCAGCCACAGCAAAGTTAAAGCATAGCTCAGCGGCCAGAACAAATACTGCAAAATAGTCTAAAAACAACCAAAGTCCTCACAGGAAATTTGTGATTATTCTTTTTTTGTGAAACAAAGAGGGTCAACCGGGCAAGAGAATAAAGTGCAGTAATCCTTGCTGATTTGATTCAATTAGGATTTGATGGAACTAAGACTGTAGAAGATTGCTGTATGTGTGTATATGTGTGAAATAGAGAAAGAGAGAGTGTGTATCTGTTGGTGAGTCTTTACAATATCATCTGAACATGCCCTATTTTCTCCTTTCCTCCTGTGTGTATTTTATCACTGAGTTAATATTTGCTTTTAAACATGTGAAGAAGCTTGGCACTGGGAACTCTATAAAGCTGTCATTCTGATATGATGAGCAGGTTGCACATCAATGCCAATTCACCTATCAATATTTTTGTCTAGCATTTATGCTGGAGGCTGATGAGAAATACATCATGGTTACATTTTTACTCCATTGGTGAAGTAAATTGAATAAGCAGGCCGAATAAGCAAGACTGCTGTGCGAGGAATCACTATGAAGGCCATTCTGCCTGAATTTATTGAGTAGATTTGGGGCTGCTCCATTGGTTTCTGTTACTACCATTCTGTCTCCTTCCACTTTCTGTCTGTTAACTTCTCATGACACCTTCATCACTCTCTTTTCAGCCTTAACTTCCTCCTCTGCTTGGAATAATTCCAAATTCCCTTGCTCCTCCAATTTGTCTCTTTCAGGTATGTTAGTCTCACAGCAGTGTGGTCTAAATGACCTAATTAGACGGCTTTCATCGCATGGCTGCAGAAATAGCCGAGCTTTTCCGGCTATGAAATCAAACAAGGCTCATTATTAAAACCAGCTCCCGAGTGACACGCCATCCCATCTCTCTCTTGTTCTCTCTCTCTCTCTCTCTCTCTCTCTCTCTCTCTCTCTCTCTCTCTCTTTTCATCTGTCTCACGCCTGGGACACACAAGGTTGTAAGAGTGCAGACCTAGAGTGGCTGTGAAAATTATTGAGACCATAATTCTACACACAGTAACCCATAATAACAAGCAAAAACATGTTTTTTTTTCTTTCAAAAACTCTATAACAAAAATACGTTTTTCCCAATTATGGATCTGGATCTGATGGAGCACTTTTTTTTTTTTGGCAATTTGTTTTATTTGATCTTTTTCATTATGAAAAGCATTTATGATTGGTGAATCTATAGTAACTACCAAAACACGAAACAAAGTACCAAAACAAAAAAAAATTACAAATCTTACATAAGCGGGTATCAAAAAGTTCCAAGATTCACACAACAGATCCGGTCACTTTTGCCTTATGTCCTGCCAGTAGAATTCACTATTGACGGTCTGGACCCTGGGACAAATTCTCGATGCACAATGCCATCAATGTCGAAAAAGACAATAAACATGCAGTTAGTTGAGCCGTTTCCGGTCATGGAGATGATGGGCTTTTCCACTGTGAAGACTCCTCCTCCATTCCTTGACAAGAACGACAGGTCATCCATGACACACTGACGGACTGCTTGGCAGACTTCGACATGCTGAGTCAGCAACCTGGGAAAGAACTTGGCAGCTCCATGTCATATTTTTAAATCACTCATGAGCATTGCTTGAACTGACACACTGACAATAGCATCAAGGTTATGGATTGTTTTCTTATGATCATCATGCACAAGTTGCCAAATGGTTTTGACATTTTCGGGGGCTAAGCTCATTTAAGATCCTCCTAATCTCTCGTCATTTTCGAGTAATATTCTTCTCCTCTTGAAGCGGACGTCCGACTCAAAAACACCTCAGATGACTCGTTGCAGTATCGCTGTAAATTTTGCAGAATCATGTCAAATGTCTCTATGACAGATATGTCCAGTTTCACACAGAATTTCAAATCCATTTTTTTCTGATTTGCTGTCCATGATGAATTAGCATACATGGTAACGCACACAATCAGAATAGCACCATTTGCCAGCTAGCCATTAGCACCCGATGCACACAGAACGCTGTCTTTTGGGACACTGACTTATAAAGGTTGGCTTTATGACTTTATGACTTTGCATATCTGTTGCAAAACTAGTCTTAAAACTTTTTGATATTGCCTCGTATAGAACGAGTACCTTTATAATACCGAAGGTAAAATTGTACTGTAACATTACAGTAGCATGTCCACAGATTAGGCAACAAATAAGCGACAAGGAAAAGAAGAATAGTAAGTCCAAGTTCAAATTTAAAAATCACAATTAGAAAAGATTAAGTTAAAACAAGAAAAACCATATGATATCTTGTTTACACTTTAAGGTGCAGTAATGAGGTAAGAAATGGTGTAAAATAATAAAGAATATACACATATATGTCTATACATATAAATGTACATGTACTGTATGTACATGCTGATTGTATATACAGGCGAGAACTTAAGTAACTGTAAATAATATTCACCAGCAAGTTGAATTATTAATAAAAGAGAGAATGAAAAGACATGGCCGGCGGCGCGGTGGTATAGTGGTTATGAAAGGACATGATCATATCAGTACAAAGAAAATAGAATGTATATGAACTTATTTATAGTTATTTCAGATAATGATCCTAACAAAGAGCAGTGTTATTGTAAAATCTAATTAAAGTTAAAGGGTAGAAAAGACTTTTTGTACCGTACCTTACCACCGTTTAGCAGGTAGATTGTGGAGGGGATGAGGAGTTCTCAATTATGGTTAACAGTTAACAGTAGCATCCTTCTCTAAACCACCAACTATCACACTATAAACAAACAGGAAAATGAAACAGGGGGTAAACACTGCAAAGAATTAAACTACACACAAAAAAAAAGGCAGCCATCTAATGGTAAATTTTCCAAGGTCACTTCTAATGTTGTTGTTGTTGTTGGTCTTTGGGCTGCTCCCGACAAGGGGTCACCACAGCGGACTATCCAGTCCGCACTACAACTTGGCACAGTTTTTACGCCGGATGCCCTTCCTGACGCAACCCTCCCATTTTATCCGGGCTTGGGACCGGCACTGCATCCAGTGGCTGGGGTTTGGGCACTGGCTGGGAATTGAACCCGGGCCTTCCGCGTGGCAGGCGAAACACCTACCACTGAGCCACCAGTGCCCATTCCGTAGAGTAGCTTATTCTTTTCCATTTTAAACCATTTTAAAGGACATTGGTATTTAAGTCACTGAGATATTGTTGGTGGTTTGGGTGAATTCCAAAAAATTGGGGAATTTTGTGTTTTACCAGGATAAATCCAACGGCACTCCAAAGATTTTTACACCAAGTCAAGTCAAGTCAAGGCAAGTATATATATATATATATATATACTTATACAGTTCACAGACATAAAGATTAATTGACAGTATAAATTTTAAAAATTGTAGACATAGTTTTGAAGTAATCTGATGGAGTATTTCTGAGATTCTGTCTTCTGGCAGGCTCTGAAGGTTCAAAGACCTTCTAGCTTGGATAATGGGTTTGGCTGCACAGCCAGGTCTAGGGAGGCTTTTTCTTTTCATCAGTAAAATAGCTCTCAGGAGCCAACTGTTCTCCTGGGAGAATTTTAGGTATTTTAGAGCTTTATGGGATCTAATTCAAAAAGTGATAATCGAGAGTCAGTACATGTAATGGGAAAGATTTCAAGCCATTTGTGTTGTAATTTTAATGATTACGACTTATAGCTCTTGAAATTAAAAATCCAGTATCTAAAAATATCAGAATATATTCTGATAATATAAAGTATCGAAGCATATTCATGAAAAAGTGACTGGAGGGAAAAAATAGTGGTAGGAAGAGGTGCACAAGCAATAGGCATGACTGCAGCCTCAAGAAAATTGTTGAGCAAAACTGATTCAAGAACTTGGGAGCGTTTGACATGCAGTGGAATGAGGCTGGAGTCAGTGCATCAAGAAATGGTCTTCAGGAAATGGACTACAATTGTCACTGTCACTGCTGAACCTAAACCCTATTAGATGAAAGTAAATTTTGCATTTAATTGGGAAATCAAGGTCCTAGCGTCTGGAGGAAGAGTGGAGAGGCACAGAATCCAATTTGCTTAAAGTCAACCCGTGAAGTTTGCACTGTCTGTGATAATTTGGGCGTATGGTGTTTTTACCAAGTCCAAAGTCAATGCAGCAATCTACCAGAAAATCTTCATGCTTCCATCTGCTGACAAGGTTTATGTAGATGCTGATTTTCTTTTGCAGCAGGATTTAGCGCCCATAGTGCCAAAACTACAACTAACTGCTGACTCTGATATTTCTGCACTTGTTTGGCCGCCAACTTGCTCCACCTAAAGTCCATAGAAAATGTTTGGAGCCATGACCAAATACTGAGTGCATAAGTGCATAAATAAATAAACATACTTTTAAAAATTTGGATATTTCTGTGTTGTAAATCCTATTGGTTGATCATAATATTCTCAATATTTTGGGACATTGAATTTTTGATTTTCATGAGTTTAATTACCAAAAAAAAAAAAAAAGGATTGAAATATTTCACGTTGTATGTAATGAATAGAATATACTAGAGTTCCACTTTTTAAATTAAATTATAAAACAAAACATCCACAATATTCAACAGTTTTTGAGATACACTATGTCCCTACATAATTTGATTGCAGAGATCTCAGGAGAATTTCTTGCACTTGATGGCTTGCTTATTGGTCTGGCAAACACTGTAAATTGTGAAACCATATGCACTCAATTCAAAGTTACATAAAGACATCTTAAGATAGTCAAAACAAACAGGGAACATACGAGCTTATTTTGCTGTGTGTTAGCCAAGATCTTATCTAAAAGAGATAGTAGAGGTTTTTTTTAAAGCTTTCCAAAGCTAATCTAACTCGTGCTGGACTCCAGATATGGGTACCAATTTCTCAGAGGTTTCAGTTATCAAACAGTAATAATATATTTAAGATTCTAAATGAAAACACACTACCTATCAAACATTATGCGCATGAATTTTCTTTAAACAAGTTCTGATCAATGAGCTCAGGAATGTAAATGTGGGATCTTGGAGAATGTCATATGAGAATTCAAAACAAACAAGGGACAACAGTTCAGCTTGTCACTGAGTTCTTGTATTTTATGAATGATGAGTGGTAAATGTTGTACATGTTTCATATTTACCAGTTTAAATCAAAAGGTCCATGAATTAACTTTTCATGAATTAAATTTTAGACTTCACTTACCGCTATTTTTGATTGCTGTGATGGACATTAGCACTTCCTTTCTCTCTCATTTGGTGTATCCTTTATTTTTTGGTGCTTGTCCCCAAAAACAAGAAGAGAAAATCTTCTTTTTGTGTCTTGTCAGCTTGACCATGAGACAATGTAATATCTATGCCTGTTTGAAAGAAAAGGTCCCAGTGGTTTGGCCAAGTCATTCTCTCCTGTATGCCAGATAAACAATGCTGAGTCATCTCAATCTTTACTTAAAAAGATATAATGCCCCTGGGCCTTTGACTCATATTTGCTGCTTTTTTAAAGTAGTAAAACTGCATCTGAAGAGTTGGGAATCAGGGCTCCATGGTCATGCACATTCCTTATTTTCTTTTTTACTACTTCAATTTTGCTTTCTCTCCTGCACCGTGAGACTTATTTGTTTCTCTGTGGTATGTTGCTTTTCTGGACATGCTATGGGAATTGGGTTTATTCCTCTGTTTC
The DNA here is from genome assembly GCA_030522415.1 of Channallabes apus. Lineage (NCBI taxonomy): Eukaryota > Metazoa > Chordata > Actinopteri > Siluriformes > Clariidae > Channallabes > Channallabes apus. The sequence continues at coordinate 50,649,641 of CM060104.1, forward strand.
ATGTAGCACTTGTAAGAAAAATGCATATAATGCAAGTCTGGAAACCTTGTCCAAGCCACATTTGCCAAATAAAAACAGCACAGCATTAAACGACTCTGATCTCTTTAACAGAGTGCATACATGTGTGTTTTGGTGAATATGTGCACAAGTGCACTGAATCGGAAATCCAACCTTGTAATTACGCCAAACATAGCATGGAGATTTGATTTAATTTACAAAACCAGCAAAGTCTTGATGAAAGGCCTTGACCACTGCTTAACATAAGTGCAAATTAGATAGCAGTTCTTTTCTTTTTATTTCAGTCTGCCAACCACAAGCAACAGCTGCCCGGTTTGTAATTTATAGAACCATGATAGATGGCACAGCAAGTTCATGCCAGAGCTCATCATTTTTCTGAACAATCCCAGCTGGCATTCGACTGACCTTAAACGTTTAAATGTGGTTGAAATAATGTCAGTTTATGAAAAAACATTCATTCATCGTCAAAACAACGTTGAATACCAAATGGTTGAAATGGTGTTGTTAACTAACCATGGATTCAACATAGTAATATGGCTAACTGGGTCACTTTCACTAACCTGGTCCGATCTGCTCACATACGCATGCTTGGTACTACTACATTCCCCATTGACTCTTACAATCTTCTAATGGCATTGCAATAGACAAAAGATGTATTGTTATCTTCAAAGTAAGATGGTGGTTTGATAAGTATTGTACATGAGTACATGAAAGAGAAAGAAGAAAAGAATGAGAGATCGAACAGCAGCCCTTGATTACAGATGTGTCATGAGAATAAGATCTGGAAATTGTTCTAGTGAAGCCCTGCGATATCTTTCACATTACTGGAAAGAATGACTTGGCAATGTGACTTTTCAAGGTCCTGTTTCTCAGTTCACTTTGGAAATTACTTTAAAAATGCAGACCTGAAATGCAGGCCATGTAGGTGATGTATGATCATGTGTGTGTGTGCATGTATACAGTACATGGGAGATTATTACTCTCTTGACCAGGATTGCCATGATAGGATTACTAAAAGATGAAGATGTCAAAGAGACCTGCATAAGACGTTCAGTCAGACAGCCTTTTTTTCCGTTGAGGAAAGAAACATGTTTGTCTTAGTTAACATTTGAAGTATAATGGATATATGTACATCTGATAGGTGTTTGTGCAATCATAATGAGGCTGTTTGATCAGGATTAATATTTTTCCTTTTTACCAGTTTGCATCACTCCTGGCTTGTCTCTGACACCTACGCACGCTCTGACTTGCAAAGTTGCAACAACAGCAAAAGCTTTGCATCTGGCCTTCTTTGGCCTTCTCATCTTAATCATATTACAAATGACGAGCTGCAGCCGCCCTCCAGAGCAAATAATTTTTCAGAGAAGACTTGTGCTGCTAGTTTGTGCTTTTTATTTCCATGGCGATGATGGATTATCTCACATATGTGACAGTTTTGTTGTTCCTGGCACATGTGACTCATGCACATTATTGATTTGGAGACCGTGTGCCAGCAGGTTATTCCAGGGCAGAGGTCTGTACAGTGATAGCAGCCACTTACAAACACAAATGCAAACCATTAAAGCAGAAAGATCAGATCTGAGCAACAAAGGAACATAACTGAGCAATAAGATATAATGTGAGTATAGACTATTTCTGATTTTTACTACACACTTCTGCTGAGTTTAAAGCTGTTTTGGAGCAGATGAGTGTCTTATTTCCATCTTTTTCCCTTTCTTCCTCCAATCTGTCAAATATAGAAACATAAAGAGATTGATTTTCATCAATCCACAACATGCACACAGCAAGTAAAACATAAACCACCCAACAGTGTTGGTGGCTCTGCAAAAACTAAATACTTTTAGTTCTAAATCTGGCATTCGTGTTTAAGGCCAGACATTGTAAACCGAGTAAACTAAATCTAAGCTTCCAGTGCTCAAAGCTTCCAGAGGTTTAATCTTGACCATAAAGCACTCTCTGAACTTCTTCTCAGGGGTAACGATGACATTAATCTACTCCTGCTATGCTTAAGATCTGAGTTGTTTCTCAGTACAGACTGGGAGCTGTGCAGCTCTGTGTGTGTGTATTCAAGCTGTGAAGATTAAAATGGTTTGTGTTGTTCTCAGGTTCACTGCACGGACAATCAGACATACTGAGAGTCAGGAGAGATCAACAGGAGTCAAGCCGGAATACACAGAACAGAACAAGCCAGGAGGCAAACGGAGGAGGCCTGGCCATCGACACACTGCCTGACAACATGACCAAAGTGATAGTGAGTTCTCGTCTCTTCTACTGTCTTATTTCTTTCTCCTCTTTTCCCTAAGTCTCTCTTTGTTCTCTTCTCGTTGCTCATCTTCTGTTTATTCCTCTTCTCTTCTACTTTTCTCTGCCTTAATCTCTTCTCCTTTACTGACATTCTCTTCTCTTCTACTTTCCTTTACGCTTTCTTTTTCTCTTCTCCTCTTCTCCTCTTCTCCCTTTTACTGTTATTTTCTTCTCTTCTTCTTTCCTTTACGCTTTCTTCGTCTCTTCTCTTCATTTCTCTTCTCTTCATTTCTCCTTTCTTCTCTACTCTACTCTTCTCTTCTCTTAACCTTTTCTCTTCTTTTCTCTTCCCCTTTACCTTCATTTTTTCTCTTCTTATTTACTCTGTCTTGATTTCCACTTTCTACTTTCTTTTACTCTTCTTTTCTCTCTATTCTCTTTTCCTTTACTCTGTCTTAATTTCATCTCTTTTCTTTTACTCTTCTCTCCGATTAGGATTAGGATCTCCAATGAAGATAAAATAAATATGAGAAGAGAAAGAGAGAGTAAATCTCTCTTTCTCTTCTCATATTTATTCTATCTTCATTTTATCTCTTCTCTTTTACTCTTTTCTCCTCTGTTCACTTCTTTTTTTCTTTACTCTGTGTTCATCTCTTCTCCTTTCTTTTTGTCTCTCCCCTTCTCTTCTCCTTTTCTTTGCCTCCACCTCTTTTCTTCTATCTGCTTTTCTGTGCTTTTCCTTGTCATCTCTCCTGACATTCGCTTCTCTCCTCTTCTCTTCACGTTGCTTCATGACTTAATTCATCTCCTCTGCTCTGACTCCTTAGTCTTTCCTCTGCAGGTGTTGCTTATCGAGTTGCTCAGGCTGCAGGTGTGCTGCATGTCCTCACACATGCCACCTGCACTAATCTACTCAGCTCTTGTACTTTCTCCAACTCATCCATTCACAGCATGAGGCTTCATCAACCGTTCTGCATCCGAACCATGTGGACGTGCCGTCATTCATCCTCAAGTGCTCCAGATTAGGTCCTATTTGCATGGAAGAGTTACAGAAAACCTCCACAGCGTGTATGTGCAGCATGATAGATAATAGGCTTTTGTCCTTTTTCCTTTATTCTGCATAGAGAAATCGCTAAATGCAATGGAGGAGAAAGCATGTGTCGACGATCTTAAATTTCCCAGTAGGCAGAGAATAAAGAGACCTCACAACAACCTCGGATGTGTGGGTTTATTTAAGAGCTTCTCTGTGCTTTTTTGTATCTCTAACTGAATACGAATGATTTCCATGAACTTCGTTACGCTTCCCACTCTCCAAACCAAATTCGGACCAGATTTGCCAATAGCTCTGCAGGCAGAGGTTGTTTTTTTAAAGTGCGCTGGAGTTCTAATGTGTTAGATGTTTTAATGTGCCTTAGCATGTTTTTAGAACATCCGCACATAAGAAACCCCATGATTATCATGTGTGCAGTTTTTCCGGGTACCGTGGTCAGCCTTTAAACACCTTAATGAACATCCTTGGTCATGAGCACATAGCGAAAGAGGAGCAGTGTGCAGGAAGAAGAGGAGGAAATGGCAGCTGCTGGAGCTGAAGGCTTCCCCCAGAAACAGAAGCCATTCTGGGGCATGCGGATCAGAAAATCTGGGTCGAGAGCCGTTATCTGGAGCACTGCTGTAGTTGTGTGTGTGTGTGTGCGAGAAAACGCTTCTTTTAACTGCTCTACTTTCTATGTTACTCACACCACTTCACTGTACTGTCTCCATCCCTCTCTGTCACCTTCACCTAGAGAATACATTAATAACAGTAGAGAGCTGGACTTGAAACACTTTTAACACAAACACTGTATGTGTGTGTGTGTTTGTTGTTGTTTAGAACCATACACACACTTTTTTCACTTCTTGGCAAGTGAACTAAGCATACTGTGTTATAAATTTTAAGTCTTACTTCCATCGCATGTCTTTAACGACCTCCCGGCTCGTCTCTGATTTAAACCATTTGTTTCGTTAGAAGCTGTGTAATCGTGACTTTAGGCTGTATTAATCCCAGAGCAGAATTCTTGTTGGTGTGTTATATAATATATGGAAATTGTGGTCTGAATTTGTTCCAGGCATATTAATGAATAAATTGTGTTATGTTTTGTGAGATGTTATCTTAGTCTATTAACTTTGTTGTCTTGTCTTCTTTTTTTTTTTTTTATATAATTTCTGCTTTATTCCCGTCTCTGTGTGCATGGAGTTTGCATGTTCTCCCCGTGCTTGGTGGGTTTCCTCCGGGTACTCCGGTTTCCTCCCACAGTCCAAAGACATGCAGGTTAGGCTAATTGGCGTTCCCAAATTGACCGTAGTGTGTGAATGAGTGTGTGAATGTGCGTATGAGTGTGTGCCCTGCGATGGATTGGCACCCTGTCCAGGGTGTACCCCGCCTTGTGCCCTAAGCCTCCTGGGATAGGCTCCAGGTCCCCCGCGACCCTGAATAGAAGGATAAAGCGGTATAGAAGATGAATGAATGAATAAAACGAGTATATAAATGAGTACAGTCTGCATACAGTATGAAAGGGTGTACTTATTTTTACTCTCTGAGTAGATTTTCAAATGTCCCAGGTCCTGGTCCCCCGCGACCCTGAATAGAAGGATTAAGCGGTATAGAAAATGAATGAGGATGAATGAATTTCTGCTTTAAGTTTTTAAATAATTTTTTTTACTTGGCAAAAGGATTACTTCAGAATGTGGTGACAGATTAAATGTCTTCATTACAATAAACGCTGTAACAAATAACCCATTAAAAGACACTCAAGATGAAAGACAAAGTCAAATTTAACCGCAAGTATCCCAAAACTTTACAATATGTGCAATGAGCTGCCATCCATGCTGGAAATGAAAACACAGTATTTACTTGATGTAGAGATATATCATGTGTGTTCTCACTGTAATTGAAATCTGTTAATATTTTATTCATAATGTTTTTTGGCAATTTTTGCTGTGTTAAATATGCATTATACAGTAAATAATGTTTTTTTTTTAAACACTTCTAACTTTCTGATGCAGCAGTGAAAATGATCCAAGCAGAGTAAAACTTTCTGTTACGCTGTCAAGACTGAACAATTTGTTGATGTTGTGTATCACACTTCACGATGAGAAAGTAGTGCCAGAAAATGTCACATCAGGTCAACACCTCACTTTTCAGGGTGTAATTTTTCCGTCTTTCTTCCCTCTCTCAGGAGGACTCTCAAAAGTATTACTCCTGGCGTAGCTTTGGCCCTGGAGACAGACGAACTCAGGAGCTTTGGGTGGACCTGAATTCAGTCCAGCAGGGTCAAGTCAGGGTGCACGGCATCCTGTCCAACACACACCGACAGGCAGCTGTAAGACACATGCATTAATACACACGAATACACAAACACACAAATATGCATCTAATAAACATTTATAGGCTTATAAGTGGTACTATATTCATAGGTGTGGTTTTAAACCCAAGAAAACACATTGTTTTAAGCATTTTATTAAACATGTCTATTCCCACATTTCCTGTTTTTCTTTCTCCCCCGTACTCTCTCTCTCTCTCTCTCTCTCTCTCGATCCAGCGGGTGGCTCTTTCCTTTGACTTCCCCTTCTATGGACATCATATGAGGCAAATCACCATAGCAACTGGAGGTAGAATACACTTGTAGCTTCTCTTCTCTTCCATATACCAGGTCACTGTCCTATTGGTTTGTCCGAGAACCAGAAAACCGGTCTAAAAGTCCTTAGGCTATGCGTATGTATGAGTCAAATCGTCTTTATGTATAGAAAGAGTAGGTCACTTCATTTTGTCTGAAGAAGCTGGACTTCTTTTAAGGAAATTTTCTAATGGTCTGCTGCTTCTTAAATTAGCATCAAGAAAATGGAGCACTAATGAGAAGGGCTTTATTAATTAAAGATGTGGTCTCTCGTATCTTTTACTGATGAGAAAAGTGACCATGATTCTGCCTGGCTGCAGCCTCATGCATCCTAGATCTGCTCAACTAATTAACTTTCATAATTATTTTCACATAACTGTGAGGAAATTGAGTCGTACCACAGTGGGATATAATAGAAGAATCTTAGGTACAAGATAGTACAACATATAAAAGTGAGTCCTTTTATTTGTGCTTCTGATTTTGAAATCCTTCTTCTCTAGGGTTCATTTTCACCGGAGAGATTACACATCGCATGCTGACGGCCACGCAGTACATCGCCCCTCTCATGGCCAACTTTGACCCGAGTTTTTCCAGGAACTCCACAGTCTGCTACCTGGATAATGGTGAGTGATGTCAACTAGACATCATGTGAGTCTGGGAGCTTTGACATCTAACCTGACCTTTGATCTGGTTCTCTAGGAGAGGTGTTTGTTGTGCAGTGGGATAAGGTGAGGCTACAGGGCAGGGAAGCAGAGGGAACCTTCACCTTCCAGGCTGCACTTCACCGCAACGGAACCATTGTTTTTGGCTACAGAGACGTGAGTTTTGTGGGACGCTGTCAGAATGCCTGAAGTAAGATAAGAGCCAAGAAACAGGAGAAAACCTTGTAAGAACATTTGGCAGCAAGATATCAGGGCTGTGAATCAGGAACTTGAACTTGAATATAAACCTGCAATGTTCCAGATTCAGTCCAAGACGAAAAACCAGGTCTAGACCTTCCCCTGCTCAGATCTTTTTAAGATGTTGCTCTACTTATTCCACATAGCCCACTTCTAGTGCTGCAGCATGGCCAGAAAGATATGTGACTGCACAATTGTTTCTGCTGTATTTTTAGTAAATATGTCAAGTGATTAACTCTTCAATTACTAGCTACGAAGTTAAACCTTAACACAGGATTTTGCACATACAGTGTTTCCCTGAAAGACCCTCTGGGATGTTGTCTGTCGTTAGGTGCCTTTATCCGTGGTAAAGATCAACTCTACTGAGCACCCAGTGAAGGTTGGTCTGTCTGATGCCTTCATGGCCTTTATTTCTTCCCCACAATCCCCAGGTTAGTTCATTTGAAACTCTTTGAAATGTCCTCATTCTCATACGTATAGTGTTATTCCCAATATCACTAATAGTATTTTATATACATAAGAAGAATCAAAAAGGAGGACAATCTATGAATATCATCGGGTTGAAGTCAACACCACTGATATTGTCAGTCGCTCCGCATTTGTGTTCAGCCCGCTACCCAGTAAGTGTGTGTTTCACCACCAACATTGCTTTTAACTCATTGCAGTTGGAAAGTTAGATACTTTATCACTAATTAAATAATTGCTTTCATAATCATGACACTTTAAAAGTCAAATGTTATTTTCAGAGTAATTTTGATAAAAGGGTAAGAAAATAAAATATAAAATACTGTATGTTAAAAAATTACAGCTAGCTTTATGTTTGTAAAAATATTTTATTGAGATAAAAACAAATATACAATGGTGTTCAAATCAAACCGGGACTGTTGGTGCAGAATAACAGAGCACAGTCGTGAGAATGATCATTATTCCTCTGTATTGTCATCTTCTACACTAACACACCTATCCCAGCGTTTCAATAGTGCTTGGATACCATCAAGGCAGAGAGTTTTCTCAGTATGATGGAGGCATGATCAGACTGCCTCTTTAAGTCTGAAATGCTGGCTTCCAAGGAACCCCTTAAATGGCCCAAACAGGTGGGAATGACTTGGAGCGAGTTCAGAACTGTTCAGGCGATAACTCCCAGACATGTTCCTGCAGTGTGCACGTGGTGTTCTTGAACAATGTGTGTACAGTTCCGACAGACAGATGTGTCTCTTCCTGATGTTGGTGACAAGCTATCTGTCGATTCACAAGGATCAGGCGTTACACTCGCAGAATGTTCACAGTGGGTGCTGAACTATCCAAGTCATTCATGGATGTACAGTACGGCCTTCTTTAAAAACGCTTGCACCATTCAAATGCTTTACTGCAGATAAGAGTTTTATCACCATACTGTGTTGAAGTCTTCTGTAAACGTCATCTGGTTTTCATCATTTCATCAGATATTTCATCACAAGTTCTGGTTAGACTTGAACACCATCATACTGTATATGTAGTGAAAAAAACAGATTATGGAGCACATATAGAATTCCTCTTACCCATAGGTATGTCTATGTCATGTTGTTATGCTATGTTATGGCAACGTTTTCTTTGCAAACCCTCCATGTTGCTGCGCTTCAGCGTGCCTCCAACACACCAACTGTGACCAGTGCACCCACTCCAACCTCACCACAGGCTGTGGCTGGTGCAACATCCTGCAGAGGTAACCACAAGCATAGTTGTTTAAAGGTTTATTTGGCCATAAAGTATCTATTTACACAATTCTGTCTGGGTTTGTGCTTTTGTGTGTTTTCAGGTGTTCAGATGGAATAGACCGGCATAGGCAGGAATGGCTTGAATTCAGCTGCTCAGAGGAGGTACAAAATACCTGACATTTCCACTCACCCAGATGGATACATTTTTCTTGTTCTTGAAATAATTTCCTAGTGATTTCCGAAAGATTTCCACATGATTATAGAAGGAAAACAGGTGAATTATTTTTTTCTTGATTGCAAAATCAATCACTGAAATGAAAGGAATTTGAGGGGTACACGTCATTTATTATCCTGAAACTGTGTTGACTTTTGCTTTAAGACTGACTGGATACTTAAACAACTTTGCTTTATTTATTTGCATATTATCTAATTATAATCTAATTGGTCATTGGTTATTGACTGATTTCCTATAAAAGCAGTACAATAGTGCCAATTAAATCATTACTAAAGATGGAATTTCAGAAGGGTTAAATTAATACCCTTCAACAAGCAAAGAAAATATTTAAATTACTAGAAGTAGGTTAAAAACTGTCCAACAAGTTTATTAACAAATGAACCGTCAAATTCACAGCCCCTTAAATTCAAAGAGCCCTTGAGCAAAGCCCTTAACCCTATTTGGTCCGGGGTGCTGTATCATGGAACCTGCGCTCTGACCCCAGTTACGATGGGAAAGGCAAAGAAGGAATTTCACTGTGTTGTAATGTATATGTTACAAATAAAGGCTTAACTTAACTTAACTCAGCTATTTTTAATTGTGAAAATAAGAACATTACCACATGAACTAACAGGATTGGGACTAAACAGCTGTGTGGTTGTGAGAAGGCCACTTGTTAATGGGGATAATTAAAAAGTAAAAAAAAAAATTGAGCACAAGAGCACAAAAATTGGACTTCATCAGTGGGAAAAGGTCATGTGATCCGCCAACTCCAGATTGTCTCTATTCCTGACAGATGGGTTCATCAGGGTAAGAAACGGTGAACCCCTCATGCATAGTCACCACTGTAGAAGCCTCTAGGGGCAGTGTTATGATTTGGAGTTGCTTCAGGTGATCAGATCTAGGCTCAGCAATGTTCTGTGTCTGTTGATGACCAGGGTATCCGATCAAAGGATTTTATTTTCCCTGATGGCACGACCATATTCCAGAATATAAATTGTGGAAAAATTGTGGAATTGCATATTCTGGGAACATGAGGAATCATTTTCACATGTGATTTGATCTCCACGTTGTGCAGCATAATCAAAGATGTATGGCCACTATGTGGCCAAAAGTTTGTGGACAGTTCACCACAAACTTGGAAGCACACATTTGCATATGATTTGTGTGTTGGACATTACAGATGCTCATTGCCCTGTAACAGAGAAGACAAAACTTGTTGAACTACAAACATTTAACTTTGTATGAGTATATACTGTATATTGTATGAGGAATGGCTTGTTAGATGGACATGCGATCTAAGATTAATACTAAATAATTATTCCTTTGATTTTTATTTGCTATTAATAAAAACCACTTTTTTTGTTAATATGGTGAAGTTTTCAGCTTCATTACAGAAGGAGTCTCCTGTGTCATCACATTGTCAATAAATTATCTTCAGTGCAGCAGACTTTTTTCATGTCCTAGTTTCTAAAAATATATATACCAATAAGCCATTCCAATCTGCAACTGAAGAATGATTGACAGTCTGTGATTTGGAATTTTTATGCCAGGTGAAGGAGGGCACATGTGAAGATTACAGTCAGGGAGGTGCAGACAGTTCGATGAGTCCATTCAGCTCCCCCGTTCCTGCTGCTACACCGTCCCCTGCAGCTAGGCCAGGCAGCCCTGTCACAGAGGGTAACTCATCTCATCCCACACACATTTACAGTATATACCACATTCACACATGCCATACAGATTATTTGAAGCAGTTCCCTTTGTGTGATCATAACTGAAATACTGAAAATACAGACTGAATACTGAAATACAGACTAAAAATTACACAAAATCCCAATCAATACTAAGGATGGTAAGGAAACCTTTGTGGACAAGTAACTGCTGTGCTGATTCATATGTTATATTATAGAAGTGATCAGACTGGCCTGGGCTGTGTTTCCCAAAAGCAGCGTAAGCCTAAGTAGTTCGTAAAAATTATCGTACGAATGATCTTAATATTACGGTCTGTTTCCCAAAACCATTATAACTTAAGTACAGTAGCACTTGAAAATCTTCGTAGATCGACGAGTGCTCTGGAGTAATCATAAAGCCAGGGGTAGCTCAGTGGTTAAGGCATTGGATTACGGTTCGGAAGATCCCAGGTTCAAACCCCACAACCACCAAGTTAGGCAAGACAACCCTTGAGCAAGGCCCTTAACCCTCAAATGTGTAATGAGATAAAAAATGTAAGTCGCTCTGGATAAGAACGTCTGCTAAATGTAAATGAAAAGCCTTAAGTGCATCGTAAGGAGACAGAATTATGAGGACGCGACAACCGGAATAAAATTTACTTCTCTTCAAAGTCATTTTTCATTTTATTTGTACGTATATTTTTTTATTAATTTCTATTTACTACTCATTACACAATTCAACAAATAAAAATTAATAAAGAAATTAAATAAAAATGACATAATAAATATTAAAATGAAAAACAAAAGTACACTGTGGTATATGGACATTTCGAGGGTACAGTACAAATGTATTTAATATAAAATATTTAATGTGCTTTAAAGATGACACAAATAAAGGATGACTTGCTGGCGTGCATGAAACCCAGCCATGTATTGAACATGTCTTGGTTGAGCATCAAGAAGTCTCATCTCGACTACATTCTCTTCCTCCACCTCTTCATCTTCCTCCCTGATGTCCAAGGGCAATCTTGCCCTCACTGCAATGTTGAGCAACAGAGCTGTTACTGTTATTACAGCACAGCACTTTTGTGGCACAAAGAGAGCTCCACTTCTTCTAAAATAATATTAATTTCTTCTTTTTGAAAAACGTCTTTTCTTTGTTTTTTGATTTCAGCCATTTTGCTAATTTCTCCACCCCTGGGTATGTGTTTATTAAAAATGTTCTGCTATTAGCAAATGCACTTCAGGTGAAGATAATTATCTTTAAGGCTAAACCTTTAAAAAATAAATGTAAGAGCTTATTTATTTATGTACTTATTTATTTATTTATTTATTTATTTTGATATGAGATAAGCAATTGTTAGTAAAGAAATTGATAAATAAGTCTACTTAAATAATTAAGGTTTCATATAAATATCGAAAATTATGCTGTCAAAACTGTTGAATTTGTTTTATGCGAGATTGGAGCAAGCCAGTATTTTTACAGAACGACATTTCCAGTTTATTTATGTTTTTAAACTTGCTCAAGAAGAAATTACAGAACTTTTTATGTTATTCGAGTTGAATATACATTCACACAAGTAGAAAAAAAGGAAATCAATGCTTAGATGGATTGCTAAAACAGCATGTGCAACAATGACGAGCCATTCTATTTCAGCATGCAACAGATATCTCTAACCCTAACCCTATGACTCCTAAGTAGCACTTAAAGCAGGGCTATGTGCAATTGTGTTACGTGCATGTTTGGGAAACGCACGTGAAACAATAACGAACGTTCGCAAAATGACTCGTAGAAAACTCTCTTAAGCGCTAAGATCAATCGTTATCGGGAAACCGGGCCCTGACCGTTATCAAAATATTAGACGTTTTTAGACTGACTTGTTTTTAACTAACATCAACTGCTGCTACACAAAAGACCCTCTTCAATTACTTTTCCACAAACATATACTTTTATTCTATGCATACAAATATGTAAGTATTATAATAAAATATATTGTGCACAAAATATATTATGTACATAATATTTATTGGCAGTTGCTGGCTGTATAAAATTTAACGGGTTGTGCATTAACATGCTAAAAGTGCTTATCCCATGTCTGCTGAATTCATTTTGCATGGGCGCTTTTGCTAAAACTGTTCTTGTGCTGTTCTTGCTTTCGTCTTTGTCCTGCCATCTCACGACATTCTGTCCCCGCAGACGACACCCAACTTCTCTTTCACCACCATGATAATGGTGAGTCAGCCATTCAGCCAGTCAGGCTTTCTAAAGAATTAGTTAATAAGGCTTTGTAGAACAAAAGTGGTTGGGTCATTTTTTTAAATTAAATGCTTCTCAATTTATATTAATATTTTTTATGAAAATTTCAGTGGCTCAGTAGTTTCTGAAATAATCAAACTAGCCTATTTTGCACCAACAGGCATCCCATGATTGATATCACTAAAATCACAGTTAACCTATTCAATATACTGTAATGTTTGATGTGAACATTAATTATATATCTTACCCTCTCAATCTATAGCGCTATGGTTTTATTCATTAAACTGGTGGGTTTCTCCTAGGCTTGCCACATGAACGAATAAATGAGAGCGGACATGTGTTCATAATTAAGTGGTCAGTGTGTGCACATAAGCTTCATAAGACTTGCTGTCTACTATAAATGTGTTCTGCTTTATCGTTTGTGTTTTTCTGGCAGTTCAAAGCTATGGACAAAGAACATTTACAATATCCACTGATCAGTACTTACAGTATCAGCATACGCTTTAACAGATCAACTTCTTATGGCTTTTTTTTTCCCTATCATGACTTTTTTAGATGTGCAGAAGGGTTCTCCTGGTGAGGAGGAACCTCCAGAACACACTGCAATTATTGCGGGTGTAGTGGCAGCCCTGGTCCTACTCGTCTTCTTGACCCTGTTGGCCGTGTACTATATAAACACACACCCCACTGTTGCCCCTCCATTCTACCTCATGCAGGTAAATCTAATGACTTTGTTTAACATTAAAAATACAGTTAATTAATCAATCGTATATTAAAGTGTTACTGTTCTGTTTGCTTATAGCGCCGAACCAATAACTATTGGCCGTCCATGAAGTTTCGCAATCAGGGTTGCCAATCCAGCTACGCTGAGGTTGAACTTGGGTTTCATGAAAAGGATGGCTTTATTGAGGCGGAGGAGTGTTGAGGAGGCTGGACTTCCTCCACAGAAGAACCAATTAATATCTGTTTTTTGGTAAAAGTTCAAACACAAAATAAGACACTGAGGAGCTGTTAACCACCACATGAACAGACACCGGAATCTGTGGATAGTTACCCCGCAAGCTTTCTCTGCCTCCATTGATTTGACTGTCTTTTCTGAAAGCCTCTTATTCTATTTGTTTATTCCTTTTATCAAGGAACAAGCAGTGTTAATGGCAAATGTGCCAGCTATGCTCTTGGAAAAGGTGGGAAGAGTGGCACATACATTAACCATGAAGAGTTCTGCAGTTATTGTACAGTACAAAACAACTTTGTAGAATTTCATTTTTTTTGTTTTTTTTTAGAAAAAAAAAATGTTTTGTGTTTTATATGTTCAATGAGAAAAAAGAATACTCAGTTAGCCACAAGGACTGAACTGCACTTTAAATGAATTATCTCAGTAGTACTAGTGATACCATGTGATCATTTTTTTGTACTTTTGTTTTTTATTATTTGTGCCCTAGGATCACATTTGAGGTATCAATATTGCAAGCATAGCACCCTTATGAATAGATTAATAAAAAACATAAACTACAAAAATTTTATTGAGCTTTTAAGGAGGCAGTTTGTGTCGGTTGGAGCTTTCTACTGCCTATGAGGCGAATTGCAATGATTCACTGACAAGCTTAAATAACAAATGAATTCACCCCCTAGCATAACCAAGCCCTTCTGTGTTAATTTTTTTTCTTCTGTTTCTAAGGAAAAGGGACTTAGTTGAATTACTCTTTTCCAGCTGGAGGCGTGGCAGGTTTCTGCAACAGAAAAAATGTGAAAAGAAGCCTAAAATAAAATTAATTGCAATATTGGATTGTCTTTATGGTATCATTAAATTATACGATTCTCATACAGATAAGGGGAATTAAGTTAGGTACTCAGATTTTAGCTGGACTTCAGTTGCACATTGACTGACTCATGACTAAAGATGGACTCAAGACTAAATTCTATTTTGGATAATAACATGAGCACAAACACTAATCAATTACAGTAGGACTTGAGATATGACTCAGCCTACAGTGAAGAGACCTCTGACTTCGATTGAATGTGCAATGCAGGTTTGACTTCGACCTGCAAAACTGACTTGCAGGCATCTCTGTTAAAGGTCTAGAAAACTTTCAAGCTCTTTAACATGCACCTTTGAAAAGAACAATAAAGATCTTATTACCCAAGAATGATGAGAAAAAAATATATAAATGGAATGCAGTTCCAATCAGGGAAACGGTTTTACATTACTTTCTAACATATTACAGTTTTGACATAACTCATATGCACTAATTGCTACAATTTATAATTGTAATTGCATGTCAGATGTTTGATAAAAAGTTCTGATTATGACATGGGCAAAACTGGTATATTGTTTGGGATAAAAGTGTCATAAAAATTCATTTTGAATATAAAGTGTGCTTTTAGTGAACCAATAAAGTGAAAATAATGTTTTGAAAACCATGTAATTTGGTGTGTTTATTTGGCAATTAATGGAATATTTTCTTTCACACTGCTTCATACATTTGATGGAGATATGATAATAACATAGTATAAACTTTAACTATGCTGCATGAACCAACAGCAACATCTGCAGGCCATTATAGTTGATACAACTAATCAGGACTGTGATGTAGCCGGCCTGCGTAAATCCCAATAATTAAAACTGATATCCATTAAAGCACAAGAGGCCCCTTATCAGGTGAACTCCATGCAACAAAAACCCATATGGTGACTTCATGTCACTTTCATCAGATTGGGATTTCCATCAGATTCCAGGTTTGAATAACGCAAATGGATCTCAGACTTTCTCATTGTGATACCTACTGTAGACTCTCAGACTAGGAGACTAGGTTACCCTGTACTCACTATAAGCAATGGGATTCACAGATAGGTGTTCTTTCATGACTTATTTACAGCCTATGCCCTTGTTACTTTTTTTTTACTAATATGTTTGAAAATTAAACAAAACCTAATCATTACTAAGGATGGTAAGGAAACGTTTAAAGAGGTAGTAAAAGCTTTTTATGTCATTACTGTATTTTTACTGTTGTATAGTGGAAAAAGCATTATGGTCTGGTGTGGCAGCTCCACTTGTGTTGACTGGAAAGGGTAGTGAAACAGATATTGTCACAATCCGGTCAAAACTAGTTTGACCCAATAATCATCTGGAAAGCAGACATAAACGTCAAGACAAAACTACATTTCCTGTCCAAGCGATCTCATGCCTTTGCCATTTGTTTTCAAAGCCATGTTAAGCATCTGCAATTATCTTCTTTACAAGCGATTCTTGATACTGTACATGTATTTGTGCAACTATTGTGTACTTAATATTCAGTCTGGGTGTTTTTCATATATTTATATATTTATTCTCATCCTTCCAAACGCTTACATTTATTGGTCTGTTGTTTTATTTGTAATTCCTTTGTCAGGTTCTGTTTGCATATTGTGTTATCATTGTAAACCAAATTAAATTCAGTTCAGTTTTATCAAAGATAGCATTTTTAATAGTGGTAATTGTCACAAAACAGCTTTACAGAATCAAGAGAAAAATAAGGAATTAGTTTGAAATGTGTGAGGAAGTATGTATAAATCACTGTCCCTGGTGAGAAAGATTAGGGGATGGAGAAACTCCCTGAGAAGGCAATCTGAGGAAACCTTGAGAGGAACCAGACTCAACTCGACCTTTATTTGGGTGAATTCATTATATTGTGCACCTATTTATTAGTACGAGTCAAATACGGGAACTGTTTAAAGAATTTAGGATTTAACAAACTATGTGCAAAAAAAACTAGGGGGCACCCGGATTTGAACCGGGGACCTCTTGATCTGCAGTCAAATGCTCTACCACTGAGCTATACCCCCGTTCGCGTTCTACTAGCGCATATACACACTTACATAAAACAACTACTATATAAAATCAACGGGTTTGCAGTATACGGTTGTGCTTTTATTTGGATATTGTTCTTTTAAATAAATACTATTTTGGTTCGGATTCTCTGTGTCCTTTGGAGCGTTTATTCGGTTTGTTTAACTAGACAATGAAACCGTGTCCTAACAGAAAACAGATGGCTAATGTTAACGGACTAGCCGCTTTTTAAGCTCGCTGTAACCAATATGAACTCCGGACTTAGATTATGTTTCTCACTAGAAAGAAAGAAAGAAAGGCTTTAAAATAACTATAGCTTTAGACTCTATTCTATAACACAGTTGCCATCGTAACAAATGTCATTAGGGGGCGCACGAGTACCATCAAACTGCAACAGAGCGTGCATGAGCGTAGGATTAGAGAAGACAAATTGCATTGCAAAACTGGGAATGCAGAGGTGGACGGAAATTATTAAAACAAATATGGTATTCATATGCTTCTGCAGCGAAGACTCCTTTCATATTAATCTGCAGTGTATTTCATGAACAAAAAAAATTAATTTAACAAAACATTAATTACATTCTAAAGCTTTTAATATGCCTAAATAATATTACTGTATATAGGCCTATGATATTTTTCAACAACAAAAAAATAAGATTGTGTCTTATTGTGTAATGATTATAATCAGTAAAATTCATCTGGAAAGAAGATTAGACATCAAGATTTAACTACAGTTCCTGTCCAAGAGATCTCAGGCTGCTGCCATTTGTTTTAAAAGCCATGTTAAACATCTGCAATCTGTCACATTACTTAACAGTAATGCACTGTATGTTTTGACACCTTTCTTTCACAACCAGCATTAACCTTTTCATCAATTTCAGCTACAGTGTCTCTTCTATTGGATCAGACTATATGGGCCAGCATTCACTCCCCATGTGCACCAGCAAGCCGTGGCCACCCATGACCCTGCTGCCAGTTTACTGATTTTCTTGTCTTGCAGCTCTTATGGGATGTTCCTAGGCTGCAGTGGTCAGGACATACCAAAAGTGATCCAAGGAAGCAAAACCAGTGAACTGGCAAGAGGGTCATGGGTGGCCAAGGCTCACTGATGAAGTGTGAAGACTCGTCTGTGTAGTCCGGTCGAACAGAAGAGCTATTGTAGCTGAAATTGAGGAAAAGTTTAATCCAGCAGAGGTGGTCGAAACCTACACACTGCGTCTTTAAACTTAATGAAAGACGATCTGAGCGTGCAAAGACACACAGACTGATGTGCATGCATAACAATGTGATCACAGCATGTTATGCATATAAAGTCTAAGATCATGTTTGATTAGTCTTTTAGAAAAGTTTGTTTTAGAAAAAATGGAAAACTCTATCTATAAAACTATCACCATGTGATTTAGCACCCTGAAAGCTATTCCTACGTGTTGTCTCATTTTATTACTTTACTTCTGTTGCATTCTTCATATAGTTTATACAAACATATAGCTTTTGATTGGTTTTCTCCTTCGTGTACGCTTGTTTCACACAAATATGTTGTAAATGCTAACCAAGGCCATTTTATCCCTATGGTAATTTGTGTCAGATTTTCATTGGATTAAGAGTTTACTTTCATCAATAACTACATATTGAAAACTTTATTTACTTGCAGTATACATATTCATGGCATTAGCAAATCACATTTCAGTAACAAGATTTTAAAAATCGAATCTAAATTTATCATCAGTATAAATTAATATTGTGAGAAAACAGCACACTAGGGAAAACTCACCACATATTACTATGTTGACCTAATTAACAATCTATAATTTATTTCCTATAATAATAATAATAATAATGTTGCAAGCAATGATGAGTGGGCCGAAGCACCCTGCGCCATCGCCAGCCAGGCACACCAGAAAGACAGAGGGCACAATGGGCACATGCATTTAAAGAGGACATACCAATACCATTATGACATAATTTAAGAAAAGTAGGGAATTTTATGTTTAGAACTCCAAAAAGTCACAGATGCGGCAAAAAAAACATCAAACTATGATATCACTTAATGTGATGTCACAACATGATGTCACTCAATATAATGCCACATCTGGCGTAAAACCTGTGCCAAGTTGTAGTGCGGACTGGATATTCCGCTGTGGTGACCCCTTGTCAGGAGCAGCCGAAAGACCAACAACAACAACAAAGTTATTAATAAATTTTCAGCATAAGTTTGAGACATTATCACAGTTGACCTGTTTGAAATATCAAAAATTCCTCTACAATTTTGCATCCTCAATGTCTTGAGCTCATATAGGCCTGGTTTGGTGGCGATCACATAAATTTCCTAGGAGGATATTATCAAATTCCTTCAGGTGCATTTTGGCAAATGACATAAAATAACTGACTTCCTGTTTAATTGGGTCCATGACCCATGACATGCAATGTGAATGTTGTTCAGCTCATTGAGCTCTAAATGTGTACCTGGTTCTGTGTGCAAATGTGCAAGTGTGTATGAGCTACAGTATGCAGCAAAACTCATGTGCGATGAGTGCTCCTAGGGCTAATGTCATAGTGCATGGGCCCTAATAATAATAATAATAGTAATAATATAGTATAGAAAATCTTCATTACTTTCCACATTGCTTTTAATTTTGTATGAATGTTAAATCACACTAAAAGATAAATTAGTCGTGGGTAATAAATTACATTCACTGTCGCCTTCACCTCCAGGGTCCGGGTTCAATTCTCCGGCCAGGTTCGATTCCCATCTCTGTGTGCCTGGAGTTTGCATGCTTGGTGGGTTTCCTCCGGGTACTCCGGTTTCCTCCCACAGTCCAAAAACATGTAGGTTAGGTTAACTGACGTTCCCAAATTGCCCACAGTGTGTGAATGGGTGTGTGAGTGTGCTCCGCCGTTGCCGTTTCCCAAGTGCCGGATGAGAAAGGAGAAGGGTTGAGCGTAGGGCTAGCAACCCGCCCGTAAAAATCAACCGCTACGGAAACAACGAGAAAAAACACTTGTTGCCCTATGCACCGATCGGTGATGGTGGCCTAAAAATTTTTTACATTGTATTGATTTACTTTTAGGCTAGTGGTTAGCACCATCACATTGCACCTTCACGGTCAAGGAATAAATTTCCGCCTTGGGACTGTGTACATGGAGTTTGAATGTTCTACCCATGCTTGGTGGGTTTCCTCCACAAGCTCCTTTAGTGTGTGAATGAGCATGTGTGTACCCTGCGATGGATTGACACTAGGCCCAGAGTGTACTCTTCCTCATGCCCTAAGTCTCCTGGGGTAGGGTCTAGGCCCGTATATACAGTACAGGATAAAGTGGTATAGATGGTGAGTGATGATTTATTTATTACATAAGAAAGAAAAAAATATCAGCACTGAACGGAGTGCCAATACATCACAGGGCACACGCATTCACACACTTATACAATTATTCACACATGGGCAATTTGGGAATTTTCAATTAGATTACTCTGCATGTCTATGGACTGTGGGAGGAAACAGAATACCAGAGGAAACCTACCAGGGGAGAACATACAAACTCCTTGCAGCAATTCCGGGGCAGGATTTGAACCCAAGGCAGAAATCGAACCGGGACCCTGGAAGTGCAAGGCGACAGTGCATCCATCAATGTTCCAATGATCCCATGTTTGATCAGTCGAAAGAAAGTTTATACTTTATAAAGACATACAGAATTTGAACCAAGTTTCAAATTATTTATTTAGCACAGATTATCTTGTGTACTGTATACATGCCTAGCAAATAGGTATAATGTTTTAAACATGACAATTTTATGCCCTTACAACCTAACAGACCTCCTTGGCTTAGAGACAAGGACACTGAAAAAAAGACAGGAAGCAGAATTGGAATGAGATAGCAGAGATGAATATGTTGAGGTTCTCCTCAGTTGTGACAAGGTTAGATAGGATAAAGAATGAGTTCATCAAAGGGACAACCCATGTTAGATGTTTTTGAGATAAAGTCAGAAAGGCCAGATTGACATGTTCTGAGGAGAGATTGTGAGCATATTGGTAGAAGGATGCTGAGGTTAGAACTGCCAGGCAGGAGGTCTAGAGAAACACCAAAGAGGAGATTTAAGGATGCAGTGAGAGGGGACGTGAAGTTAGCTGGTGTGAAAGAAGAGGATACAGAGGATATGCTTACTGTAGATTGAAGCAGATGATTTGCTGTGGCGACCCCTGAAAGGAAACACATGAAAAGACAAAGAAGAAAGAAGAAGATAACCTAACAAAAATCCCCAGCATAGTCAGCTTCCTTTTTGGTAAGATCCACACCCACGTATATGATGTCACCTGGATCCACCCATGATGTCACCAGGTATTTCAAGAGCTTAGTAAAAGCTTTTGAATATCACTAATTAGGATAGAAAATGAATGATGCTAAGTTGAACTAACCTAGTTTACCTGACTACACCTGACTCCACCTACCCTGCTGTTGTTGTCTGTTTGTTTGTTTGATTTAATTGACGACATCAGACTTCAGCGTATGTCTTGACTTCCTAGCATTTCACCAGAACCTGCTATATTTATAACACTTCCCTTTTAGGTTTACGATGACTGTTAATCACACAGTTTATGATCAAGTTACTGGAGCTCCTCCAGGTGACGTACTACGTTCGCATCCTGTTACGCGCACGTTATTAATTCACTTCTTGGCTTCTGCCCGTTCTACTCCTTATATGGTCCTGTGAGCTCTTTCTGGCGGGTACGTAAGCCCCGCCCACCCGTCACTCGAGAGCTCCTCCCATTAGTCCAGACTAAGCGCGTGCACGAGGGGCGGTGCGTGCCCGCGCCTCATCTCTAAAACGAGAGGTTTAATAGTTAAGCGCCGCACAAGTCGATAGTGTTTAGTCACATTTAACAGCCTTCAGTGGTTATAATCGTTATATTTCCGGTCTCGCGGCGTGTTCAGGGCGCTAAACTGTTTATTCTGATTTAAGGGAAAGCGAAACAAAGCAACATGAATCCTTCGTGTAGCAGATGTAACAAGGTGGTCTATCCCACGGAGAAAGTAAACTGCCTAGACAAGGTGAGCCCGAACTGTCCTATGTAACAGAGAGGAAAAATTCAACTTGTAACAAAGTCACATATCTGTTTGTTCTTTGCTAATACTGCTATAGTTCTTTGTTGTTATTTGACAGATAGCAAGTCCAGATGGGCTGGGAAAAAAGCGTTTCTCTTGTTGATGAATGTAGTAATGTTATGATATATTTGTGATATTTGGTGAGGGGGAAAAAACTGTGTTTTGGCTAAACGCAGCCGGTGACCATGTCGGTTTGAGTTTGGCTTCACTTTGCAACTTGAGCAGGCGCTTCCTGTTCAAAGCCACATTTCTCAATGTGAATCTCACAAAAGGAGGCTGTGCATAATAATCCAGCATTATAACAGCATGGTTTTCTTTTGCATAGATCATATTCTGAAACGTAGATGAACAGAACTGGTGTATAATATAATATACTGAATGTAGAAGAATGTGTAGTTACCTTTTGTATATGCCTTGTTCACCAAGGCGTCTTGTGCTGAAGAAAAATGTGGGCGTTGTCATGGGCAGCAGCAGGTTTGTGTGCTGTTTTGGGCCTAAATCAGGGGCAATTCAATCCTATGGAAGAAACCCAACTTTCACCAGAGCTGTAGTTTGTGCATTTTTTTTTTCAAACCAAATCTGGTCTTTTTATGACTGTAATTCTTTACATTCCAAATTCTAACCACAAAAAATAGCATTTCCCAAAAATATGAACTGAGCCATAGACTTAAATTATGTGGTTCCTTCCTGAAAAGTTGCCTTGTTTTTTTTTCTTGTTTGTTGCTTTTCATTTTTTTTGTTTTGTTTTGTGCACAAAAGTTTTATCAAGGCCTTGTTGAGGTGTGCTTCAGCCCCTCTGGAAGATCACGTAAGACTGAGTCAGTGCAGAGTGCAGAATGAGCTGTGCATGATAGACATACTGTAGTGTGAAAGGCCTGCGAGTTGCGACTAGGTTGAAGAGCAACGGCTTCTGAGCGAAGTTCTGCCAGTCATCTCTTTGCAACTCGCTGTCACATTTGAATGTAGAGAACTACAACAACACACAAAAAAAGAGGAAGTCAGGTTAGCTATCTAGAGAAAAGTACCATCAGGAAGCATGTAGAAAAAATGAAGTTAGACCACGAAAGTACCAGAAGATCACATATCTAGTCAGTTGCAGGTTTCAGACAAATAATAGATGAGTTGTTTTGAATATTTGTATTGAGTGTCCTTACTTGTATTATGTGGTAATACTATGATAATAAATGTCTGATAGGGAAATGACTGATAACTTGTCAGATGTTTGGTGGCAGTATAAGTCACAGGAATTCAGCGGAAGCAGGAGAAGCTCGTGTTTGAATGTGACAGGATGACAGTAGAATTCTGAGCAAAAATGCGTATGTATTCGCCCTAAAGTCAAATCAAGGAGCTGTTGCGTCTTTCTCTAGGGACTTCCCACATTCGTATGTTCCTGTCTGGCTGTGAGTGTATTTTTGGGCAGTGAATAATACCTTGCTTGGTGTGAGTTTGAAAAGCTAGAGGTTATTCTGATAACATACAATGAGCTCAAATATCAGGCTGATGTGTGTTTCTTGATGTGTATTCCTTAGATTTCTCTGCAGTGACCTGAATTTAGACAGCCCTACTTTACATACTGCTGCCTGGCTTCTAATAATTGCTTTACCTTAATTTCAGTCTATGACAGGTCAAATTATTCAGCGCAGTACTGCCTGTTTATCTTGATGAAGCATGGTCAAATGATTTCATTTTAATGAGTCAGTACTTGTGTATGAAGGACAATCATAAATCTAAATTTATGCTCTGTGTTCTGTTATTTTTGTGTTGCAGTATTGGCACAAATTATGTTTCAGCTGCGAGGTCTGCAAAATGACTCTAAACATGAAGAACTACAAAGGCTTTGAGAAGAAACCCTATTGCAGCCAGTAAGCTCACATCACTTTTACCCTCTTTTCTGTCCTGCGTTCTGCCTTTCCTTGTGTTTCCTGAGGGTGTATTCTCAATCTGTCTTTCCTCTCTGAAATCCTGGCAAAATGTCTTTCTGGCAAGGGTTGCACTTTAAATTTCAATTTTATCTGTGTTTGAACATCAACACAACCCAGAATCTGTGTGTGTGTTGAGAAGTTACATAGAAACAAATGCAAGAGCCTTGAGTTTCATTGCTTTGAGGATATTTCTCACATTAGGATAGATATGTGGGAGTCTAAGCATTTGCCTACTTTGTTACTGGACAGCAATCTTGAGCTTGTGGGTGTCATTAAGCCGTGCGAGCAAAGCAAATTTAGTATGCAAACATGAGCACATCTCATTTCCCTATGACATCACTTCACTCAGTGATAAACATAAGGGCTTCTGTTTGTTTGGAGCCCAGTTATTTTGCTCAGCCTGCACAAATACTCCTCAGTAACCTGGTGTCGGGTTACTTTTGCACTTTACTGCCAAACCGCACAGATTTTATTTATTTATTTTTATTAGTGGTTTTCCCTGAGTGATACATAACGCTTTAGAATAGGTTGTTTGACTACAGTATCTGAATGCTATTTTCACACAGAAGTGTTAAAATACATAGTTTAGAAGATTCTTTCCAGCACTGCCACTTTCACTTCTACAGTGACCTGTACAACGACCTTTTGACTGTTTTTGTTGTACCAGGTACTTTTCCCTAGCTTCGTGTGTATCATGCTATGTATGTTTCAGGAATATGCCATGATTGAGAGGAAAGGTTTGTGTCAGTGTGTCCAGCTACAGAGACACCAAAATCAACAGTTTAGCTAGGAGGTTCATTATTGTTGATCACTTGCTGATTGGTCACCTGATGCAGCAGCCAGACTAAATGTGAATGTGACAAAGAAAGGTGGTTCAGTAATAAAAATGCACTGTATAATGTGCTGTTTCACTCAACTGTTTTATTCAGTGGGTATATTATAATGAAAAGATAATATATTTCATGTGCTATTCTATTTATACCAGACAGGTTGTTTAATTGGTTTGTTTCCTTTTCATTCCATGTCTATAGTAAACTTGTAAACACCAAGGATTTTTAAAAAATAATGTAAGCATTGTGGCTTTTCTTGTTACCAGTGTTGGCATACACCGTTCTCACTCTCTTTGCAAGCGAGTGAGATATTATACACTATAACACATCACCTCCGCGTTGAGGTGTTTGAACACCATTCATTCCTCATAGCTTAAGTTAAACCTGCAGATCGGGACCTTAGTATATGAGTGGAGAGGAATCTTCTTTAACACAAAATCCCGTCTGAGTATGAGTCATGTGCCCTTTATTTATTAAAAAGACACACGGCATTCTTTCTTTCAATACGAGGATCGTCAGGCTTTATTTAGACTCGTTTAATCTGACCTCATTTCCATCTGATCCACTTTAGATTCTGGCTATTTCTTCATCTCAAAATCTTGTCACTATCTCTGTAAAAAGAGTGTGGCAAGACAATGCACAGATAGTTCTTTTTTTTTTTTTTTCCTTTTTCTGAAACGGTCTGTCGGTTTGTTCCCTGAAATAAGAAAAAGTGCCTTATGTGCAAAGCTTATGTGTATCCCCCTCTGTCTAGTTGCTTATGTGTCATCTCTGTACAACCCAGCCTATTTGCCTTTGGCCTGAAACTGTTATGTGGTGTAGTGCAAAATGGCATCACTGCCCCTGAATGCAGTTACTGCATCCCTGCTATTTAATTTAACCTGAGCTGAATGGATTGTGAATAAGGGCTTTGTGCTCGTGGAGTTTGCTTACCAATCTAAAGTCACTTCCCTCAGGTGGTGGAAATGGCCATGAGGTCAGACCAGGACAAGAACTGGAACATGTTCACACATGGACACAAACATAAAAAAAAAGTAAAAAATTTCAGAAAATAAAGAATAGGATTATGTAATGTTGCAAAAATACTATATCATGGTACCTTCTATGGTATATAAATGTTTAATTATGTACAGAAAAACTGTTTAAAATAGAAAAATATATTTTAGAGATATTCTGCGATTTATTCTGACACATTTTTCATTGCCTAGCCTTAAGAGATCCTAGTTTTGAAATGACGGTTGGTTGCAGCTACACAATACATTATTGAAGCAGTTTGTACCACAGTGTTTGCAGAAGTGACTGCAAACTCCTTTCCTTCACTCGTGTAAAATATGTGGGATTTGTTTGGAACTAAGACCGAACTCCTCCTCCCAGCTGGACACTGAGAAGAATGCTACGAAATGTTGTCCAAACGCTCAGTCACTCCCACAGGTCCGTACTGAGAGCTGGTGAAACTGAGCTTAAAGGAAGCAGTGTTGTAATGTGTTGCTTTATGAAACCCTGCTCACTGAAAGAAAAAAAAAAGTTGAACCAGACATTTTTATAGCAAGCTGGATTGAGTAAACAGTGACAAGGAATAAGTTTGACTGTATCAGAAACGCTTATGCTGTTTACCCTTATGTGTGTGTGGTAAATGCGAGTTTATCCAGAAGGGTCTGAATGGTGTTTGGTGATTACAATTATAATCTCCACCCTTTTCTCCCGAATTCCAGTAGAGAACGATGTGTAGAATGCAGACACTGACGTGTCCAAGCAGGCCTTTAGCTGCAAGGATAATGCAGAACACTGAAACACATTTCATTTTCACTTTACCTGCGCTTCCTTCACGTTCTCCTCGCATTCCTTCTACTCTAGCTTTGTCTTTTGAAGCTATATTTGCAGCAAACAGTATTTCATTCAGACTAATGTGTCCTCACTTCTATTTGAAAGTCACCTCTCTGTGTCTGTTTTTTTCTCTCCTTTTTTTTTCTTTTCCGTTTAGGCACTACCCCAAGACGAGCTTCACCAGTGTGGCTGATACTCCAGAGAATCTCCGGCTCAAGCAGCAGAGCAAGATGCAGAGCCAGGTAGACTCCTCTTCCTCCCTCAGCCTTATTTCTCCAGCCAATCTTTAAAATCATTCATGTCTACTTCCTGACTTCATCTTTGATTCAGATCTTACAAATTCAGTAGCACTGGCCATGCAGGTCTGGTCACAATAATTGGACTTACTTTATTTGGAATGGTTGTTATTTGACACAGTGTTTAAACAGTTTTAAGTTCTTACTTCTTATCTGATACTTTCTGGCCAGCCTATCGCTATGGCTCAATGATCAGCAGGTCCTGCTGTCATGACAATTGGATCTCCTTGGCAACACTCTACAACAGACGGTCTCGCCATACCATCCAAAATACAGGCTATCGCCATTTCCCTTCCTCCTCTACCCCTATTTACAATACACAGACAAACACACACACACACCACCTGATGCCTGTAACAGACAGACAACCAAATTATCTGTCCAAATGAGTACAGTAAGGTGTAAGCACAGCTGAGCAGGTTAATAAAGAGGAAAACGTTGAATACTGTAGTAGGTATATTAAGCAACGTACAACATGCATAGGATCTACAAGTAACCCAAGTATAGACGGTGTTATGTCCAGTGATCTTCCTGTGAGGTCACACTCCCCATGTAGACAGTATATGAACCATCTGCTCTTTTTCTGTGCCATGTTCATTCCATTGGCCCCCCTTTCCCTCCAGGCTTTTCGCTCTCCCACCACACCCTTCTTTTTCCTGTTTCCCAGTGACCATTCTCTGTTTCTTTGTCCCTTGCCCTATCAGAAAAAAATAATACACATAGCATAACACTTCCTTCTTTTTAAAACAATGCCGTCCTTAATTTAAGCCTTATTTTATTTGCCACAAAATAGAAGGTGTTTTCAGACTTTCAGACTTTCAGTCTCTGCAATGACCTGGGTATTGTTCGAGGTTCTGAGCACCATCCTGTTCTCTCAACTGCAGAATATGGATTAAGGACAGTAATTAACAATGGGAATCCAGATTAGAGAAAAAAAAAACTGGTTCAGGGTTTTAAGCGAGGAATAAAAGACAAGAAGACATAATGTTAAAGTAAAATGATCACCAAAGTGAGGTGTGTGTGTGTGTGTGGCCTCAAACAAAGCATTGTCTACAGTGCCCTGCAGTTGCTAAGATTGTTTTATTTTGACCACAACTCAAAGTGTTTTATTCCTCTTATTCCACACCAATCTGCTATCAATTATGTTAATTATATATATATATTTTTTGCTGTTTATCAGGTTAATTCCTGTCCCATAGATTCTTCAGCAGTTTTTCATAAACATACTCACTGTTACGACACAATGTACATATCTACATGTACTTCTATACACAACGATACACAGGAAATACACAACATTCAAGCCTGATACAGATAAAATAAAGACAGAAATATACAGAGCATCTAAACAGATCAGAAATGTAGATAAAGTTTGAGTGTGCATGTTAAGGCAAATAACAGTAACGTGTGTGACATGATGAATTGGTGTATGGCTGCTCATACAATACACAATATACTGTACAAGATATATGGGTAGTGCCAATAATGTGTCGTATATGGAAATAAAGTCATTTGTGAATGTCCGTGCAATATAATATGTATAAAGCAGAAGTAGGGGGAGTAGGGTGTAACAAGTTTGTAAACAGCATGTTGATGGTTTTACTGCAGATATCAGGTCAAGTAGTGGAGTCGATGACTCTTTTTTTTTTTTTTTTTTAAATAAGGAGTTAAAAAAATATATATTTTAAGAAACATTATTTGCACCGTTTATTACAGATGGCACTATTAATAGTTTGGGACAAATCAGTGAACGCTTATTATTGTGACTTGAAACGCTATTGCAAAAGTCAGGTGTAAAGTCAGATTCTTCTCAACTCCAAGTTAAATGAGTTACATTGCAGGTACAAGTATTATCTTTATTTGGTGATTCTAGTGCTGTACAATTAATCACACACAAAAAAAGGATTTAAATTCAGCCATTCTTTAATCACAAAAGGCTTACATTTATCACTGTAGAATTTCTCAATACTTTTTGTTTGTTTCTTTAAAATAATTTGAGGATTTTAATATTGGCAAACATTCTCTTAATGAGGTCATTTGTGCCTTTATTGTCTGTTATGCAGATAAATAGGTTTGAATAAAAAATGGTGCATTTAATAGTTATACACAAATCACAATTTGAATTGCCATTACAATATCTGTCAAAATAATCAATATTGGCTTTTTTTCCATGTAGTTAAATCCAAAACATTGCCTATATAATATATATATTGCTGTTTGAATAAATAATCTGAGTTAGCCGAAACCCTGGGGGGTCTAGTTAACTACTTCATCTGATCCTCATGCCAAAGTCAGAAATGACATGATCCCAAACAGCACATAAGAACTTGGAAAAGTGCAGGCTACAGGAGGCGTTTTAATAAAAGTTAATGAGTTAATAAGACTGTGTTTTATTGGTTTAAAGTGATGTCATGGATGTTTAAAAAAAATGAATAGGCACATGTATGAACATCTGAGTATAAAGTTTTGAAAACTAGGTTAACACAAATTTGAATTAAACTAATTAATCAAGACAATAGCCCAGATGTTCGGCTTTAGTTCCGCTTTAGGGGTTCAAGCCGAAAATCCAGTACCAAAAGGTATGGTATGAATACCTGTACCGATACATTCCACTGCTTAATGTTTTAACATATAAAAAGAACAGTAATATAAACATCTGTCCAATCAGTTTGAAGAACCCAACAGGATCTAAGGAGTTAAATAGGGATTAATGCAAATAGTTGGCCTTACTTCAAAAACATGTGAATGCAGTCTGGTAAAAGAAGCTCAGCCTTTTTTTTTTCTTTTTTTCCCCTTTTTTTTTGCATAGACATCCAGCAACAATGCAATCCCATAAAAGCACAAGAGCACTCTAATGGTTGGTACTGTTGCAACGGGCGCATAACACTCATAGCAGTGGCATTACTCATCATTTTTTGCATAGTTGTGTGGCAGAGGGGGTCTTTCATTTCTTTCTCTATTTAGGGGCTTTGTTTACAGGCTGTGGGAGTGCAGCAGGCCCTCTGGGTCAGCACGCTTGGACGCTTTATGGGGAATTTCCGGGACGATGAAGAAGTAAAGAGAGGGGGGATGGGGATGTTGATCTGTAGAACGTGAGCCTTAAGAGTATGTGTGTTTACAATCCCCCTCTCTCTTTCTCTGATCAGTCAAAAATACTTGTGCATGTTGGTGTGCAATGAGGTGTTTCGTTTTAGGTCAGACTGCATAGCAAAGCTTCGCAGGTTTGCTCACAGGCACTTTTGTCTGTAGCTGTACCAAATGTTGGTTAGATACATGTCCACAATGCATTGCACTTCCTGCACTTCTATTCTTTACTGCATGTAGCACATTCTCACCTCAGCAAGGCTAATCATTACACAGTTAGGCCACAGTAACCCAACAAGGCTGCATTCTGATATTAATAACTTATCTACCACAATGAGGTATTTGTGGTCTGGGGCTGAAAAACACCTTTGCAGTTCACTAGAATGCTGCTGGAGTCTGTTCATTATCTCACAATCCAGTTGCTGTGAAATTGTTTGCAAGAGCAGCAGCAGAACACCGGTCTATTAAGAGAGTCTGGAGATTACCCAGTGTTTGTACAGCAGTAAACTACAGCCGAGGTGAAAGCGCCAGGTCTGATTTTACAGACCTTGATTCTGCAGTAAAGGGCACTGCAGACACTGTCACTTTTGTTTGCCATTACAGTGCCTTTTATGAGAGAAGTCTGAAAGGTGGAACTAAAAAAGAATACAGACACTGTTGCTTCTGCGTTTCATTTCTGTTTGGTTGGGGGGAAGGATTTCATCTTCTTTCTGTGGTGTTTTTTTTTTTTTTTTTTTTTTTTTTGGAGTGTGGGGTATTTTCAGCTCATATTTTAGAGCCTTTCTACAGTACATGCAAGCCTACCATTTAGTGAACATCCTGTGTATGTGTGCATGTGTAATGATGTGGCTGCATCCTGGCATGTATTTAGTGCTTTATGAAGACGTAATCCCTCCCAGTAGAAAAACATCACTTTTTTCCCCACTCTGGATTTCTTTTTTTTTTTTTTAATGCAAATAATGTTTGATTCCAAAGGTTTCACCATAGGCATACCATATTTTTTCAGATATAGTAAAACACTAAATCCTTCAAAGGCAGTAATTCAACGCTGTGCATGCATGTAGGTTTGTTCTTGAATGCATGCAGATGAGCAATGTTTGTGGAGAATGAACTGAGGCGACATTAAATAGGGCGTGTTAGTCAGAGGTACATTTTCACTTCAGAGACAACAATATATCATGGAAACCTCTTTGACCTTTCCAATGCCTGTTCATTGTCTTGTTGGTCACTGAGTAACCTGAAATAAACTGCCAGTTGGATGGAAGGTGTGCAGTGCAGATGTAAAAATTGATGAACTGAAATAATTCTACAGTACCTGTTTGTTCTCTGCACTATCATCCCATGTAGGTGCTCTATAAGGAGGAATTTGAGAAGAACAAAGGCAAAGGCTTCAGTGCCGTGGCTGACACACCGGAGATGCAAAGAATCAAGAAAACTCAGGACCAGATCAGCAATGTAAGCTACCAAACTGGCAAAGAACTACAGTATCACCTTATATGAAAAAAAACACTGTTCATACACTGTTTCATAAAGTTGAGTAATATCTAATATAACATGTCACCGAAAGGTGGAATACATGCCGAGGCATGTTTTACTCTATTTCAGACTCCACCCTTCCATCCCTGCCCTGAGCTCCACTTCCTGACCTTCCCATCTATCTACAAGCTTTTTCCCTGCTTTTTTTTCTGTTTAGTATGACAATGAACATTTGTTCAAATTCCACCTTCACCCAGCTTCCTTTCTATTTTATGATTATCTACTGCTACCTGCCTTTTTCTCTCTTTCTAACACCTTGATGATCTTATGTAATGGCTTATTTCCAGGCAACACTAAGATCACATGACTGGTGTTGAAGATTCATTATTTCCTCTGCCTGCCCAAGTGGCTAAACAGTAAAATACACTGATGTATTGTGTTGGAAGAACTGCTGTAACATCGTGTGTATGTGTGTTTGTATGGATGTCCGTCATGTGTCATGCAACAGATCAAGTATCATGAAGATTTTGAGAAGGGCAGAATGGGAGGCGACGGTCCTGAGAGCAACGCCAACAGAGGTACTAGTCATTAGAAGGCTGCAGTTCTCATTATTTACTTCCTGTTTCTCATTTCAAAAGGTAAAGTACATGCTGAACGTTAGTCTAATACCTGTGCATCATTTCTTCCTTTTTCATGCGCAGGCTACCAGCCTACCAGCCCAACCAGCCCTCAGAATTACCAATTCGAGACCCAGCCTGCTCGCTCTGCTGCAGCTCCACCACCTTCTGGTGGCGGGGTGAGGAATTGCACCCCATCAAGTTTCAAAAACTTAAAAAAAAAAACGTTCAATTGAGCTATTTTGGTTACATTTTCATTCATTGATTGATTACATAGTTTAATCAATTGATCTTTCAATTTATTTAGTGTCCACATCTAATGGGTCTAATTAGATCCAGAATCCATTATCCTGAGTTTGAGACAGGAACAAACGCATGATAGATCAGCAGTGCACTGCAGGACACACGCATACACATATTCACACACTTATGTAACTGAGCATAATATCTCTTCAGCTCAGGAATCTGCGGCTTTGTGCGGCTGATTGTGATGACCGATTATTTCAAATGTGTTAAAGGGCATTACATGTGTTTCTAACTAAAATAGACTTGAGAACTTTTGTAACACCCAAACACACACATATTAGTGGAAGTACTGTATTGCGTTCAAGCTCATTTTGTAATTTCGAGAAACATGCTCAAGAAAACCTGTTTGAAATGCAAATTACTAGTAACCACAGAACCCACATTCTAAGCTAGTTATGTAACTCGGCTAATGCTAGGAGAGGTCAATGTCATGAATGTTCTAAATTAACATTTTTTGGCTAGTGTTAGGTACATGGGAGCCCATGACTAGCTATTTGGGGCTGCATGATGTGTTTCTAATTTGCATATCATGTATATCAGATTTTTTACATTTTACGTAGACTGCTTTTGATGGTTTAACACGTCACATTTATAAGTACTATAACATGGAAGATAAGTCAATTTAATTGTCAGCATGTAAAAAATTGCCTGTGTGTGTATGTGTGCAGAAGCGCTACAGAGCCGTCTACGACTACGCAGCGGCTGACGAGGATGAGGTTTCGTTTTCAGATGGAGACGTGATTTTGGATGTGCAGCAGATAGATGAGGGATGGATGTTCGGCCGCGTGGAGCGCACAGGCCAGCAGGGCATGCTACCCTCCAACTACGTGGAGGCTATATGAGTGAGCCAGGCTGAAAGAAGGAAAGGAATACATATATTTGAATGACCTTGGTGCCATCTCCATTTACTTTTTTTTCATCTTTTTTTCTCCTTCTTCCCAGTTAATTTCACTATTGGTTTAACATTGTCTTAATTAAACGTGAAAGAAAACTGATCAGGCATCTAAGCTTTGGCTTTTTTAGATGGCATGCTAATATGCTTAGAAGAAAGAAACTGCTCCTATCAGTTGAATGAGCATTATTGTTTTCATGTTTTTAATTTTTATTTCCTTTTTCTTTTCCCATGTGAACAGTGTTTGTTGGTTTTGTGCATTGCTTTGCCCTTGTGCTGAAAATTATGGCTCAGATTGTATTCTACCTTCAGCTTCAAAGACACTGTTGAAATGTGGAAATGAGTTGTCAAGTTGTCTGTAAGGATTATTTCTTTTCCAGAAATCAAAGTTAGGTGCTGCAGTGGCTGCTGGGAAATGCAGTTTTAATCAGCTGATTGGTCAACCATGACCAGCACTCATTACTCAATCATTGTCTTAATCATGAGCTTGTTTTCTCAAGCACGCACGACAGTTGGGTTGGTGAAGCCCTTTAGTTCCTTTTATGCACTTTGAGGGGAAAAAAAATACCAAAAATATAATGGTTTTATATTAAAAAAATCTTTAGATATGGTACAATAATTTCTTAACTATATCATCATGAAAGAATAAGAGAACTCCAAGTTTTATTAGTATATATATTGGCATAAATGTGACATATCATTCCATTGTTATTTTGTAAAAAATAAAAAAAAAGCATTCCAATTCATGAATATATTCAATAATAAACTTGTGATTAAACCAAATTAAAGCTGTGTATGCTTTACAGAGTTTTAGAGTACACTAAAATGATAA
The DNA here is from genome assembly GCA_030522415.1 of Channallabes apus. Classification (NCBI taxonomy): domain Eukaryota; kingdom Metazoa; phylum Chordata; class Actinopteri; order Siluriformes; family Clariidae; genus Channallabes; species Channallabes apus. Next base: position 50,683,294 of record CM060104.1, read on the forward strand.
ATATTACACCCTGAGATGTTTATCTGTCTAAAAAGATCCTTTCAGATTTAGCATATTAGAACTATGTAATAGAATTTGTTCTTTTTTTATTCTAAAACACCCTTAATAATGTTGAAATTATGATATATAAATCTACCCTTTTATCAAACAGAAGCAGCATAAAGCATAAACAACTATTTTACAGGTCCTTCTAAAAAATTAGCATATTGTGATAAAGTTCATTATTTTCTGTAATGTACTGATGAACATTAGACTTTCATATATTTTAGATTCATTACACACAAACTGAAGTAGTTCAAGCCTTTTATTGTTTTAATATTGATTGTGGCATACAGCTCATGAAAACCCAAAATCCCTATCTCAAAAAATTAGCATATCATGAAAAGGTTCTCTAAACGAGCTATTAACCTAATCATCTGAATCAACTAATTAACTCTAAACACCTGCAAAAGATTCCTGAGGCTTTTAAAAACTCCCAGCCTGGTTCATTACTCAAAACCGCAATCATGGGTAAGACTGCCGACCTGACTGCTGTCCAGAAGGCCATCATTGACACCCTCAAGCAAGAGAAAGAAATTTCTGAACGAATAGGCTGTTCCCAGAGTGCTGTATCAAGGCACCTCAGTGGGAAGTCTGTGGGAAGGAAAAAGTGTGGCAGAAAACGCTGCACAACGAGAAGAGGTGACCGGGCCCTGAGGAAGATTGTGGAGAAGGACCGATTCCAGACCTTGGGGGACCTGCGGAAGCAGTGGACTGGGTCTGGAGTAGAAACATCCAGAGCCACCGTGTACAGGCGTGTGCAGGAAATGGGCTACAGGTTGCAAATTTTGCATGTCATTCGGAAATCAACGTGCCAGAGTCTGGAGGAAGACTGGGGAGAGGGAAATGCCAAAATGCCTGAAGTCCAGTGTCAAGTACCCACAGTCAGTAATGGTCTGGGGTGCCATGTCAGCTGCTGGTGTTGGTCCACTGTGTTTTATCAAGGGCAGGTCAATGCAGCAAGCTATCAGGAGATTTTGGAGCACTTCATGCTTCCATCTGCTGAAAAGCTTTATGGAGATGAAGATTTCATTTTTCAGCACGACCTGGCACCTGCTCACAGTGTCAAAACCACTGGTAAATAGTTTACTGACCATGGTATTACTGTGCTCAATTGGCCTGCCAACTCTCCTGACCTGAACCCCATAGAGAATCTGTGGAATATTGTGAAGAGAAAGTTGAGCGACACAAGAATCTGCAAAAGGATTCCCGACCAAGTATTGAGTGCATAACTGAACATAATTATTTGAAGATTGACTTTTTTTGCATTAAAAACACTTTTCTTTTATTGGTTGGATGAAATATGCTAATTTTTTGAGATAGGGATTTTGGGTTTTCATGAGCGGTATGCCACAATCATCAATATTAAAACAATAAAAGGCTTGAACGACTTCAGTTGTGTGTAATGAATCTAAAATATATGAAAGTCTAATGTTTATCAGTACATTACAGAAATTAATGAACTTTATCACAATATGCTAATTTTTTTAGAAGGACCTGTACATCTCTATATTTCATTAATAATAGGCTGTTAAAGGCACATTTAATGAGAATTACTATATTATTTAATAAACTTTTGTATAGCAAAAAATAAAATTGCACTTAATTGCAATTGATTATTAAGTCAATCAATAAGCATACACCAATCAGCCATAGGGGCAGGGGCAGCCTAGTGGTTAAGGCATTGGACTACAGTTCAGAAGATCCCCACAACCACCAAGTTGCCACTGTTGGGCCCTTGAGCAACCCTCAATTGCTCAGATGAATAATGAGGAAAACGTAAGTCGCTCTGGATAATGGCGTCTGCTAAATGCCTAGATGTATATGTAGCCATATACAGTAAAGCCACCTACTTAATACTGCATAGGTTACCCCTGTGCTATCAAAACAGCTCTGACTCCACAAGACCTCTGAAGGTGTGCTGTGGTATGAAATATTGGCAGCAGATCCTTTAAGTCCTGAGTAAGTTGTGAGATGGGACCTCAATGGATTGAACTTGTTTGTCCAACACATCCCACTGATGGTTGATTAGATTGATATGTAGTGAATTTGGAGGCCAAGTCAACACCTTGAACTGTTTGTCATGTTCCTCAAACTTTTCATGAAGAATTTTTGCAGTATGTCAGGGTGTATGATTCTGCTGACATGTCACTGGCATACTTGGGCTACAACATAGGAGGTACATGTCAATGTAATATCCAAATGAATGCCAGGACCAAAGGTTTCCTAGAAGAATTCTCTTCCTTAGGAAAGAGATGCACACACAAACAGTTGTGCACATTATTCATCAGACCGGGCCACCATCTTCTGTTGCTCTGTGGTCCAATTCTCAGATGTCCAAGGTTGGCAGTAGACACATGTCAGCATTTCTCAATTTTGTTGAAGGATCTGGACAATAAAGAATTTATCAACAAATTTTTGCCAAAATTTATTGGCCATAGCTAAAAAAAAAAAAAAGATCTGTGCAACTTAATACCTGACTTTATATAAAGGATAACATTCCTGTCCATAAGCTCATGCATAACCATTTTGCTCCTGCATTTCTGTTTTGAAGTAAGACATCCTCTTGTGAAGAGTCTTCTGAACTCTGGGTGGTAAAGATGACACCTTCCCTCGTAAAACAGATCCATGTTTGCCTATGCAGTCCTCACACAATCTATAACAAGGAAAATCAGAAGAGTAAGACTTAAGACCCCCCAAAGAAGCCTTGTGTTCCTAAAACATGCTTGCATACAGGGTCAAGAATTTAAAGCATTGCATGGACAGTATGCATCCGTTTTGTTATACCTTTAAACATGTACACAACAAACAAGCAAGAAAGGTTTTGTTTGGAATTTTTAAAGTTGAGAATGAGTGGTGCCTCGTTGATCACTGCTAAAACCTACCTGGTGAGTGAATAGGGCTGGCTCTGAAACACCAGCACATCTCCACAGTGACTCTGTGAAGGAGATCTGAGCACCATAACCTGAGGAAAGAAATCAGTTCTGGATCAGACAATCAATGGTTAAAATAAAGCTTAGGTAATCTATAGTTTATAGCTCAAGACTATTTAATGAACACCATCCTTGACTTACTAGGAGTAGTAGATGAGACAACTAAGTGTAGCTGACTTACTGGGCCTCAAGAGCCGGTCAGGAATTTTATTTGTTGCTTAATTCAGTAATTTCTGCTGCTGAATATGCAGAACCAAATTCTTATTTTAGGCGTCAAATGTGCCAGAGTCAGCAGAATGTAATCAATCGCTGACTCTTCAGTTGGGCCTATCAAATTATATTGGTCATAGTCCAAATTAATGGTCAGTAATGCAAGTAAAATGCAATGATGCAAGTAGAAAAAAAAAAAACTAAGATAACCCAAGGAAATGAGAAATACTAAAGTCTGGAACCACAGGTAACCAAAACTGACTTACAGGAAGTACACAGTCAGTGCCTCTCAATAATCTGGTGATGATTACTCTTGACTGCTTTGAACTGCTGACTTTTTTTTATTGCACCATCTTTCATCCTGCTTCATTTCCATATCAATGCACTCTCACTCCTTTTCACCCTGAACTAAATCTGTCCCTTGTGATCTAGCCTCCTTGAATAATTTTCCACTGATCCAGTCTCTCTCATTCATGTGATAAATATATTACCACGATGCAGTACTATTTCTTTTTACTGGCAATTAATTTTTCCAGAAAAATATACATACCGAATCCATGACTAAGACAAAGTCTCGGCATCCTCCATAAACCACCACATCATTGTCCATTCCCTGTACTGCTGAGTGCCAGAACCTAAGGACAGATTCAATCATCCAGTCTGTTAGACCAAGGGTCAGGTCACTAGAATTGAAGTTGACTACTGACACTACAATGTCCCACAAGGGGGCATTGTCTGACTAAACGCTGATGTGACACAACAAGCTGTTTACATACCTAGTTAACATGTTTTGGTAGCAAATCACAAGTTTTATTAGAAATAACAATAGTGAATTATAAAATAATTTAAAAACTCATCACAGTCAGATATACATGTGTATATATATATAGGCTGTTTCTCATAGGCTAATAAACAGACCCAGCACATGGTGTTGGCAAACACAAAAAGATGACATTAGGAGCATAGTCTTGATGAGTTTTACTTTTTTCATACAGAAGTGTTAAATATAAAGCTGCATATATAAAAATTATTTGATATGATTTTTCAAATGTGTGCACTAAACAAACATGTCATATATTTCTGTAAACAGTACACTATTTGTACATCATTACATTTTGTATCCCAAATGTAATTTTGGCACATAATTAGTCAACTCTACAAGTCAAATGTGTCTTTCGACTTCTGTACACCACTACACTGAATTTGAAATGAAACATTCAAGTTGTGAGCGAAGTCAAGACCTACAGCTTTAATTTAAGGGTTTTGACAAAAGTGTGGCACTACAGGAATTGTAGCCATTTTCACACATTTTCACAATTTTGGGGCCTCATGAATAATAAAACAAAGAGCTAACAAGGTGTGACCTGTTCTTTCGTTACTCCATGACCAAACAAGCAAATAAAAAACCTAGAGGTCTTGTTGTTGGTCGTTCGTCTGCTCCTGGCAAGAGGTCGCCACACCAGACCATCTGGGCCGCACATGTAATCTTGGCACATTTTCCCGCCGGATGCCCTTCCTGATGCAACCTTCCCATTTTATCAGGGCTTGGGACTGGCACTGCACCCAGTGGCCACAGGATGGGAATCGAACCCGGGCCTTTCGCATGGCAGGCGAAAAACCTACCACTGGTAGTATGCTGTTATATTCATGCCATGCCATTACACCCTGATTTTATTTTTGTTCTCTTAAATCTTCATTGGGTATCTATTCACTTGAACTCTCAAAATGAATACCAAAGTGGTGTCTAGCAAGTGAAGTTGGGCTTTAGAAATCTTTAGGCTGAAAAAAAAAAACCTTGGAAAGATAGCAAAAACATGGGAAGTGGCCGATACAACAGTTTGCAAAAAGAAGGAATTAATTGGCAACCATTTCACAACATCTAGCCAAGTCAAGAACACTCTTGACTAAGTAGGTGTCTCATTGTCAAAGTCTACACTCAAGATGCAAACCACTGGTAAAATCCAATAACAAAGAGGTCTACCAATTCAAAAATGTATGAGCCTGACTGTATATTATCTCTCTCTTTATACCTGGGTTTATCTTCATGAGGATGTGGCCTCTCTCTCCATTCTCTTGTTACAGTGTCAAATTCCCAGCCATCAGCTACAGGAAATGAATTACAGTATTTAAAAAAATTATAAAAGAATGTTACATATAAGGACTTTAGACTTTAAGTTTTGAACTTACAGAGAACCTGCCCAGATATGCTGAGGCCACCGAAGAGAAATAGCGTGCTGTGTGAGGTTGGCGTTAGCGTGTGCAGATTGCGGCCAATCGGGAGAAGAGGCCCCAGAGGCTCGCTGAGGACATAAACAAAGACACTGCATCATTCACGTCATAGTCCTGAGGTCCTACTAGCCAGATTCAAGCCTCCTCAATCCATAGTGGATCAGGTGTGCTTGGAGCTAGTCTACGGTTGAGAAGCCATGAAAGAGAGTAAAATAATTTATGACGCTATCACTGAAAAATTTTTTATCAATATTTTTTAATTACAAGCATGTATGTAATTTGAACAAAAATAAAAAAGTCAATTTATATAGAGGAGAATTAAACCTAATATCGATAATTAAAAGCTACACAAACCCAAAATACATTTTTGAGTGTGGTGAAATGTCACATTAATGACCCATTGCATATTAAATAGTGTGACATCTTGAACAAAGTGTTTGTAATAACATCAGTTGACATGCCAACCCGCACTGTCAGAGCAACCAAGAAACAGTTTTTTTTTTAGTATTTTTTGCAAGTTAATATGAGTTCACATACTGTAAACCAATCAAGCATAACACTAAAACCATTAACATGAAAAAAAACAAAAACAAAAAACACCTAGGTTTCAGGTTCCCCTTGTGTCACTGTGTGCTATGGCTTCGCAGGGCCTCTGGGGGTATGCTGTGGTGCCTGGCGGGGTGGGGCCTCCTGGTAGAAGGCGTGTTTGTCCAGTGGATTGCATGTGTGCTTAATCAGATTGGGATTTTGGAGGTCTTGGGCTCTTTGCCTGCTGGGCATGGGTGAAATTGGGTGCCCATGATCCTGTCACAACTTATAAATTATAATCAGTTTTATTTAACTCTTCTGGCAGTGGTTTTAATGTTATGACTGATAGTTGTATCTTCACCTACAGTACTACTCTGTTGTTTCAAATGTACATGTTCTTTTTACAGACGCTTTATTCAAAGCACCTTACAAATGTGTTCTTTTAGCAAATGTTTTATTCAAATCACTTTACAAATGAGACATAAAGTTGGGAAGTCATCAAAGCCTTATAACCAAGGGCCAACCAGTGTTGAAGTTCCCTTTATATGTTCAGTTTTAACACTGTCTAAACATGAACAGATTGAAAGGAGGTAAAAGCAAAGGTTAGATAGGTTAAACAATTACTATAAGACAAACACACAAAGAATAGGGTCAAAATCCTCTGTGTATAATTACTAGAGCCACTTCAGCTAATAATAAAACAGTGCAATCCTACAATGCCTTTTCACATGGCCCTTTTATATATAAAAAAATTTCTCGTACTCATAGCTCATATAAATGGAAATTCAATAGTTAGTCACAGAAATTCTAGACAGTGTCAAATTGACATGTCATAATACCACATTAATATGGCATGATATATTTTTAATAACATATTTACATATAAATTGTTATGACTGGTAACCTATGAGAAAGACATTCTGGAATTCTGGAAATATAATTATACGGGTCTCTGTTTTAGTAAACAACGTGAAGTTTTACTCATAGAAATGTTGCAACAAGTAGAAATCCCATGGGAATTTAGCTTGTGACTACAACATGTTAGTCCCTGCAAGGCAAAGCTGTATGCAAATAATAACTGTGGCTTGTATACATACCTTTGTGATCCTGAGCCATTTGTAATATCACTCATACAACATACATGTACTTTGAGTTTTCTTTACTTTTGAACCACATACAGCAGTTAAACCCTCATAACAGTCCAGTCTTTCTACATCTCAAGCATTTATCTTTACTTAAATAACTGCTATCAATTATGTGTTAATATGCTAACATTAAAGTTTGCATTTTATCTCAAGACAGTTTACTTAAGAACATTAAGGGCTTTGTTCGAATGTTTGTAACTTTGACAGTGCTAGGATTTGTCCTAATCAGTAGAACAAGAATTACTGCCCACTGCTGTAATCCATATTGATTTATTCATCCAAAGCCACAAACTAGTGAAATACCAATTCAGTCCAATGTGCTATATGAGGTGATATTAAACAGAAGGGTGGTGTAATTGCTAGTATAATCTTACAATGCAAAGAAGACTTCTCTATTATAAAGTGTCAAGTAAGAACAATACACTGTCCATACACTATCACTAATGTCTCAGTGAGATTAAAAAGCATTGCATATCAGTGTCATGTTGGATTTTTGGCAAGTATTAACCTCAGATATTGGACATAAATGATCTGATATGTTTTGTGCACTTTTCAGTAGAGCCTTCAATATTTGCAATCAGAGTGCCTCTCTGTACCAGTTTCTGGCCAGAAAAACAAACCTTTTGTACATTATAAGCATTTTTATAGTAATACATATTTAAGTTGTCAAAGTGTCAAGCAGATAAGTTAAATAGTTTCCTTCTATAGTTCTTGCCTGTGTTATTGACATAAAATACATAGTTTCCAAAGCTATAGATAATTTAACTTACATTCTGGCATACATTCGCACCTGCACATGACGTGACGTCACACACTCCAGCAAGGACGTTTGAATAAATTAGCATTTTCGGTTGATAAGGTTGTGATAAGTAGACGAAGATGTCCGTGATAGAGACTCAAGATTCGAGCGAAATGTCACAACCAAGCACCAGCAAGGAAGGTAACAGCACCAGGAAGGTAACAGGTATGATATATACTGTATACACACACACACACACACACACATACATACATACATACATACATACATACATAAATAATATTATATATATATAAAAATTTTTTTTTTTTTTATTTTTTTTTTTTTTTTTTGATTAACCACTTGGATTAATCATTCATTCTGACAGCACTAATATTTATTGTAGACAACCATACAAGGGTAATTGTTACTAAGCCTGCCCTGCGTACATTAATTTTCTTGTATGTTGCCCTCACAGATTCCTGCAGCTAAGCTTGGATGTACATTTACATTCCAATGAAGGTTATTGATGACATGCCTCTGAAGTTTTACTTTTTGCACCGTTAAAATACTTATCGGCAACTAGTTATCATATCCTCTTCACCATGAAACATGTTAATGCTCAGTAGTACACATACATGGTTCTTTAATGTATTTGCATTGTACTAAAATGCTTTCTTTTTCAATTGCCATATACAGTATCCCAAATCACTATGGCCTAACTAACAAACAAAACAAAAAAACAACACATTTTTCTTTTCTTTTCTTTATGAGGTGTTAGTGCACAGTAGTATATAGGCCCGTGGCACAGCCGAAGCTTTTATCCTTAATGCTTTTTCCCCCCTCAAGTTACTTTTATTTTTATACTTTAAGTAGTTTTGAAATCAGTTGATACTTCAACTTCTAAAGAAGTCTTTTTAAACCCTAGTATCGAATACTTTTGACACCACTGCCTATTATGAATATCTTGTACAAGAACATTAAAATGGATAATTTCACGACGGTACTGGCCAGTTTTAAATAATGGTCATATAAACCATTGGAATAGGAAAAAAAATTGCTCCCAAGTTATTTTCACATTTTAGTGGCATGATTATTGGCGCCAGATGAGCTGGTTTAAGTATTTCAAAAACTGCTTATCTCCTGGGATTTTCTGTACACGTTTCTAGAGTTTTCTCATAATAGTGCAATAAAGTAAAATCATCCAGAAAGGGCACTTCTGAAGATGTTCTGAAGCCTTGTGATGAGATAGGTTAATGGAAATGGCCAGACAAGTGTGACAGAAGGTGACAGAAACTCAGCGAACTACACTATATAATTGTAATGAGCAGAAAAGCATGGGCTATAAGGTGAACTTATAACAAAAGTTTAGGCATGAGAAACACATGGCAGAAGACTTCATCTGTGAATTTTGAATTCAACTGTGAACAAGTGGGTCAGCTTCCACTTTTTCAAAGTGTTTGCTGCGCTATTAATGTACAATTCAGTGGAAACTGAGGCACCCCTCTGTTGACATTGAATGTCACTAATGTTGTTGACTAAGAGATAACAGTGTTAGCAAATATCAGATTTTTTTAAATGATTGCAAAAAAATCCTATACTGAGAAAGTGATGCAGAATATTTGAGGTGATTTCAGAGCTTTATCCCTATAAAACTGAAGCGAGAGCATAAGGACATTAAGCAGGAGATGTAACCTGCAGGGGCATGCAGAAGTTTCAGCAGCTGGTTTGTGAACAGAAGAAGACATACAGTATATAATGTATATGTGCGCTCCTACTGTTTTTACAGGTAAATTAATTGTGAATTAACATCTGTTTAAATGCTGTTATAGCTTTGTTTTTTTTTTCTTTTTCAAATAGTACACATAGTCAAGAATAACTCTACATTGTTTTAACTTAGTTTAAAATTAAATTTGTCTTAAACATTTACAAAAGCACTATGAAAAAATCTAATGATTCCCAGCAAAACCTAAGTTTTGAGTAAGCAGGTAGACTGTTCCTTTCTCCATATATGACAATACACTGAAATTCTTGGCCCTGGTAGTAAACTGTTAACAGCTGCTTTAGGGTAAACAGAGATTAGTATTCCTGGGCTATGACTGGAAATGACAGGGAAGGGTAGATAGTACTCACATTTGTGTCCATGTCCACGTGGCCAGGTCTAAACAGTGGATGTCTACATTCTGTGTTTCCTGAACGAAGATGATGAAATGTACTTCCATTAGCCAACACGTACAATCCATACTAAGAAAATTGCAGAATAGATGATTTGGGATTAAGGAATGCATTATAATACACTTACCGTCCCACCACAGATGTAACCCTTGCTGCCGAGAATGGCACTAGCATGGGAAGCCCTTGGTTCAGGTGGCCACCCCTGCAACAGACAAAAAATTAATTATCACCTATTTGTTCAATTGTACTAAACCTTATGTTGGGATCTCTAGTAGACTTTGCTGGCATGGAGCTCTTTACCTGGATTTGGGGCTCAGTCCATGTAGCTGTGTAGGGTTCATATAGGTGAACCTCATTATTCCAACCCCAAAAGCGGAATAACACACGGCCATTCATCACCTGAGTAGTAAGTAAGACTTCTTAAAAAAATTCATGATGATTACTTTACTGAAACCACTATGTTCACCCTTACCCATGATGTCTCATCAACTGTAAAAGTTTTGTAGTTGTTAATATCTTGTACTGTTTTCCATCCATATCCGCCAAAATAGATAAGCCTAGACAAATATAACAGATACCATTAGACGTCTATATCCTTAAAACAGTGATGCATGTAATGTATGCATGCATGCATGTAATATACCTTATGCACGTATGAATGACTATTAAGCGTTTGATTCTTCCTGCAGTCAGGGATGGATGAATGTATTTTTCTCTGTGATTGGTTGACTTGCCTTCAGGGGAGAGTCACTGATTCCTGGTTGTTATTAGGGCCCAAGCACTATGACACCAGCATGATGATACGAAGTCATCCCTCTGATAATGCTGATGTTTTAATAGTGCTTATGTCATAATGTGCAAAGGCCCTGTTGTTCTTTTAAGGATTATTATTTTTTATTACAGTCCAAGCACTATAAAATCAGCATGATGACGACATTTATATCATCACCATCGCTCTGATTGTCGATCTTTTAATAGGCCTGAGGTGATAATGTGCTTTTTAGAGGTCTTACCATGCTCAAAGGGCACACATGTTGTGCGGTGCACCAGGGCAGCATTGTTTTTTAGAGGTTTTAACATGGAGCCATTGCACTACCTGTCCTTGTAGACCCAGCATGAGTGTCGGTCTCTGGGTGAGGGAGGAGTTCCTGCACAGGTGCTCAATTTCTTCCACATGTATTTTCCATCTTGCAAGTCTACGCAATACATCTAGAAAGGATAACAAAATGATTATACCACAAAAACACATTTCACAGTGTGTTCATCTTTATGTTTAACTGACCACAGTCACTATGTGGTTATGGTAGCATATTACAATGAGTGGGTTTTGCAACAACCAGCATGTGCACTGTAACTATTATCATTCCTTTCCGCATTCTTTGACTGCATTTCTTAAGTTGAAATTAAAACATGAAGAATGTTAGATGATGCACGATAGGCTATTGTGCAATTTATTCGTGCATCTGGACTTGAAAAACATGTCAGATCACTTCTATTATAATGGGATGACTCGCTCAGCTGTGTTCCTACAGCTATGCTGACACCACCCCCTGGTACAAAGCTCACCTGGTTGGTGTAGGTGTCTCGGTCTCTTCCTCCAAAAACATAAAGCATACCACTGAGAAGTGAGCCACACGTCTGAGAAAGCAGAGGAGGCAATTCTCCACCCATTCCCATGTGAGTCCTTGTGTGCATGCGCACACAAACATGTACACACACAAGAGACAGAGAGAGAGAGAGAGAGAGAGGAGAGAGAGGGGGGGGAAGTGAGTCTTAATGGAGATCTGATGTTTGTCTATCTTGTTATTGTCTTTGGTGGCAAAGGTTTTACGGATTACAACCTTTTTTGGAGGATTTTATGGAATTAATATGCTGTGCAAAGCAAGCCAAAGGCTCATGTCTATCTTAAAAGATGAAGATATTAAATACATAAGAAGTTAATTTAAAGGTCACTTGATTTAATTGAGTAGCCTATATGACGTGTATCAGGAATGTCGAATGTATGGCCTGAGTAATGAGACAACTCCTGAAAATCCAGAAAGGTGTGTTGTTTTGTAGCTCACCAGAGTCCACTTTCAAGATCGTAGAGCCAGATCTGATCACTAGGTGACACAACTTCTTCTCCATTCGCATACTGCAAACAACAAATCAGGGGAAAGTTTCGTGAAGGTTTTTATAAGGTTGTTTTATAAACCGATATAACGGATGCGACTTACTACCTCTGCGTTGCATCCTTGTCTATGTTTTATTGCGGACGGATATAAAATAAAAGCATCAGGTGTGATGCGGCTCACCTGTAAACCGCCCCAGACGTGCAGCACGTTTCCCAGCAGCAGCGCTACATGATCGCTCCGCGCCGGAGTCGCCATCAGCCGCGACTCTCTCTGTCCGGTACCGCCGGTAACTCCTGCGCTAAGCACACAAACACACACACACCAGGAAGAGGAATTATGCGCACGCGAACCGCATACTACCTTATAAACGCCGTGTCAGCACAGTAGGCCACGCCACCTCTGGCCGGTGTTTACAGTGGGAAGGATGGGCTGCAAACAGGAAAACACAACTCTTGAGTAGAGCGTCCATTTTTATACGAACACCGAAATGTTTGAGTAAAAACATAAACACGCTATATGAGGAAACTCCTTTTCCTTCCTTGAGGCTCCTCTGCTTCTTTGTAAAATAAATCTTGAACTGTCGGTGTATAATTGAATTTAGAGGTGGATTTTGGCCACACATTAATCCTGCGACGACACAGTAAGTTAATACCGACTAAACATAGATGCTGAAAAACAAATTACACACAAAAAACTAGTAGTTATTCCTTAATACGGTTCGAGTTTACCCAGGCCTAAATTGGGTCCTGTTCATATTTCATTACACGTTGTTCTACAAATATAGAATATCATGAAATATATTTCTTCTTTGATGCCTAGAATGTACTTAATAGCAATCCCTCCAGGAACCTCTGTAATCCAAATAGGGACTGTGGAGGCCTTTGTTATGACCGTGGTAGGACCTACATTCAATTCAATTCAATTTTATGTGTATAGCGCGTTTAACAATTGTCATGTACACAATCAAAAGAAATGATGGAAGTTTGTGTGAAATTTGAATGTGTATGAATCAAAATGATTAGATTTACACACACATTCACACACTACAGGCAATGTGGGAACGCCGGTTAGCTAATGCATGTCCTTGGCCTGTGGACTACCTGGAGGAAACCCACCAAGCAGGTGAAAAACATGCACACAGACCCCAAGGCGAGAATCAAACCCGGACCCTGGAAGTGTGAGGCGACGGTGGAAACCACTAAGCCAATTAATACTGATATCTTCATGAAAACACAAAAAGTAGAGATTAATGCATTTTTTTCCTGGTAACATCAATGATAGTAACACCAAAGACAATTTAGAGAAACATCCTAACTATTTACAAAATGGCTTTCATGTGTAAAACTACATAGTTTTTAATTATGTCAATATCAATGAATTATTATATTTTGACAGTTTTAATTAGAAAATGAGTAACATCAAATCTTTCCACAGCACTTTTTTCTATTTTTGTATAATGACCAACATACATAATCAGTCTTGTCTTGTGTTGATCTTGTTTCTATTTCTGATTATTAAATACACAAATCTGCCATAATATCCTCAAGTGAGTAACATTATCAATTATATAACAGTAAACTTGACAGGAATCATGGTCATCCAAAACATATTTATGCTTGTGGGTACCAAAAGCTAGCCGATCTGGTCCAGTCCCACAGATAAACCAATGTATCATGCACAAATTGCTGGCTATTATAGACAAATATCAGAACACCCAGCACATGACAGTCTGGGTGTTATGATATCTTTCTTTGCATTAGTAGGCAAGGAATTTGAGACCTGGCCCCAAAATTCCCCGGATCCCGATTTCATTGCGAATTCATTGGATGTTCTTGAAAAACAAGTCTGATCCATGGAGGCCCACCCTTGCAACTTGTAGCACTTAAAGAATCTGCTGTTAATGCCCTGCCATGGTGCCAGATATCACAGCACACCTTCAGAGATCTTTTGGAGTCATGCCTTGAGGGGTCGGTGCTCTTTTGTTAGATAGATGCAGGGGTTGGACAATGAAACTGAAACACTGACCAATTTAATGTTGGTGGTTTCATGGCCAAATTTGACCAGCCTGGTGGCCAATCTTTATTGATTGTACATTCCACCAGTAAGAGCAGAGTGTGAAGGTTTAGTTACCAGAGTAATAGCACAGTTTTGCTTAAAATATTGCAATGCACATAATATTATGGGTCACACATCAGAGTTCAAAAGAGGACAAATTGTTTGTGCGCGTCTCGCTGGCACAGCTGTGAACAAGACAGCAAGTCTTGTATCAAGAGCCACGGTATCCAGGTTAATGTCAGCATACCACCAACAGGAGGAACTGTGAATGCAAGAGGAAGCTGTCTGAAGGGGATGTCCGGGTGCTGACCCGGATTGTATCCAAAAACATAAAACCACAACTGCCCAACTCACTGCAGAATTAAATGTGAACCTCAACTCTCCTGTTTCCACCAAAACTGTTCGTCGGGAGCTCCACAGGGTCAATGTACATAGCCGGGCTAACCTTTGGTCACTAGACTCCACCTTCACTGTTTTTCCCACATCCTGGAGAGTTATGGAGTGTAGAAGCCCCAAAGAAGCGTACCACCCAGACTGTTGCATGCCCAGAGTGAAGCATGGGGGTGGATCAGTGATGGTTTGGGCTGCAATAACATGGCATTCCCTAGGCCCAATACTTGTGCTAATTGTGCGTGTCACTGCCAAGAACTACCGAACCATTCTGGAGGACCATGTGCACCCAATGTTTCAAACATTGTATCCTGAAGGCGGTGCTATGTATCAGGATGATAATGCACCAATACACACAGGAAGACTGGTGACAGAGTGGTTTGATGAACATGAAAGTGAAGTTGAACATCTCCCATGGCCTGCACAGTCACCAGATTATTGAGCTACTTTGGGGTGTTTTGAAGGAATGAGTCAGGAAACGTTTTCCTCCACCAGCATCACATAGTGACCTGGCCACTATTTTGCAAGGAAAATGCCTCAAAATCCCTCTTGCCACTGTGCAAGACTTGTATCTGTCATTCCCAAGATGAATTTATGCTGTATTGACCGAAAAAAGGAGGCCCTACACCATACTAATGAATTATTGTGAATTAAGATAGATAGATAGATGTGATCTTTACTTTTACACTGTCACTTAATTTCTGTAACTTGCTTTATCTCTTTCAGGGTTGCAGTGGATCTGGAGCTTATGATGAGTCCTGATGGGATACCACTCCTAAACAAGGCACCATGCACACACCCAGTCATTCACCTCTAGGGCAAATGTAAGAGTAGCCATTCAAACTACTGACATGTTTTTGGGAAGTGAATGAAACCCAAACTCTTGAGCTTCTGTATAATGTGGCAACATTACATACTGCCTTAAATGCGAACATACATTGTTTGTAAGTTTAAGCAAGTTTAATAATTTACTTATCATCAATCGTTCCTGACCTTTGACCTTGAATAGAAATCAGATCCAGATCTGATTTCTTTAAATTTTATGTTTGAGAATCCCTGGTCTAGACTATTGTGAAAATCATACCCACTGTCAAAATTATTATTATATTTATTATTGAGTTCTTATAGCTTATAGACCGTTTGACTCGTCACTTGGATTGTATGGCTTTAAACAGAACATCAAACTTTAACATCAAACAACTTAAAAAAAAAGTGTGGTGGAGATGGAAAGTTCAGAATTAGGTTTGGGAGCTGTCAGTTTATAGAAGAATAAATCTGTGCTACGGTTTTCTCTACCATGGCAGACACAGTATACCAATGTGCCAATATACAAACTTTCTTTTGCAGTAAAATATGTTTCCATTTCTTTAATCTACATAATAAAATTTTATTTCATATGAGGAATGTACATTGGCACCCTGTCCAGGGTGTACCCCGCCTAGTGCCCGAAGTCTCCTGGGATAGGCTCCAGGTCCCCCGCGACCCTGAACACAGGATTAAGCGGTATAGAAAATGAATGAATGAATGAATGAATGAGGAATGTACTTTTTTGTACTGTAAGAAGTTATCTGCAGATATTTGACATAATTGGTTTCATTTTGTTCCTCCTCATCATCATCATCATCCGTGTGACTTGACTGGATGGGCTAGTCCTTGGTCCCCACAAGCATAAATAAGTTTTGGATGCCTATGATTCCTGTCTCGAGTTTACCGGTATATAATTGATAATGTTACTCACTGGAGTATATTATGTCACATTTGTGTATTTAATAATCAGAAATGAAAACAAGAGCAACACAAAACAAGACTAATTATGTATGTTAGTCATCTTACAAAAGTAGTGGAAAGTGCTGTGGAAAGATTCAATGTTATTCATTTTATAATTATAACTGTCAAAAATCTAATATATGTAAACCAAATAAAAAAAATAAAATAAAATGCTTGTTACAATGAGATTATGGAAATTTTCTGTCACAGTTGCCAGATTGGGTTGATGTCTGTAGCCAACTATCTATACAGTATATTGCTCTAATTACATAGTGCCTGAACCATGGTATGAGTCTTTTATAACAGCTCAAATAGCTAAGAACCCGCCCAATCTGGCAACCCTGCTGCGAGCATCCTCAGTGACCAGTAGATGTCACCATCTTATCAATTCTTTTTGTCTGTGTGGCAGCAGAACTAATCATCTGGGTATGGGAGCACAGAGATGTCATTACACCCATATCTGCTCCATTTTCTTCATTTAGTAACATGACCAGGATGATCACAGCGATAACCTAATTCTTGGTTCAGTGTATGAAATAACTAGTAAGTGCTCTGTACATGATATGAACATGATCTATGGTTTAGAGCAGGAGAGGTGTTGCTCTGCCAATTTAATGCTTTCTTGAAGCAGAGAGATGTGGTGAAGGGAAATATGAGGCCACAGCAGGAGCGAGCTTCCTGTTGTTGAGGACTGGGAGTTTCCCGTCATAGAGCTTGAAGGAAACGCCAGAGGATGTCCTGAGCACCTCAGAGTGTATGTGTGAGATGGAGAATGTACAAGTGCAAGTAGATGCAGTCAGTACATTTCTGTTTCTTTTAATTACTATTTTTTTTCCTTTGGCAAACCAAAATGGCCATTCCAGAGATATTCTGAAAACTGCATTACCCATGCTCCCTCAGGCTGTAATTACAGGATGGGCTGGAAGCACAACTAGGAGCCATATGGCTCCATAACACCAACAGGATCAGTAGTAGTGGTTGTCAACGGTGACCGCTTTTGCCATCTATGGAGGAATGGGCGTGCCAACTGCTGAACGATCCAATACATTCACTGCTATTGTGTCACATGACACGTCCTCACAACCCCCCCCCCCCCCCCCTCCTTTATCCCCGCTCTCTCAGGATGGTAAAGCTGTGTGTGTGTCTGTGTGTGTGTACTGTACCATCAGAGGAATATAGGGAGGAAGGGGGAGGGGTGCTATGGGTGGGGAGGAGGGGAAGTAAGGGAGGGAAAGGAGCATTGAGCTGAGGCACAGAGATGAAACCAGCTTAGTGAGAGTGAGCAAGCAAATGAGTAAGAGGAGTGTGTGAAAGAGCAGCACGGTTGTTTACGCTTCCCCGTGACCTTAAGGAAGGAAAGGAGGATCACCTTTTCTTTTTCCATCTGAATGAACAAGTGATAGAGGAGAGACATCAGAGGGGGAGGACAAGGGAAGGTCTCCTGACATCGCTCCTGATATCGTTGACTTTGCCTGCTGGAGGAAGCCAGAAGGACAGACTTACGAATAGTGACAGGGAAACTTGGTGTTTTTGGAAAGGTGCAGCAACATAAGAGCTCGTGTCCTGAACTGGAGCTTGTGTATGAAGAAAACAGCCAAAGATCATTGCAATGCCAGCATCTAGAAAGCTTCAGCAAGCTCACTGAAGACATGGCCCAGGTAAGGATGTTTACCAGAAGAGGTTGGAGGTTACTTCATTCAGATATACACATTTGCACGTACACACTCACACACACATTATAAATATGTAAAGCTGTACATCCCACTGAAGGTGCACCTTCATGAGCCGAGCCCTCCAGAGGTGTACCGGTTATCCCTGCTGGCTGTCACTGGAGCAACAGTGTGTGTTTAGCTGTGAAGGAGGCACAGAGGCAGCCTAGGAAAAGGAGAGAGAATTACTACATAATCAAAAACTGACTGTGTTTTTTATTTTTATTTTTATGATGTGTATTTGCAGTGTAAAGTTTTTAAGTTTAAAGAAGACCAAATTATTAATATTTGCATTTATTGATATGTTTTGGAACAAAAATGATTTCCACGTGTGCCAAGCAAGCCTCATTTAAAATGGAATTGTACTGTATGCATTTGTGTGTGTGGTTGCATGTAAATATACAGTACTGTCAAAATGTCTTGAGGCATCCCTCATTTCTTACTTCCAAAGAGTCAGACGTTCTTATATTTTTTAATCTAGTTTTAAGGAATAGGTTGCCAGGCTTCCTTAATGAGTTTAGTGGCTCTCATTTTTGGCATGTTTTGGCTCTTATTTTTAGTCCAATCCCTGTACCTGATGGGTTTCAGAGTAATATTTATTGTTTGTTAAGCCACTCAGTGTCCTATGAAAACTTAAGGCATAAACCAGTGAGAAACAGGTGCAGATGTTGACCCATGATTACGCTGGTGATTAGTATACTGGCAGTGATGAATACTGAGTCTGTGGAACAGACGAGCGGGGAAATGAGGTTTATTACATATTCAACCATTTTTTTTATTGTGTCATTACACACTTTGCAGCCTGTTGCAGTAAAACATTTGTTCCCGTTTCTTTAATGTTATGTACACAAAGTTTTTTTTAATATGAAAAATATATATTATATATTTTTTATATGGCTCAAGACTTTTGCACCATACCGTATAGGTGTGTCTGGTATAGCCATATGTATTTCCCAGAAATCTCATTTCCTACTCAAATTAAGTGTCTCACGTGTCATAAAATAGCATGGACATTATGATTCAATACAGTTACGGTAACTCAAGACTTTCTAAGTTAAAACTGTGCCGGCGCCTACAGGACAGGAACTTCCTCAGTGCCCGTGAATGCGGAGGAAAAAAAAACTGATTGTTGTAACTTCATTAGTGCTGCGGTCAAGGATGCTTTGGGGAAACTTGGCACGCTGAGAGCATGATCCCACCTCTTTTTGTGTTCCTGTTGTTAGCATGTGGTGTGAACAGTGTTTATGGCACTGGGAACTTCTGAATTCCTGAAGAGATTGTCATCAATGTAAAGGGTAGATTTTCAAATGCTATCAAATGAGATTGATGTTTTTAGGTGTGAGAGTGATTAGACTTTTGGGTCAGTGTGTTAAGGACCCAATGGCAAGACATGTTATTTTTATGTATGATTTTTTTTTTTTTTTTTTTTTTTTTTTAACATTAGACTGTTTTTTTCTGTGACCTTCTATATGGTCTGACAAAATTTAGGAGCTGAGGTCAAAAACATGTCAGTCAAGATAAGGTAAGCTGAATGAGAAGACATGGACAGCAAGATAGAGTGGAAATACTTTAGGGTGAAAAGAAAAAAGACATCTCTCACAATGCATCTAAGTGCAGGAACGGCAATTATGTGAGCAGTGAGTTTGTAAGTGCATTTATGTATACATGTGTATGAAAGATGAAGGCTGAGTCGTGGTGTGTAGTTTGGCCCTCTTTGCCCTAAGGGTCTAATCTGGCTCTTCCTGTCTCTCAGATCTACTGTTGTGCCAATTTTCTCTCTCTCTATTTCTCTCTCTCTTTCATGATTTGTCTCTTATCATAAATTGCATCTTTCTTTCTGTCTCTCTTCTCACTATAAATGATCTTGGACATGACTGGGGCAATGGGCCCCCTTCTTCATATACTGCAGTAAAATATATGTGTGTGTAGCTCGACACAGACATCGGACCTCCTGTCTCTGAGTTCTCACCATCACCGTGATAGTAGGCGCACCCTCATTCTCCCTGCTTTCTTACCCTGCTCTTTTCCCCATAGGCAGAACACATCATTACATCGAGTTAAAAGAGCTTCTGTGCCGCTTTCCAAAACCACACTTTTGTCGCTCAAACCACAGACACCAGACTTTGTATCCAAGTCTGAAAAACAATGAAGACTTGCTTCATATGCATCTCAGTAGCTCTGTTTCAGATTCCTGAATAGGTTTAGAAATAGAAGCTTTCTTCCTCCATACAAAGTGCCTTGCAAAGTAGCGTGAACTCGGTTTGTTTATTCGCAGTAATGATCGCTGTGTATAGGCTGCAGGCTGGACTCTATAATGAAAATGAGGTTGTCCCCCTGTTCCAGTTCCTTATAGTTTCAGTTGCTTTACCCTAATTGAAACATAATAGCTCTTTACCACCGCTTGAGCCTACACATTGCATTGAGTGATTGACAGATCAACAAATCACAAGGGAGAGCTGGGAAATACTGGGTATGATTTTGTAGCACAGCTGTCTCTATATATTTCTTAACTTTCTCTGTCTCACATACACTGGAATAAAAGGATAAATAGTGATGCTCTTGTTCTTGCAGCACAAAAGAGTCAGACTGTTATTGAAATGTTTTGAAGTGTAAGTTAATTCAGTGCGTATTGCTGAGCCAGTTGCTAAAGTTTTTAATTTTTTTAGGAAGTGATCAACTCATGGTACTTTCTTGGTACTTTCCTCTTGGCCTTGGTATCTATGGGTTCTGAGTGTGAGGTGGTTCTGCGTATTTATATCCTAAGGAATGTTTTGTTTGGTTGTGTTTTATTCTTATCCTGAAAGTGGTTGGTCCGTCAAACAAACATCTTAGCGATGTATTGACCCTACTCTAATGACTAAATGGAATTCAACTCAGGGGTCTAATCCAGGGCCTTTAGTGTGTCCAGTTTTTAGAGTGCATCTAGGTCTACAAAAGTAAAACTTTGGGTAAGCTTGTGAAAACTTTTATCACGATCAATGTTTATTCCTGCTAAATGTGAATATAAAAAAAAGAAAGAAAAAAGCACAATAATGGGATGTCTCGTTGTTCAAAGTGCATGATGTCTAGTGTATCTATAGTAAGGCTTATGAGGAGAAAGACTTGTTATGAATTGCAGGAAATAACATATCAGTGTGGACGAAAGTGTTTGATTCCTTGGAATTACAAAACAAGACAACGAGTTGGGTAGGCGTTAGGCTCTCACTCTTCCAAATACTCAGAGCCTCTGGGAAAACAAAGCAAGCTGTTTCCAGGATATGAACATGGCACAGTATATTGTGTCTTTTTTTTATATATACCCTTTTTCCAGACACAGTGGAGAGAGAAGGCGGGCCAAGCTGCAGTTGTGTTAATATGATCTTCCATTTGTTTAGGCCTAATGTAGACTATATGGTGGAGATAGAATAGTTATGAAATATGAGCAGCGTAGTTAAGGATGCAGGATTAAAGGTGTTGCATAACTATAACCACGGGTCTGTGGGGGTTAACAGCAATGTGCGGGCGCTCTTACACCGATATGTTTACACAACTCACATAATGCACCCATGTTCATCTGCTATATGGCTTTAAATTATTACTGTTCATTTTAAAAGTTATAACTCAGTTTTGATGCCATTGCAAAGATAAGAGTGTTACACATTCCTTGGCCTCAATGTTCTCCCCTTGTGTAGGAGGAGATTAGCAGAAGTAGAAGGTACATGCTGCACATTTCCCCCCAAAATTATAGCTGGCGTATCATGGCAGGCTGAGGATTTACCGGATCGTTTCTCCAAGTGGACACGGACATGAGGAAGAGATTAGCAGAGCTCAAAGATGTTTTGATCAAACAACAAACTATAACCTGTTATTGTTTATATGGATTGTCCATTAAAGGTACAGTTAGTGATTTTTAATTCATTAAAGGAATATTATTTATTATTTGAAAAGATTTGACAAAACTATGCCACTACACATTCAATACACAAATGTACAACAAGCAACCAATCAATCGGAACAATAAAGGGTGTCTCGTTTGATGGTCATTTTAGAAAGCTTCTTTTCCTTCTTTAGGATACAGCTGGTTTTCCGTAGGACACCATTATGTAACCAGGAATGTAGACCTTGAAGCTCAGAGCATTTAAGCTATTATATATTTTACCGTTTTTTAAATGAACTTATATAGAGCTCATGATTGTGCAGTATACTGTGACATACCCTTTTTTTCAGCACATAATAGGAAATACAATGAACTGAATTTGAGTTCATTTTAACTGACTACCCAAACATGACTGAGCATGGTCAGATAGGCAAAGAAATAGCACAGATACACATGGTCACATGTTTTATGATTGTTTTCAGTTGTTTCTATGAACAAATAATATTAGTAATATGCTTCTTTTGAGAGTTCACACATTCTGGTAGTGGTAAAAATTACCCATAGTAATGATAATCTTTTTCCACCTGACATATCCGACAACCCAAATACACACTCTGAAGTCTGAAGCCTCCCTGATAACACACACCGGCAATGCTTCCATATGCTTCCTTTTTTTAATTGTCATTGACATATACCAACATGGATCTTTGTGGCGTTTTAATTAAAAATAAAAAAACTCATTGAAATATATATATTTTTTAAGTTTAGCCAAAACCTGTGTTTTAGGGTGTAGCTTTAGAGAGAACACTTGAAAGAAGACAAATTTTTTTTGTGTGTGCATTTTTACGGTTCAAAAAAACTCTAGCTTCATCTAAGAAAACCTCCTGACTTAAAAACAATATTTGGTTTTAAAATTAATCGAAGTCAACAAGGTGTGTCAGAGTGCACGGTTTACAGTGGTGTGTAATAAGAGGGTAGTATGAGCAATCTGAGAGAGTCTGTGGTTGTATGATCCCAGCCCAATTCCTTCTTCTCTCTCTGCAAGGGAAATGAGAGCTAACTCACATGTTGACTGGGCTTGGCATTGGCTAAAACACACTCATTCACGCACGGCGCACCTACACACCCGACTAGTAGTTTTGTAACGTTAGGGAAGAAAATAGTAATTTAACAGCTGTTTTATTGCTCTACCTTAAACACACGTACAGTTTGCATGTGATTGTACTCAACAATACACTGATTTATTAAAGTGTGCAGAGTTGCACTTAAAAAAGGTGTGTTTTCTGTCGCCTTCTTGTGGTCAGAGTGTGAAAGTGCGCCTACATTACTGGCATGCTGACAGAAATAGTGATTATATATTTAGGAGCATATCCCTGGCTCTCTGTAAACAGACAGATGGATTCCCCCCCTCACTGTCCTGAACAGGGCAGATGTTTCACTTATCTTGCAGAGCAACAACAACAGAAAAACAACAAGAACAACACCATCTTTCGCTTTTAAATTTGCTCACTTGTACATGATTTTAATCACACATAAATTCCATCTACAATTCAGTGTTATTTGGAAAGTCTGTTTCCTTTGTTTGAAAATCAAATGCCTGCATCCAGTTAAATGTGTAATTATCATTTCTTGTATAAATGACATCGAAATTATATTAAGCATGACGTAAAAAAACAAAAACAAACATCAAGCCCTGATCTTAGCAAAATCATATCCTGGAGCAAAGTACACATCAAATACAATACCAACCCATGTTAGAAACATAATCTTGAAAAAAAAAAACACATAATGCATCTTTAAATCTTTTTGTAAAGTGAGAAAAGGGTCTTTTTCACAAGTTGGAGAAGTGTTAAGAAAACAAGTATTTCTGATTTTGCAGGCAATGAAAATGAAAATGCCTGTAATGCCTAATAATGGTACACCTTTTTTCTCTATGAATCAGCATAAATCACTCGTCTCATAATAAAAATAATAATAAGCTGTAAAATTGTCCTTAGCTAAAAATAAATTTGTTACATGGTAGCATGTGCTAGAGATGGGAGTAGACTCTGTCCGCTAAAAAAAGAAAATTCGTGCTTCGCCACATTTAAATTAAGGACCAAATTTTCCCTCCTATTAAATAATAAAAAAAAATTGCATGTTGATGTTAATCTCAATAATACAAATCTAATTTACCTTAGTAAAATAGACACAATATTGATATGTAAAAGATGCACAAAGCCAACATTTTTTTTTTGAGTGTGGATCTGTCATTCCTGAAACCCTCCCTCACTCCACCCTCACTCTTCTTTCCTTCCTTCACTTCCCTCTTCCCCCACTCATCACTTTCTAACTCTGTCTAGACAAAACCCACCCTTGTGGGATAAAAAAGATGTTAGGATAATTCTTACAGGTTTTAAGATAGCCTGTTCATGCAATTATGGAGCTTAATACAGTTTGTAGTGTTCTTATGACTGGGGCTCTGGCTATAGTATTTCACATGAGGACACATAACAGTGTAAAGTTTAAAAGTGAACTTTAAACTTTAAGCTAAGACTCTAGCATTACAAACTTTACTTAAACACATTTAAGTCTACCATACAAATAGATTAAATACTTTAACTGCTTTAATTTAAACATACGCATATCATCCTTCAGCTTAGGGTCAGTATCTCAAGTATTTTTATTCCATTCATATTATTTATTTAATTACATATTAATAACAGATTATTTGTCAATACATTGATTCAGATACATTTGAGATAGAGACTTTTCTCCTTTAGACTATATTCACTCCTGAACTCTTCTGGTTAATATTGCTGGCACAAAACAGGCTTCTTAACCCAGTTTATCTGATACAGAAACTAAGGGCATTTTTATAACTCGTCTCTTATGTTGTTTATTCACGACATTTGTTTAAATCACGAGTGTACTGCATGTGTGAGTGAGTTTGTAAAATAATCAGCAAGGCGCACATCTGTCTGCATCTGACTGAATCCCAGTAAGCATTAATGCTTTAACATCACGCCATTGCATGCAGCAGTTATTATGTAATAGATTACTAT
Source organism: Channallabes apus (assembly GCA_030522415.1). Taxonomy (NCBI): domain Eukaryota; kingdom Metazoa; phylum Chordata; class Actinopteri; order Siluriformes; family Clariidae; genus Channallabes; species Channallabes apus. The sequence goes on from CM060104.1 coordinate 50,708,227, forward strand.
GTGTGGCTTTTACCCTTGGGAGGATGTCATCTAATGTCAGCTTCAAAATGGTTTCTTGTGTCTCTTCACTGAGCACTATCTTCTAGCCTCAGGCCATGATGATGATGCTGTGGTCAAAAGAAAGGAAGTGGCTGACACCCAGTCACACAGATAGGACAAGGAATCTCCTTCACTTTGTCTTTATTTCTGCACTTAACCTTAAACTTATTATTTATTTATTTACCTATTTATTCTAATGTGCCGTGTTTCTCAGATTGAACACATACATTTGATTGTGTATGTCTTTTGGTATAGATTATAATAAAGGATTTATTATTATTATTGTTATTATTATTATTATTATTATTATTATTATTATTATTATTATTATTATACATTTACTACATTTATCCTTAACATTCACCTGACACAAGGTCTAAACAAAGTATCTTTTTTAATTACATATAATTTTTACAATATATAATTACAAGGCATATAAAAAAGTTTTTCCCAAGTGAAAGCAGCGAAGAAACTGAAGAGACATTTTATTTTTTTTGCCTGGTTCTTTGGAGTCCATAGAAGTTTAATGGAATGTGTCTTTCTGTCTTTGGGGCATTTGTGTGATTGTGCACTAGGCAGTGCTTGTGTATAAAAGAGCCAGCATTCTGTATAAAAGGCATGTGTGTGTACATCTCTGGGGTTAATCAGCAGGTCATGGGCACTGTATTATTCATTTGTGCATGATGCCCACCTGCTGTTTTGCTGAGCTCAAGTCTGAACTGGTAAATTGTGCCTGATTGAAAGGCCACTGAAATGGATATTTAGAGTCAATGCACATATTGTAGATTTGAATCTTAAAGTTTCATTGGGCCTTTTTTATGTCCAAGTTCAAGTAAAACAGATTACTGGCTTGCTTGGTGCTTCTTTTTTGTAGTCTAAAATTTTCATTTAATGTGGATGTAGCTGTTTGTTTTTCAATTTCTTCTTTATTGTGTTTTAGAAGTGCTAAATTAGGAGTTCATGCTTTTCCACACTCCCAGGAAAAAGGGTACTAAACTGAACACATATTTGCCATGAGGTTTTAGCTTTATATTTTGTGTCTTTAATATACTGTATATATGTCACTGAGAAATATGGATATACAGGTTATCCCAAAAGTAAAAATAAATAAATAAATAAATAATTTAGAAAACAGACTTGCCTTTTCTCTCTCTCTCTCTCTCATGATGAACTTGCCTTAACACATGTGGTGTTCTGAATGTACAGTAACTGCACTTCAAATGCTGTGTTTTTTTCTCTCATACATAATAGTCTCCATTATGCTGTTCTTTTGTCAAAGGCATTCTTAAAAGCTGTCTGAAAAAAAATCTATAGTTTAAACTTTTTTATAAGGACATAAATAAAAAGGTTTATTTCCCCTATGTATAGAGTCTTTCAGGGCATGCTGTAGTGTACCATTCAAAAAAACATTCAAGGTCCATAATTGGATTGTTCTTACCTTTTAAGGGTACAGTATAGATTTAAAGATCCACTTCATAAAACATTCCTGATTTTATAAAAAAAAGGTGTGTTATTAAGAATACCACCCCAGCGACAAGTATTTGCACACTTTCTTACCATTTCTTTAGACTGTAGTGACAACACCATAAGCATCATCTGCCTTCTCAGTACACTTTCAGTACATGCTCATGTATCATTTTTGTTTTGCTCTCTTTTTTTGCACAGCTTTTGCGCATTTGGGAATCTCAGTTATTTATTTTATTTATTTCCCCTCCCTCCTCATCGGTGCTATTTTGGGAAGTGTTCAATGCAGAAATAGCCTGGCTTCGTGGAGTGTAAATGTGCTCCCGAGCACTTGCACCTGGCCAGGGGCCCCCGCGGCTTGCACAAACCACGCCCTTCCATACGCAGGATTATGTAGTGCTGATTGGCTGAAATAATCTGTCGCTCTTTGGATGACCACGCCCCCACCCATGCAGGCGCGATGTAGAGGGCGGGATGTTTGTTGCTGTGGAGTTCATTAGGGCTGGTGCGTGTTCATATTTATGATAACTGTAAGTCGAGAGAGATGAAAACAGGATGATGACGCGAAATATTATTGTACGTGTCTTGTATTTCTGCTAAGCGGGAATTTATTTGTAAGTTGAACCCTTTGCCAAAGTCTGTGCTCAGCCGTTCAGCCTCCGATAAATGTCATGAATGGAGTTGCTTTCTGTCTTGTTGGAATACCACCGGGCTCGCAAAGTGAAGTAAGTTCTTCTTCTAAACGTTAAACTTCAACCGACCAATAGATTATAACGTGTTCTTATCCGTTTAAGCGCAACAATGTATATCAATTGTAATATATTTGTTGTTGTTATTATTATTTACGTTGTAGCAAGGTTACTGTTGTGGCACGTGACACACCTCAGCCCTTCTGAAGTTCACCATGAGCTAAATGACCATAAACAAAACAAACAAACACTATGTATTCATGAAGGTATGTAAACTGTAGTTAAAAGCTGTGCAAATAATCGACATTAGAAGTCAGGGTGAAAGAGAAAGGTGGTGTACATTTGCATAAGTTGGAAACAGAAGGAACATTGTGGCCATCACTGAAGCCCCCATAGAGAAGGAGGAGAAATGTGTCAATGCTTATTGTTCTGTGCCGTACAGTGGCGCTTACACTTGCTGCAGCCAGCTGCATCCTTTTCATACTTTAAAACTTAGGCAACTGGAACTCCCCTTACAAGCCCAGCACATGTGGGATGTATGAGATAAAGTATTGCAACAGCTGGAGTCATAAAGCACTGTGGAATATACAGTATGTCAAGTTAACCAAGAAGGTGTAACCTCGTCTGCGGTGCTTTTTTAATCACTTTTAGACTACCGCTTTTATTTTATTTTATTTTTACACCATTGTACTTATAAGCATGTCTGTTTTTTTTTTTCATGCGGATTCTTTGTTACTAAGTGCTTAGAATCCAAAACAGTGTGAGAATGCAATCTAAATTGTTTTTATATAACTGTCTTGTCTATGTGGATTAGGAGCACTTTTACTGCACGTGGGCGTGACCCTGCAAGTTTACTTCAGAGGCATGGAAAGCCTGGATGCTGACCGCAACCCTACTCTGTTTTGCAGCCCTGTGGTTAGAGCTTTGTTACAGTTCAGCCCAGTGTCATTAGACAGTTGTTTTTATTGGCCTTGCTGAGATTGCACTAAGTGTATTTTACACTAGTTTATTTTGCAATGCTGTACAGCAAGTGTGGAAAGCTTCACAGATAGGGCTAAACTCCCCTGAACATTCAAGGAATTCCACGTTTGCTTTTTGATACATTTGTCCATCATTACACGGTCCATGTTTAAGCTTAAGCATCAGATTAAGCTAAATCTAAATATATTGTGTTTTCTTTTGCTTTTGTATAAGTCAAAAGGATGCCCTGACATCTACTAAAACAACTATTTTTGTACCTTGATTATTTTAACAAGAGTTTTTCCTATCAACAAGTATGGAAGCAGTTATATTAAAGAGAGTTAAGGTAAGTTGAACATCATGCATAATTGAAGAAAATTTATGAAAGCCGTTGATTATGTAGACTCAGTGATTAAACATTTTAAACATGGAAATTTTTTGTTCATAATTTAATTAACAGTAACATTACACACAATGCATAATTTGTCTAAACTTAAAAGCAAGAATTTGTCCCTAGACTCTTGTTTAATGTAGTGAAATGGAGTGAGGACAGCATGTCACAGCATCGTCTGATTACACCTCATCATATCCTTCCTGATTTATCATTAAATTCTCCTGAACGTTATATAAATCTATGTTGAAATCTCAAGTTGACATCAGCATTACAGAGCATTTGGCCATGATTTACCCAGGAACCAGCTTTAGCTTGTGTAACAATAGGTGTGAAGTGACTGACGTTCAGTTTAGAAGGCCACTTTTTCTCCCATAGGATTGAGGCCTTGGGTTGTCGGTTATCTCTGTGTACCTTGCAGACTTTTCTCAATAATTAACTTGACCTCTGGGCCTTGTGAGAGATTTGTCTGTAGTAGTGTGTGCATGTGTGGGCTTTTTCCATGCAGAAGCAGCACACAGTCCCATTCGGCTTGTCAAGCTCTTTCTACAATGACTCTAATCCATTGAGCCTCCCAAGTCGCAGCAAAGATTGCCCTTTCTTGGTGTCAGGGAGATTATGGTCCTAACAGAACTACACCCTTCTTTGGGACTTTGGATTCACTGACTTTCTGACAGTGCTGTCATGACCTTTGTCGAGTTCAATCCAGATCCAGTCAGAAAGTTAAAGTGAAACTTATCAGCTGTCTGTAAGTTTAGTTCTCCCTAGTCATACCACTATTTTGCTTCCTGTTTAGGACAGGCTCTTTAGTTAATTGTGATAAAGTTTGGAACGTGTCTGGCCTTTCACCCTTTTTCAGAGAGCATGTTAGGAAAGGACAGGGTGTGGAGTGACAGGGAGCAAATTAAACTGACCCATACTGGCATACTTTACAATGGAAAACAGCAAGTGAAGTAGAGAGAGAGTGAGCGAGTGTGGGCTTTTGAATGGTCCTAGCTAATATCTGAGAGTGGGAGGTACAAGGCATGTTTGGTCCTGTCTTTGAAATGCAGTTGTGACAATAAGCCTCTGTCTCTGCCAGGCTCAGAGTGGGGTGAGACTCCTGTGTCATGGGAGGGGTGGCGTCCCGCGTAGGTCAGAGGTGAAAGGTCAAGCGCAACTTTTCAGGGTTTCTTTTTGAATCGAGGTGGATGGAAACAGTAAGTTATACATTTATTTCAAGGGACCTGGTGTGAAGACTGACAGGAGCGTAAATGGAGGTGAGAAGTAGAGAAAGCACTTTATCTAATTGAGAAACAAGAGATGTAAATTCTCTACAGAGGTAGTAGAGGAATGTGATCATATGGAATGATCCGATTAGTAGCAATGTAGTCTAGGATGCAGTTCAGATGCGCTGTCAGTGTCTCCTAGAGAAGCAGTTTTGTTTGCTGTTGTTTTGTATATTGAGGTAAATCCCGTGGCATTACTCTGATGTCTCATACCTATTAGTTACATGTTAGTAGTACCATTTAGATGGGGTAAAGCTTGTAATAATGCCATGTAGACGGAGTCTCAGTCACGGATGCATAAAATCCTAAAGCTGTAGATGAATAAGCTGTAGTTTCTCCTTTTTCTTTAAGGACTGTTCTGCATGTCCGCTATTTAATAAGGTCAAACCAGCTTTCAGATCCTAAATAAATGAACAGAGATGCCATAGGTAAAACAGGATGCTTTTCTTAGATAAAGCTGGACAGATCTGTGTGCTGTTTTTTATTAAAAGTCCCCAGTTTTAATGTGGATTGTGAAACAGATAGAGAAAGGGAAGATTAATTATTACAATTCATTATTCGTGTATGCTCATCCATATCCTCCAAATAGCACAATGTAAATTTAAGTCCACATGACACCAAGCTTGTAGGTTTACACTGCTGTAATAATCCAGACTGAAAGCAGAAGAGGCTAAGTGAGAAGATGTGTGGTCATGTGGGTGGGAGGTGGAATTTTAAAACTTTTAAGCTAAATGCAACAAGTTATCTTATTTATTCCAGCCACTCTATGCAGTTAAAACAAACTAAGCTGCGTGATCATTGTGCTTTCCTGAAAAGAAGCGCAAACTAGGGCTGCACGATATTAGGAAAATATGCGATATGCGGTATATTGTTGAATATTGCGATAACGATATTTCTTGCGATATAACATTTCCCTAGAGAAATGCATTTTTTTAATTATAATTATTGCCAATTTTTTCAAAATCATTTTTATATATATATATATATATATATATATATATATATATATATATATATATATATATATATATATATACTGTATATATATAATGATCATACTAAAATAAACAGGTAATAGATATTCGTCTGATGTAATTAAATCTAACTCAGGCTAAAAAGAAACTATATGTCAAGGAAGTTGCAAATGTTTAGACTTCAAAACACTATGAATGACTTAAAACCCTCAGCAGATATTCTGACTTCTGGTTTGCTGTTACCATAGACCTGCCAACACAATATGAATTAGTTTCAAACATTACTTTTTATTTACATGTAACCGTACACTCATCGATTTCATTTATCACAACAGATATTGCGTTTATCATTATCGCGATAATGATAATTTTTCGATATATTGTGCAGCCCTAGCTCAAACCTTATAAAGATTGAACAGTGATTTATACATTGTCTTGTTCTCCCCATGTTATTAGATTCAGGATGGGAATTGACATTTAGATGTCTACTTGATTGTGCGGTGCGCATGTGTTTCAGTGTGTTGTAATTTTACAAGAGTATAAAGGATGCCTAGTGTACAGTAGGTTCCAGTTATTCCTACACACCCATTTCTATAACACTACTATGTGTACATAATACTTTTGTCACAAAGTGTTCTTGTCTTTTGGCTGTTTTTCATTCAATTTAGATAGCAATTTGTAAAAGCAACAACTCGTGCTTCCTAAATGATATTTAATTATTAATATTTACATATAGCGTATTGTATACACAGATGTGATCTATACATATATTTTTACACACACACACACACACACACACACACACACACACACACACACACACACACATATATATATATATATATATATATATATATATATATATATATATATATATATATATAGTATATAATTATATAATTATTAGTATAATGTTTTTATTTAGAGCTATAAACAAAAACTAAACATTGTTAATGATTTGGTCAATGCATTTCTGCCAATTGTTCTGCACTCAGCTAGAAATTTAAATTCTGTGAACTCTGAGCTAGAAATGATTAAAATATATCTTGTCTTAATTATTTGTTGTAATCATTTCAAGCACAATGAGTTCTGCAATCATAAGGAAATCACAAAATTTAAATTTCTAGCTGAGAACTCTATCCAGTGTGCAGTAATAATGGATCAGTGTAATAAGATGAGTACAGTGTGCTGATGTCCCCCAGTGGTCATAAACTGTAACTGCCCACCCCTGTCTCCCAAAGTGTTTAATCACAAGACTCCCATTTGATTTATACATGTTAATAATGAACCACAGTTTTTCGTAAGAAGAATGTTAGACAGAATCCTAGTTTAAGCTTGTGCGTGAAATGTGGATATTTGTTTCTGTGTGCGTTGATTGAATTGGCCCCACATGTCCTATTGTTCATCACTGTCAGTGACTGCATTGTTACAGCGGTTATATTTGTGTAGTGCCTCTGTGTCCCCTGTCATCGTCTGTCTTCACTGCCTACTCTTCCCATTCAAATCAACTGTATAGTAGTATATTAGGTTTGTTAGAACAATTACTGTATATAAAACAATCATACTGTATATGTATACAGTATATATACAGTATATATGGCTTATGTAAACAGTATATACAGTATACTATATATATATATATATATATGCTTTTTTTCTCCCCCTGAAGTAATCATTCTATTCTGACATTTTTATGTTTTATAGCACAGTGCTGGCAGAACAGAGAAGGATAGAGTAAAAGGCAAACCGGTCCATAACAATGTGAAGTCTGTTTTCCTGTTCTGTGCTGAATCTTGTGACAGTCAGTCTGTCTTTTGACCATCTAAAAAGAATCAGCTGTCACGCCCTCCTACACGCATTACTATGTGCAGCATTCACAATTTAATTTTAACTAAAAAAAAAAAAAAAACTATTAGACCATGTTGTTGCTTAATCAATGCCCATGCATGCACACTTTAAAACAATTTTTTTTTCTCTTAGACCTAAATTCAGACAGTGGGTGCGTTCCTCCTTCTATATCAGGAATCCAGCACTGACAGATAAGCCGTTGAGTCTAAAATGAGTCGACAGAGATACAGAGTGAGTTATGAGAGAGAGAGAGAGAGAGAGAGAGAGAGAGAGAGAAGGAGAGCATGGAAAGATCAGCTCATTACACCACCAGCAGGCTGCACTAGGCTGGACAGAGTAAAGACAAGCACAGCTGAGAGGTAGAAAGAAGGATAAATGGTAGGGGTTAGAGGAGGGGCAGAAGAAAAGGATGAAACACCAGTCACTTTAATGGCAGTGTTCACACCAGCTTGACAAATATGAGGACTAGTGTTGTGTGAAAGAGTTGGAAGAGGAGCTGTGGAGGAGGTGGTTGACTTCATACTGGGTGAGAGCACCAGCATTGACTTTAGGAGTTTGGACATAATGCGTAATGTTTTTCCACATGGAGCCCCTGTAATTATCATTCACAGCTTACGGTTCAGTACCTGGCTGTGGACATCATCAATGGATAATGAACAAAACAAGAACAGGATCGTTATGTTAAGGCAAAGGAGATCCCACTGAGTTTGGCAGAAGAGGATGTTAGTAACTTTTACAATTGGACACATAATTGGATGGGAAAATACACAGCTTTTGGAACAGCACCACTGAAGACTCTACCAGGGTAATGAATGGACCACATCAGACCTTCCACATGCATAGTAAGGCAGGAAATGTTATTGATAATGCTTGGCAAGACTTACATTTAACATCATCAGAAATATTTTTGATTAACAATAAATCCACATAAACTGAAGCCTGGAAAATTTGAAGTGAAGGGAATCAGAATCCTCTTAATCACCACTGGACATCAACAAACAAACAACTTGGGTTGTTCTGAAAAGAACTGAACATGGCAAAAAGTCAATGATCTGTGTGGAAATCAAGGGAATGCAAAACCGGGAGCTATTTTATGGATTCTGAATGAATGGGTCTGTTTTAGTGACGGAACTTAGACGATTCAGTATGAACGGAATGCTCTTCTTCTACAATGATTTAATAATGTTTTGGAGATCATATTTAAGTGCAGATGCTCATGTCCAAAGAAAAGTGAGCATCTGCCTGTTTGAAGGCATGACCCTGGTGGAGGAATGACCCTTGTATGTATTGTCAAGTGGTGGTTGTGGTTTTAGGCCAGGGATGTGGGCTATGAGACGCTCAGTTTCGGGGGTTCCAGCACCAGCTGGTAAGGAATGGTGCTTTGAGTTCCCAGTGGGGGTGGACTGCAGTGACCCTGAGCCTCGCTGTATATGGCTGGTGGCTTTGAGAAACATAAAAGTCCAACACAGTCATGTACGGTTCACAAGGAGGAACATGCTGCACTGGCATCTACATAGGGTAAGATATCATACAGTATATGTTCAATGGTCAAAAGGGGCATTATAACCATCCATCAGATCATCATTGGTTAATTTTCTGTTATATGCTGTATGCATTTCCTAATTTGGATTAGCTGATCAAAATAAGAATAAATAAAGCATCATAACACTTTTATTTATTTATTTATTTAACATTATTTTTAAAAATGTTTTATTTTATTCTATCTTTTTCAATCAAACTTCTATGCATATTCAAATTTTTACCAACCTGGTTAAGATTGTCGTTATTCTAAATCATATTTGTGTACTTTATTGGTTGGTAGTTCTCTGTGCTTTTAATTCAGTCAGACATTTTAACATTGGATCTGATGTTTAGCCGTAGTGTCTGTGCTGGTTCTTCTTGGTACTTTGCTCTGTCAGGGTTGTGGCTACACCTTCAGTACATTACATAAGAGATGCTGCTTGGAAGGTCACTTCTTACTGGTAGAGAAGATGAATATCTGGTTATATTTGTGTGCTTGTTGATTATGTGCGAGTGTGAGTCATAAATGACATACCACACCATCCTGCAATTGTCAGGCTGTCATTAAGCTGACGGAAAATTGGTTAAATAGAAAAAGCTAGGATTTACAGTAGCTCCAGAAAAATATATGGATATGTAATATTATGTGAGAAATTGTATGTAGAATATTGCCTGATTGTTTTGAGGGGATATTTTGTTATGGAAATTAATAGTAAATTGGCCTGCATGAGGTTTTTTATGTGATGTCATAGCATCAATATCCCTGGCATGTACATCACTGGGGCAGTGTTACATGAAAATGTTTTTTAAAATACTTTATTTATACATTTTATTCTGTTAAACCTGTTCTGCTTAAAACATTGTCCTACTTTTCACATCCAAACATGTAACCTGACATTTATAAGTTATGTTATTATTAATCATGACAGGATTCAGTGACTCTATACAGAGATTTTGGGGTAAAATCACAGTTTGTTTTTATGATAAAAAATTATAATAACAGCAGGTTATATTATATAAAATTTTTTATAATTCATTATCTTCCTGCATTCCTCAGTGTGAATGAGTGTGTCATGACAGTTTGGTTTCTTGTAGATTTGCAGGTTGAGAGAGTACACATTACTGATTTGCAGGTGTCAAACCATCTGTACTTAATTTGTGTAATTACCTAGAAAAAATAGGAACTCAAGTCCCTGATCACTTTTGAACTAATATGCATTAATTTAAGTGGTAGAATATTAAGATCATTACTCCAGTCGGTTAGGGAATTTGTATGGCTCTGCACACTTCATACGTTTACAACCACTTCTTGTGTGATTCACTTTTAAAAATGTCAAGTTCTTAAACCACAATATACAACCCAGTCAAAATGGTAGAATTATCTCATAATTCAGTTCAATCCCCCCCCCCTTTTTTTTTTTACACGTGCGTAAGTGTTGTGGTTGCCTGGAATCTTGCGCTCTTGCGTGTATGTTTATTTTCACCTGAGTGTGACATACCTAATGCTGGAATCCAGAGAGGAATCCAGTCATTTAAACTCAGCACTTACTTCACTCTCATTCCTTTTCATTCTTCTGCCCGCTGTCATCTTCTGTTATCAGTTTTCTCTGTATCAGGTCCTGAGTGTGTAGGCATAAAGTACCCAGTGTTGATTTAACACTTTCAGGGATTATTTGTGGACTCATATAAACACTGCTATGTGTTAATTCAACACTGGGGAATTTGCTGTGTAGATCCACAGATGCAGGGATTAATGGGAACACAGAACCACTGGAACTTTGACACATTTCAGAGAAACTAGAGCAGGAAGAGGTGCTAAAGAGAGAATAGACAAAGAAGGATTAAGGATGTGGTGGGACAAGTCTTCTAGGAAGCCCTTTTTTTTTTATAAGACTTACTGTATAGTAGAAAGCTGAGAGCTTTTCCATATTAGTCAGGAGTATTTTTAGAGAGTAAAGGATCCCCTTAATGGCAAACGAAGGGAGGTACTGCACTTCCTGCTTCAATGTTTCCACTTCCTGTTGTTGTTTTCCGGGCAGCGCGGCACAGTGCAGAGTGTGATAGGATGGAGTGGTGGGGTGAGCTGGTGTGGAGAGGAGTGCAGAGAGACAGGAAGAGGGTGGGTGCACGAGACAGATGAGTGAGCTGTAGGAGAAACACCAATCACTACTAGTCCATTTACACCTGTCTGGCACTTTTATTTAAAGATTTCCCAGAAGGATGGATTACTTGACTCAGGGTGGACAAACATAGTGTAATTAATCACTGCAGAAGGCGACTTTGTAAAGGAGTGCCTTACAGTATTTGCTATATGCCCTGTAAAGATATACACATTTCAATAAGATAAAAGCAACAAATATCAGTCAAGCATCTGATTTTAACTTTAATTAATTTATGCATTTAATGAGAGGAGTGAATGCACAGACACAGCTCAGCTATTTATTTTCATCCCCAACATGCATGTTCATATGTGAGCAGACAATCATCTATTCATCACCATCAAGCTGAGAGAGAGTGAGCTAAATCTGAGATAGCGCAGTTACCTTTTCCATGAATTTCAAATCTCCACAACAAGACTTAGAGCTGACATGACAACAGTTCCTCAGTCTTTGGTACAACATCACTGTTGGATTGAAATTGTTCACTGGTGAGTGAAATCTCAAAATCTTTCCACTATGCCTCAAATTATTCAGTTAATCTTCCTACTGATTTAATCACTTGAATAATAATAATAATAATAGTAATAATAATAGTAATAATTTTACTCTAGTGATTAAGTAGCCCTATGCCTTACTAATTTTATTAATTCAGACAATGTGCGGCCTGTGACCTTTTTCTCTGTCTGGTCTCTGTCAAGAATAGTTTCTGTACCTTACACTTAATTTAGGTAATGAGCAACCACTATATGAGCAAGTCACTATATCCGTTATGAAAGTTATAAATAGATCAAATCAGCAGCCCAGCTGTCAAATTCATTTGCCCTGATCCAAGTAAGGTATATTTTTGGAACTTGAATGAGTTTCCTTTGTTCCTGTGCTTCTACCTTTCTCCTTACCTGACCTATGGAGTAGAACAACCTTTGTTCACGCATTTTGCATTTTTGTCTGCGTGAGAATGCGAATGCGTGCAAATGTTTTAATGCTCCTGTTGTTCCACATCAGGAACCACTGTATTTACTTTTGCCCTGTGCCATTGTTGGTAAATCCCATGTGGTGGTTGATTATAGCATCGATGTTTAAAATAGACATTCCCGAGACATTCCTCACTCAAGCGTGAAAAAGGAAGGGGGTTGATCTCGTGCCCTTACATCGGGCAGGGGGAGATTATTGTCACCTCAGTGTATTGTTGAACACACCCCTAAAGCTAATATAGACATCATGTTACATGTTTGGTCAAAGCAAGTTTAAGTAATCGTCATCATCTTACCCGAACCATCTATGCAGCACATTTTTCCCGGACTGAAAACATGTATAATAGCTCATAATAACTATAATCGCTATATAATATTTTCTTTATTTTACATAACCTGCTTTTTATGCTGCTGTGTTGTAGGCAAAAGGGCCAAGAGATGCTGTTCTGTTATCGAATGAGAATGCACGTCCAGTGTCCAGGGAAGGCGTGGCATGGAAGGGCCCTCGTACGGTGGTCTTGCAGAAGAACTCTCAGGGCTTTGGGTTTACACTGCGGCACTTCATAGTGTACCCACCAGAATCTGCCCTCCACACATCTGTGAAGGTAATGTCTACATAATATTTATTAAAGACTAGATGTGCCTGTGACTTTGTTTACGTGGAATTTAGCTGCAAACTCATAAGCGCAATAAAAAAATGTTCACCATCTGTTAAACTTTGGAATTAACTAAAAGTGAAGTGTCTAGATTTTAATTGTACACTCATAAGTGTGTATTTAAAAAATTTACTGCGCCATCTTGTGAATTTTTTAGATGAATTTATCACTTTTTTCAAGATGTTTTTTTTGTGATGTAAGGGCATTTGCCATTTAAATTTCCTTTGGGCCAGTGGCGATGAAACAAAACTATTTAAATTTCAAATTCGTTATGTTACCTTAAGCTTAGCCAAATACGCCTGTTAAATTTTTTTCTGCTACGTGCACAAACAAACAGACAAACACACAGACAAAAATTCCCAAAACCATTTTGATGTGTTCTATTGCTCATCTTACATCCACCTCAATCAGCCCCCTCCCCCCTGCCTCAAATAATTTTTTTGCAGATAACTTCAATGCACAGACCAACAGAGCAGTTTTATGATACGTATAGTTCAGGCCAAAGTTCTATAATTCTACATGCCCGCATACCTTTCTCTATTTGTTGCTTTTGGGTGTGGTTGTAGTTTTAAACATCATGTGAAGAGTATTTAAGTAATATTACACAAGCAAAATTCAGTATAACAGCATGAACACTAGTGTCATATGGCTTTAATACAATAGTTTTATAAATAAGAAACTAAAATATTGAAAAACGGACAATATTTTTTTTTTGTTTTACAATACAGTAATTTGCCCTGTGACCAGAAATAGATATCAAAGAAGCCAAATAATCTGGCTAGCTAGCTTACAATGAAATTTCTATTAAAGGTGCATGCAGTGAAATTGCCTTGTCAACTCTATCTGACGAGTTTTCAAATTCAGTGACAGAAGTTATATTGATGAAGAATGATGATGAAAAATATCTACTGATGATTTCTCTCTAATGTCTAAATGGGAATGCTGTTAGAATGTGAATTTTTTACAAACTGTATATACTGACCTAACATACTGATACTATCAAACAGACGTCTTCACATACAGTAGTTTGTCCATTGCAAACCATATTTTGCTTGGCTGCAAACCATATTTCTAGTGGACACAAAGTACCATAACACAACATGACATCTAAAAATGGCCTGGTTTATGTTTTCCCTTTTTTTCCTTTTCTCCCTTGCTCTTGCCATGACATAATTTGCTAATCCCTGACTTCTGTCACCGCAGGTGCAAGATTCGGTCTTTCATACACTTATGAGATCACTGTGCACAACATGAGTTCAATTTGCTGAAAAATACCTATGTCATAATCTCATTGTGGGCTCTGCCCTGCTGTCCCCCAACTCCGGTAGCAGTAAAGAGGTCAGGACACACAGATGTTTACCTCTCTGACTCTAAAGCCTCATTCTTTTGTGTGGTTGTCAGGAATGAGCTGTGTCAGCATAGTCCCAAAGCCTGCGCACAGTCAGATCCAGCCACACTGACCCTCAGCTCTTATGTGTGTCTGTGTTCTAGAGATGAAAGAATTGGATATTATCCTGAGCACCTTTTTGGTTTGTGTGTGTGCATGTAATTATTATTGCAGTTTAGTGCTTACAGTGCTATTGTTAGCTAGTCTAGTCATAATATTAAGTGAACTTTAGCTTGTCTCTATGACCTTCCCCAGTGACAATAGACAATGGTTCCCTCTGGTGGTACATCGATTATATTACATAAACAACTCATGGTCATAATTTTCTTTTTTTTTTTTTTTTATCTTTTCTAGGATGTAGAGAATGGCAATGGAAAAGGTTCGTTTCACCAGTGATTCATTTTTTTTCATCTAGATAATATTTTTTGTGGAGTATGTGTAAATTTGCCTCTAAAGTGGACTGTTCTGTGTTCCTCAGGGAATCCTAGGGGCCGTTTGGAGCCAATGGATACTATTTTTGTGAAGAGCGTGAAGGAGACGGGTCCTGCCCACCAGGCTGGGCTCTGCACAGGTAGGAAAAATTCTGGTATCTTCAATAATGTAAAAAATGCAAGCTACTGTTTTGTATTAAGTGTTCATCTGTGTGTTCTCATGTCTGCATGTGCAGGAGACCGACTTGTAAAAGTAAATGGGGAGAGTATTTTGGGAAAAACCTACTCTCAGGTTATAGCACTAATCCAAAACAGGTAGGACAATGTGTATGATCTTCTAATATATAGTTAATTTATTTTAATTAACGTAACATAGCCTACTTTGTGCTTTGACTGTCAGATTGATACTGTCTAATGTATTTGCACAGATTACATTTTTCAGTTGTACATTTGTGCTTATTAAACTTTTTTTTTTTTGGTGTAGTAAGAGTGTGCTGGAGCTTTCCATTATGCCTAAAGATGAGGATGTGCTCCAGTTGGTAAGTGTGAGTATGATTTTCACTGTTTCTCCTTCTCTCCACTTTTTCTCCCAGCTATCCACTTCATTAATTTCTACTAAACATGGCAATTATTGATGAGCTACCATTTGTGTCTATGAGATAGATAAGATGCTAAAAGCAACTTAGTGACAAGTGACAATGTATTTTAAAAGATTCCTTTTTTTAGTCCTATCTTTTTTTGTCCTTTTGCCTACCCTTCTCTTATAATTTTTTCTTAAATGTGTAAGTCTGCTTCTATTTTTCCCAATTCAATAGGCATACTGTCAGGATGCGTATCTGAAAGGGAATCAACCATACGCAGGAGGGGCTCAGAACCTTCCAGAGCCTCCTCCAATCTGCTACCCTCGCAGCATAGCCACCTCCTCTGGTATGCCGGCTAACCTGAACTGCAGGCGTGGGTCAGCTGGTATCTTAGAAATTCGCTCTGTGGGAGACAGTACTGGGGGTACAGGCCGTCGCTCAGATGTTTCAAGCCACCGTTCACTTTCTCACCGACGTGCTCGCTCCTCAACCATAGCTATCAGTCCTCTGGACTTTCACATTGCCAACCACAATGCGGCAATCACCTCAGCCTCCCTGCCCCACCCAAGAAAGGGAAGCCTTCCACTTTCGCAGAGTGAGCTGTGTCACCAGGCCCTGGCTAAATGGTACCACAGCCAGACAACAGACCGCCCAGCCATGTCCCAACACCACCGTAGCATCTCTCAGGACACACTGCTTTGCCACTATGGAGCAGCCACTGGAGTCAACCAGTCCCCTTACATAGACTCATGTTGGACGGATAGATGGGGTATGACTGGGGTTCAGCAATCAAACCTCTCCTACTCAGATAATCTACTGGCCGCTAAAGAATACGAGAAGAGCCATGGGCGCTCGCTAGAGAAATTGGACAAGGCAGCTGCTGGTTCCACCCGTTATGAGAAGTCCACCCCACAGGGTGGCCAGCCAATTAGAAAAGAAGATCATCCCTGCTCAGCCAATCAGCGTACAGTAATTTGTGCAAATTTGCCACAACCAGCCTGGGGATCCAGCCATGCCCAGGAGCAGACAGGCTGTCAGTTTCATCAGTCAGCCCAAACCAGATGTTTGCCCACACAAACGGTAGATGACCAGATGGTGGGCTATCGCAGCTATAGTCCCTCTTTCTGTCGCAAAGCAGGACACCTCATGCAGCAGGCTCATTCCTTTAGAGATTCCTCCTACACGGGTCCTCACCTCAGCTGGACTACACCTAAAACCAGCCCCCCAGATAGTGCACCTTCTTCGGGCAGAGATTCGTCCCCTCTGTCCATGTCTTCCACTGCTGAGACGCAGAACTCTGCAAAGAAAAGTGGACCAACAATGGAGGAGCCTGTTCAAGTGCAGATGCAAGAGGTAGTTCTCAGACAAAAACCTGGCAAATGTACTCCCTACACAATGCGTCACCCAAACTACGCTATGCCTGTGGATCTACTCGAACCTCCCATTGCTTCAGCCCCTGTGCGGTCCAATGGGAACCTGCAATCCTTGCCTGTGGAGCAGGACTCCCTGGCTTCCATTCCCTTTATAGGTCAGTATGGGAGCCCCTCCCAAATGGTTTCTTGTTTGTCACTTCTCCCCAATGGTTGCTTGTTTTTTACTTCTCCCGAGTGGTTGCTTGTGCTGGAAAAAGTCAATGTGCAGTTTCACCTTGTAAAAAAAAATTATGAAATTATATACCTTTGTTGTTCTGCCTACTAATTAAATAGATGCACTAAATTAATCAGATAGCAAGTACTTATCAATTATTTAGGCTTAATGTAGTAAACAGGATCTGCACCAAAGCAGGAGTTTTAGGCAAGGACATGGTCAGATGATTGGCAGCAGGAGGGAACTGCCACTCCTAGTGTAAGCTTTGCCATCTCAAATGCCATCTTAAGCCAAGATCTTAGATAACCCTCACTCAGCCCATGATGATTTTAATCATGTGTATGAGTATAATTAGTACATGGCATTCATTTGACGTTAGGGAGCCAATCAGACATTGTGTAAATGGATAAATGTTTTAAACATAATTATGTGTGTTTACCCATTACATTGCTGCTGCTCTCATCACCCATCCCATTTCCATGTCTATAAATCTGGACATGCCACTGGTTCTAGGACTTATGAATGTAATTGAATTAAAACAACAATTATTTTAGATTTTTAGATATGAACATAAAGAACTCTGCAACCATAGTGACATCTTGGTATCTGCAAGGTGATGGATATACTGTACATAATTTATGAATAATATAACACCTAGCTGTTATTTATCATTAAAGAATTGAGGTGAGTCCAGAAGATTGTTGTAGGTCAAATAATAAATAATTCTAAATTAATTCAAAATGATCAGATTTTGGATTATCAGCTTTTGGATTATTTTGCAGTGATGTAAGTGTAAATAACAGAAAGCGGGTACAATTTAACCTATTAGAAAAAGGAGATTAATCACTTTTAAATTTAAATTATTCTTTACATACTGCATGATGATTTTTTGAGCTCTGTATAATGTTTCTGTGTTGTGAGAACTAACCTTGTTGGAGTGGATGTGTCTTGTTCCTCAGCATACTGTACCTCACCCCTGTGTTCCTTACAGTAAATCCCTTCATTCCCATAACTCTCACCCCTTCCTGACAGATGAGCCCACCAGCCCCAGTGTAGACCTACTTGCCCAGCACGTGCCCGCCTCCTCTGTGGTGTCCAGCAGCCTGTGCCAGGCACCTACCCTGTCCAGCAGCCCTGTCCCTCCCTCCCTCACCTCCCCTCTCACCCATCTCCTCGACACAGACTCCAGTGAGTGCCTCCTCAACTAACTAACACCCTGTCTGATTATCTCTGTCCAAACATTTATGGTTATTTCTTATTAAGTCCACTGCATCAGTTAAACTGTTAGTATCTGACCTCCAGTCTGCTGTTGACAGTCTCTTTTTTTAACTGCATCCTGATCTTCCACCAGTGCTTTCCAACTTTCATCTGTCCTGAACACCAGTAGTCTCCATGTCTCTATCACTGTTCCAACTGTTCCCCTGTTCTTTTTGACACTACCATATGTCTCAAGATGAACGTTTGTTCTTATTGTCAGTCTCATGTGTCTACAGTATCTCTCTCCTCTGTCATGCTTTATGTCCACCATCTGCTGTTTATTTTCATTTCCGTTTCTAACATCGTCATCTGTTGCCCCCATTTCACATTGCTTGCCATTGCAGGATACAAATTTAACAGGCATGCACTCAAACATTGGCAAATTTTGCTAATGACTGGTAAGTCACGTTCATCAGGCCCAACTGATGCAGTTAGCATTTATTCATTATCTGTCAAAATATATGCTGCTTGGTTTCTCATCTCTTCCTGGATGAATTTTGCGCATCAGACTTATTTATATATGTAGTTATAATATGCATGTGTGTGTCCTTTACCTGACAGATCCACATTCTCTTTTTCTTTCATTTACTGAACAGGTGCTGTCAAAAACAGCCGTCGCTCTTCCTACCTGCTGGCCATCACAACTGAGCGCTCCAAGTCTTGTGATGAGGGTCTGAACACATTTAGAGATGAAGGCCGTGTGTTTATGTGAGTGTTTATTGTGAATCTTTACTTATATATGAGTAACTAAGAATATATGTATTAAAAAAGCAATAACTTTTCATTTTCTGAATCTTTACCCCCCTTTACAGGAGATTGCCAAAAAGGGTCAAAAGCTTTTTTACAGAGGGTGTAAGTTCTTGCATATCTTTTACAATATATAAGGTTTGCTTTACCCAGAATGTAAGTTTATCCTGTGGATAATTGTGGGTATCTGTTTGTGTAGTCCCTCGAAAGTCTGCGAGCGGCAGAAGAAGCCCGCTCCAAACGCCACTCCACCTCTGAGATCGGCAACATCACCCTAACAGATATCAGAAAAGAGGGCTGGCTGCACTACAAACAGATCCTTACACAGAAGGGCAAGGTCTGACTCATGACTTACTCCTCCCTACTGAATGGATAAATCAGTCAATTAGTGCAAATAAAGAAAGACTGTGTGCTAATTGGCACAGACTAGAATTTACTATTTGTTTACAAGGCGAGTCACCACTGAAGCCTTTTTTCAGGGTAGTGCACTTTAAAATTTTCAATCAACAAAAAGACAAGAATTTATAGGGTTCAATATGAAAAAATCCCATAGATACATGGTGTGTTGCTCATAGTCCTGTATTTAAGTAATTTGATGATTGAAGGGCTTAAATAAAAAATATAGATTTTCCAAATTCCTCATACTGTATTAGTACAGTATTAGTACTTGTACTTTACCCTGATATAGTCAGATCAGCTAAAATGACCACTGAGACAGAGCTTTAGAGCACTTGTGAGAAAGCCAGAAGCCACACTTACAAGGCACACACTCAGAAAGATCATGTGGAAAAACTTATCAGCATGTTATCAGCATTTCTGTGATTCTGTCCTTCCCATGCAGAAAGTTGGTGGTGGTATGCGGCCATGGAAAAGGGTCTTCTCTGTGCTGCGCTCCCATTCACTTTTTCTGTACAAGGACAAGCGTGAGGCCGTGCTCCATGGAGCTGGGTCAGTGGGCCATGGGGGTGGCGAGGATGAGCAGCCCATCAGTATCCGCGGCTGCTTGATTGACATAGCTTACAGCGAGACAAAGAGGAAACACACACTTCGTCTCACCACACAGGACTTCTGTGAGTACTTGCTGCAGGCAGAGGACAGGGATGATATGTTGAGCTGGATCCGCATCATCCGCGAGAACAGCAAGACCGACAATGAGGTAAAACAGCCATGCATCATCGTTCACCTCTATGCTAATTTACACTCAGCAAGCCCTTTATTAGAAACACCTGTACACCTATTCTGTCATGCAGTTATCTAATCAGTCAATCATGTGCCATCAATGCATAGAACAGAATCATGCAGGTAGGAGCCAGCTGTTCTAGTGAGTCAAAATGTTGTAATAACAGCATGAATTCATGGACACTTTGAGCCTGTTAATGCCAGTCAGTAATTGCTTGAATGCTACAGGTACATCCTGTTTGAGAACTTGTGCTGACTCTATGCATCCCTTCATGGCAACTTCCTGTGTGATAATGCATCATGTCACAAAGCAGAAGTTGTCTCAAACTGCTTTTATGACCAATACACTGGTTTCATGGCCATGTTCAGTGTTTTTTCATTGGCCATCCCAGTCACTGGATTTGTATCCAAAAGGACACCTTTGGCAGATTTTCAGCATGAAATTGCACCTGAAAAATCTGTTGCATAATGTTGCATAATGCAATCATGTCAACATAGACTAGAATCTCAATGAAATGTGGTGGAAGCAATGTCATGAAAACTTGCTCTTTAGAACAAATAGATGACAATATTAGTACAGTGTTCCTAATAAAGTGGTCAGTGAACGAATAGCATATTTCCAGTAGCAGCAATGCTATATTTCCAATATAATTTTTTCCTTTTTTTTTCTTTAAATATTTGTAATATGTATATCAAGCATTAATAAGATTTATAATAATAATTTATCTTTGCATAGGAGCTTGGTTTTTCCAGGCAGGCCCTCATCAATAAGAAACTAAACGATTACAGAAAACAAAGGTAACTTGATGGACTGTAACTGTAGTATGTGCTATAGACGTAATGTACACATCAGAGTAATATGATAGATAGAAGATTTGGCTAAATTATAATATCCTATATACCTGACAGCATTTTCACAACACATTACACATGTATGTGCAGATTTTATGAAAAATTTTATGAATGATTTTTACTTTTAACATGTACAAGGATAAATATTTAAACATGAAAAAGTAAAATGAATCACTGTTGCAGTATTCCTAGCATACAGTCATATCACCTAGCACATTTTGCAGAGTTTCTGTCATGCACGTCATTGCTTATTATTGTCTTCCTGGCACCCGTAACAGTCTAACAGGTACTAAGGCAGACACTTCTCCCAGAGTCCACAGGATGATGCAACCATTTCTCCTCTCAAAGACTGACAGCAGCTCAGGAGTGATCCGATCCCTGAAGACAGAGAGCAAAGGTTAGTCCTACACAGTCATATTGAAGAGCACGCTAGTCAGCATGCATCCCTGCACAGCACAGAAGTGATTCGTTAACTGTGTCCGTACCAACACTCTGTCTCTTTTTATTAGATGAGAGCAGTCCCCCGAAGGCTACGTGGGGCATCAACCTAATGAAAAAAGGAAAGAAAGCAGGGCCTAAGGCCTTCGGAGTTAGACTAGAGGACTGTCCTCCGGGAGCCGATAATAAGGTGAGTCAATGTGCAACAGTGAAGTAACATCAAAGAGAGACTAATTTGGAAATATTCAGAGCTGTGATTATTGTCAGAAGACTTTTGAGTCTGGTTCCTTTCACTGTTTCTTATTTATTACACCTTAGGTTTCCTTACTGTTTTCCTTACTGACATTAGGGAACTAGAATCTATATCATGATTTCTGTTAAGGCAAAAAATTGCTTTACAGATCATTTGTATTGAAACTAATTGAAATGAAAAACTTAAGTAGGTACTTTTGAAGGATTACGGTTTAAATATCTTCAAAGCATTGTATTATCAATAAAGTGTATCAAAAATATTTTGCTTTTGTAGTTTGTGCCTCTGATTGTGGAGACCTGCTGCAGCCTGGTGGAAGAGATGGGGTTAGAATATACAGGGATTTACAGAGTGCCAGGGAACAATGCCATGGTGTCTACCCTACAGGACCAACTCAACAAGGGCATGGAGATCAACACTGCTGAAGAGGTCAAAACCATACTGTAGACAGACGGATATAGAGTAAGCTATTTAAAGAGCACCAGTCTCACATGTGTTATTTCTCCACAGAGATGGCAGGATCTGAATGTAATCAGCAGTCTCCTTAAGTCTTTCTTTAGGAAGCTTCCAGAACCTCTTTTCACTGATGGTAAATGCATTCCCTACAATCATATTTAATCACTGTGTGTAGGGGTTTGACTGTACATATACTCTGCTCACTGCTGCCCCTTGCTTTCAGACAAATACAATGATTTCATCTACGCCAACCGCTTAGAGGATGCTGGAGACCGGATGAAGACAATGAGAAAACTGGTATGTAGATATAGTTACAAAATTGTTGGTGACCTTTCAGCAATAACAATATTTATTTGCATCTTTAAAATGGTTAGCAATGTTATCTTATTCTGTTTTGTTTTCTCTTGTTCACAGATTCGCGACTTGCCTGATCATTGCTACCACACACTTAAATTTCTGATAAGCCACCTTAAGCGAGTGGCTGATCACTCTGAGAAGAATAAGGTGAGGTGTTAGTGATTTCCAAACAATACAGAATAAATCAAGGGATTTAGAAAAATTGCTTGTAGAGCAACAACAATAATCATCGATAGGTTTTTTGCTCTGGCCATCTCCAACATAAGACTGAACAGGCTCTTTATTATTATTTTATTTGAATTAAAATATATACTCATTTTAAATATAAAATTTCCTTTAGACCTATAACAAATGCGTCCAGTTCCAGATTTTAGAGGTGCAACACATTAATTGGTGATTATGTAATGTAATCATATCATTGAAATCTATTGATAGCACACACATTTCCTGTACACAGTGCATTTTATTTAAAACCATGACCTACAAAGATGTAATTTTGTAACCTGTGGTTACATAGTGAAATAATTCTTCAGGTTTGCTTGTTTAACCGGTACACCAATAAAATGTTATTAAACTATGAGCTCAACCAATTTAACCAATAATGAAGGATTTATAATCTTATCGGATCAACAGTCCTGGCCTAATAAAATGTCTGCGTACCCTGATTACTGTTGCAGGCTGCAGCCTTGGCTAGTCTCTGTCTTAATCGCATCTGGATACATCGTCAGAAACATATCATCAGCCTCAGTCAAGAGAGGCTCGTAAATGACAGTGTTGTCAGGAGCGATGTGCAAATTTAGCTGAGCTACATTCATCATTTGACGAGGAAGATCTAGTGTAGCGCTAATGAGCCGCCTACATAGAGATTGCAATGTTTTCTTTTATTTGAGTAATCAAATCCCTGCCATGTGGTCTAGCTTCTACACACAAGATTCAATAATAGGTAGTAGGACAAATTACTTATTTATGAAGTAGACCAGCTTCTGTCGGCTATAGAGTGTAGGATTTAGGCCTTGAATAATACACTTGCGTGCAGTTTAGGTCAGACTCTGTGTGTCTTATTTTATTTAAATCATATTTTGTTTATTTTTTAATATGTAGGCAAGTTTTGTACAACTATGAACTTAAAGGTTTGTGAAGGTTTATGAATTGACATGAATACTTATGCATATAGTCCTAATAAGAGGTAGAAAGGCTGTGCGGCACTGCCCTCTGGTGGAACACCACATGTTTACAAAGCATAAAAGGGACAGTACTGATGTATAAAATGTCTCATGTGGGCTTCACATATTAAGGCATTATTAATAAATGTTCAAAGGGTTATTGCGTGTTGTGTCATACTCATGCCATGTCTTTATTGCAATCCTTTTTTTTCCTTAGATGGAGCCCAGAAACCTTGCTCTGGTGTTTGGCCCCACACTTGTACGCACCTCAGAAGACAATATGACAGACATGGTCACTCACATGCCTGACCGCTATAAGATTGTGGAGACTCTCATTTCACATGTAAGAAGTGAAATATTTTCAT
Source organism: Channallabes apus (assembly GCA_030522415.1). NCBI lineage: Eukaryota > Metazoa > Chordata > Actinopteri > Siluriformes > Clariidae > Channallabes > Channallabes apus. The sequence goes on from CM060104.1 coordinate 50,732,217, forward strand.
ATAGAAATATATAAATGTGTCATTTTCCTTTGAGCAAAATCAATTAAAATATGTATGCATCTCTTTAATGGTAATGAAATGTCATTTTGCAGCATGCCTGGTTCTTCAATGATGAGCTCATGGATAAAGATGAGAAGGTACTGTCTGTCTGTTTTCTACATTTATCTAGCAGGTGGAAACAGAGTCAAAAATTTTCTCATCATTACACACCTGGGTTGGGCTTGTGGGCACAAAACTTTTGTTACCTTGCTGCTGTAGGGATGTCCATAAACCAATTTTTGCCAGAACGAGCATGAGTACATCCATGTGGGTACTTGACCGTACTTCTTGTCCCAGAACACAACATGAACAAGACTTTTTGGATTGTTCCACATATGAAGCAGAAACACCAGCTATTGCTGTACTAGTGTAAGGACTCCAAAACTGTGATGAGGATTTTACTCTCTGCAGAGTAAAATCCTCATCAATCCTTCAGACGTAATCTTGGTTTTGTTTTAAGGATAAGGAAAAATTCTATTTTATTTCATGCAAATGTGCTTAATGGAAAAGTCATATACATATAGCTGATAATTATAATTAACAGCATTTTATTTGACCTCCTCTCTGGCCATCAGCTCTTTACAGGCCTTCACTACTATGGCAGCCATTTAGAAACAGTAAGAGCATTGCAACGTTATTGCTGAAGTCGCAACATGAGCTATGCAAAAAATTTGAAGGGGTCAATTTTTGAAGTCAAGTCACCGGGACTTTTTCTGCAGAATAACAGAACTCAGTTATGAGAGTAAAGACTACCTTTATTTTTCTATATAGTTCCCTATACTATTGCACTTATCCCAGCATTCAGCATTTCACCAGTGCTTGAATGTTACTAAGGAAGAACATTTTGACTGTAAGCCAGAGCCATGATCAGACTACCTGCTTCAAGTCTGAAACACAGGAACTTTAATGACCCAAACCTGCGAAAATAGCTTGAAGCGAGGTCAGAACTGTACTTGGGATGTGACAATAACTCCCAGATGAGTTCCCGTGATGTGCCAGTCTTGTGGTGGGCAGTAAGAGGTGGTGCATTGTCCTGCAAAAACAGAACAACTTAGTGATGAACCAGGCTGTTTTTTTCCTGAGAGTATTCCTGCAGTGGGCTCTGAGGCGCCCTGGCCGGTCATCAATTGATGTACGAACTTCTTTAAAACGTTTTCACTATTCAAATATTTTACTGTGTCTAAGAGTCTCATCACCGTACTGTGAAGTCTTCTGTAAATGTCAATCGGGTTTATACCTTAATTCACGGGAAGTCCTAGTTTGACTTGAATGCCCTTTGTATTTTACATCTACAGAAAGAAAACTTATGATATATATACTGTATATATAAAAATACAGTATATTTATAAGCAAGTATGTTCAACTGGAAATATTTGAATGGCAAGGATAAATATTTTATAAAATGCCATCTTTTTTAGAACTGTTTGTCATATCATAAGTGACATGAGACAGGCTTAAATTGAATGTTCATTATTCAAAAAAGCACATTTTCACTTGTGATGCAGTTATCTTTTATAAGGTAATGTTTATAACACCCTTTCCCATTTCGTTTATCAAATTAAATAAATTGTTGCATTTCCCTCTCACTTTTGTCTCTGTTGTCATAGAACACAGCTCTGGGAAAGCAAATGAGATGCTGCAATACCAAGAGATGTGCTATTAACCGCATTAGCAATTCAGACTGAAGACAGGTGCACTGAAAGCTAGGCTCTCAATACAGACTAAAGAGAGATGCTCTCCTCAGCTCGATTATCTGACCGATAAAAGAAATGCACTGTTTAGTTAGTGCACGAACCTTACTTTTAATGCTGGCATTTGAAAAAAAGGAGAAAATACAAGCAGGCCTGAGTTGCTGTTTTCGTAGAAGAGAACTCTCATGGTGTTTTTTGTTGCTTGTTAGTGTCTGTTTCCTTGTTCATGACCAGTAAGTTAGTTCCACTTAAGTCATCAAAGATGTCACACAAAGGGAGGAGGGGCTGTGTGTAGGGAGCGTCCGGCTCTGCCATAAAATGATATCGGTGCAATAGTTTCAGAACAATGAGCAGTGAATTGTCAGACCATTCAGTATCCCTTTATGTGTAATGTTCATGCTTTGAGACCTTGAAACAGAATGTTACATGCAACAAATTCCACATAAAACAAGCACATCTGTTTACCACCTGAATCTTCATTCTTTTCGTGCCACATGCTGATTTGCTCATTTATGTAAATATCACTCAGCTTTATCATCCGTTTCGCCCACAGCATAAATGAAAAAGAGTGGTTACTCTTTTGTTTCTAAATTGCTCCAGTTTCCAGACAATCCTCCTGTTCTTTTACTTTATTGGCTTTTTAAATGTCCCTTTGAGGTGATAATCTCAGCTGTCTCAAAAAGTGTCAGTGCATAGTAGGAAAAATAGCTATTAACACATCATCCTGTTTCCCTCTAACATATTGGTTCACCAGGGTTCTGCTCAGACAATCTCCTGGGAAAGCGTACTAGATCTCGTCCTTGTGGACGTTCCTCAAATCTCCCTGAGATGGCTCCGACTTATGTTCTGATTTATCATTTCCAGATTAATCATCACTGATTTCTCTAAGAATTGCATATGCGAAAGGCGACGCATGCTTGCTCTTTCACTTAACTATTGTATCGTGAGAATTGTGAAAGTGCTTGCTTATAATATTAACAGCTCTTATGAAGAGCTCTCGGGCAGTTTCAAAGCCAAGCAAGATCAAATTAGACTATTTTTGGAATTTGCCACATTGTTATACCAATGTTTAATAAATCCGTAGAGATAGCATGCGGATTGATATCTGATTGAGATTGCTTTGTTTTCAGACCCCTGAAGACCAGCGGGATGAGCAACCTGTTCCAAATATTGACCACCTTCTCTCCAATATTGGCCGAACAGGCGCGCTGGGGGATGCCTCTGGTGAATTACACTACTGTTTACTTTATTCTTTGCCACTTAAAACTTTAAAAAGTAAAATATGTAATTCTCAGATATTTCTTTATTTTCAATCCTGTACTTTTGTAGAACTGTACCTCTTTTCTAGCTTTTGCTTTTACGTACTTTACTTCACTAGTTTTACTTTTCCTCCTTGTTATATTCTCACCATAAACTTTCCTTTGCCAACTTCTTCTCTATCTCTGTTTCTACCTCTTTTCGGGACTTCTTTTAATTCTTATCCTAGCTGTGCCAGTGGAGCAAACTCTGCGGTAGGAGCAGGATTTACACCTGACACTGTGTTTGTGTGTTTGGGATGTTTAAAACATCCCCATCATCCAGTATTAATTCATAACAAACATTCAGTTATCCATGACATGTAGAACAACATTGACGTTTTTAATGAGTCATGCATCAATCACTGCAAGAATATGAAAAAGTAAAAGTTATCTCAACTTTACTATTGTGAGATAATACAGAGGAGCCGAAAAAAAATTTTTTCACATACTACACATTTCAAGAGTCGTGGCAGCAATGTGTAGTATTATGTTTCCTCTAAAGATGTCAGTAGATGCACCATCGTTGATGCTATGATGTTGTGGTTGGTCTTTTGACTGCTCTCATCAAGAGGTTGCCACAACGGGCTATCCAATCTTGGCACAGGTTTTATGCTGGGTGCCCTTCTGACACAAATCTCCCATTTTAACCCAGGGAGGCAAGAAACTTGCCAATGGTGGACCACTGATCCACCAATACCCATTGTTGGTGCTAGCATGTGACCGTGATTTCTGTACATATATTTTTTTTATGTTGATGTGTTTATACAATTTTTGGGCTCCTCTGTAGATGTAATATTATGTTTAACACATATACACACATTGACAAATTTGTTGGTACCTTTCTATTAAAGAAACCATAATTCTTCCAAAGGAATGTCTGATTTTTTATTAAATGTTGATGTTTATTAAAATATTATTTATTATTTCCTTTGTCAGTATCAATTATTTGTGGGTTTTTCTTTCCTTCTTGGAAGGGTAGCAACAAATTTGTCCAAGTGTGTGAGACTATGAAGCCTATTTCTAGACATATTGTTTTCTTTTTTTGCATAGAATTGATTTTTGTAGTGATAAAAGAAACATTTCAAATCTTCATAGTCATCATCATATGTTAAAATATATTTTTCCCATAATGCATTTTTCAATAAAAAAAAAACACATATAGTACAGACTGTTCACATTTATTTTTCCATCTCTGCCAACTTCTGATTTATCTCTTTTCTCCACCTGCACAGATTCCACTAGTAGCGACTCAGCTAAACCCAAGGTAACATTCTACATTTGTTTATTTAAACATCAGCACTGTGTGACATTACAGTGATCTATGGAGTCTAAACATTTTTGATTGTCTGTGGCAGGGATCTTCAGTTTCAAAGAAAGATGTAAGCACCAAGGATTTCCTTCCCCTGTCCATTATATCTGCTGTGACCCGGAAGCGAAAGAAGCATCGGAGCGCTTGCCCTACAGACAGCAGTAGCGATGAGGACTCCGAGCACGAGCCGGTGAAAGCCAGCAACTATGGAGAGCTGAGTGAGCATGGGGGGAGTGAGAGGGATGACGGTCATGAGGAGAGCAAGATGGGGTGTGCTGCCCAAAGCACAGAAAGTCAGACGACGGAAGTCGATGAAAAGGATGTGGGAGGAAAACTGGTAATGGATTCAAACGAAGAAAGAGAACAGGAGGTGGAAGAGAGGGAGAGTGAATCTAGTCAGCAAGAGGATGATGGTATACGAGTGAGCATCAGGGCCCAGTTAAGGCGAGAACAGCCACAGCGGCCTCGCAGCTTCCTCTACTCTCACCAAAATTCTGCACGGCCGAGAGTCACAGATCAGTCAGCAGGCTCTCCATCTTCCCCCTGCTCCAGTGATGAGCAAAGGCTCAGCCAGGTCAACACAGCAAGCTGCAAGAAGCTGCGTGGGGAGAGGGCTCGTCCTCGATCCTTATATGAGGAACCAGGTCTGGAGCGGGCTGTAGGTCTGGCCCGAGTCAAAGCCTCACTTGTGCGTGGCCAGGAGAGGCTTCGTCAGGCCATGTCACCTAGCAGAGACCCCTCTGTCCAGCAGAGTTGGCTGAGTCAGGTACAAGCCAACCTCCTTTCCTCTGCCAACGACTTGTTGAGATCAGGGACTCAGCGGCGGCATGCTTCTCCAGAGACGCGCCGCAGGCGGAGAGACTGGAGACGCCATACAGTGGTGGGAAATAGTGGGGAAGGCTAAACAAGGACATCTAAACACCATGGAATCCCAATGCCTCAACACATTGAGGGGAAATAAAGCATACTACTAAAAATACCAAGAGTGAAGATAAAAAGGTTTAGTTTAAATCTTTAAATGAAGGAAAGGTTGGATAGAGATGAATCCATTTCAGTTATTAATTGCATATTTGCACCATGCCGAAAGCAAAGGCTTCACGGAACATTTATGCAATAAACCCTTAAGGCCTTTCGGCATTCTGCACTGGTGCAATAAATAACTTTATTCCTTTTCAGCTTCATTTCCATCTCATCTACATCACTGGAGGACAACACTTCAACTGAAAGTGCAGAATCCTTACGTCCTAACCCAAGACTTTGCACTGCACCTTATCAACAACACCAAACAAAATGGCTCCCAACCTCAGGTGCAAGAACAGAGAGCTGTGGAGCAGCCATAATAATACATACTGCCATTCATTCATAATTCACCTACCACACACATGTGTGTGTGTGTGTGTGTGTGTGTGTATATATATATATATATATATATATATATATATATATGTGTTGCTAAAAAGGGTCTGGTATGATTCACAAATGTCTTGTTCTCCTGAACCCACTCCCCAAATAAACACAGTCTTCCCTTGTATGAGTCAAAATGCCAGTATTACACACAAAGTGGTTGTTTAGAAACAGCTGAAAGCAGCCGGACCGAAATCTGACATAACCTTACCTTGAGCTCTGCCGTGCCAATCAGTCTCGCTCTTTCTGTTTTGTGTTTTGACCTACAGCACATGTTCTCCTCTGGTGGCTTTGAGCAGCCAGTGCAGATTTTTTATTATGTTTGACCAGTTATTACTGCCAACCTCACATTGTGTATGAACTAATTGTGTGTGTTATATTGTCTTTGCCCTGTGCTTGTACATTTATACACTACCTGGGTGATCATGTGGACCAAAATGTTTTTGTAACAGTTGTACAAAGCCATGCTAAGTTAACCCTCTGTGTACAAATGATGTTTGTTTTGAATTGTCCCTTTTTTATTTTTTAGACTGTTATATAAAAATGTCTTATTTCTATGTATGTATTCATTTCCGAGAAAGACCATCGGGGAGATGAAAGAAAATACATGAGGAACACGGACTGGTATTGACATTCATTACAGGCATCCTGCAAATGGATCCTGCTGCACTGAAAGGAGTTTACACGACAAAAGCAGACTAATTTTGTGAACAAGCAGGTGTTTTAGAAGACTGACAGTGACAGCTGTTTATATTCCATAACAATTCAACATGAAATAGGTTGTCTAGCTCAGACCAGGACTGAAATGGATGTTCTTTATTAAATAAGAGCAGTAAGATGAAAGAAACAGTGAGGGCAGAACAAACAGATGCAGATTTAAATTCTAGTTGGATGACATGCATTGTGATGACTACACTTTTCTCCGAATCACTGGAATCCTAAAGCAGAGAGATTACAGAATTTTATCTTTTATTATAGAGTTGACATTTTGCATACATGACATGCATTAATAAATAAGAGCCACAGAAAGGAGAAACAGAAGGAAGCTTTTCTGCGTCAGAGTAAACATGATGATGAAAATCATGTTACTATGAGACAAGGTAAGGCAGGCAGAATGGAGAAAGATGTGTGTGTGTGTGTAAAATATATATATATTAAAAAAAAATACTGCAAGAAAAAAAAACTACTACATAGGTTGAGAGAGGTGCCACAGTGCCCTCTTAACTGTTCCAAAAAGAAATAAGCAGATTGGGATGTGACCAGTGTGATTAACCCCACAATTAGCAAATTATACTGAACAAAGTATAAAATCCATCCTCGTGCTATTTGATGTTAAGAAATATGGAATGCACATGTATGCGTTTTTGTTTTTTACATCAGAGCAGTAGACATTTTGCAACAATGCCAATCCAATATCAGTGTTTAAAAAAAAAAAAAGTATCAAAGAAAGGGTTAAACTCTGAGCTTTGTCCTGCAAGTCCACCCCAGGAAAAGTGTTGTTGATTTATATCTTGAATGATAAGATATAAAATAAACCCACAACTGCATATTTTTTTAAAATAATTTACTTGATGTGTTTTGGACGAAAACAAATGCCAGTAACGGGTTTCCACAGCTTTATTAGCCCACATACTGCCTTGGTCATGCATTAGTAAGTGTATAGCAGAATATCAGGTGCACCAGCAGAAAATACCAAAACGGGACTGATGGACAAAAACATCGCTTTATGGTAAACTTACACACGTGTATGTGACACTGTGCTGTTTTCCCGTGCAGTATGAACACGTGACCTGATCCATAAGCATCGACTCTAAAAACCAAAATAGTCTTTTTTAAAGAAATCCAGTCACGTGTGCAAAAAGACCTAACCTACGTTACAACGAACTGGGACCTCACACACAGATTCAATTTTTAAAACTTGTCAGAGAAAAAAAAAAAAAAATAAATCAACGTTACCTTTCGGGTCGAAAGAGCATCACATTAGCTACCGTAGCTTTACAGTAAGACAACGGATAAGATCAGCGGACAATATATCAGGAAAATAGAAACAAACATGTCGAACTGTCCCACGCGTTTGTCTGTGTGTGTATCGGTCACTGTGTGTCCGTGTCCTCGGCGTGTGGCCTCTCGGCGGCAGAGCCGTTCACGGCGAGTCCCCCCGCGGTGCTGTGGCAATGGAAGAGCAGCTCGCTGTTCAGCGCTCTCACTCTCTCCAGCTCGCGCTCCAGCTCGTGCACGCGCTGCGCGCTCTCGCCCGGAGCCGCCGGGTTTCTTCGCGCGCGCCGCAGCCAGTTGTTCTCCTCTTCCAGGCGCGACATGCTCTTCTCCAGTTCCAGGTACTCCCGCACCAGTTCCTGTTTCGACATATTTTGCAACGTCTCTACATGGTACCGCTCGTAGGTCTCGGAAAAGTCCCGCTGCAGAAACTCTCCGCCGGCGCCCGCGGCTCGACCCATGCCGTCGCTCTCGCCGCCTTCTCCGCCTTCGCCTTCCTCTTCCTCGTCCTCCTCGGGTTCGAAGCATTCTTCCTCGCTGGCCGTGTCTTCGGACCGGCTCGCGCCGAAAGACCTGCGGTTGGAGCGCTCCGTGTTCAGGTCGGGCTCTTCTCGGTCGTGCTCTTCCATTAGGAACTGAGTGGTGTTGTAAGGGGCCACGGGCAGACCTTTGGCGAACATCTCGGCTCGGACCCGCGAAGCGCGCGCGCTCTCCCGCTCGTCCAGCTCCTTCTTCTCCTCCCAGGTCAGCTTGAAGTACGGCTTCCAGCGCCGCTTCTTCTTGGACGGTCGCCGCCGGTGCTTCTTCTTGCCCTGGCGGCCATCTGGTGCGCTCTCGGAGCTGCAGCCGGATCTCCTCTTATTCCGCTCGCTCTGCGCTTTACTGGACGTCTTCTCGGTCGCGTCTCCGTCGTCACCGGCAGCATCACCAGTCTTAGGCTCCGGATCGCTCCTCTCCCGAGCGCGACACATGGGGTGCGTGTCTCCGGAGACGAGTCCGGGACAAGACTCCGGCGGATTGCGTTGCACTTGTTTCTCCGCGATGACACTCTGCGAGTCATCTCTCTTCCGCCCCCTGTCGTCAGCCTCCGGCGTGGTGTCGTCTTTACTCAGCTCCATAACTGTACACTCCCACCTGAAGGAGATAGAAGTTGGTGATCAGAGTGATGATCGCACAGATTTAGTTAAAAAATCACCAGGCAAAGAAACCTAGCTATTACAAAAAGAAAAAAAATGTAAACAAAGCTTTAACTTGCAATTTAAAAAAAGTTTTTTTAAGTGGACAGTGAATTACCGTTTCTATTTCAATCGAGACTATTTAACATGTAAGCAAATTAATAACAAAAAGTTACAAGCGAAGAAAACTCACCGTTTATCTCAAGTGTATCGTTTTAGTTATTACTCTACTTGAGTGTTAATGTTAACTCTTTCCGCTCCGTTTACAACTAGCTAGCTTTCCTGACAGCACCAAGTACATTTCCATCCATTGTAAACTCCTTTTCGCTTCTGCTACGGAGACGAGTGTTGCTTGTGAATTTATTACCTCCCACACGTAAAGGGCGCATGCGGCTAGTCCTCATTTTTGGCAGCATCTTGGGACTTGAAGTCCAATTCTTCGCGGACCTATAAGGAAGGCGCTATATTAACCTACATTTCCCACAATTCACTGATTGTTTTCACTCCCGACGGAGACACGCCCACTCTTAAAATTCATTGGTTCAAAAGTTTTTTCAGCGCTCGCTTCCTTGAAGAAGCGCTCTGATTGGCTCCTTGCTCGGTCAATCCCTCTAAAAGCCGTCCCGGTTGTTCTAGTGGACCATACCAAGAGCTCTGAAATGGGTACTAACAGTGTCTTTAGAATACAATTATATTAAAAATCTCATTTACTGAAAACAAAATAGTGTAAAAGACTATAAGTGTGGAATCGCTGAAGTGCGTGGTTTGTAACAGAACCTCGTAATATTAATGGTTCGTTTGCGTTATAGTGCTCTTGAAAAGACATACATACCTCGCTCTACCGACGTGGTTAAAGGCTCTTCATCCACAAAGTAGTCCTTATTCACACACAGCAGTGTTTAGCCAGTGGACTGAGTGTCTGGTAACGTGTGTTCGTAGAGTTAACGAATACGCAAATTTTAACGACCAAATTGATTTTATACGTTGAAATGTGACGTTATTTCTTCTATAAGAAAAAAAAAACTTAAAACGAATCAATTTCAAAAGACCTCAAAAGTACCTACCGTGAATATGAGCGGAATATGCGGGGCGTTAGCGTTTGTTTCTCTGCTAGCTAGTTAGTGCTTAGCTTACCTAGGTAGCTACATAAACGGCGGCTTTACAAAGTCGTGAAACGATTGCAAACACGTAGATTTATATAGGAAGGATGACAAATAAAATACAGCTTGTTGTGTCTCAAACATGAACAAAAAAAGATCTTCCAATAGCCACCAGCCACTAATGGGTCAAATGTGCCTTTTTTAAAAGTGAGATTATTTAGCCAGACCTCACAGCTAGGTTAAATAGCAAGCGGGCTTGTTAGATTGTTTAACTAGCTTTTACATATATTTTAAACTAGCTTAGTGTTTGTGAAGAAGTCTAACTGTGAAGTGGATTTCTCTGCAGCAAAACAACTGCGTGTTTATCTCCACGCTATGATGCCCTAAATAGGTTAGCTACGTAGCTAGCTAGTTACCAAACAGAGCCTGCCCTGAGCTCACAGAGAAGCCATTTCCTCGCTAGGGAAGTTAAACTAGCGTTAGCTTCGCCACAGCTGCGCCTTCATAACAAAACATCAGGCCTGTTTCGGCAGGATATGGCGTCCGAGTAACTATACCATTTACCACTGGAAGACGATTTAAAAAAAATCAGCAGATATACATGTGGAAATACATATTTTAACATCGAATATACACACAAGTGTTTTGCACGTTTAGCTAACCAGCGTGCCTCTGCGCTTATCTGTGTGACTGTTTACTATCAGTTGGATTTCACGCCACGGCAATGGCGCTCGACCAACACTCGATTTTAGTTCATTATAACTAACGGCATGATTTCGTAAATAAAATGAGCAATCAACCTCATAGTTCCTCACTGACAGAGGAGCACGTGAACCAGATGCTGACACACTATGCACTAAAATGATAGTCTTTTGCATAATTCAGTGTTTATGGCAGTATTTGAATGGTTTGTAAGATACATTTACAAGCATGCACATCAAAAGTGTCCTTGTTATTTAAAAAACTGTTATAAAGAGCAAATCCTTTTCACTTATACTCATGCAAATGCATTCCTTCTTTGCTCAATCATAACCCATTTGCATTAAAGAATTGCACCACATTTTACATCAGTATGCTAGATTAATACATGCACTTTAGACGAAGGAATAATGCAATGAAAATGTTAATTTATACTTGAACATTTCTCAGTAATATATGTGTTGTGTGAATTAAGTCAGCTCTGATATTTTGAGCCCACTCAGAAATCCACATGAAGGCCATACATGTAATTTAAGGCTTTCCTGATTAGGTAACTCTTACACTACACAGTTTGCTGGTGGGTTCGATTTGGTCATTTGAACAATGACTCAAACAAATAAGCTTTTAACAGGGTTGGTAACCTGTAACCTCTGTGCAGCATAACCGAATTCGATCAATATCCTATTTTTTAAATATGACATAGTGCACCTCCAAAAAAGTGAATAAGTTTTTTTTTTAATTATTTAATTTAAAAAGTGAAACTTATATTCTTGATTTATCATGTGTAAAATGAAATATTTCAAGATTTTTTAGTTTTAATTTCGATGATTATGGCTTATAGCTCATGCAAATCTAAAAATCCAATATCTCAAAATATTAGAATATTTCCTAAGATAAATTAAACTTTTTATAATACAGATCCTGAACAAATATGTAAATTTATGTTATCAATACATGGTCACAGCACCTTTAGCACATATCACTGCAGCAATGCGGCATGGCATGGGGGCAATCAGCCTGTGGCAGCGCTGAGGCGTTATTGAAGACCAGGTTGTTTTGATAACATTCAGCACGCCTGTATTTTTGGGTCAGTATTTCTCATCTTCCCCTGAGGATCTCTCATCTATTTTCTATGGGCTTCAGGTGAAGAGAGTTGGCTGGCTGATGAAGTGCAATAATATCATGGTCAGCAAACTAGTTAATGGTAGTTTTGGGCACTGTAGGCAGATGCTAAGTCCCATTGAGAAAGCAAACCTGCATGCCCGTAACGTGATTGTCAGGAGACAAAAATAATTACAAACTGTGCAAATCTCACACTAGACTTCAAGCAACTTGGACTCCGTGCCACTCCAATCTTCTTCCAGACTCTGGGACCTTGAGTGCAAATGAAATGCAATATTTACTTTCATCAGAAAAGCAGATTTTAGACCACTGAGCAACGGTCCAATTCTTTTTCTCCTTACCCGAAGGACATTTTTAATTCATTAGTGGCTTGATACTAGAGGACTGCAACAGTTGCAGTCCATTTCCTGAGGACATCTGTGGGTGGTGACTCTTGATACACTGACTCCAGTCTCACTTCACTCCTTGTGAAGCTCTCATAAGGTTGAAACAGCTTTGATGACTGCAGCATTAAGGAGATTGCCAAGCAAAGTTGCTTGTGTCTTACCATCCTTGTGGAGTGGGTCAATGGTAATCTTCTGGACAACTGTCAAGTATGCAGTCTTCCCCATATGTGTACTGAACAAGACTGAGCAATACTGTACATGTTATTTATAGTGCATGAATGCTAATTTACTCAATTAAATATTCTAATATTTTTAGATAGTGGAATTTTATTTATGAGTTGAATTTTTTACATAAAATTTCAAAAGAATTAACTTGTTCGTAAGATTCAAATTGTCCAAGATGACAGTTTCTGCAGTGAACAAGCATGATGTACCTTCTGAGAGTAAGATTCACATTAGTTCTTCTGCACGTTAGATTACGTCAGTGCACTACTCTCACCTATGTAAAGGTTTTCCTTTAATGCTTAGATAAGTGTTAAATTAACAAATGAACCGTCCTAAATATCCCAGAGTTTATTTCAAAATAATCTACTAAAGTGAAATACTGGTTTGTTCATTTTGAAATAAACTACAGGAAGACCCAAAAATCTCCACGCATAGCGTAAATTAAAACCTTTTAACAAAATATAACTTTGCTTACAAAGCATCCCTTGCATGATGCAATTTCTTCATAAAAACACAGAAACCGATTTCTCCCACACAAGTTAATACATCTGGTATTACACAGGTAATTGCTTAATTATGTTAATCTTCCTTATGTATAGACTTTTAGACACGGTGTATTTTAAAAGCATCCCTGCTTTTTTTTTGAGCACCTGAACCCCATCAACAACTACTTTACTAATTATGTAGTATGATTTCCTTGCACAAGACTCATTCACATTATGGACACGTAAGCTTTTGAGGCTTTTTCTTCCTCTGCCGTATCCAGAATATCAATCCCTGAGCGATGAAAGGCCAGATCAAAAGCAGCAGCAGAGTTCGACCAGAGACATCAAATGGCCACCATTTCTCCACCTGTAGATGGAAGTGGAATTTCCATTTCACATTTCATACTTAAAATATGAACCTTTTAAAGTTTTCCTCCCCTCTTTAAAGTCTAGACATTACCTCAGTCTGTGGAGATGTTAACTGCATGTGTCTCCACCGTGAATTCTGAGCCTTCAATGTATTGAGAAAGAAGAACAGATGATTAACACAATCTATATTATGCACAGACTATCATATTTCAGTTATCCATCATTTACATTTAATATCTATCTATATGTCCATATACAGTGAAACCTCGGTGCACGAAAGCCCCGGAGTGCAAGCAAATCGGTTTACGACCAAAATATTCGCGTAAAATTTGTCTCTGTTCACAAACTCCTCCTCGGAAAACGACCTAGAAACCAGCATCTCAAGCTGCCACGATCAGCTAATGAGTGCGTCGCCCAGCATCCGTTTGCTCAGTCCGCGGGTGTGGTTTGTGCGCATAAAATAATTTTGTGTAAAGTGTACTGATGTCCAAGCCTCTGTGGAGAAGTATCATCCGAACAAAACTGTGGTGCTACACCGTATGAACGATAACGCGTTGTCTTTTTTTTTTTTTGTGCCGCACAGTTGCTCAAGTGTGCAGAGCAGAAGAAACAAATGTCTCTGGATTTTTTTAGTGAAACCGGCAGCCACGTACAAAACAAACAAGGTCAAGAAACAAAAAGAGAAAAAAAAAAAAAAAAAACTCTGAAGGAGAATTACCCAGTGTTATTATGGAAGGGGACTCTCCTTCCAAACACTAACCTCCTCCCCACCCATCTTTCTCTCCTCCATTCCTTCAGCGAATCTCCCTAATAAATGTGCATGTACAATACATGTAAAAATTAAGTGTTGGCTCTCTCCTGTACAGTTTATATTTATATTTAGTATTGTATTGTTTTTGTAGAACACTTTTTCATACTTTGTTTTATATTTTGTGATATAAGAAAAATACATCAAAAGTAAAATTTAGTTCATAGTGACGGAGAATAGATTAATTCCATTTACTTGTATTCCTATGGAAAAAACTGAATCGGTGTACGACCAAATTGGGTTACGACCAGAACCCGAGTGGTGTTTGGACAGTGAGCAGTGGGCGGCGAGTGTTTGCACTCAAAATGCGTAGGTTGTCAAATGCGATTATCCCCTTTTATGTCATTCAGTGGGCGTGTCACAGGCATATCTCCGCGATTGTAACAGTAGGCAGCATCATCAGCTACTTTTATGTCATACAGTTTCTAACCGAATGTAATAGCAAGCAGCATCCTCACTGAATGTAACAGTAGACAGCGTCGTCTATGACCAAAACGGGTACGTCAGGCCAAGTTCATTGCTATTGGAAGCCTACAGTAGGATCAGACTGCAGAGCATCTGCAGCGAATAAGGCAGAAATAAGGGCTTCTGAAAGATTTGAGCAGTGTGAGTTGACCGCCAACTCTATTCACAGGCGGGGCCATGGATGACCTCTAGTACATTGTAACAGTGCATTTGTTTCTAGTTTTAGTTTCTTGACTGATCATCTGCTTACAACTTAAAAGTCTAGCAACTTAGTATTTGTTTTTTAAAATTAAATATTTGTATCCAAGCACTAGTGAAACATTAGAAGCATTGTGTAGCAGGGCATCGTAAAGAAAAATAAAGAAAAATAAATGTTTACTCTCGTAACCCTGTTCTGTTATTCCCCACAATCCTGGTTTGACTTAAATTCCCCCTTACAGTTATTTTTCCATTGCGTTACAAACTACACCAATTATTTCTTTTCCTTTGTCTGAATTCATAAGCAGAGCCTTACCAAAGCAGCAGCCAAGCCCTCAACCACCTCGAGCCTCTCCATCACACTTTGCATGTCTTCTTTAAGCCTCTGTAGTGCGAGCATGATCTGCTCCTGCACTTGTGCATCCTGAAATCCTTCAGTCCCTCTGCCAGGGTTGTGTCCTCCTCTACCTGTTGCCTGCTGCCCTGCTCGTCTACTGCTGCTGTGTGGAACACTACCTAGAAACCGGAAAGAGATTATAGTTGCATATATAATCACCGCTTCTTCTTGTCTAAAATCAACTTCATTTGTTCAGCACTAACCAGGAGCTTCCCTCCAACCATGCCTCATTCCATCTCTTCCCTGTTCTCTCCTCCTCGGGGGTGGTCCATTCCCAGCTCCTTCCCCACCTTGCCCAGCACCCAGCTGGGTCACCTGGAGGGCAGGTGTGTAGTTCACATGCAGATTATTCTCAACGTATGGCTCAGCAACAGGCTGTTCGTAAGGGCCAAGTAAAGTGAGCACATGGTGAGCTCGGCATGTCTAACAATAGCACAGGATGGTGTTGCCAAGGGTGGTACAAGTCAACCTAAGAAGTTCATACCTTAATGGAGTCCAGCTGCTCCACTGAGTCACAGAAAACTTCACTCTCAGAGTCACTAGTCAGCACCAGACTGTCCAACAGAGCCACATCTACACAGAGGTAGCATCTAGATCAATATGCTTTAACTGCAACTGCAGTCAAAGCTAAAGGAAATGATGGTAAGCATGTTTGTTTGGCTTCATCATAGGTACCTGAAGTGAATTCTCTCAATTCTCTCTTAGAAAACTACTATATATTACCACAAACATCTATGCACCGTTTTCCTTTTGGTATCTGACTACCTACTGAACGAGAGTTTAAACAGAGGGTGAGCCAAAATAATTTACATGAATACATTTTTTTTTCAAAATGTACTAGACCAGACAAGACATGTCGTGTCTAAGGTGTTTTACCTGTTTTGGAAAAAGGGATATCATAATCAACGAGTTGATTTCAGAATTTGTATATTGTTTTATAATTAGTATATAAAACTGTCAGATGTTTGCATCGTTTAAAAATAAGGATGTAATCCAAATTGCAAATATATTAATTTCCACATCTTCTATATATTCAGGACTTCATATTTACAAGGCTGATAGTGTGTAAAAACTATATGATGAGAGCTTTTTTTGTTCTTCAGCCCATGATGTCTTAACTACTATACCTGTTAAAGTACTGTATTGCTATTTTATCCAATTTGTATTCATAACATTCATATCACATAAAGCCTGTTGTGATAGTTTAGATGTACTGTATAGGAGTTGAATGCTTTCCTTTAACTATATAATCATTGTACTGCAAGTGAGGAAAAAAACCTAAAGAAGCAAACTTTGGACACACAACTTGGTTAAGAATCCTTCAACACATTACTAAAACCTAGAAGGACAGTAATGAACCGTCAACTTTGTGTAAGAAATGAATGAAGTATCACTTAACAGTAAAAACCATGGCTATGTTTAATAGTGAAAGTAAGAGCAAAATGTGATGAGAACTCTCAGGATTGGGACTAAACATCCATGTGACCATAAAAAAAAAACTTGTTCAGGAGACACAAGTGAAACTGAAAAAAGGCTACAGTCTGCTAGAGTATACAAAGATTGGACTTTGGAGCAATTTAAAAGGTCATGTGGTCTGTCTGATAAGTTCAGACTGACCCATAAGCCTGTGGAGGCAGTGTTATGATCTGGGGCTGCATCAGTTGGTCAGGTCTAGGTTTGTGTGTCAATTAGATGAAGTCAGCCGATGGCCTGAATGTAATGAATGACCAGGTTATCACATCAATGGAGTTTTTATTCTTGATGGCACAGGCATATTCCAGAACTCAAATTGTGAGAGTGGTTTTGGGAGTAACTTGGAATAATTTTCACACATGAACTGCAACTGCAGTCAAAGCTAAATGTTGACAGAATTAAATTGTGTGTGTGACAGTATATAATACATATTGGCTGACTATGTATGTATCAATATGATTTTTGACTGAACAAATTTTTTCATGACTAATAATATTTAATAAATCCAAACACAAAAATGTTTATTAAAATAGTTTAGAATATATGCAGTATTACCAGAACTTTCACTTTGAGGCACATCGTTAAACACTGCAACCAACGTTTGCTCTTTTTCTGGTTCTCTGGGTATTTCTTTTTGTATAGCATCATCCACATCCTCTGCTGAATTTCCAGTCGCTTCATTTGCATTTATATCTAACACAAAATAAAAACACAACTCATATTTTAAACAATGTCAGTTATTTATCTTGAAGTTTTCAGGTTAAGACAGCTGATTAAATAACGAATTGAGTTTAAACAGTCTATAGCTTCTCCATACTGTACATAGCAATAGTGCTACACTAAACATTCTTGCCACCTTTTGATTTTTAATTAGGTCATATTTCTCATGCTTCTTAAGACCAATGTAAAAACTGTCAGCTCATCTGTAAGTTCCAAGGGCTGTACCAAAAGTAATGCAAACTTAGCGATAACTATTAACTGTCACAGGTTGTTCAAATTGAACATGTTGGTAGGGTAACTCTTCCTCTATACAAAGGTACTACTTAACATAGTCTTCATTACAAACCAAGCATTTGTGTCATCGGTGAAGCCTACACTCGAATTCTCTTTGAAAATCGTCAGTCGCAGTTAATGGTCTACCATTGCGTGGTTTCCCCTTCTTTAAACATCTTCATCCAATTGTGCAAACTCTGTAAACACTTTTGGTACAGCCCTTGTACACTGTAAAAAAAAAAAAAAACACTGAGGCTTGTAATTTTCATTTAAAAAAAATTTATGAAATCATTAAAAATAATGTGCATATTTCATTTTTAAAAAATGGTTTTCTGTGTTTCTTATAATATATTGAGAACATTTCACAAAAAAAAAAAAAAAAAAAAAAAAAATCAAGAAATAAATTTTACCTATTTTTTAAGGAAAGGAGTGCAATTTTTAGGCTTAATTTGAGGAAACATTTACTGTAGGCTAAAATCTTGAGGAAAAAAGGCTACATATTTATTTTAAGAGAATTGGTCCAATTATCCGGGTTTAATTGAGTCACCTACATTTGAATCTCAACAACGGCAGTGATCAGACGGCATTTTGAAGGAGCAGACGAACAGTGTAAAATGTGTAAGTTAAGCCCCTTACTAATTTTTACATTTTATTTAGATTTCTTAAATAAGCTCCTTTCTTGCACTAGTGTCAGCAATATAAATGAAATAAATTAAACATTGTGAACATTTCTGAAAACATCCTGTCCGCCATTAGCATACTTGAGTTTGTTGTAGTGTCTCCACAGTTCACTGAAAAGTCTTGGGGAGTTAGTGTTTTACAATGTTAAAAAGATATGAACCTAGAAATGGTTTACTGTACAAATTTTTAACCCGTCTCAGGTTTTAGTACAGAATGTGACTACTCCCACAAAAAAAGATGTTAGCATATAATGCTAAACAGTTGATTTCAAAGACATAAATTGTCAGTTACAAACTGTTTTAAAAATTGTTTTACAGATCTTAAAACTGCTGTAAATGTACTGTAATATACACTATTGTACAAAGTGTTTAATATTTTGATACCAGTGAAATATGAAATAAAAGCATGTTTAACACCAAAATGCATTATGTATTTATTTCATTATAAAATGTTTTTTATATAATTAAGTAATTTTCCTTAATACATACGAGTACATTTTGTTTTATCTGCTTAAACTAAAAACGATTATTTCACTAATAATGTTAAAATCATGTGTCTGGCTAAATAATTTAGGATTTTTTACGTGATTTATTCAAGTAAATTTTTCTTTAAAAAAAATAAAATAAAATCAAGCCTTAAAAACTGTTTAAAAATAATGTGCAATAGTGTTACCATATTTTTTTAAGTAGATAGCACATAAGATCTTTTACAGTGTATAAAGATTTTAATAATAAAAAAAAAAATAATTGTGTCCAAATCCCAAATGTATTTCCATTCACTAATTTGAAGGTTGGCTAATTTGTCCTGACAAATATGCAACATGTTAAAATAAATTAGTTTACATAAATATTACATGATCATTTGATAACATACTTACCTTGTCCCAGACTCAGTAGTGCCTCTGGTGGTCGTGGGAGATCATGAATCACATGGTAGAGTGGCTCAAAATAATGGTAAAAAGAGGCCATCTTCTCATTTATGGGCATATTTTCTATAACCTGTAAAAAAAATGTGTTAATTTAACAAGTTTCTGTTAAGCAAATCACAATCTCTACGTGGGACTTGGTAAAAGAGATAGTATTCAACAAAGTTTTGCAAAGATGCTACAACAAAATGAGCTTTTCTAACCTCTTGTGCAACTTTTTTCATCTCATCAACATAGGCAACCATGGCACTCTCACGACCCATGTCTCCAAGCCGATTCCACGCATCCCTGTAAAAAGAGAAAACATCTGCATTCGGTACTGTAGATACCTATATTGTTTTTATGCTAAGACTACCTTTTATTAGAAATACAAGATAAGAAGCACGGCTTATATACAATGACAGCAGTCATAATCTGTTTCATGTTTATCTGAGCAAACTGAAGTGAGACAAACATATTAAAGTGTAAAGTGTAGACTTTAACAATAATGTTGCATTAATAATTTAACAAAATTGCTCCATATTCACAGGATCAAAAGTAATCGGACAACTGACTGAAACACTTCATGACCAGGTTTGGCCCGTTTCCTCAAACTTGCCTTTTAAATCCATTGCGGTGATATTAAAAAAAATTATTTCACAAGAGACAAAATTACAAAAATTCTATAATTCTCCAAATATTTAAAGACTGGGCTGTTTCTGCTCAGTGACTTAAGTGAAACGAGGTAATTATGACTAATAATAATCTCCAGCAATTCAGTCATTTAATATCTCCTTTATTCTGGTTAAAGTACCAAAAACACACATCAAAATCACACACCCAGCCTGAAACACATCAAGTTGCCTCCACCCCGTGGACTATTGTTTTGACTCATCCCGGGTAGTCGTACCTGGACCAAGTATAAATGCAGCCCTATATTTTTGACTCTACAGAAAGGGCAGCTTGGGAAAACCCAGCTCAAACCCACATATCAATGAAGAGACCATGCACAGAAACTCCCCACAGACACTAACTCAGTCTTAAGATAGGACCACTGACTCGTACTGTGCAGCTCAATCTCTACCTACTGCACCACTGTCAACGGTCTGAATTTAATGTTTGTGTTAGGATTCAGATCTCTATAAGTCAGTTATTGTAAGTGTAAAAAAAAGCTGTTTAAAATTAATAGCATTTTAATAATAATTATTGTTCGGTTTCAGTAACTACGTTAAACATATGGACAATCTGAGCTTTGATGGCCTTGTACATTTCCTTCTACTGTATGTGTATGGAATACAAACAACAATATTTGATCAATATTTGCACGCTACTGGGCTGTAAATGAATGTGAATGTTGCTCTGTCACACTGGGCTCTCAGTTCTGGTATTACACCAGCCCTTATCTTGGACATCTGCAGAAATTATTGCTCAAACACCCCCCCAACCCAATAGTGATGATTCACATTACTGTTTTTCTATTACCATGACAGTATCAGAATATGACACACACTGGTTTTAAACTTCCACCAGGAAGAACAAACTTATTAATATAATCTGATTAAAATATTTATCTGTCTATTCATCTTTAAAAGTTTGGTCTTGCATGCTGTGCCGTGCTTTCATTTCTGTTTTATTCACACACTAGGTGGGGGCTTTACAAGGGAAACTATCGCGTTGATTGGCTCTGGTGAGCGCCGCATATAACCATGCCAACCTTGAGGAAAAAAGCACTTGATTACTGGTATATTAATTATTCTACACCTTGGACAGTCTGCCAATCAACTACAGAGCTGACACACACACACACACAGTATGGGTCAATTTGGAAACACCAATTAGCCTAAACTGTACATCTTTGAACTGTAGGAGGAAACAGAACACCTGGTGGAAACCCACCAAAATTCGGAGATTATCAGTCACATGAAGAAAAAAAAGGTTTGGACTAATAGTCCAAGTCGTTTGTCTGCGAGTTGTGTTTCTCATATTTATAAGCTATTAATATATAATGCTGAACATTAAAATACTCACCACTTGTAGCGACCCACAGGGTCCCAGAAGCTGGGACGAGATGCTGTACAAGGTCCACACACAGCCTGTTTGTACAGGCTATAAAAACGCAGCATCACTTCATATGAAGGCCTGTAGGAGCCTGAAAAACATATTGAACACCTACACACTCATTGTGTGAAAGAAATCAACACTCAGCTTGCAATCTACACTACGTGGACAAAATGTATTGGCCAAACTTGCAACGCCATTGTATCCAAATGCATATAATTCAATATGGAGTCGGTCCTCCTTTTGCAGTTATAACAGCTTCCACTCTTCTTGGAAGACTGTCCACAGGATTTTGGAGTGTTTCTGTCGGAATTCATGGCCATTTTCTTCTGTACGGCACTTATGACGTGAAGCACTGACATTGGTCGGGAGGGCCTAGCTTGCAAAATCCATTCCATTTCATACCAAATATACCTGATGGGGATGAGGTCAAGTTCTTCCACACCGAACTCATCAAAGCATGTCTTTATAGTCCTTGCTTTGTGCACTGGAACAGAAAAGGGCCTTCCCCAAACTGTTGTCACAAAGTTGGAAGCATAGCATTGTCCTACCTAATGTCTTGGTATGCACAAGCGTTAAGATTGCCCTCCACTGGGGAATGATTGAATGGAACACCTGAATTCAATAATTAACACGTTTGGCCAAATACATTTCTCCATATAGTATATTTTTCTCAGACATTGTACCAAACTATGACCATCAGACAAAGTACTATTAGCTTTCACTCTGTAACGGTGATTACCGTTTTTAGGAAGGTTCTGGATTACATCCACAGCCGCCTGAAAGCGTTTCTGACACTCTTCAGACTCGGACGGGGGTATTTGTGCCACTGGGATCTCCATAAGCAAAGCCTGAGGCCTACAGTTGGTACAAAACGACCGACATGAAACGAGCTGAAAGTCTAAACCCAGCCGCAGTGGCGATACATATCCACATATCCTTCAAGTGGGAGAGGTTCACGATGCCGGGTTCTTCTGAAGGCTCGGGGACGGTCGGGTCATCTGTCCACAACTCTGGAGCAGGAGAAAATAGCGAAAATAAAAGTGTTATTTTACACTGGCACTGGTCAAAAGTAACCCGTTTTCTGTTTAGTCAGTCAGGTGGCATGAAGCGAACATAGTCCACTCACCTCACCTGCAGTCTGCGTCTCTCTCTGACTGAACAGCACGCTGGCTGAAATTACACCAAGCTTAAGATGTTTTTTTTTCGTATAAGATGACAATGTGTCAAAACAGCCAAAAACTAGAAATGCGAAAGTAACAGCTGCGTCTGATATCTGTTTACAGCTAATTAA
Organism: Channallabes apus; assembly: GCA_030522415.1. Classification (NCBI taxonomy): domain Eukaryota; kingdom Metazoa; phylum Chordata; class Actinopteri; order Siluriformes; family Clariidae; genus Channallabes; species Channallabes apus. Next base: position 50,754,785 of record CM060104.1, read on the forward strand.
AAAAATGCGGTGGAGTTTAGTTCCGGTGTTCAATCGAAAAATGCTACCCATCGAGTTTTGCTAACTATCGGATCTGCGCATGCGCAGTCCCACAAGTTTGCACACTGTTTCCACGCCCATAAGTCCATACTACCTTGGTGCTGAGACTTCGGTTGGCGGTGGGTTTAAACCGTTTTCCTTTGCTTAATTTGACCGAAACATTTGAGTTTCTGCATAAATTGTCGTGAATGAGCCTTAAGGTTGAGGGGGAAAAAAATCTTGAAACTGGTTCAGTGTCTCAAATTTGAACACCTACGTTTACATCTTTTTGTATACGTGAATATCTTGTGGTTATCATATGTGTGCAGCACTATTCAGTGCACAGAGTAGTTCATACATAAGTGCTTACGCACGTGATGGCATGCGTTTTTTATTTAATTTATGATAATGCTAATAAACACAAACAGCTCTTCTAATAAGATTTAACGTCCACAGTGTAGTTGTAGTGATGCGGTAGCGTAAATCGACAGACTCTGCTATCGATTTGTGCTACGGTAGCATTTTTGACAAGGCAGCAAAAATCGACAGAACACCGAGTTCTGTCACGTGACAGAAGAAGGGCGGAAAGCGCTGAGTGAGAGAGGTTGCATTGGATATCGAGAAGACAGAATTATCTGCAAATCGAACAAAAGCAAGAAAAGCACACCATTATAGTGATTAATTTATGCGTAGGCATAATTATTGTTTAAAAAAGGGAATCTGATATGATAAGCACACTAACCACTAGATGGCATAATAAATCAAAGTTATTATTACCCCGCCTAGTGCCCGAAGTCTCCTGGGATAGTCTCCAGGTTCCCCGCGACCCTGAACACAGGATTAAGCGGTATAGAAAATGAATGAATATTATTATTGAATTCAAATTCCAGTTTTATTTGTCACATACACAGTCATACACAGTACGATATGCAGTGAAATGGTCCTACGACCGCCCGTGACTTTAAAAAATATTATCAATAAGAAATAAATTATAGAATAAAATAAGAAAGAAAATACTGTATAGTAAAACTTTTGGTATAGAAAATATAGCCATAGAAGATAAGTACAAAATATGAAAAAAAAATCTGCTATACAAATATATAAAACTTTGGTTGTAGATGTTTTAGATTTACACTATGTACAGTGAAAAAGAGAACTGAATTGAAATTGAATTTAAATACAAATGTCCAGGGAGTTTGCAAATATTCATGAATGTGTAGATACAATGTCCGTAAATGTGTAATGTGCAAAAATTAAATGTCCAGATGTGTGTGAAATGTGCATGAATGAGCAGATGCGCGATGTCCCTAAATGTCCAGGGTGTGTGCAAATGTCCATAAATGTGCAATGTGCAAAAATAGTTTTGTCCTATGTGGTGTTCTGATTGAGAGACCGTATCACCTGCGGGAAAAAGCTCTTCCTCAGTCTCTCTGTGTTGGCCTTTAGAGAGCGGAAGCTCTAACCTGACCGCAACAGAGAAAATAGTTCATTATAGTGACTGAGGTCTTTCAAGATCTTCCTGTCTTTGGCCCAGCACTGTTTGCTGTAGATTGAGAGCAGGTCAGGAAGCTTGATGCAGATGATGCGTTCAGCTGATTGCACCAACCTCTGAAGAGCTCATCTGTCCTGCATAGTGCTGTTCCCAAACCATGCGATGTTTCCCGTCAGGATGCTCTATATGGAGCAGGAGAAAAAAAAAAGTTCCTAAGCACCCTGGAGGGCAGTCTGAAGTCTGAGGTGGTTGAGATGCTGACAGGCCTTTTTCACCACGGTGTTGATGACAGATGTGAGCACCGAGGTATCGAAGCTGTTCATTCACCCCACAGGGCTCTCATTGGTGATGGGGGTCTGCTAGTTCCTTTTCTGCTTAGTACTGAAGTCCACCATCAACTCCTTTGTCTTGCTGATGTTTAGAAGGAGATTGTTCCTCTGGCACCAGTTCTGCAGATTTTCAATTTCCTCCAGGTAGGTTGTCTCATTGTTGTCAGAGATCAGGCCCACCACGACGGTGTCAGCAGCAAACCTGATGATGGTTGTGGAGTTGGTAGTGTCCACACAGTCATATGTGTACAAAGAGTACATCAGCTGGCTCAGAACACAACCCTCCAGAGGGTGAGGGAGGCTAAGACATTATTCATTAACAAATTAATTATTATTCATCATTCAAAGCCATCACATCATAGGGCACACAAACACACAATTTGGGCTATTTGCGTCTGTGGACTGTGGGAGGAAACCGGAGCAACTGGAGGAAACCCACCAAGAACAGGGAGAATATGGAAACTCCACGCACATGGACCCAAGGCGGGAATTGAACCCGGAGCCTAGAGGTGCAAGGTGACAGTTCTAGCCACTATGCCACCATTATTATTATTATTTCTTCTACATCTCCCATTAATATTATTATTTAATTTAAGACTAATATTTCAAGCTTTTTTTTAGTTCAAATTTTAATGATTATGGCTTACAACATGTTGTTGACCATCTTCTGAAATACTTCACCTTATGTGTACTGAAATGACACTATATGATAGTTTTTTTTTTTTTAAACAAAATTATGAAAAAATAATTCTTCTAATATAAAATTTTAGATCCACGATATAAACTACTGTGCAAACTTTGGCAAATGTTTTTACCAGTTGTCATATTACCATCAGACAGCATTGTGTTGCCAGAGTTCCACAGCAAAAGTTTCCCAAAAGAATCTTTAAAAAAAAGGGGGGGGGGGGGGGGATTAATGCTAATTTGTGGTAGGGTAATTGTCAAATTCAAAGTCAAATTTTATGTCTATGTGAATAAAACCTTTAGTAAAACCCAGATGGTGACTGCTCTCTGTCCAGAGTAACATAATACTGTCTAGGATTAAGCTGTTTTTATAGGCTACCAGATAAAAATTGGCAAATAATTTGTGTAAAGATTTGTTGGTTGAAATATCCAGAGCCTTATTATATACAAAACAGTTTTTGATGGATATCTTGAAATCTTAACTTTTTGGTTTTGGTTCTAATAAGGCAAGCACGGTGGCTTAGTAGTTAGCACTGTCGCCTTGCACCTCCAGGGTCTGGGTTTGATTCCCGGGCTGTTTGCATGTTCTCCCTGTGCTTGATGGGTTTCCTCAAGGTACGCATTGTCCTTCCACAGTCGAAAGACATTGAGATTAGGCTAACTGGCATTCTAACTGGCACTGCGATGGATTGGCACCCATTCCACGGGGTACCGCATTTTAAAAAATAAATTGCGATTGTAAACAGAACATGTGGATAGATTGAAGAGCCGCGGGTTCGCCACCCCTGATAGACGATGAGTGAGTTCTAATAGGGAGCACCACTGAGAGAGAAATTCTTCATTAGGACACCAGGGGGCAACATTTCTCTAAAACAATTTTGCAAAATGTGGTCCCTTGCATAAATGTTATTGATTAATATGTATTTCAAATAGGAATTAATTAAAGACATTTTATTATTATTATTATTATTATTATTATTATTATTCAGCCTTTTTTAAACAAGACATTGGAATTTTGGAAAGCCTGGAATAGTTTCTTTACTGGGAACAGCAGAGTTTGCCATACAATTAATTATTTTTTAAACAGAGAAGCCATCACTTGGCACGGGTATTTTGAGGAAAGCATATTAGCGTACTAAATGTTATACTCCGACCTCTCACTCTATCTCTCTCTCTCCCGTGACTCTGTGGCTTGTCCTGCATCCCGGTAATCGGATTGCACAGTGTACCCTCCGCTCATGACGTCACAAGACAAGGGCGTGGCCTCCGATGTTTCAGATAAATGCAGCATGTGCTGCGCATAAAGCAGAGAAGAGAACGTCAGTGGCGTTTATTGTCTTAGAGCTATAGGCCAGATACGATAAAGCTCAGGATAAGGAGATATTTATAAACAGTACCAGAGCTGCTGGAAAGCGGTCGGTGTCATGCTGGGCAGCAGAGACAAGACCAAGGCGGGAGACAGAAACGGAGCAGCAGAACCTAAATCAGAGCAACGTCTGAGGAATTTAGGTAGGAAAAAGACATCCAACATCATGACTTGTGCACATGTTACATGAATGAAATTTAATAATAATTATTGTTAGTGGTGCTTTCGAAGCGAAACACTACTATTGTTATCTTGCAGGCTTATTATTCTTTCTTTCTTTTTTTAAATTTATTATTCTTCCGTGCAAAAGTTCGGCGAGTAACAAGTCGTCTGTCGGTGACCCACGGATGAGGCGTCAAATCGGAAATGGGGTGCTATGACGTTTCTAAGAGGTGGGCGGTTAATTGCCACCGCAGGCTCCCCCCCCCCCCCCCCCCCACAGGGGGCAATTAACCCTCCCGAAAAGTCCCATAGACTTAACATTGGGAACAACATCAACTGCGACATCATAGTTATGATCTACATGATGCCACGGCAATCACCACTCACATTCTCTTCAGGAAATGTGCCTCTCTAGTTAGTGGTGCTTGCGAAGCGAAGCAGCACTATTACTATCTCACAGGCTTATTTTTTTTCTCTCTTATTATTATTCTTCCATACAAACATTTGGCGTGTAACTAGTCCCGCACCATTTGACGTAGAGCCATGAATGAGGTGTCAAATCATGCGACAAATTCGGGAATGGGGTGCTATGACTTTTCTAAGGGGTTGGTGGGCAAGTAACCGCCGCCGCAAAAGGTCCCATAGACTTAACATTGGGACGACCATCAGCTATGACATCATAGCTATGATCTCCATCATGACACGGCAAGCACCACTCACATTCTCTTCAGGAAATGTGCCTCTCTAGTTATTGTTGTTGTTTTTACCAGTTACATCCTAAGGTAGTGGGTTCTTGAAATAAACCAAAAATCTTTAACTTAGTATATTAGACCACATTTCATCCATTGCATTGAATGGAGAATAAATAATAATCAAATTCTATTCAAATAAGTCATCATTGTCAAGTAGATGTTAAATAAGTAGGACTGTAAGATGTCTAACCTGTTGTCTTCAGGACTCATTAAAGCCCTAAAAATGTAACAGAAAGCTGCAGCATTAGATGCAAGCCTTTAAATGAAGTTGTTTTCAGGACGTGTTTGTAGTGGGACTTTCGGCTGCTTCGGTCAGATTATCTGATCCGCACAGGTTTTATGCTGAAAGCCCTTCATGACGCAACCCTCCCATCACATCTGGGCTCGGGACCGGTACTGCGTCCAGTGGTTTGCGCATTGGGTGGGAATTGAACCCAGGCCGTCTGCATGAGCCACCAATGTCCCCCTCATAGAGTAATTACTAATAACTTATTATTATCTACAAACCTCTTAAAAAGTCTTGATTTTCAAAGACTTTCTACAGATGACTATCCTGCATGCACACTGGGATGTCTTCATAAATATGGAGAAATTCACACTTTTTTTTGTGACCTTATTTACCAAACATCCTGAAATGATTCCATTGCTTTGTAAACACATACATAGTCATCTCTCCCACTCATGATGAACTCGTGTTAACCCATATAGTGTAAAGTGTTAGGCATGTGAGTGTACTGAGAATGCGTTCCTTTAAATGATCTTTGTGCTGTATGTTTTCCTGCTACACCCTTAACTTCACAAGCACCCAGAGGTAAATATCAAGTGGGTATAGATACTGAGAGCTTAGATTAGACATTATTTTAGATAAGTATAAAAAAAACTTTGCTCAGAATTTGTGTTAAAGAATGTTAATTAACCCTATATATATCTAACCTTTTGATACTTTTCTGTAGTTTGACCAGAAAAAAATTTTCTGTTGATAACAGGTCAAGTTTAATTAATTTATTTTAAAAGTGTGTTGGAAGTGTTAATGTGTCGCTTAGCCATTACTCATTACAAGTGCAGTGAGAAGATAGAAAACATTTTCATATTTATTAACCCTTTAAATAAGCCCTTTTTGTAAACGTGCATTGAAATTTGTGTGAGATAAGATGGAGAGGAAAACAAAATCAACATTTATTTGTTGCATATACAGGAAAACTTTTGACAAGTACAGGTACACGTACACATGAAACATACTAAGCAGGTAACAATTAACTGTTTACAACGTAGAGGAAATAAATTAGCGAATCCTAAATGCATGTGCCCAGTAAGTTCCTTTTGAAGTTTATGTAACATGGAAGTGAATAATCTTATTTCCCTAAAACTTTTAAGTTGCTCTCTTCAGTCGTTTATATGCGCCTAAATACGGCCTTTTTTCAGGGTTACACTGTCTCACTACAACAATAATAATTTAAAATGTAAAGTATTGATAATAAAATTGGTGTAAGCTTCTAGAAGAATATGACCTATAAAAGTTTTTGCTTAAATTAAAGCATTCTGTGCAAAACATTAAGGAACCCTTAGTGGAAAAAAAAACAGATCAAAACATGATTGATGTTTTTGCTGTTAAACTTACAACTAAATGTCTTAAGGTGCTGTTTAGATGAGCAGTTATTGAGTGGATTAAAGGGGGCTTTTGCGGATTCTTCAACTGATTGTGTTGGAGTACTTTATTTGAAGTTTGTGCAGTGTCCAAGACAAATTATAGTTCTTTCCTGAACAATTTAACCACTGATACTATTTCATTTGCATTACACTGATTAGGCCATCATGAATTTTTCATTCATAAAGCAACCAAACCCAATTATCTTAAACGATTTCTATGATAGCTTTTAGTAAGCATGTGGAGATGCATGCCACACATCCAGGCTTGGGAGCCATTTAATTAAGGTTATTTAAGAGCCTTTATTATTTACCACGCTGGTTTAGAATGTAGCTGGCGAAGTGCCAGATGTAAATGGCTCCCTCTCTCTCTCTCTCTCTCTCTCTCTCTCTTTCTCTCTCAGGTGTCCAGGATGATGGAGATGTACAGACCATGCTGCAAGGCTCCACCATGTTAAAGCTGCGTTCCCCTCGCTGGAAGAGGAAATGCATGCTAAAGCTGCAGGATGATGGTGTCACAGTGCGTTGTGAATCCAATGGTACCTTCAGCAAGACCAAAACCTGTAAGTCTATCTACATACGGCTAAAAAGCAATGGAACAGGTGTACAGTACAAGGTTCGGTCCCAGATGATTCACATGGAGTTTTATGAATTTTTAAAAATTATTTTTAACAATCTAACTGGGACCAGGTGGTGGTCAGGAAAGGAGGGAAGACTTGAAGAGAAATATGGACTCAAGAGCACTACAGCTGTGTAAGCATGCAATGTGAGAGCTCTTTTTGGTAAGGTGGAGTTTTAAATATACCTCTGAATTATGGGTGAGCAAACACTGCAGCAGGCAGGTCTACTGAGCCACAGTGCTTAAGGTTATAATAGAGCTGGTCTATTTGTAGCTCAAACCGGGGGGTATCTCAGCCAGCCCTGTAAGTTGCACTCGCCTAATTAGAGGCTATGATGGGGCGGGAAGAGTTCGGCCCTTCTTTTTCTGGTTTGTTCCATATGGGTTATATGAAGATTAATCATTGCTCTAGAAACTTGGTCTTCAATTGAATTCATGTTATTTTGTGATGTGGCAAGACAGACTATACATGTGCACGCCAGGGCAGAATAGCTACACACTGCTTGTACTCATATTATCACTTGCATGTAGTTTACTGTAATAGTACTTTTTTGAATATGATTAATAGCACTTTAAAAATTTTCTTCCTCTAATGAAATATTATAAGAAACGCAACTTTAAATCAACAAGAAACTATAAATGAAATCAAGACCTTGTCAGACCTCTTCCAAAGAAGGCAGTAGCTGTCATCACTCTGCTATTGAGGAAACAATCAAAAAAGTTTTTACATATTAGGACATGAGAAAATTATATGAGTTTAACACCACCATCTTTTAAAATTTCAATCTTTTAGATTCGGACATCTTGAGTAAACAAAAAAAAATTACGCTGTATGAAGGTGACCATATTATTTATCTCGGCATGATTTTGCCTTTTTATTTGGCTTCAGGCTAAAACAGTTTGCGTCAAGCTTGGGATGCGTGTGGTGACTGTGGACGGTTCCACTCGACCCTGAAGATGGTCTTGGACTCAGCTGATGCAGGCAGGCAGCTCTGATTACTTGTGACTGCAGTTGTTCAGTAGTTCCGGACTTAAATTCCCACAAACACTTTTGTACCTGAGCTTTCAATAACATAAGTGGACTTTGTGTTATCTTAACCATGTCTCCTGTTATTTTGAACATCCAATATGGAAGTACAGTATAACAGTCCCAAAATTCCCCAAAGCAAAATAACATTTTGAATTACAGTACATGAACTGAACAAAACTGAACTGAACAAAAACTTCAGTTTGTTCAATAAAAATGTTAAAATTTCTCTGCATTGCAAATTGAATTTAACAAATCCTTACAGTGCTTGAAATTATTACCACTGCAATTTATTTTGGTTGTATATTTCAAATGGAAATGTAATTCAAGCACCTAACATTCAATGCAAAAATTTTTAAGTTACTAAATTGCTGTTCAAAAAAAGAAAAATTCATGTCTTCACATCCGGGATATAACAGGAATGCATTGCTGATTGCTGTGGTACTTTAACGTTAAACTATGCTAAAAGTACTTTTGAAAATGACTATTGTTAAAAGCACTATATAAAAATAGCTTTTTTAGAGTTTGCAAGTCTGTTTGCCTGAGATTATAGTTTGTATTTTTTTGTTTTTTTTATTTAATTAAGTTTCAAACACATCAGCGGCATATTTATGTCAGCCTGCTGAGTGTGTGTGTGTGTGTGTGTGTATGCTTGCGTGCGATGGATTTTGCACCCTTCCCAGGGTGTACCGCCTTGTGCCCTGCATCCTCTAGGATAGGCTTCTGGCGACACTGTACAGTGTAAGTGGTATAGAGGTAAAGAGTGTGTGGGGCATGAGATCTGGACAAAGACCAATTTTCTTTTTCTCAAGAAATAGAGATCTTTGATGTACTAGATAACTGACTTATTATCATTTAGGAAAATAAGATGAGATTTCTCCTCTGCAGGCATGGGCTTGTATTTGTAGCAGAAGAAATAGATTAAAATATTATAAAATATATCCAGTTTATCCATTTTTTCCAACATTTGTTTCTTGAATACAGCACTACAGATAATACCAAGGGCCTGTTTTGCTTATTACTATAATGTTACCTTTTTTTCCCATATTTATGTGATTCCAAAGGTTTGCTTGATCTTTGCAGTTCCCGTCTTTTCTACTGTACTGTATATGACGCTATTTCCATACCGTCTCTGTCCACAGTCTCGGTAATGGAGGTGGAATGTGTGCGTGAGGGCTGTCAGTCAGAGACCCTGCGCAAGCTAGCTGCCTCGGTACCAGAGGAACATTGCCTGACCATCGTCTTTAAGGGAGAACGGAAGAGTTTGGACTTACAGTGTCAGAATACAGAGGAGGCACAGCACTGGGCCCGAGGGATCTGCACTCTACAAGACCGGATCAACAACATGAGTCATGTCGAGAAACTTGACCAATATCCTTTTAATAGCAATCGACTGGCTGAATCAATACATAGCTCTCTTAAAGTTTAGGGAACATAGGATTGATGTACATTGAAAGACATCTGAAAGATGTCTAGTGAGTTTAACAGGCTAAAGTTAGCTGTTTTTATTTATTCATTCATTCATTCATTCATTCATCTTCTATACCGCTTAATCCTGTGTTCAGGGTCGCGGGGGACCTGGAGCCTATCCCAGGAGACTTCGGGCACTAGGCGGGGTACACCCTGGACAGGGTTTTTATTTATTTATTTTTTTTATATATATTAAACCCACCAGAATATCCACCCTACTGGTGGGAGGGAAATCCATTCTTTCTTTAGAACGTTGCTACTGCTTAATTGCTTAAATACGTGAGACAGTTTTTCACTGTCAAAGCTGATATATTGTGCTAAATAACAACTTGATATGGGCTACTGTATTTCCCTTTCACACTAAATTGCTGTGTGCATTTGCCATATAAACAGACAACAGGTTTGTCCTGCTCCCTGGTGCATTATTCACTCTGTTGTTTTAGATATAAATATTCTTGCAACGGTAGTGTTTGTTGCCTGATCATTCAGACTTTTTAAAATATTTTCTTGCAAGTTGAAACACAGTCCTAGTGTTAACTTATTTGATAAGAAGGTAATGAGTTCATGATCGGGATGCATGGATTCCAATACTGGTAACAGGTGGTCCAATACCATGGTCGTTTACGCGTTACATTTGATTGCCATACTACAGCATGTGACATATGAAGCCCTATTCGGATGGGACTAGTTTTACAGGGGGTTGTTAGAGAAATTTCTGTTTCACAGACGTACTTTGTGATTTTAATCCCATCTGATTCTGCCATGTCTGTCTTTCTCTCACACGACCTCTGTAAAAATTCCAGAGAAAATTACCTACTGTTTTTCAGCAAACTCGGCTATCCAATCAACTTTGTACATATTGTTTTTGCTTATGATAATACATGAGCTCCTCAAGTGACTTATGTTTTAAGTCTTGACTGCTCTCACCTGGATACATGGCTACCTGAGGCAGGCAGATTTAAACCAGGATGGGAAGATGACTTATGAAGAAGTACAGACACTCCTCCAGATGATCAACATCGATCTTGATGAGCAGTACGCCCTTCGATTGTTCAAGGTTACATCACTCTCCTACTTCTCTTGGTTAGACTACTACTGTGGTATACTAGTGACCATTGTTAAAATATTTGGTATTGTCCATGCTGGTCGATCAGTATTATACCAGTGCAGTAATGGTAATAATAGGACAGGGGTAGCTTGGTGGTTAAGGTGTTGGAATAGTGATCAGAAGGTCCCAGGTTCAAAACCGAGCACCACAAGGTTGCCACCGTTGGTCGCTTGAGCAAGGCCTTTAACCCTCAGGTATAAGAAGATAAGGGTGTCTGCCAAATGATGTAATACCACAGAGTATTTTTTATTTGCTTCTTTTGCAAATATTTTAGAACGCCTAACAGCCTTTGTTCATTTTTAGACCACTTGTGTGTGTGTGTGTGTGTGTGTGTGTGTGACAGAACTGTGATCGGTCAGCAGACAATCGTCTGGACCACAGCGAGATCGAACTGTTTTGTCGTGAGCTGTTGCGGCGACCCGAGTTAGATGCAGTGTTCAGAGACTATTCCTCTAACAGCCGCGTGCTGTCCACGGTGGACCTGCGTGAATTTTTAAAAGACCAGGGAGAAGACAACACCCTGATCCATGCACAGAGTCTCATCCTAACTTATGAACTCAACGAATGGGGTAAAGCAATGTCCTTTGTTCCACAGTCTCTAAAAAAAAGCAGTGTGTTTATTGATTCCTTTGAGGTATTATGGAAGGGAGTCATTAATGTATGGTTTGATTACTAGTCAAAAGGAGAATAGTTTGTTAATAACATGTTTATATGATGTAGTAACAGCTTCCAATAGAATAGAAAACAAACGATGCTAAAATTCATGGGATGGAGAGAAAAAAAAATCACTGGTGCTTGAGTGCCATAAAGAAAATGATTGTTATATAACACACTTAATGTTTCTCCAGGTCTTATAAGGTTTTCATTTTGCATTTGCATTATATGACTTGATTATATTACGGTTATATTGAGTACATCATAGACAAGTGAGAGTCTGTGATGTGGAGAATTGTAGTCCTTGCCAGCCATGTTTGTAGGCTGCGCTACTTTCTGGGAATTATAGTACGATGTTTATTCTGGGATTTGATCCTGATGCAAAGTCTGTAACTACACCACCATATTATAAATATTTAAAGTTTGGACATGTCTTCACCCAGCAATATAAGAGAGACCAGCTGCCTTAAAAATAAATGTTAAGCTGAATATACTATTCTAGATGTTTTACATAACAATATTGCTTACTTATTACTTATCACTAAAGAGGTATACAACCATAAATGCATTAGATTTTCTATTTCATTGAAACTTATTGACTTTCAAGAGTTTATGGCTCGGTATTAAAAATAAACACAAAGCATTTTAAGTTTTCTCAGTGTAAACCTAATGAACATCAGCATCTGTTTTCTGGCTCGCAGCTCGGAAAAACCAACTCATGACAGCCAATGGTTTCACAATGTACATGCTGTCCAAGGAGAACGTTGTGTTTGATCCAGAGCATGACAGAGTGTATCAGGATATGAGCCGACCGCTCAGTCACTACTTCATCTCCTCGTCCCACAACACCTACCTTACCAGAGACCAGGTCATGAGTGAGAGCAGTGCCGAGCCGTATATCCGGTAAGACTTCATCACTTAAAAACAAACATGGTGGTTGTTTGGCGTTGAAAGGTAAAAGCATGCTTTTTATCTGTGTGTGTGTTGTGCAGAGCTCTGAGCAATGGCTGCCGCTGTGTTGAGCTCGACTGTTGGGATGGAGATAGAGAACCGGTGATTTATCATGGTCACACTCTGACTTCCAAAGTACCTTTCAGGGAGGTGGTGGAGGCCATCGCTGAGTATGCTTTTAAGGTGGGAACGGAGGGTATACTGTGTACATGATATCAGCAGCTGCTGACAGACCATGGGACTGATTTAAAAAAATGATTATACCATGTAAGGAATGAAACACTATGAGCATGATGACATATCACTTTGGTTTGTTCGCTATGTTTTGTGTTTGTAACTTAATGTTGATTTTTATTTGTATTAATTTAATTGTATGTCTTGAGTAATGGTATTACATAGCATCTGCATAGAGATAAATTGTCACTGTAATTCGTCTTTTATTCTGCTTATATGTAATCGGTTTCCTGTGTACTGCGCAGGCCTCTCCTTACCCTCTGATTCTGTCTCTGGAGAATCACTGCTCAGTGGAACAGCAAGGAATCATGGCTCAGCAGCTGTGCTCTATCCTAGGGGATAAACTCCTCACTAAACCCCTTAACCATCATCAGTGTGACAGCCTTCCCCCACCAGAGGTACTGTCAAAACACTATCGCTGTTGTCTTCCCTATATAGTAATTTGTGATTGTGTACTTTTTATGTAAATCATTATTTCTGATAAATTTTTTGTCTTGACTTTTTCTTTGAGCTTATCCTGCCTTTGGTGAAAAAAATACCATTGTCAGAGACTGCAGGCAGGCATGAGCTGAAAGTCCTCATGTTTTCTGCTGTAGTGCTAAACACATTAAAAGAAGAAGCGCTGAGGAATCACTGAGTTTGCAAGATCTAGCCCACAGAAGCTGTGATGCATTTGCATCTGGATCACATCCAGACTCTGGCGGACATTCCACTGAATAGTGCAGTATTTTGATGTGCATGTTTAGAAAATAATCCCATTGTTCACATCTGGATATATCCAGATGCAGTTTTTATGTATTGTGTTTACTGTGGACCTGCCACAAAGAATGTAGTAACTCAAAGAATTACACTCTACAACCGTGGTGAGCAGAAAAGCATCACAGCATGCACGAAACATCAGGAGATGATCACGTAGGGTTTCATCCCTGTCAGCCAAGAACAGGAGTCAGAAACAGTTAGGGTTCTGCAATAATTGTTGTAGTAGAGTAATTCTTTGTGTTGCTATAGACTTTCCCTCTTCTGTCATCTCTCTTTAACAAGGTATTTCAGCCTGAAGACAAGCAAATAAGATGGTTGTGTGCAAAAATCCCAGGAGATCAGCAGTTTCTGAAATCCTCAAACTATCCCATCTGCCACCAACAACCATGCCATAGAGATTTAAGCCTCAGATATCACGCTTTTCCCCCTTTCTGATGTTTGATGTGAATATTAACTAAAGCTCTTGACCTGTAACTGCATGAATTTTGCTTAATGCTGTTGCCACATGACTGACAGCTTCATAAATATGCAGGTGTACTGTTTGTGCCTGTGTGTGTGTGGCTCTACATTAGATGGTAGTATAGATAAAAAAATATCCTTGTTCCCAGGTAGCCAGTGTAGCAGGCAGCCGCCTTTCATGCAGTAATGTTCATGACCCTGTTTCAGGATAATTGTTCATGTGAAATTAGGTTCCTGCAGTTTGAAGTTCTATCCTCTGGAGTAATTTGTTATTATCCTGTTATATTTAGAAAATGGTTAATTATGGGATTTTTGGGCCAGAAATTTGGATCTAGTGCCAAAAAATAAAATGTGCCAAAGTATTTGACGGCGTCATGGTGGCGTACTGGTTAGCACTGTGGCCTCGCACCTCCAGGGTCAAGGATTCAATTCCCACCTCGGGTCTATGCACATAGAGTTTGTATGTCTTCCGGGTACTTCTGGTTACTCCAATCAGTCCAAAGACATTCAGATTAGGCTAATTGTTGTTCTTCATAGTGAGCTTGTGTGTGTGTGCGCCCTGTGATGGATTGTCACCCTGTCAAGGATATCACCTGGAAATAGCTTCTGGTCCCCCCCTGCCACTCTGTATTGGTTAGGCAGTATAGAAAATGAAGTAAAAAAAATACTTGAATAGAGACATCCTAAAATATTGAGCTGTGCAAAGTAGTAGCTGATTTAATCTGAATGCAAATGTAAAAATTGGCTGATTTTTTTTATTTATTTATTTATTTATTTTTTTTATTGCAAGTATTACCAAATGCATTGCAATGGACAAATAAATTGCACAATTTACCGTTTTTTTCTCAAATATGATATATGATATATAATACTACATGGATCTAAAGATCTGAAGAATTTGCAGAATCCGATAATATCACCTTAGTACTATAGACATAAACTTAAATACTGCTACTGTTATAATAAAGGCTATAATACTCATTACAAATACATTTAGGTATATAGTTGAAGAATTAGACTAGTTTTATACTTAGACTATACGATGTAATCTAGAAGATGATAGGTTGTCATTTATGTCTCCTCAAAGTTTCTGTCACTGCTTGTTTGCTAATTAGGGGTCTAGTTTATTCCACTTAATTTGGTTTTCTGTAAAACAGCTTTGTGACCTGCTTATGCATAAAATTTAATTGAACATATCTTTTAACATAAATCTACATACCTAATGGTCCTCTGTGTTATTAATGGAAGACACTCACTCTTCCTCATCTATACTGCTTATCTTGTCCAGGTTCACAGGAACCCTGAGCTTATCCCAACAAACTTCGTGCACTAGGCAGGGTACTCCATGGACAAGTTAGATACCAACCAGTAGTCAAACCAGTATTTGAAAAACCAATTGCATGACAGATATAATCTTGGTGTGGTTTGCATGTTTTTTTTATTTTAATTTTTTTTATTAGGAGCTGAAAGGGAAAATCCTGATAAAGGGAAAGAAGGAGCGAGTGGAAGAGAGCTCCAGTTCATCTGAGTCTAGCTGTTCTGAAGACGAGAGTAAAGCCGAAGGCAAAGTCAAGGCAAAGAAAGAGAGCAAGAAGGTGAATTTTCTTGCTTTTTTATGATTATATTTTTATTATGGTGTGTTTTTATGAAAGTATATGTCTGTGCTCAATGTCCTGCCCATTTGAGACATTTTGTGTCTGTCTGTGGTTTTCTTTCCGTCTACTGAAATAAGTTGTGTCTGTCTGTATTTGTGTGTTTGTGTGTGTGTGTCTGTGTGCGTCTCTGACTTGCCACTACTCTCCAGTGTACATGTGCTTCTTCTCCGAAGGTTTCTAACCTGAGTCTAGAGCTGTCTGACCTGGTAGTGTACACTTGCAGCGTTCCTTTTAAAGGCTTTGATCAGGCAGCCAAGAGACCTGCTAATGAGATGTCCTCCTTCTCGGAAAGCAAGGCTCTTAAACATATCAAAAACTCAGGTGACTTGTGTGTTTGTGTTAATACTTAACTAAAGTTACCTTCTAAAACTCAAAAAATGTTGACTTATTTGATATAAAAAAAACATATATTTAATAGTTGTACAAATAGTTTATAATATTAATAAAGGCACAGAGTGTACTTATTTTATATTACAAGAGGCTGCATATATTGCCGTTAAGAACCAATTTTAATTTCAAGGGAAGCTCTTTGTACGGCATAACAGCTGGCAGTTGAGCAGGATCTACCCGTCTGGTCAGCGCCTGCAGTCCTCCAACTACAACCCTCAGGACATGTGGAATGCCGGCTGCCAGATTGGTAAATGTTAATTGTCTTAGAAGACTCTTATGTTAACTCTAGAACTTTTAATGGCTTCTCAGTTTGTCCTGTCTGGCCCATTAAAACATTTCCTACACTTAATACATACAAGCATAGTAACTTAATATGTGCCATTTCTTACAGTGGCGCTAAACTTTCAGACACCCGGGGAGCAAATGGATCTAAATCGGGGGCGTTTCTTACCCAATGGAGGCTGTGGATATGTACTAAAGCCCAGCTTTCTGTGCGAACCTGACTCCGAGTTTAATCCTGAAAACACTGCAGGAGGACCAGGACACAGCCCTACTCTGCTCATTATTAAGGTCGGTTGTCTCTTCCTAACTCCGATAGAGACATCATAAGAGTTCATCCCTTATAATAACTCTGCTATCTTAAGGCCAGATGTGAATCATTCTCACAGGAGGATGTTATGACCCACCCAAAGCTGTTAGTCAGAATTATGTCTTGACACTGAAGTGATATCTTGGACAGCTGAACTCTGGCTAATAATTAAATCTGTGGTCAGAAAAAACATAGGAAAGCCAGAGCATGATAACAAGCTAGAATAAAAATATGGCATTAAATGAATTAGCTGGAGAAATTTTCCACCAGTCTATTTGTGTATTGTGTTTCAGGTCATCTCAGCCCAGCAGCTGCCTAAGCCATACACAGAGAAACTCAACTCTATTGTAGACCCTATGGTCTGGGTAGAGACTCATGGGACTCCCATAGACAACAACAAGAAAAAGACACACCGCATTGACAACAACGGCATGTCATCACTTCTTAATGATCATGCACAGTAGCTGTTATTTTTAACTCCTGTGTGTGAGATCGAATACCACACTGAGTGCGTATTTGAGAGAAAGAGTGTGTGGTTTTTAAGTTTGGTTTTGCGCCTCTGTTTCCTTATCCAGGCTTTAACCCCAGATGGGACTGTACCTTTAAGTTCCTGTTGCACGTGCCAGAGCTGGTCCTAGTCCGGTTTGTAGTGGAGGATCATGATTACACGGCACGAAATGAATTCCTGGGCCAGTTCAGTCTGCCATTCACCAGCATGCGCACAGGTATAAGCTCATGCTTCTTGTATCTAATTTTATGCAAAAATAAGTAATTATAGAATTATAAAAATATATATATATTTGCATATACTGTATGCATTCCAGTTGTGTGGTATCTGTCCAATCAAGTATTATTTTGGTCATAAAAAAAATAAATAAATAAAAAAGTTTATATCATTATACTCTTCTTCAATTAACCAAGCTAGGGTGATGTTTAGGCTGGAGCCCTATCAAGGAACAATAGTGCCAAGGCAGGATTCCACTCTGATTCGGATGCCAGTGGATTGCAGTGGACTATACACACATATTTACACACTTATTTGCACCAGTGATCAGTTTGGTGTAGGTAGTTTATCTACCAACAGGTTTTAGGGAGGTGGAAGAAAAATGGTTCCCAGGATCAACCCAGATACACTGGAGCTGTACGGTGGCAGAACTTCCTTCACCACTGTGCCATCATTATAAGGCCATAATTTTCAAAAATATCTGCCTTGCATACATAAGTATTGGTAAAAGCATTCAATAAAAAACTATTTAACACAGACTCATTCAACCTTGTTTGGAGATTTGATCTCGAATCCACAGAAACCCACAGATATTTGTACTTCCAAAGAGCAAAACTGGTTTTGCTTCTTTTTTTTTTTGGAGAGATGACATTGTCTCTCTCTGTCCTGTCCACCAGCAGGGGTGCTGTAATGGGCAGTAAGTAAGGATGATTCCAAGAGTCCTTGAGTGACCGGGCCTGCTATTTCAATGCTTTGGCAGTTGAAAAGTGTTGACATAGTCATTGGCCTACTATGTTAAGCTTTCAAGGGGCCCATAATCTCTATGTGACCAGAACCAAAGCATCCCCTGTCCAACAGAGTGGCATGCAGCTGTTGAATATTAATGTGAGCTCATTTATTAGAAGATAGTGGATAGCTTTTAACTTAATTTGTGTTGCATGAGAAGCAGCTTTGAAAAAATGCCCTAATATTTCTTGAAGGGTACATGTATTACCTTCACACAACCCAACTATTAGCTATGAACAAATTGTGGACAAATAAAGTACAATAAAAAAAGAAAAAATAACTGGTATTGGTTGTACACTACTGATTAGATAGAAAAGCATTTAAGGTGTCCTTTTTATGATCCACTAAATACCATAAAACGTCTCTGAAGTGAAAGTCTTGTGTGGATCTGTGTTGCAGGTTACAGACATGTGCGGTTACTGAAAGCAGATGGTTCAAGCCTCTCTCCTGCCAGCCTCTTCATTCACGTCATGGTCACACCCAATTACAGCAGCCCCAAACATGTCGCCTCAGCCAAAGCCTAGCCAAACACAGGAAGTCTAATCATGGAGCACACCCGGGCTACTGAGTTAAAACGGTTGATATCGATGTACAGTAATAATGACCTAATGTATATGCTGTAAGTGTGTTATTGTATTCTTTAAATAGGACCTCATAGACAGAGCTGGAATGCAAATTAATCACAGTGACCAAATACAAAAGTAACTGGATATAAATCAGGTTTATCTCTATAAAGTCAGGGGTGTTTTTTTTTTAGATTCTTGTATTGCCCCAGTAGATGCATTAGTGCATAAGTGAAGAAAAACAAATCGGTTTGATATACTGTATGTATCATATATTCTTAAATGATGAAGCAATACTGTAGTTTTTTCTTTCTTTTTTTTTGTCATGTTATGTGGCAGTAGCTATTAATAGCCTTTAGGCTTCTCTTCCTATGCAAATGCAAAATCCTTTTGTTTAAACTGACACTGTGCTTACATTGAGAAGAATGATGTTTCAAGGTTTAGTGGTGCTTGTGGCTTGTGAATGCAGCCTTTTCTCTCTTGATTGTAGGGAGAGTTATGCACGTTGGCAAATGGAGCATGAAAAAAACAACAACACTAAAATGCTAAAAATGTACCGTCCAGTACAAACGTTTCAGGTCTGACATGTATGTGTTTTACTTTAAATACCCGCTTGAAGTATTCAGGTAAGATGAAGAATGGGTTTTTGACATGATGACATGATGATCCACATCATTAATTTTTATTCTTGTCTGTGTCTCTTATTTATTTGATTATAAATTTAAGATGTTTTGTGTACATTTTTAATAATTGATGGTGTATTTGGCACCATGTACATAAATACTAGAACACTGACAACCATTATAAAATAGCATTCCATGTGCACACATATTAACACAACCTCACAATTATTATTCAGTATGTTTCATTTTGTACATCATATTCTTTTAAATTGTGCAAATTCACATGACTAAAATTTGTTTTAGTCAGCTTAAATCCCCCCCCCCCCTATATAATTCTGACAGTTTTAAATTTGTAATGTGATATTTTATTTCTTTATATGTACTGTATGTATACCTTTGTAGTATACAGTTTAGGATAATTTATTACTATTCAGTGTTAAGTTATTTTTGTATAACAATGCCATTGTTTTAATGCCTTATTGAATGGTCTGTTGGAGTTTAGAAACTGTTCATTCTTGTCCTAGCAAACACAAATAGTATGAAGAAATGGAAACCCTTACGGTTACTTGAAAAATATGACCGACATGGTGAAAAAAGAAGGCATATATATATATATTTGCACTGTTAAACAAGCCATATAGTAATCTTTGTTAAATGTACATTATATCCATCATTAAGTCTATGAATCTTTCGTGTACTGTATTTTTAATTTACAGTATTGCCAAATTGTTCATGTGTAATCTCCCAATAAACACTTTCGTTGTTAAATGGAACTTGAGAATTGTCTCTGAATGACTTCTTGACAGTGGAGCCCTCTAGCGGTAGATGTTGGGAAGTTACACAGGACAACTGTCATGTAAGCCTCATCCACTGATTTCCAAAGTTGTCCTAGCAATTAATTTTATTGATTTAAATAAAATGATGTGTCTTAAAAGGGCTTTTAAGACACAATTTTAGTAGGGCTTGTAGAAAATACTTGGTGGAGTGATGAGAAACCTCAGAGTTTAAAGTTGTACCACTTAACCAATGAAACTTGAAAAATGCTTCAAAACTAGAGAGCAATTAATTTAAGTAATTGTCACAAACAATAAAAAAATATGGTGAACAAAAGGTAATAAAATGTGGAAATTATTAACAATTTATTTACAAATAGGTCTGTCAATCGTTTTAATTAAAATATCAATACTAGACCCTGCAAAGTTGATATATTACACATATGTATGTCTCCTTTAATAGAGCCACTATTTTATTGGAAGTTTATGATTAAACATGATTTTTTTTTTAAAAGGCTCTGGTGATGTGATAAGTTGCCTCCTATTTTCAACAAAATCGATAACTGCTTTAATTAAACTTACCTTTCAGGGGAAAAAAAACTCATCTCTGGCATGCTTACACTTTTACAAACTCAAAACCACTGCGACTGGTGAGATTACAGTAAATGGGTAAATTGCCAAAGACTTTCTTTTTCACAGCAGTGACTGTGTGCTAATCGATAATGATTACTGATGGATATTGGATAACACCTGCTGGCTTCTGGTATACCTCATGGAAGTTCAGACAGCTCTTGAATTATAGTGTTCAGATAATAAGGCGTATCAGTATCAGGAGGGTGGGGAGAGAGAAAAAAGGAGTTGGGTGGCCCCTCCCTCAACAAACCTGCTGCTGTGTGAGATAAGGCCTGGACTCATATATACCCACACACATCAGCCACACAGAGAAGGAGTGGACAGAGGGACCAATTCAATGTCTGAACATATGAATATGGCTGAGGACAAAAGCCTGTAACTGCTTTTTTTATCTTTACATTGTAGTGTCAGTCCTTGATGATTTGGAGGTTGATCACTGTGTTTTTGTGTCATCTTCAGTGAGACGGGTGGCAATGCTGAGAAAAAGAAAAAGAAGCCAAAGAAGGACAAGAGTCAACCATGGGCTAAGGAGGGACCGTCGGACCCCTTTGCAATGGTGTGTACATAATTGTGTACTATAGTAAACATTAAACTCGAGATGTCAAATGGATTCATGGTCATCTTAAAAACTACATCTTGTACACAGTTACAGTGCCTTGCAAAAGTATTCATACCCCTTCCAACGAACATAAATGTATTTTATTGTTTTTTTTATGTGATAGACAAACCAAAGTGGCACATAATTGTGGAAGGAAAATGATAAATGGCTATATTTTTGTTTTTTTACAAATAACATCTAGGCATTTGGCAGACACCCTTATCCAGAGCGACTGACATTTTTATCTCATTATACTGTACTGTACATCTGAGCAGTTGGGGGTTAAGGGCTCAAGGTCCCAAAAGTGGCAACTTGGTGGTTGTGGGATTTTAATGTGGGATCTTCTGAACCGTAGTCCAATGCCTTAACGACTGAGCTACCCCTGCACTTAATAAATAAATAAATAAATAAATAAATACTTTTGCTGCAGTTACAGCTGAAAGTCTTTGGAGTATGTCTCTATTGCTTTGGACATCTAGAGAGTGAAATTTGTGCCCATTCTTCTTTGCAAAACAGACCAAGCTCAGGTTTCCTTCTAAGATTGGCTCTATCTATCTTGGTTTTGTCTATTTGCTCTGACCAACTTCCCTGTCCCTGCTGAAGAAAAATATCCCCAGAAGATGATGCTGCCATTACCATGTTTCACAGTGGGTGATAAGCAGGGTTAGTTTTTTCTGCCACACATTTTTAGTTTTCCCCACAGCGTTTTGCATTTCGATCTCATCTGACCAGAGCACCTTCTGTCACTTGTTTGCTGTGTACCCCACATGGTTTGTTACAAATTGCTAGTGGGACTTCTTATGGCTTTCTTTTAACAATTGCTTTCTTCTTGTCACTCTGCCAAAAGGCAAATTTGTGGAGTGCACAACTAATAGTTGTCCTGTGGACAGATTCCCCCACCTCAGCTGTGGATCTCTGCAGCTCCTCCAGAGTTCCCATGGGCCTCTTGACTGCTTCTCTGATTAATGCTCTCCTTGCCCGGCCTGTCAGTTTAGTTGGACGGCCATGTCTTGGTACTGTAGCTTTGCAGTTCTGCCGTACTCTTTCCATTTTCGTATGATGGATTGAACAGTGCTCTGTGAGACGTTCAAAGCTGGGGATGTATTTTTATAACCTAACCCCGTTTAAACTTCTCCACTTTATCTTAACTTTAACTTCTACTTCAACATGCTTTTGAGGGCTTCACAGAAAGGCTGTATTCATACTGAGATTAAATTACACAGAGGAAAACTCTATTTACTAACGTGACTTCTAAAGGCAGTTGGTTCCACTGGATTTTAATTAGGGGTATCAAAGTAAAGGCAGCTAAATACAAATGTCACACTTTTCAGATTTTTATTTGTAAAACATTTTGAGAGTCATTTTCATTATTTTACTTCCACTTCACAATTATGTCCTACCTTGTGTTGATCTGTCAGAATAAATTAAATATACATTTGTGGTTGTAACGTGACAAAATTTGGAAAAGTTCAATGGGGCATAAATAGTTTTTCAAGGCACTGTACATCAAGTATAACAGGAAAACTAAAGAAATCAATGATCTTTTGGATCTTTTCTAACCTGTCTAGTTGGATGCTCTCCCTGAAACAAAGCAGCAGGAGATTCAGAAAGCACTGCACCTCTTCTCGCTGGGCCAGGGTCCACCCAAAAGCCTGATGGAAGCCCACAAGCACAACTTCCGTTTTTGGAACAGCCAGCCAGTCATTAAGATAGGTACAGAGCTAACAGCAAGAATGATATGAGCCTTAGAATGGGATCATATTAGATTAGTCTTATTGTGCTTACCTCCCTCCTCAGGCTTCCAGCAAACTTTCAGACACAGTTTAAGGTTTAATTATGTGTTTTTAAAAGCTCTGTGGTTAGCCTCCTTCTTAGGTCACTAATCTAGTCCAGCTATTTCCAGACATAACAAGGCTGCAGCTCAATGTGTATTTGTCCTGCGGCATACCTAAATCTTTCATTTTTAGATCTGATCAACACACAAGATAAAACATAGAATATCATGTTGTTTAAATTCTGTCTTTGTTTTATAAGTTTTTGTTACTTTTGAAATGTAAATATATTTAAATGTGTTTATATACAATAAGAAATCATTTATTGGAATGTTAAACCTACTTACAAGACAAAAAATGAAAAACTATTATTTATTAGTTAGAAATGAGGTCTCAACGTCACCTGCAGTACCCTTATTGTCCACTAGGGGAGCTCGATTCTCACGTTTGGAAGCACTGATTTAGTCCTTTTCATTTAATTTAATTTATTTTATTAGCTCAAGCATGATTATGAATTGGCAGCAATGGAAACAGAATTGTAGAGCAACTTATCATTTATCCATAGTTTTCCCTATAGCCTGACATTAAATACACTTTAAACAATATATTTATCATTTAATGATGCCGTTCCACTGACATTCATTTTGTGATTCCTGAAATATTGGGTAGAAGTGCATAATTATATTAGATTTGATGTTGCCTTTCTTCTTTTGAAGGAGAAGAAGTGACATCACATGGACCCATACAGTCAGAGAAACTGAACATTCGACAGGAGTGCTATTCTCTCCCTGAAGGCTTCTACTGGGACATGCTGGACTTGGACAACACAGAGCAGGTGGGCTGCAAATCAAGCTTCCTTTTTGAGATCTTATTCAGTAGTGAGCATCCGGTTTTATTTTAATTAGAAAAATTAATTATTTTAGAAAAGAATATATCTGAGTAGTGAGGCAGCACTGTAGCTTAGTGATTAGCAATGTTGCATTTCATCTCCAGGGTCCGGGTTCGATTCCTGTCTCAGGTCAGTGTGCATGGAGTTTGCAAGATCTCTCCATGTATCCGGGTTCTCTGGTTTCTTCCCACAGTCCAAAAACATGCAGATTAGGCAAATTGCACCATAGTGTGGGAATGAGCATGTTAATGTGTGTATGTGCCCTGTGATGGATTGGCACCCTGTCCAGTACCCTAAATCTCCTGGGAGAGGATCCAGGGCCCGGCGACCCTGTATACAGGATAAAGTGGTATAGATAATAGATAGGGAGAGAACTTGGAGTAATATTGTGAGGTCATATTTTTGGGTGGGATTTACATTTCCTTTGTGTATTTTGCATATGACTGGATATGACTGTGTGTACAGCTGGGGGAGCTGTGCACGCTGCTTAATGAAAACTACACACAAGAGGATGACAACACACTTCGCTTGCACTACGCCCCTGAGTTCCTGCTCTGGTGAGTGTAACCTCTGATGCTTTGATTAGGTTTATAGTATGACCCGAGAAGCTGACTTCATGACTTATTAAGTGCAAAATATTTGAAGCTCAAAATCTCGAAATGCAGATACAACTTTATAATGCTAATTGAGCGAAATTTGAAGTGTTCAGAAGTTGTGAATGATATGAAGTCCAAACCTTAGTAATGAAAATGTCTACATAAATAGTTTGAGTGTAGGAAAGTTAATGTTTCCATTGCAATTGCAATTTGCTTCACAGGCAGCAGAGGGCTCCAAAAATTGTAAATGGCTCCTTTTAAGTTAACCACTATTATGATTTCAAATAAATTTTCCTTTTTATTTTATTTATAATTTTATTTTCATTTAAACATTTCTATTTCTTCCTTCCTTATAAAAATGCTGACTAGAATATTGTAATCTAGTCCTTGGACAAATGTTCATGTTCACTACTTTTTTTTTGTTCTTTCTTTCTTTGTTCTACTCTTCTATGTTTTCTTATAGCTCCACGTATCTACCTTTTAATACCCTCTTCCTTTAATTTATAATGCTGAAATTGTCCAGTTTAATCTAATCTAGCTCAGTTTGCTAGTAGGTTATCATTCCAAACAAATTCATTGATCATGTAATATCCTTACAAAGATTTGGATTCTGATTGTGACTGTTTCAGGGCTCTGTGTCCCCCTGGGTGGCAGCCTGAGTGGCATTGTGGAGTGAGGGTGAACTCTAACAAAAAGCTTGTGGGCTTTGTTAGTGCCGTTCCTGCCACGGTTAAAATATACAACATGTAAGTACATTCTCGGTCTCAGTTTTTGCATAGCTGTCAACAGATTTTAATGATCCGATTCCAAACTTCACAGAGACAAGATGATGGTGGAGGTAAACTTTCTGTGTGTGCATAAGAAGCTTCGCTCCAAGCGCATGGCTCCGGTCCTTATTCGTGAGATCACCAGGCGGGTCCAGCAGAAGGGGTTATATCAGGCCATCTACAGTGCCAGTGTTGTTCTACCAACTCCTGTGGCAAGCTGCAGGTATAAGGTTTTATGAGATGTTTTGATGACCTTGTTCATCTTTTCAAGCTGTTGCACATAACACACACTTCTTTCTCATGCATGAGCTCACAGATGCCCATGGTTTATACCCAGAGACAGTTTTGTTCTCTAGAATCTGGGCCACAGTTGGCTGTAACATCACTGGTATAGGAATACATGATCTCATATACACTTTGCTGTTGTGCCACTTTGAGCAATTCACTGAAATTTGAACGTGATGTTTCCTACCAGCCTTTCATAATGACTTAAGAGCAACTTGGAGATTCAGTCAGATTACCATGAATGTGGCGAATATGATTTTCCCCTCTCTCCCTCCCTCTGTGTTAACAGGTACTGGCAACGATCCCTGAACCCACGTAAGCTGATTGAGTTGAATGTCTTATCTCTTCCGCGCAACATGACGCTGCAGCGTGCACTTAAGCTGAACCGACTTCCAGAGGTGAGTCTGTATGGACCAATCAGTGTAATAAAAGACTCTAAAAGATGCTCTTGATATTAATTACTATTTGTTTTTGAATTGCATTTTATTTTAAAATACATTCTCGCAAATTCATTATCATTTTAAGGTTTCCTTTCATGAGCTCACTAGTTTCTTCTTTCACTACTTCCTCTTAACAGATGACCGAGACTGCTGGCCTACGCCTTATGACTTTGACTGATGCCCCCAAAGTTCAGGATCTTCTCAGAGAGTATCTAAAAGACTTCCATCTGCTTCCCATATTAAACAAGGAAGAGACTCAGCACTGGTTCCTACCCAGAGATGGTATCATTGATACTTACGTAGTTGAGGTTAGTTTACACACATCATACAGGGGAATCTCATTAAACCTCTTCCATGCTCACTTCTTTATTTTTAACAATGTGTGGTCAAAGCCTTCGTTCTGATGCATGAGAGTGCAGCTGTGTAACTGCATTAATAAGGGAGCATACTGTATGTTTTCTGTGCTTCCGTCTCTCTTTGACAATTTCTCAACAATGGTCCTACAGGGTTTAGGTGGTGTAATAACTGATATGGTTAGTTTCTATACCATGTCTTCGACCGTTTTGAACCACATTACTCATCGAAGCCTGAAGGCAGCATACGCTCTTTACACAGTCAGCACTACTACTCCACTACAGCAGCTCATGAAGGACATCCTCATCATTGCAAAATCAGTGAGCATATCCATATACTGTACTAGTATTTTATAAAAATCTCTCTGATGTTGTACAGTTAAAACCCTGTTTATGATCACCTTTACCACTTTTCAGAGAGGATTTGATATGTTCGTTGCCCTGGATGTCATGAGAAATAAGTCATTTCTCGAACCCCTAAAGTTTACACAAGAAGACAACTCTCTGCATTATTACTACTTTTACAACTGGACATGCCCTACAATAACCCCTGAGAAGGTAATCTTATAAACAGTTGTGTGATGGATTTTTTTTAACATGTTTCTTAAATTATGTGGCTGCAGAATAAACTGTGTGAAATATAGAAGCAGTGGATTAAACAGAGATGTAAACATGGTTGTTCCTGTTTTAGGTCGGCCTGGTGCTCAAGTAACATCTGCAGAGTTAGCAGAGGAGATGAGATGGTACCACTGAATGCTTTTGCTTCTGTAATGACCAATAAACTAATCTTTTCTAATTATATCAAGACACGTGTATGCATGATGTTGAGGAACTTTTTTATTATATAATAAACAATTAAATTAGATTCAGATATGACTGTTGCCTCTTAGAGTAGTTTGATTGCTAATATATCAATACAGGGAAACTTATATTTGGCGGGGGGACTTTAATATACATGAGAGGCAGTCTAGCCTCCAGTGGAAATGATAATATAGTGACATTTATTTTATCAACTGGATATAATAACTAGTAAGCACAATTATGATTACGCAATTATGAGTATCACAATTATGTAACAGTTGTAACAGTAATCTTTCTGTGAATTTTCAACTTCACCATTGAATAGTTGCCACAGTGGACCATTCGATCCGCACACAACTTGGCACGGGGTTTAGACCTGATGCCTTTCCTGATGCAACCCTCCAATTTTATCTGTGCTTGGGCCGAGCAATGCATCAAGTGGCCAGGATTTGAGCATTGCGTGGAAATCTAACTCGGCCCTTCTGCATAGCAGTCAAGAACCCTACCAATGAACCACATAATAATAATAATAATAATAATAATAATAATAATAATAATAATAATAATAATTCAGTTCTACACTGCCAGTTTGGTAAAAAAAAAAAAAAAAAAAAAATATATATATATATATATATATATAATTATACGCACACAGGTTTAATCAGTAGCATCTTAACAGTTTTTGTATTCATTACACAGATACTGTATGCCACAGCTTTATAAGATGTGTAATACCTCACGACTAACAGTAGAGGGCAGTAGAAGTCGTAGGGTTTTACAGAAAACGCACCTCTATAAGTGCATTCTTAACTAACAAAATTAATTTTACAAGGACATGTGCGTTCTACTGTTCACACCTTATGAACTATGAACATTATTATTTATTTATTTTGCTGTGTATAGTTACTTTGTAGCATGCTACTTAGAGGTTGAAGATTCATTAATTCCCTCATTCGGTGCAGGGTGCCTATCCAAGGTGAGGAGTCTATCCAAGGTGACTCGCAGAACAAAGCAGGATACCCCCTACACGGCATGCACACACTCACTCACACACTACAGGTAATTTGGAAACCGCAATTATCTTAACCTCCATATATTTAGTCTGTGGGAGGAAACCCACCAACATGGAGAGAACAGTGTTACTTGAGAATATGCAAACTCCATGCACACAGACATGGCATGAATTGAACCCTTGACCCTGTATGTGCAAGGCCACAGTGCTGACCACCACGTCACCTGATACCTAGCTAAAAAATTAATTTATGCACATTTATGCACAAGTGCCTAAAAATCACATGATCTCCTTCTTTCAAACTGCCATATCATAAAATCTACTTTTAAAAAGAATGTTTTGTGCCACATTACGTCTCTTATTTGTTACTGTTACTGTTTGCCTTTCATCTACTTAACAATGTTAATATGTTAATTACTCAATTTTGTTTTATGATAATCCCTAGTCACATGACTAATTACACCTTTCAGGAGCAGTCGAAAATGTTGGTGAAAATGTTGCATATTAAAAAGACGTCCAGGTGTTTTACCCCCAACACCTATTGTTTTCACATAAATAGAAATACAGTGGCTTAGCGGTTAGCACAGTTGTCCTGCACCTCCCGGATCGTGGTTTGTATGTGCATGGAGTTTGCATGTTCTCTCCATGCTTGGTGGGTTTCCTCTGGGCACTCTGGTTTCTTCACACTCCAAAGACATGCAGATTAGGTTAACTGGCGTTCCCAAATTGTGTGTGTGTGTGTGTGTGTGTGTCTGTCTGTGTGTGTGTGTGTGTGTGTGTGTGTGTGTGTGTGTGTGTGTGTGTGTGTGTGTGTGTGTGTCTGTGTGTACCCTACAATGGATTTGCAAATATATATACACTACTGTTCAAAAGTTTGGGATCACTTTCTAACTCCATGATCGTTCCTGATTTTTATTTCTTTCTACATTGTAAAGGAATGCTGAAGGTGTCCAAAAAATGCATTAATCTCCTTTGAACAGTTGATATTGAGATGTTTCTGCTACTTCTGCTCTGTAAAGACTTCATAACGCCTCTAATCTGAGGTGCTGTTAATTGGTCATTTTTCAGGCTGATAACTCTAAATGAACTTCTCGTCTGCAGCAGAGGTAGGTTTTGGTCTCGTCCTCCTGGGACGGCCTTCATGAGAGCCAGTTTCATTATGGTGCTTGACGGATTTTGCAAATGCACTTGACAATACTGTTCTTGCAAGAACTATTACAGAAAGGCTGACCTCTGTGTCTTAAAATAACAACTAACTGTTGTTTTTGTTGTTGTTACATAATTTCCTAATTCCATATGTGTTATTTTATAGTTTTGAAATCTCCAGTATTGTTGTAGAATGTAGAAAATAAATCACTAAACAAAAACAAAGAAATTTGCAAGTGACCCCAAACGTTTGAACTGTAGTGTATATATATATATATATATATATATATATATATATATATATATATATATATATATATATATATATATATATATATATATATATATAATGTATATATATAATGTATGTAATAATGTTGGTTAAATTCATGCATAAATTGGGAAAACATGTCGTTGATGATACCTCTGTCTTATTACTAGTTTTGGAAAGATTTTCAAGCACAAAATTTAAATTTCATACTATACATGAGTAATTACTTCTGTCTGTGAGCTTCTAGTCCTTCCCATATGTGTTATTTGTGAAAATAAAATAAGAAGAGTGTGTATTAGGCTGATTGTAAACTGAACCTTTAAGACTGTCATACACCATTAATTATCTGCGATATAACCAACTTATGGTGCTGTTTATCCCAGGTATGTGTTTTTGTCATGTCCAAGTTTAGCATTAGCACACGTGCTGCAGACTCACATGTGCTAATTTATGTTTTTTGCATCATTTCAGACATGTGCTTTTTCCCAAAAATATGTAAAAATTTTGGTCACTTGAGTGCATAGTTTCAATGCTGTTTTATATTTTATTTAGAATTATGTCCACTATATGTTCATGACCACTTTGAGAAAATAGAATTGCAGCAGTTTTCATACTGACTTTCTGCCGGCCAATAAAGGAAGCCTTGAGTGACCATCCACCCGACTCGCAGTGTCGATTAATCCACCATCAGCCACACAGTATGGTCACTCAAGGCTTCGTTTATTGACTGGCAGAAAGTCAGTATGAAAACTGCTGCAATTCTATTTTCTCAAAGAGAGAGAGAGAGAGAGAGAGAGACACACACTTCAGGAAAAGAAAAAGAGTATATTATATGTATATGATGTATATTTTATTGATAAACATTAACAATATATCAATATAACATTATCAATATATAACGATAGCAATACATTTTGTATTAACATGAAGTCATGTTAATGTTAATAAAATGTATACATATGTAAATATGTATACGTTTGATAATATTTATAATTTTTCTTTCCCTGAAGTGTGTAAACATTTAATATATAATGTATACACACTTCAGGAAAAGAAAAACTATAAATATTATAAAAACCTGTATATTATAAATATAGAATATATTATATTATAAAAACCTGTATATATTGTATAGTACAAATGTGCATAAATTTTCTAAATTGCTACATGAAGTTTTTATTAGTAATGTTACTTGTTATGAAGGTATTTTTTTTTTTACATGCATTGCAAAACCTTCTTCAAACCTCGAACACAAACTCGGAGATTTTAGTTCCCCATTAAAATCAAAGAGCCCCGTGAATGGAGCCTGAACGTGAGCTGAATCCCAAATGACTCCTCGCTCCCTCCCTCACTATGTCAGCGCACTACGTGGCGTATGGAAGGACGCGGGCCCTGGGCAGTGCACTACGTGTGCGGAGTGAACGTTTTGGGATTGAGCCTGCGTGTTGGCTTTGTGTTGAGCATGAACGCGGAACAGAGGGCGGGATTTCAACTTTCAGAATCGACTGAGACGTTGAGTTCATTCTGCTCCCAGTAGCCGGACTGTCAGTTGTGTTTATGCTTGCGTTTGACAGAAGTTTGTCTTTTCCAACTTGTCTGATCGCATCGGAAAACACTGCAGACGTCTTGTTTGATCCGGACGAAGCTGTAGGAGCTGGATCGCCTCTGCGCGAACAAAGACTGTCCATTTGAATGAGAAGTGCACTTTTAGTCCGGGACACAGAACACTGCAGTCAGGAGGAAACACACCGATGAGCTCCTGTTACTGTTACTGCAAATTTCACTGAACTTCAGTGGGAATGGAGTAGCTTTTAACCTCTGCCTCACTGGGAATAAGCACTAGACAGGTAAGTGTCTACATGTTAACATAAAGGTTTTTAACTCTTTATTGATTTGCTTGAAAACTTTACATTAAGTAATAGCTCATGATCCATCCTAGTGTGTTCATAGTTGATCTATTGTAAATGACTTGTTTATCAAATTAAGCATCTCTCAGGTTTGTCTGCTCAATCTGGTAGGCTGCTTGATAATAATAATAATAATAAAGAAAAAAGTAAATATTTCTACTCTGCTACTGTATATACAGTGTGGCGAATGTTCTGTTCCGTTCTGTTCCATCCTGTTCTGGATTTTCCCTAATCGTAATTAAGTTTCTCATCTTTCTTACTTTCATTGGAAACATATGCATGATGAGGACTTGGACAATGTCATTATGTCAAGTCCCTTTAGACGTCTGCATCTGGACAGTGTTCCGAGTTCTCTGAGTTCTCCGAGCTTCTGGGAAAGCACTGTGAGGCACCTGCAAAAACAACAGCAAATGCAAACTAACAGAGTGGCTCAGAATGACTTCACCACACCTCGCAGGATTAGGGCCTTTTATGCTATTGCATCAGAGAATCAGTTTCATTATTTTTGCAAACAAAAGACCCTGGATGCTGTTCACACCAAACAAAATATTCTTCTGATTCCTATTATTGTATGTAGAGTTTTGTGTCGAACTAGTGTATAGCCACCTACTGTATTTGGTTTCTTCTGACGTTCCCTGGATGTTTAACCTATATGCTCTTTTAAAGGAAAATAATTCAAAAAAACAAACAAAAGAAGTGCTAAATCCAAGCTACAGTTCCTTCTGAAGGGTGTTATAATCTTGTCGTAATGCATGAATGCATGTCTTCAGTGTGGTGTCTGTGGTGCATAATCTGACATAGGTTTATTTGTGAAGGTTCAGTTAAAACATGTCCTCAGGTGAGCAGCGATGACAAAGAAAGTGATGGAAAGGCATAGAAAAAACAAAAACACTGGGTTGAATGGAGTACCTGGTACTGTGCACGCATACTGTACGTGCACACAACAATCTGCTGTCTGGTAGACATGCTGCTAAATGCCTCAGAAGTTCAGACAAGTCCTAACACACATGCCAAGGGTTTAACATTCCAGGTTCTTCTCGCCCACCTTGTTTATTTTGATCCGTGTAACGGAAG
Organism: Channallabes apus; assembly: GCA_030522415.1. Classification (NCBI taxonomy): domain Eukaryota; kingdom Metazoa; phylum Chordata; class Actinopteri; order Siluriformes; family Clariidae; genus Channallabes; species Channallabes apus. The sequence goes on from CM060104.1 coordinate 50,787,160, forward strand.
ATGTGCACACAAGCCTTTTTGTTACCAGTGCTTAAGGGATTATGTTGGACTGGGTGAAAATGTTGTCCCTCATAAGCAGAGGTAGCGAGAGATGTTCTTCCCTATGCCAACGACACCCCTGATGACGTGAAGGTGACGGTTTTTGGCTCAGATGAATGGAAAACGTTTTTAGCTGCCTACTTTCTTTCATATCCAAGTTTGTTAGTCATGTGTGTATCTCATTTTCTGAGAATAAATTATGTTGCTGTTAGTCTTTCAGCTGCTGCCATCGAGGGGTCACCACAGTGCACGATAACTTGGCAGAGGTTTTACGCCGGGCACCCTTCTCGATGCATTCGAACACTCCCATTTTACCCGTGCTTGGTACGGCACTGCATAGAGTGGCTGGGGTTTGGGCACTCTCTGGGAATTGCATTACACATGGCAGACGAGAAACCTACCACTGAGCCTATGCATCTCAACACCATACACATAAAGGCCAATTCAATGTATTAAATGTAATACAAAATGGAGAAAAAATGACAAAAAAGCTTTTTTTATTTTTGCTTTGCTTGGACTGACAAACAGCAAGGCCACACCCCTTTTTCAATGTGTAAGTTGTAAATACATTTTATTATGTCATATATACATTACATCACAGTAACATTCTTTTCTTTATGTATCCCAGCTTGTTTGAAAGCAGGGGTCAGGGCACAGGGTCATGTTTAATATGTTGCCCCTGTTGCTGAGAGGATTAAGGGCCTTGCTCAAGGGCCCAACAGTGGAAACTTAATGGTGACCTTTGACCATCTGATTAGTAACTCAGAGCCCTAATTGCCTGACATACTGTAAGATAAATTGCCTTCTTTCTTATAGACAGATATACTCAGAGGCATCTCCTTTAACAAGAATGACAGGAACACAAGCCACACCTCTTTTACTTGGGCTCACAGGCACTTATGCCTCTTTCACCTGGACAGACTTGCACCTTAGACAACCTATTTTACTGAGAACATCATGCAGAGATGTTGAGCCTACGTTTTCCAAATATAGTACTAAAAGAAGATGTGTGTGTGCTGTCAGAAAGCTATTCTAATTCCAGTGCTGCCTGATATGCATGTTATTTTCTTAATGTGTTCCTTCCAAAATGACATCACAGAAGAACTACCCATGTTCACCTGGGATTTTGCTCCACCCCAACTGAGAAAACAACGAGCTGAAAATCCAGTGTTGCTACTTTTCCCTTTGCAGGCCAGCCATTCCGCATTGCACTCAGCAGCAACCGAGAGAGTCTCCGTGCCCTGCCCGGGTTTTTATTTAAGTGTCCTAAAGCCACAGATTTTCAGACTGCGTTAATGGATTCTAAGAAATGAGACACCAAATACGATAGACCGCAATCCAGCGAGGACCGTGTATGTAGTCAAGCCTTTGTAGAGCAAGCAGTTTGTGTTTATAAACATGTTCCTGCATCCAGTGCTGTGCAGCATCTTCTGATAGACATTCATCTCACTCCAGATGTTGACACATCATTTTAGAATCATCTTGGATGTTTATGGCTTTAGAAGGGAAGCATTTTGCAGCATTATGCTCGAGTTTAACACTTTATTGCCTCGTATCATTACGATAGAAACTTGCTCAAAGAGGATAAGACTCTAGCCAACCCTGAAACACAATCTGCATGGCTGTTTATATTTTCTCGATTGTGTCCTAATGTTTTCACTGAAAACGCCTTGAAAGACATGAAAACAATACCATCAGTCAACAGTTTCAAAGATTGACGTTCCAGGTTGTTTGGAAAGTGGTTGATAATTTTTTTTCTTTCATGGTTTATATAGTAGTTTCAGCTTCAAGGCTAATTATATGTTTATATCAATGTTTATTATTAGATTAGGTTTATCTAGTCCTCGTTCTACGTTCTGCGCAGCATAAACGGTGGTAAGATTAATGTGCACATCATGAGTTTGTGTTACTTTAGGTATTGCAATATGGAAAAGTCAGAGAGGCTTTTATTTTCTCAGTAACAAAAAGAGGCAGCATAGTGGCTTAGTGGTTAGCACTGTCACCCTGCACACTTCAGTTTCCTCCCTCAGTCCAAAGACATGCAGATTAGGCCATTCCCAAGTTGCCCGTAATGTGTGAGTGTGGGTGCATGCCCTGCAAAATATTGGCACCCCGTTCCGGGTGTACCCCGCCTTGTTCTCTAAGTCTCCTGGGATAAGCCCCATGCGACCCTGTATTCAGGTTAATGCGGTATAGACGATGACTTAGTACCAAAAAGAGATCAATTTTTTTTGTTTTTAAAAATGAATGAGAGAGAATAATAAAGGCTATGTTCATATTACCAACCTGTAGTGACTCAAATATGATTTACTTTTTATCCTAATGTGACATAGACCTGATTTTATTCAGTTTTTTTAAGGGCTGTCTGAACACCCGAAAGTGATGTTTTTCAGATCAGATCTGAGTCATTGTCGTACGTGGTCCTAGATTAATGTGCGCATGAGTGCCATTTCAGAGGACGGATGCATCCACACTGGAGACAGATAAAAGTCACTTGTAATTATTAACGTGAAGGCTCAGGACATGCAAATCCGACCTCACCGAAAATTAAAATTGGACAGCGAGATTTGGCAGTTTATAGCTTTTATAATGTATAATGTGATAACAGGTAACTGACTTGGTCCAGTAAAGTAACTGTAACTAGATATAAAAGCATGAAGGCATGTTCTTTAATGATAATACAAAAATAGATGAAATGCTGTTATACGAAAGGTATAGAACACCTCAACAGGGTATAAATAAAATGCTGTTATTGCCAAATCAACAGCATATACAGTCACGTTTTTGATTCCAAAATGGCCAAACCTCAGCCAGTGGATGCAGTGCCGGTCCTAAGCCCGGATAAAATGGGACGGTTGCATCAGGAAGAGAATCCGGTGTAATACCTGTGCCAACACCAATACAGTCATGTTTTATTCCATACTTAAGGAACAGGCCTAATTATTGAGTAGATAAGAGGAACCTAACGTGTTGTATTGTATAACGCGGCTAAGGGGTATGAGTCTTTCGGGCCAAGTTATTATGTTCATTACAACACCCGAGTGGAAAGTGCGTTCTACTAAACGTTCACTTTCTACATGAAGCATGGTGTGCAACAGTAATCCGAAAATAACTGCCTCTACCACCTCTGTCTTTCTTCCTGCACACCACTTTTCTATCCAGTGACAGTAATTGTGGCTTGGCTGGGAAACACTACACTGTAAATATTTAGTCCTGCTGAGGACGAACATGACAGCGCCAGGATTCTGTGATGAAGAGCTTGGGTTGTACACAGCTTCCAATAAGACCTGTTAAAGCACTTAATGTTGTGCTTAATGTTGTAGCTTTAATAGTTGTTGACATGCCGTGATGTCCGTTCTGCACAGCTGATCATTGAGTCAGGAACGCAGCAGAACGGCTGGAGCTTCGTAGTAACGTTGCAGTATTTTTAAAAATACTTCTTTCCCCATGCTTCCCGTTTTAATTTTACAGTTCATTGAACAAAAATAGGGGAAGTCTGTATAAGTGACCTTAATATTAATCTTGCTTTTACTACACATTTACTTCCTTTTTTCAGGTTTTGTCAAATAGTGACAGAACAAGAATTAAACAGGCTGGGGGAAAAAAGAACAAAATGATAATGGACATGAACTAAAATTGGAAAACCAGTTTATTGGTGTAATTGCAGGTTGTCTTTAAGATTCATGCCATAAAGTGTCTTACCCAGATGAATAAATTAATTTTCAGATAGGATCATATAACGTTTTTTATCTCCGGTCAATGCTTTGTTTTTCATAATTATGCATTTACATTTATATTTTTATCAGATAAAAAGAAACACATTTGCTAAATATAATTTCATGCCCTTTTATGTAGTGTCCATAACTTAAAAAAAAAAAAAATCAAATCTTTCAATGATCTTAATTGTCATTCATTTAAAACTTGGCCAATTTAGATTTCACATGAAAAGACATAAACCTGAATACAAAGTGTTTTATTCTAAAATGCAAAATTGTTAAGATATTGCAACATGAATTTGACATGGTTACAGACACTACAGATTTTTGGGGGAAATTTTGCACAAAATGCTTTTATTTAAGCAACATTTTTTAACAGGTCATACGCTTCTACAGGCGTACACCAATTTTAGTATCATTACTCATGAAGAAATATGTATAATTAGAATTTTAAATTATTACTGTTTAAAGCCGGACAGTATAACACTGAAAAATGGCCATTTTTGGGTGCATATAAACTCATTTATCCAAAACAGCTAAAGTTAGCAACTTGAATTTATTAGGGAATCAAGGTTGGTCCATGTGGCATAAACTTAAGAAAAAAATTATTCGACACACATGTTCTGGATTATACAGTATATATTTAATAAAATAAATAAATAATTAATAAAATCAGCACCAACGCTGTGTTTTGGCCGACTATAACGTAGTAGTGTTAAATAGTGCATGGCTACACAAATGCAACGGTAGCTCCAGCTGCTTTCCTGGTTTCACGGTACTTGCTCGCTCTCCCTCTTAAGATTTTTTTTTGTATCTGCTAGAGATGTGTTAGTCTTTAAAATTCTTGGCTCACACCGCCCTCTCCCTTTCTCCTGCCGCACCCTCTTTCTTTCATTCTCCTTCTCGCTCTCTCTAAAGTCATTTAACACCTACTCTTTCAGATGGTGTTAGGTCTCAGAACACACCACCTGACTGTGAGTGTAAACACTTCCACGTTTTATCTCCCTTCTGTGTTCTGATTGTTCCAGGTTTTCACCTGGAATAAATTCACTCGAGACTGATACCATCATTAACAGCAAATGAGCTGGAATGCGTGGATTATTGTAATTGCTGCTAAACATGCGTTTAAACTCTGACCAGCGCAGGAAAGATAGGAATCACAAGGGTAGGAATATTTCTCTGATTAAGGGGTGTGATGTACAGTACGCTATATCTGAAAGTTGTGGATAGTTGGCTGATCTTCATAAAGCAAGGTCTTTTTTTTTTTTAAGAAAAATAAATTAGACTAAAAATCCATGAGACCAAGATTAGGTTTAGGTCTATATTGAGTAGCGCTTAATGAGATGCATTAAAGCCAATTAAGGACACCACTGGGACACCAATATTGCATTTGACTTACCTTAAAAATATGGAGATCGGAGTGACGCTTTAGACATTCCAAGGGGGGAAAAACATGGATGTTGCCACCATGTTCATCTTTTATTAGCAAAACTCAAGAAACGCGATGAGTGATGTGTATTAACCACATGAAAACTGTGTACTGCATAGTCAGCGTAATAATTTTAACAAGCTGATACGTCTGTATGTTGGTTCACTAAATCAAATACAACTATTCATCCAGTTTGTGTAATAAAAGTAAGTGCTTCTCAATGCGACATCGCATTGAGAAGACGTCCCTGACATCCAAACAGGACGTCCAAGTTAAAGAGACACTTTCCTATTCAGAGATCAGAAACTTTCAAACTATGCGTTTTAGTGGAACGCAGCATAAATCAAGGCTTGTTATCTCGCTTGCTCAGTCCCGGAGTTGTCTCCACCATTATCTCACTGCAGTGTGCTGGAGATCTCTCAGACAGAAACATGGTTGTAAATTAGTGACAAAAAGAGCCATCCTGGTTAAGGACAAAACAGCAATGTCTTTTTCGTGGCTGACTGTCCTGCAGAGGACATTTTAATGTCTAAATGACCGGAGTACTGTATATCTTTTCGGGCTGAATGAGAGCTTCCGCTGCCACGCCCTTCCTCTTTGTGTTATCCGAGTACACAAAGCTTAAGGGGTTCTGAGCGTGTGTTTATTCAGTCTTGCATTGCAGTTGTGAAAATCCCTGTTGTGAGAGTAAATACCTGGTTTTGCAACACCATTCTTAAGTTCCCCTCTTGCTTAAGTGTGGGTGTTTATTCTTGCACGTTTTATGATTTTATAGCCTTGATTTGGTGCATACAGTATTGTCGGTAATATGTTGTAGTTTGTTTGTTTTTTTGCACTAGCCTTGTTTTAAAGAGAGTAAACAGCAAGCCGGAAGTAAGGGACAAAGGGCTAAATGAGCAGAAGCACTGATCCAGGAACAACTATTGCTCTAACTGTCATCGGCCATGCTGACACAGGTCTCTGTAGGCTGGCACTGTGGCTTGTTGCACGATTAGAAATGATGATGAATACCTCTTTTTCTTTTTGTAATGAGCATCCAAATGAATTAGGATTTCTTTTAAATGATCCTTTAATAATCCAGACTCTGTGGTCTGGAGTGCAAAGTGATGTATTGCAACCTCTTTTGGAAGAACTACAGTAGAGAGAGATTTATGGGAAAGGCAAATATGCAAAGGCATGCATCTGGGGTGTAAATAAGCACAATTTATCATTATCTCTGTATATGCTATGGATTCTGCGTGGGTGTTTTAGCACAGAGTTTCCCATCCATCCAGCTGCTAGATTTCCCAGAATACTAGTGCATTTGTGGATAACATAAGCTCTGATGTGAAACGCTTCCATTTCTGTGTTGGCCTGATTGCAGTAATCCCACTTGTTAGTGTGTTTATGGTAGCTGTGGTTCTCTAGTCGCGATGATGGTTTGCTGCCATGCCTTGAAGTGAAATCAGATGCTTCAGTAATTAAAAACAAACTGATTTAGAAAGCCTAATTGAAACCTGTGAGACATGCAGGTATGAGATATTCTACTCCAAGCCAAGCGCAACATAAACACTTACATAAATATGCGACATTAACATGCCATATGTTTACATTTTCAGCCATGACGTTCCCAAGAATTTCCTGCATTTACAGCAAGAACGATTGGATGGACATTGGGAATGAGTAGTTACAGATTGTTGTTTTGGCATGACATCAAAACCAGACCACCTGTTTGCTATATGTTATTCCATGGCCTCAAGTGATAACACTAATTCAGGATTAAAAGAGAACAGGTTAGGCTCCCTAGCTAACCCGATAACATCCTTAAGTATCAGCCTTAATTGCTCCATAGAGCGTCAAGTCATGTTCATGACATCTGGTATTGCACGATGGCACTTTGTGCAGTGATTAATTCAGAAGAAACAGGTAATTGACGCATGCTTGAAATGTAAATGTTTTGTAAATGCATTCTGATTTCTTATCTTGTGTGTTTCCTCTATACTGAGGTCTTCAAACCAAACTTTCCAATTGCTTTTAAAGACAGAATATGATGTAACTTTTCCTATACAGTCAGGGTATCTTGCTGTGAAAAGCTCTTATCACAGTTTTCGAAAGTGTAGAGTATCCAGTGTATCAGACTGTCTGAGGCTAGGAATAGCTTGGCACCTACATATCATCAGAAATCCCTTTTTTCATTACTTTGCATACTTATAAAGTGAAGGCTTCTGAATATTATTCAAAAAGATAAGAATATTTGTTCTGAGCTGACAGAGGAATAATGAGTCAACCTTCATTACTCAACCTTAAGTGAGTCATACAAGCACTTTAAATAAGACCAACTAACCAGGCTAGGGTCAATTAAGTACAGTTGAAAGTCCCGTTATAGAGGCAGTAATTGGGTCCCATAATTGCATTGACCAAAACCAAACAAAAAACTATTAGATAGAAAAAACATCCAAAACTTACATACAAGGGGTATTCAAATCAAATTGGGACTTTTGATTGTTCAGAATAACAGAACACAGTTATGAGATTGAAAACCTTTTTTTTCTCTCGCATATAGTCCCCTGCCACACTAATGCACTAATGCACTAATGCTTATCCCAGCGTTTCACTAGTGCCATCAATTATAAAGTTTTCATCGTTGTAACTGCTCAAACGCTGGCCCCCCAGGAACTCATTTATTAGTTTGTTCCTTTAATGAAAAAAAAAATTTGCAGGACAATGTGTATATAAAACCTCATACTGTCGATCACATATGGTGTAGCTTGCACATTACAGGAACTCACCTGGGAGTTATTGTCACATCACAGTCCTGGGAGTTATTGCTACATCACAGTCCTGGGAGTTATTGCTACATCACAGTCCGGGGAGTTATTGCTACATCACAGTCCTGACCTCGATCCAAGTGATTTCCACATGTTTGGGCAATTAATGAGAAATCTTTCTACCTTGATGATAGCCAAGCACCAGTTAAGTGCATTAGTGTAGCACGATATTATATAGAGAAAAAAGTTTAATCTCAGAACTGTATTCTGTTATTTTGCACAATCAAAAGTCCCGATCTCCAAGTAAAAAGAACTAGTAATTCTCTATTCATTTTAATTCACTTGAGTATTGAATGCTTTAACCTTTAAAACAGTTAAACCCCTAAAGCAGGGAGTGGAGAAAGAGGGGTGGAGAGAACAGATGAAGAAATGGTGTTTAGAAACAAAGCATCAGCAGATGGGCCTTTAATGGGAAGCATATTTGTCATGTCCCGCGCCTGGTGTACTGTACACGGTGTGATGAGTCCAGGGATATCTGCTGTGTGCCAACCAGGCTGTTATAGTGAACTGCTTTAGGCCTAAGCCTCTGCTTAGCACATGTAAATGTCAGACTGAGTTATTGGATTACAGACTGATGAAGCATGCTGAGACCCCTCTCCCCATGGCTGGTCACATGAGCTGCAACAATCACAAACACCCCCTCCTCTCCTTTCTTTCTCTTTTACTCACATTCACACTTTCTCTATTAGCTCATTTGGTTTGCTCTGCTGTAACCATGCTGTGCTTCCTGGGCCGAGACCAAATGTGTGGCTGGATAGAGATGTGTGTGAGTGTGTGTGTGTGTGTGTGTGTGTGTGTGCGTGCACTGTGAGCAGGTAAGAGCATTTATAAAACAGGTATGTGCTGTTTAATCTATAATGCTTGCAAGCAGTCGTGGGTGATATACCGGTATACACGGATAACCGGTAGAAGTTTGTCAACCGATAGAGATTTTGGTCTATCGTCTTAATTGCGGTTGAGATCACGTGACGTTGCACGTTACGTAACCATGTAATACACATTCACTTCTATGGGAAGCCAACCACATCTAAAGTGGGACGAAACCGTGGCACCCGATTGAGCCGGTGTGGGCAGAACAAATATCCAGACCCGGTGGATCGCGCAGCGCGGACCAACTTGAGCAGCGCTGCTCGAATCACAAACCTGCGCGACGCTGATAGAAATAGACCGCGCCGACCATCAAAATACATTTTACTCCGCTGTTTTAACGTGATAGAAGATTTTGGTTATATCGCCCACCCATACTTGCAAGTCACTTTTTACATGGCTCATGTCTATCATTTTGGATTGGATAGATTTTACACTTTCTCAGTCTTTTAAACCCAAGCTAAATTTCTGACACTGCCTTGACATTATTAAACAACACTGCAGATCTGCAGTTGCCAAGTGAAGTGTTGAATGAGTAAAAACTATGTATAAACCGGTGTTCTGGTCAAACCGGGACTTTTGATTATGCAGGATAGAAGAACACAATTATTAAAGTGCAAACTAATTTGATTTTGCTATGTAATTCCTTGTTACACTAATGCATTTATTTCAGCATTTCACTCTAAACAAGGTAGAAAGATGATCGCACCGCCTGCTTGCCCCCCGAGAATACTTTAATGGCCCAAACGTGTGGAAATGGCTTGGAGCGTACAGGGGATATAGCAATCAGTCCCAGCTGAGTTCCTGTAAGGTGCAAGTGGTGTTTGTGAATGACTGTGTGTACGGTTCCCACAGACAGATGCAAGTTGTCCACATGTTTATCTGTCACTTTTCAAGGATCAGGCATTGCACTCACTGAATGTTCACTAATAATAGCTACCTAAGCTGGCATTATTATATACAGTACAGGCCAAAAGTTTGGACACACCTTCACTCATTCAATGTGTTCTCTTTATATTCATGACCATATACATTGGTAGATTCTCACTGAAGGCATCAAAACTACGAATGAACCCATGTGGAGTTATGTGTGTCCAAACATTTGGCCTGTTCTGTATGGATGTAGGCCTTTTTAAAAATGTTCACCAACTTTGAATGGTCTCCTTAGGCTGAGTATGATTCATCACCGTACTGCACTTGAAGTCGACTGTAAATGTCAGTCAGGTTTATTTACACCTTCGTTCATGATAAAGTCCCGGTTTGACTTGAACACCCTTTGTGTTCTTTACTTTAGTCAGTATTTCGAAAGAAACGTGGACTCTCTTGGCATCTTCCAAATCATCTCCATAAGGGTACAGAAACTGTGATATTTAGGTTCAGAATTAAAACTTAAAAAAACATTTTTTTTTGCAAAACTTTTGGTATGGAAACCTCAAACTGTCCACATAACATAATACAACTTAAATTCTTAAATTAAGATTTTGATATCACAGCATCTGTTATGATGCGATACATTATTCATTATTATCATCTGATTGACCCACTTTGTTTAGAATCCAAGGTAGGCATGTTATTCTGTGATGATGATGATGATGATGATGACATAGATAAGTACTGTTTGAAGTATTAGTCATACAGTCAAATCATCATGATAGAATATTTATCCATCAGTTTGAAAAATATTAATTAGCTTTACAACTCAGTTGACTTTCCTTTTTTGATAACTGATTTATCTGTCAGTTATTGCATTTTAATGACATTGTTGCACCTTTAAAATTTTATATTACTACAGTATATTTTATATTGTGATACTTGAAAGCATTTTCATGGTATGCACAGTGTAATATGTTCTAACGGCACAATAAATTCACTTTTTTCCAACGGTGTAGTCGGATTTGAATTAGTTAAGATAGCTGCGTTATCTCAGAAAATTGTGTCATTTTCAGTCTGTCAGTAGTTGCTTTTACTTTGTTTTTTAAACCACAATTTCTAAAAAAGGATTAATTCCTAGCTCTCACTTACCGTATGTTAGGTCTCACTTATTACTCAGTATTTTTATGTCCATGTCATTACTGCACTGGTGGACTTTTACAACACTAGTTATTTGTTTAAAGGGTTATTGCTGGCAAGGATTTGCATGATGCTTCTGGATTGCTGACATTAAATGTACGACCAAAACCCCCAAACCATTACCTGAGCGCTTGATTCAGTATTATGATATGACACAAACATTATATAGTGGCATATGAAGACATGTTCGTGATACACAGTACACTATTTTGCTAGGTTTTTCTTACAACATTCTAAGTGCTACTAGATAAGCTTACGCATTACATCACAAATAAAATAGCTACAATTTTGTAGAAATAATAGTTCCTTTTGAGAAAAGTAACAAAGACATGATATATAAAGTAGGGCTGCTCGATTATGGTAAAAATGCGCGATACTGATAACAATACCGGTTGCTGATCACAGGTGTGTGAGGTTTATTTGGATCTTGTAAATGTTCTATTTATTGTGTAGTACTGTTTACATTAATTGCTATTTATAACTATAGAAAATTGTTATTCGAAATAACAGTGTACAAATATAATTAAGAGGACGTATCAGAGATATCTGTACCGTATCATAAATTTAAAACAAACAACATATGCAACATATTTCATTCTGTTATTATTACATTTAGTTTATAAAGTAACTGAAAACTACTGAATGACCTATGCTCGACTAAAGAGCAAACATTTTCCATTCCTTTCCATTTGGCTAACAACAAAGTTCTCTCACACATGCTGAAATGCAAACGTATTATACTCCCATGATATAATGTGCAACGTATAGAGCGAAGCTGCATCAATTAATAAATTAATAAATTAACAAATCGGAACTCTGCACCCAGTGTTTAAAAAAAACACACACACACTTTAGTCACAGAACGTGTGCAGCCGTGCTGAATCGTCTCTCATTGTCTGCCTGCATGCATGGAGCGGTAAGGTATAAGTCCGTTATATACAGTATGTATTATTATTTTTGTGATAATGATAATGGTTTGTGCCTTTGTACTCTCTGCAGAGTAATGCTCAAGCGTTTTGAGCGCTTCTGCTGTAGGTGTTTGAGTAAAGGGGCTGACTTACAAGATTTAGTGGATAACTTCATACTCGGAGCAATCACAGTTTGTTGTTCTTAAGCGGCGAATAAGGTTTTTGCGTTAAAGCTGTTGACAGGCACTCCCCTACATGGTTTTACTTCAGGAAAAACTTTGCATATTGCAAATTTGATGCTTTTTAAAGAGACCAGGCACTAATCCCAGACTGGCGATGACATGTTGATGTGGTTGTCAACTTGTGTTTTTTGCGTCATCACAATAGTATCGATTTATGTGATCGGCCAGTTTCCAGTGATTATCGGTGGCCGATCGATCGGAGCATGATTGTTATCACAATGATTTTGGTCAATATTGAGATCACGATTATTATAGACAGATAGGGTTAGGGTTAGGGTTAATTCGTCAACCTCCTTGAAACCAGTGTTTTCAAACGGCTGACTTGAATTGAACCTAGAACCAAAGATTGCATAAAATAAAATAGTTCAATTGCTAGCAAAACCTAACAGCATTGCTATAGAGCAAATGGATGCGCTTGATTTCCACCACGAAACGAAAATGTTATTGTGGAACAGAATGTGGCTAATAATACACTAGGTTAATCTCGATCGTCTTGTTTTCATAATCGTTGGAAGCCAATAATCGTAATAAAAATTTAATTAAATTCAAAATTCAACTGCACAGCCTTAAGATAAATAAGATGATACCAAATGTGGTAAGTTATTCTATAACTGTAATAAGTTATTCTATCACATGATGTGAAATCGCATTGCCAAGTACTAACTGGCATCCTGAGCTGTTTCCACAGTGTAACAGAATTTTCACAGTGCAGTCAAGAAAGATCCAATAGCCTGATTTATGAAACGTGGGTGTCTGAGTGCGGTCATTAGGTCTCCGTGCTCCTCTGTTGTTGACCCAAGAAGCTTTGCTCTGGCCTTGAGAGGGAAACAGAGTTGAGCTCATAACTGCTGTTTTGTGTTTGCACATCCATCATAGTGATGATTCATAGTGTCCTGGCTTTCACCCATCTGTATGTTTATTTTATATTTAACAGAAAGTAACTTCATGCCTTATTACACTTTGATGATGTCAGCATTGTGTGCATGGAAAGTTTATTAATTTACATTAAATTACCCCTCATACTCTTTTACGATCCTAAAACCATGGATTATTGTTCTGATAATGATATGAAATGTAAAGATTGTAATACATAATACAAATACCAGTATAACATGAATTTCCATCATTACAGTGGCTTTAACCATACACAGGTCTGCAACGCATGTGAAACACTGCTGTTGCCTCCAGCTGCTCTGGACTGAGTGTAGATTTCAATAGACAAACAAAACACGAGGAGCTTGATATGAGCAGGTTACAGGTCCAATGTGTTACTTAATCTCGTAAAGGATTAGCTCACAGCACCAGACTGGTTCTCTTACATGCACATGGTGAAGGGCAGGCAGATGCACAGCGTAGCTGGTGGTCCTAGTGACTGGAAGAAAAGCAAACATTCTGACCCGAGCCATGGAAGCGGAAGGAAGAATGTGGCGTGAGTCTGCATGCCCGGTTTCAGGGGAAAACTGTTGCCAAAAGCATGGCCTTGGACCAGCTATGTTTAGGCTGAATATTGGTGAGGCTTAAATTAGCTGGCGCTTCATATACAAGGAGCTGCCAACAGATGTGATTTAGAAACCATATACATTGAGCCTCATTTTTTAGTAAAAGTTCGTGAAAATGTTTGCATAAGCCGAACCAAGCTAAAATTAGCAAAAAAATTAGCATTTGTATCCCAGCACCCAGCGCTCATGCACAGCTTGCTAAATGTGGCGCAATATTTAGAACATAAAAAAGAAAAAATGTCACAATGTGCTTCCGGTGATATACATGATCTTTTTTTTTTTTTTTTTTTTTTTAACTGCTAGTCATGCTACATTACAGGGCTGCTCAACGCTCTGAGGAACACATTAACTGCCCTCTTTTGCATAGATGAGCTCATGGATACACGGGACTGACTGGTGTGGCTCTGTTTTACAAGATAAAGAGAGAGAGAGAGAGAGATGCCATCCTTTCCATGCAGAGAGAAGAGGAAATTGTGTTCATTTAGACTCCCTGCCACATACTGTATGGCTAGGGAGCTTTGCAGGGTCAACGTTTGTGAACACCTGACCATCACACCTGTGTGCCCCAAAGTTGAAGGAAAAATATTAATATTACCGGAATGAAAGTGTTGGGAAGTTCAATAAGTGCAACAGTGCATAAGGAATTGAACAACAAGGTCATGTGATTGGTGTTTGAGCGAAGAAGCAGCACACAGTCAGGAATTAGATCTGCAGAGCAAATTCCTGTAAACAGAAGGATACTGATTTCATATCAAATCAAATCAAATCAAATCAAATCAAATCACTTTTATTGTCACGTCACGTTACTGGTACACTGGTACAGTACACGTGAGTGAAATTCTTATGTGCAAGCTACACAAGCAATAGTGGTGTACAATTATAAGAATAAATACGTATGCATATCAATAGTACAGTATAAGAATAGTATAAACTAAAATAATATAAATAAAAAAAATTGTAAAAATTGTGAATGCAAGTATACATAATATATATATATATATATATATATATACATATATATATACATATATATATATATATATACACACATATATATATACATACATATATATATACATACATATACACACACTGCATTCACATCTACATATATCTATATATACATACATACATCTACATATACACATATATGCATACATGTATATACACATACACACACGTTTGTGAGAGTATGTCTACTTGTGTATAATGTATAAGAATGTCCGCAATGAATGTTGTGCAAAAAGGCAATTATGTGCAGTATGGAGTGGAAAGTGGCTTAGTGACTATAAAGTGACAGTGTAAAGTGACCGTGTAGTGTCTATGAAGACCTATTGGTCAGTGTTCAGCAGTCTGATGGCCTGATGATAGAAGCTGTCCCTCAGCCTGCTGGTTCGGGACCGGATACTGCCATACCTCCTGCCTGACGGGAGCAGTTTAAATATGTTGTTGCTGGGGTGACTGGAGTCTTTGATGATCCTCCTCGCTTTCCTCAGGCACCGCTTCCTGTAGATGTCCTGGAGGGAGGGAAGCTCACCTCCAATTATCCTCTCGGAACACCGCACCACTCTCTGCAGAGCTTTGCGGTTGTAGGCGGTGCTGTTGCCGTACCAGGTTGTGATTGATCCAGTGAGGATGCTCTCGATGGCACAGCGGTAGAAGGTCCTGAGGATGCGGGGGCTCATGCCAAATCTCTTCAGTCTTCTGAGAAAGAAGAGTCGCTGCTGCGCCTTCTTCACTGTTTTGTTAATGTGAACTGACCAAGTGAGATCCTCTGCAATGTGAACACCCAGGAAGCGGAAGCTGCTCACTCTCTCCACAGCAGCGCCGTTGATGATAATGGGGGAATGTGCAACTCTACACCTCCGGAAGTCCACTATCAGCTCTTTGGTCTTTCCGACATTGAGGGAGAGGTGATTCTCCTGGCACCAATGTGTCAGGGCACTGACCTCCTCCCTGTATGCCGTCTCATCGCCGTTGGTGATAAGACCCACCACTGTTGTGTCGTCCGCAAACTTCACAACGATGTTGGAGCTGCTAGTGGCCATGCAGTCATATGTGTAGAGTGAGTACAGTAGAGGGCTCAGTACACACCCCTGTGGAGTGTACTCATATGAATGCATTACAGTACACTCTCAGGATATGACACAGTGGGCATTTTCCGAAACAGAGCTTCCTCTATTGGCCTGCAGCCCTCTTTTCTTTAAGGCAGGGGTCAGAGGTCAAGGATGACGAGAAACACAATTGACCACTCCTGCAGCTGAGATATTCGAAATTGATCAAATCATGCAATATAGATGACAGCGTGGTAGTTAATAAACATTTTCATGAACCTTTAACACTAACACTGATATGTGTCTCAGATTGCATTCAATCTCCTTTTTCTCAGTGATACTTTAAGCCCTAGCTAGCTTTTTACAGCCCCTTGAGCCATGTTATGTTAGGGAAAAAAGGATCACTCCTTTGTTGATCTACCCAGCTTTTTTAAATGACTTATACCATTGATTTTTTTTCTCCTTGTTTGGTGGTAAAAAACTGAAGATATGTTTCCAAATGAAGCAAGTCCCTTTCTCTGGCTCTGAAATGTTTCTGCTCTGGTTTCAGCCTTTATAGGTAATCCTAGAAACTACACATTAGGCCATGAGATAACTTTACGAATTACGTTCTCTCCTAATCATGGATCCAGAATCACTATTAAGATTTACTCCAGGGATTTGCTCAGTAAGGTCATCTGTGCGGCTTTGTTTTGGATTGTTGTTGGCATTCTGTGTGTTTTCGACTGACGCTGCTCAGGCTTCATGCCAGAACCTTGTTATTCCTGGGGGCCTGTCACTGACTCGGCTTTCTCGTTTATAGTCGGTGAAACATTTTTGAGACTTCTCGATGGGGCTGATCTTATGGATTGTGCAGTGTTTTGTAACTTAGGCTGTAGCTTTTAATATAATCGTGTGCTCATTTCCTCATTCTCTGAGTCTCTGGTATGGTGTCAAGATTTTGCAAACATTGACTTGACTTTAGCAGGCATTATCACCTGAGTAGTATAGATTAAGGTGTACAGTCCAGTGTTGTTTCTACTTTTGTTTACTGTTCTTGTTTAACCAACACTTCATCAAATGGTGGACCATACAGTCTGGACACGGTTTCAGCAAAGTAGTGGATCTGAACATTTGAAAGATATTATAGCAGAATCGATCAATGCATGAAACTGATTGTTGTCATGAAAACAGAAATGCCCAATGATGATTGGATGGAGAGGTATGTACGAGGGTGAGTCAAGATGACCTGCACTCTGGCGTTAGAATTTATTTTATTGAACTTTAAGAAAAGACAAATACAGTGGAACCTTGGATTGCAAGTAACGTGGTTTGCGAGCGTTCCGCAAGACGAGCAAAGATTTTTAATAAATTTTAATAATAAATACCGTGACCACGTGTGTGCACATAAAATATATTTTATTTTGTGTTTGTAAGCGTGTGTGTACAGCACGTGTGTACTGTTTATTATAACACGTGTGTGTACGCACGTGTAAAGCAAAAGAAAGTCTCATTAGAGAGGCTAAAGATCACGCACATACCCCTCCTCCCCTCGCTTTCTCACACAGACACACACACACACACACACACACACACACACTCTCTCTCTCTCTCTCTCTCTCTCTCTAATGGAAGCACTGCTCTGTTGCGATTCTTTTCGAAGGTAAGGTGCAGGTTAATTTGTTTTATTTGTACTTTACAGCAGGTATGCGCTCGCATAAGTGTCATTAACGATGTTCCTTGTTCTTTTGTGTGTGTGTGTGTGTGTGAAACTCAAATAAGAGAGGAAGAAGTGTTACTGTGTAAGATGAGAAGAGGGAGAGGGGGGTCTAATTCCTCCTCTCCTCTTACTTTAAATTCACACACACACACACACACACACACACACACACACACACACACACACACACACACACACACACACACACACACACAGCGCTTTTTAATACACTTTGTCCTTCTGTCAAACTTTGTCCATCTTTGTCCATTTGGCTTTCATATTACCTCAGTTAAAAGTGTTTTAGGCTAAGCTGTGAGCCACGAATGCACTGCTGTCTTCACTTCTTCATCAGAAGTGAAACTTCATCCTCATGGGACTGCTTTCAGGGGACCAAACAGGTGAAAGTCTGATGGCGTGAGATCAGGACTATAGGGAGAATGCTATAACACCTCAAAAAAAGTTTTTGCAGAGCGCCGATTATGTGGGCAGAAATGTGCGGACGTGCATCGTCATGCAACGTGATAATGCCTTTGATTAGCAGTCCTCTGCGTTTAATCTGGAGTTTAGTCTTCAGCTTTTCAATCATCTCAGCATCTCACTGTAACGAGGACTGTTGATTCTTGAACCTTTTTCCTGATGATGTTCCAATATTGTCGCTTTAGAATTCCAGAAAACTGTAAGCATCTATTTTCCAGCTAATGGGGGACGTCTGAACTTTTTCTTGGTCTGCGATAGAGGATGTTCCCATTCCGTACTCTGCCGTTTACTCTCAGGGTCGTAGTGATGAATCCATGTCTCGTCACCAGTAATGATTCTCTTTAAGAAACTTTGTTTGTCTTCTTTCATCCATTGATGAAATGGGGCATCCATTTTTGCTCGCACCGTAGATCCAAATGAACTGATGTAAAACGTTCACACCTGCAAAGCAGAGACTGTGGAGACAGTAGCCTTGAATGGAAAGCACTGTGTGCTTGGTGCGGCCAACACAGATCATTTTTGACTCACCCTCATAGTAATAATGTAAGAAACTTTAAATTGATGTGTTATTTATAGTTATTAACCAATAATGGACATAACAATGAAAGGGATTTATTGTCACCATTTAGTCCTGAATGGAATGCTTATACTGATCATAGCTTTTATATAGTTAAATACACATGACTTATCCCTTTTATTAAAGTACTGTACACTTCCTTTTGCTTGTGTTGGACATACGCTGTATTATTGTATAAAGCAAGTTAGGTTTCTCTTGTGACACACTGTGTAGCCCATATAATAAAATACAACAGCCTTTTCCATCTGTAGAATAAAACACATGGGCTGAACTTGAGGCAGCCTGTCAGCAGTAAAAGTGTCACATAGTGTCAATGGAAAACATAGACATTGACAAACTGCTTTTATAGAAACCAAAAAGCATAATTCTCGCCCTGAGACTTGAGAAGCGGCAATAATTTGAAAGTTAACGTGGAAGTTTGCTGGGAGGAACAGTTAATCAGAAAGTGTGCCAGCTCTGAGAGTGCATTGTTATATCACCCATTCGTGAGCTTCGGCTTTGTCACTCGAGACCGCTCTGAGCGCTCGTCAAAGCTGAGATCACCGACATTCCTTCTTCTCCACTTTCAGCTTTCTGTGATTCCCTCATTCCTCTCCTCATACTTGGTCTCGTCAGAGAGCTCGTTCTCCTCCCTCACCCTTTGCGTTACTACTTAGTAAAGTGCTGTTTCATCTTTTTTTTCATGCATTCCACCTTTTTGCAGTTCATTCTGCTCAATTTCCTCAATATACATTTCACTCAGGCCACATTTGTTTGGTTCATGCTGTTCCCTTGATTCTTTCTTTACCCCTCCCTTCTTGCCTCCTTTCTCCTGCTCAGGCTTTTTTCGGTCTCCTGCAGTGTGATCTATTAAATGCAAGCTCCCAGATGTGGCCCGTTAACCCTTGCTCTGTGCAACAGCCATCCAGCTGAGCCGAGCTCACTAATAACATCCCCCTAAGACCCCCCCGCCCTCCCCTAGACCCCCATTAATTCAAACACGTCTGTACGCAATCTCACAGACTCATGCTGCTACATGTTTTGATCACTTGGAAGTAAGAGAAGGAAATTCGAAGAATAATATAGATGTAATCACACGTCCATACGCAGCAGGATTTAGACATGCAGACACAAGCAGCGCAGTGGTGCTGAAAGCTCGTGCTTAAAGCCAGGTCCTGTGTGCTTTGGAGTGCTACCGAATTTAACTTCAGTTCATGCTAATAGCGAAACGTAGGAAGGGAAATACTTCTATACAGTATATTCTTTCTTGTCTTATTCTCTTTGTCTTCGAAAAGAATGGCTGTTGAATTTCTTTGCAGATCAAACCAAGGAATTAAATAGCTAATTATGAGGTGTGGGAACAGGGTGGAGTTTAATGTGCTGTTGATGACTAAGCTTTTATGTCTAAAGAACTAATTGCAGATTATGTGAAGGTCATTGTGAAAATAAGTTCAAATTTAAAGTCTTTCTCTCTCTCTCTCTCTCTCTCTCCCTCTCTCTGTGTCTCTCTTGCTTTCGCTCTGGGCTGTGGAGGTAATTTGAGAGGCAGAGCCCAATGGGCAGGGTGTCATAGAACTTGCTTATTGCTTGTGCATTAAATTAAAGAGATTGGTTTGAGTAGGACTTTGTATGCAAGCATTTGCAAGTTTCACTATTAATCTTAAAACCTAGTGACCTCTACTAATGCTGTTTTTTTTTTTTTCCACAGTGAGATGCTTTGAGCTGCACTGAGTCATCCCCTGGAAAATAACCCGCAAGTCCAACCTTTTCGAAGCCAAATTGTGAGCTGTTTTTTTTTTTTTTTAAACCCAGGCCCCAATAGCTGTTCTGTAAGAGGATGGATGCATTAGAGACTCTGTCAGGCTCTTCTCTGGATTCCAAAGCGGAGCGCATTGCACGCTATAAGGCTGAACGGCGGCGCGAGTTGGCGGAGCGATATGCCAACCTAGAGGATCTGTCCTCCAAATATACCAGGAGGGAGAGAAATCGGGACAACGCAGATGCTCCGGACAAAGCATCGAGCACTGAGCAAAAGCCTACAGAAGTCAGTGTCAGTGCACAAGGTCAGCCTGCTGAGGTTACAGCCTCGGAGGAAGTAGGGAATGAGGACGAAGTGCAGAGTGAAACTAACAAGAAACAGAGAACTGCAACAAGATCTCGGCACGGGTGAGTTGGGAATCCGTCATGAACCCTTTATTTTTGATATATCATCTTTCTGAGCTGCTCTGCTATAGGTCAAGTTTAGAACGAGGGTTGGGTCAGGGCATGTCCTGCTGTTATGAAATCAGAGCTGTTTCCGTCTAAACTTGCTCTCTGCTGGGTGTTTCATGCTTCTGAGAGATTACAACGACAGGGATTCTAAGTAAACACTTGACTGGGGAAGAGAACCGGGTGATACAAATCAACCGAATGAGAATGTGCAAATGAGGGGAATAAGAGGCGCAAAACTTTTCCTTCCTTGTTTGGAGCTTTTGAACCTTTTAGGAAGTGGCACACATTGCAGAATCGCAGGCATGTTTGGTCTCGACAAAAAGAATGAGCAAGTTTTCTGTGGCTGTGGATGAGTTTTTCAAAAGGAATTGCTTGCGGGCTTGTGCTTGGATGTGTACAAACAATGCACTGTGTCCTATACAGTGAGTCACTGTCCTGTTTCCTGCATCCTGTATCCTGTATCAGTTCATTAACTTAATGTGAGGAAACTTTAGACTTTTTACACCAAGAAGACGTCACATTTAGGGTTTGTCCTAAACTGTGCATTGTTATTCAGTGCATTTGAAGAACACGAGGTTATCTCAGCACAATGAACACGACACGACAGTCCGCCATTGTTCCTTTATCTTCTGGGTGTGATTACATGAGCAACCTGCCATTCTGACTTTCATCCATTTGTCATTGTTCATAAAGAATTGAATCACTTCCCAGGTCAAGGTCTGATGTCTTATCAGTTAAGACTCACTCTTTCAGATTGTTTCAGGTGTCTCCTTTAAATCAGGGTCGAGATTCAGGTTGCAAGATTGAATTCAGAGATTTCTGGACCAGGTGTGAAGGGACAGTGGAAATATATTTGGTGACAGGAGGAAAAGTGGGTGTGTCTGGGGGGAGGTTTGAGAGGATCATGCGCTTGTAAATATTGTTAAATAATTCCACAATTGTAACATTAACCAGATTAACTTTAAAAAGTTCCCTAGTTGCCATAGTTCTGCTTTTTTCACCTTACCATTTACTTTACATAAGCATCAAAATAAAATCTGAAATTTTGTTGGAAAATACTACATTAATGTTCCTTGATCACTATATTTATGTATTATTTTGGCACCTTGAGTATTTTTGATAATGAATTCTTATACTCTTGATACTGCATTTTTATTTAGACATATTCAAAGTACTTAAAAAAACGGTTGTAAAAATATAATTCAATAATAAATAAATCTATACAACACAATGGTCATCATTAGCCTCCATGGTCCCTAGTTGGACTAGAGGGTCCTGGATGGATGGAAGTGGTGTGGTTGCTGATAATTGCTTTCCGTTAGTAATAAAAGTAACATTTTACATAAAAAGACCATAAACAAAACATATATTTAGGTAAAATGTATTATTATAATTTTTTTTTCATACTAGAGTATCACAGCAACATTTTTACTTTCAGTTGACTTGACCTGATGCTTAAATAATTTTAAACACTAGTCAGATTGAAATCCAATGTATAAAACAACCGAGCAGGCAGATCAGTACTAGACGTAATTCGTGCTATTATGAATTATTTAATTCATTCATCTTCTATACCGCTTCATCCTGTATTTATGGTTGTGGGGGACCTGAAGCCTATCCCAGGAGACTCTGGGCACAAGGCAGGGTACACCTTGGACAGCGTGCCAATCCATCGCAGAGCATACACACACACACTATGGTCAATTTGGGAACGCCAATTAGCCTAATCTGCATGTCTTTGGACTGTGGGAGGAAACCGGAGTACCCGGAGGAAACCCACCAAGCACGGGGAGAACATGCAAACTCCATGCACACAGAGACGTGAATCGAGCCTGGCCGGGAATCGAACCCAGACCCTGGAGGTGCAAGGCGACAGTGCTAACCACTACCCCACCGTACCGCTATGAATAATTTGTCATTAACAAATCTCTAAATTCTGATTATTTTTGACTTGCGTCAAACCAAGAGCAGCAGCACCATCAATGGTTTTAGAATAAAATACAGAATGGTATCAAGATGTGAAACTGGGGCTGATTTCATTCTAGGCCAGACTGTAGATTCTTGGCAGGGATGGTTCTTTAAAGTCATTATACAGAAAAAAAAACACACCGTAGAGTAGATTTAGCCTGTGTTGTCGAAACATTTGTAACATATTGTCAGCAGGGATTAGGAAGGCACATGTGAAATACAGTCATGGGTGTAATGGAGCTGAGACAGGTAGGTATTTAATTTGTCATGTTTTTTCAACATGCTTTTGGAAGAACAAGAAAGTAGATCGAGTCAGCAAACACTATCCAATCAAAGTACAAATTACATAAAGGGATAGATGTCAAAGATTGCATCTTTTTTGTTTATTGATATTTAAAAGAAAGTAAAGTAATAAAGCGTTTCAGACTTAAATCACATCACATACTGTATATCTTCCAGTCTGCCTTGAAGGGTGTGATTTGCACTTCACATCATTTGCTTTTTAAGCTAAAAATCTCTGATAATGAGATGTTGTGATATTGAGTAATGAATTGCCGAAGCTACGTTTTATCTTTATCACTGTGTTCATGTAAATAACTGAAGATAACTAAAAGCAGAATTGATTGTGAATTTTCCAAGCCAGGATAGACTTAAGAGAAGACAAAACTGTGATCATGTGACACTCCACTAGACTACACTGTGATCATGTGATTCAAAAACGATATAAGAAGAATGCTTCATGTCACATCTCTCCCAAGTGAAGCATGACGCAGGTTTCTCTTTGTTTGGGTTGGGTTAAGATTTTTGAGATTGTCAGATTTGCTGTAAGAAAGCAACTGCAGTACTAAACTAATAAAAAAACATCTTGAAAGAATGCAAAATCTTAATAGTACATCATAATTGGAAAGAACTTTGTTTTGGCCAAAACATGGTATTGGTGCCAAAAAGTCTCATCTAGGTGAATAAGTGAATTTTCAGATAGGATCGTATAACACCATTTTTTCATGATCTTTAATGCTGCTTATCTCCTGACCCATGCTGCATATTTTGTAATATACATACACATTTATATTTTTATCAGATAAATAGAAACACATTTGCTAAATACAATTTCAAGACCTTTTATGTACAGTACATAGTGTCTGTAAATTCTTTTATTCAAATCTTTAAATGATCTTAATTGTCATTCAGAAGAAACATGACCAATTTAGATTTCACATGAAAAGACATAAACCTAAAAAATTCTAAAATGCAAAATTGTTAAGATATTGCAACATGACTTTGACATGGTTACGGACACTACAGATTTTTTTTTTTTACTGTAACAGTTTTACAGGTCATATGCTTCTAGAAGCTAACACCAATTTTAGTATCAATACTCATAAAGACATATGAATAACAAATTCATTATGGCCATTTTTTGCACATATAAAATCATCTCTTCAAAACGGCTGAAGTTAGCAATGGGACATTTTTAGGGAAACAAGAGTGTACACTTCCATGTTGCATAAACTTCAGAAATAGCTCTAATGTCGCAGACATTTTCTATATTACTGAATATGTATGATATAAAAAAAATTACATCATCACCAATATGGTGTTTTGGCTGTTTGCAAATTAATGCCACAGTGTCAGCTACACAGGGCTAGTGATACGTCACGGTAGCTTATTACCATGTGTTCATCAGACATCAGCCGTATAACCTGATGTTGTGTTTGCAGTGTATAATATAATGCCTTTGTCTGGGCATAGTAATGGCACAGGGATCCAGTTAATGCAGTTGAGTTGGTGGTAAAATGGTTAATCATCAGGCCAACCTTTCTTTTTTTTCCATCTGCTCTGTGTTTACACAATGAAGCCCCAGGTTGTGTTTGCACCTTTCTGAGTTTCACGGAAATCTCTCCAGACCACATGACAGTGATAACACACAGTTCGCTGGTATTATGAGATTTCTTGCAACACATTTAAGGAAAGCGAAAACAACTTTATACAGCTCAGCTCATATTCACTACTGTACATAAATGAGCACCATTAAAAGTTATGTAATTTTAAATCAGTAGTGAATTTAAAGACATTAAATGTGTGCGATGGATTCGAGACCATGCGACTCTACATATCCACTGCTTCCTATTCTGGAAGTAAAACCTGCTGTCTAAATTACCATACACGTACAGTACTAGTACCCATGATGTCCTTTTTTTGTCCGTTTAGCACATTCTCTGCATTCATTGATTTATTAATTTCTCCTCTCTCCTCTAACCTTTTTACCCTTTTTCATCTTTACCGTGGTTGGTTGCTTGGTTGGTCACGGTGCATGTAGTTGACTTTTGACTTATCTGACAGTTTAAGGTCAAGGCTTAAGGTTCAGTGGTGTTTCAGTTACAGCTCTCATGGGACCTGAGTCAGGAGGTCAAGCACACATACATAGTGCTATGGGTGTAACACAATGACATAATGATGAGAATCTGTAACAATTTCATGCTCAAAATCTTCAGGGCCAGGGGTAGCTCAGTGGTTAAGGCATTGGACATTGGACTACGGTTCAGAAGATCCCAGCTTCAAACCTCACAACCACCAAGTTGCCACTGTTGGGTCCTTGAGCAAGTCCCTCAACTGCTCAGATGTGTAATGAGATAAAAATGTAAGTCGCTCTGGATAAGAGCGTCTGCCTAAATGTAATGTAAAATCTCTGTATCAGTATTTAAATATGCATAGTGTGTGCTGTCTTTTTGATTCCTTCATATTTGATACTTGCAGACTGTTATGGTGAAGCAGGTTCTTTAGCTGCCTGCTGATAAGGTCACGATTTCTGGCTAGATGATACCAGTTTTTCCCAACCGACTGTACCATTTCTTTCCGCCCAGGGAGAGTCCTTGTGATCGTTTGAAGTCGTAGAGCCACCAAAACATTGCCCGAGTTGTCCAATGGTTGTCATCTTGTCGCGTCACATGTCTGGCCCACCTGAGTTTCCACTCTCTGCCATCTTCATAGGCGTCCATGAACTTGCTGTGCTGTCAAATGTATCAATATTGATCTTGTCTCTGAGTCGGATCATCAGGATTCACCGTTCCATCACTCTGTAGCTTTTCTCTTCTGTTCCTCGCATCATCCATGTTTCATAGTTAAGTGAAGGTTGAACGGTTGGAGTTGAAGAGTTGGTTGCGGGGTTTGACATCTTTCGTTTTGTAAAGACTGCGCTGTGTCATCTGCGGATTTCATTGTTGACTTCGTGGTCATAGGTGACTTGTTGGCCTACAGTAGGTAAATGCATTTGTCAACAAAATCAATTGTTTGGCCTTCTAGCATAATTGTTCCACTGGTGCAGCAGTTGTTCTTCATCGCCTGGGTCTTGTTCCTGTTTATTCGCAGGCCAAGTTTTTCACTAGCATTGTTAAGTTCTTGTAGCATCAACTCGGCAGTCTGTACGTCGTAGGTGAACTGGACGATATCGAAGATCAATCCAGATGCCTCGGTTGTCCCAATCAATTTCAAGTCTTGCTTACTTTCACGCATTTCTTACTTTTTGATTCCTCTTGCGTGTTGTTTTTCTTTGAACTTGAATTTTCCAACAATGTATACAAACTAGGAGCTTCATTTATTTTTGAAACAACATACTGTACGAATAGTCTGCCTCTTGTTCGTATATGTATTCATGCCTATTTAAGACGTTATCATGTTCATTCCAGACACCATACCAGCATTTGGTTCTGTTCTTTTGAAGAATAACAGAGGTCAGAAACTCTCCTAAATAACAACTATATGGCTACATGAGGAGATCTGTGACCGTTATGTAGAACAGCTACACAATGAGTACATCATTTCAGAATAGAGGAAAAACAGCACCAGCTGTGCGAGCATATAAAGCACAGTTTCACAGCGTTTGTTGCTTCTTGCCGCGAGCAGCGTGTCACCAAGACCATGTACAAAACACACTCCTGTGACGTCTTTAACTCCACACATGTGTCGAAACAAAAGCGCTATATAAAGATTCCGCTCTGCTTGTCATGCCATGTTAGTTTGGATATAAAACACAGCTAAGTAATCACTTTTTCCTAAAAACTTTTTAACCCCTACAAAACAAGATGATCAGAAGAAGGAACTAAAAGGTTCCTGGAACCTGGAAGACCTGCTGGTGTGATGGTGGTTGGAAATGTGTCAAAGCTTCCCTGGGTTTCAGGAACCTGGCTTTCTTTTATATTTTCTTTTTGTTTCTTACAAACCCACATGATGAACATGCTTACACATTTGCAATGTCAGTAATTACCAACCATTAGTTACAGACACTAAATTCTGGTAAATGCGCTCATGTTAACTCTGGAGCGCTTGATCAGTCATCTGTTCTGGGAAAGGGAAATGGCCGTGACTATGTTTAGTAAGTTTACTTTATGCTTTGTTGGGAATCAGGTTTTCATCAAGCATTGTAGGTGCTGTATTATGTGTGTGGCATTAGTGTTTATGATATTGTATTTCCTGCCTTTCCTGATACAGGTCTTCTCGAATAAGTGTTTTGATCAGGGTTAATTCCCTCATCTTGCATTTGTCTTGCTTATGTAACGGGTACGTTTTAATTAAAGCAGGCAGCTGCACTGCATCTTGTGCCATTTCTGCTGAATGTCTCTCTGCCAGTTCCAAACAGATGCAACAATCGTATTGTAAAAGCATCTTACTTTCACTTCTGCCACATCTGCATATTCTCATTTAGTTTTACTTTAAATGCAGACAGATTTTATCATGTGCTATGTGAAACTGGCTTTATCATGTATCAGTCTAGAATAGTTTCCTCTCCTAACAGACAGGGGGTGGAGTGGACTTCAGGTGATATTGCGTCATATGATGCTATGTTTCTTCACTGCTCTGTCTCTCTCTTTCTCTTCCACAGACTGCTGGACACCGAGGAAGTCAAACTGCCAAAGGGTAAGTTACTTTCCCCAAGTCCCTTCAATGGGCCTTTTGTCCTTCCTCTCCCCCCTTCCTCTTCTAATGCTGCTGTGCTCCCAGATTCCCTTTCCCTGTTAACTGAGTAGGAAGAGCAGCATCCTGTCATAGCACACAGCTGAAACATAGGGCAGTAGTTATGATTCAGGATGACGGGGAACTAAATGTCCACATACACACACATATACATCACAAACACTTTCCAGATGACTCCAGGAGGGTCCTGGTCACATGCAGTTATAATCAAGGATTTCTGCCCATGTTGCTAATCTTGGTAAGGATGGTTTTGTCATTAGTTTATAAGTTTATACCATGCCCATATATGGATATCTTTGCAAACAGTTCCTACCCCCTCTGTTTTCAAACATCCATTTAAAAAATATCTCTGTGCACTAAAAACTTGCCCTTAGATCAGCCATAACATTAAAACAAAAAAAGATGATAACATTATCATCACCAAAGACTCAGGGACCAAAGGCCAGCCCATCTGGTCCGATCTCACAAAAAAAGCCAACCAACCAGACTGCCCACCCGACTTGCAATCTCCCTAGATCCCAACCCAATCGAGCAACCATTGGGATGCACCGGACAGACAAGTTTGATCCATGGAGGCCCCACATGGAGCCCAAAGCACCCAAACTATCCTGGTGCCTGACACCTAAATCCTAGGTGCTTTTAATGTTTTTAATGTTAAAACATGTTCGGTGTATGTCATAAACTGTTTCCAGCCTCAAGAACACTGTTACAAAAGTGGGAAAAAAACCATATATGATTAAATATAATCATATATGATGTGTGGATGTGGATGAAAAAAATTTACTAATTTCAAATTTGTCAATAAAGTCAAAGTTGTTTGCAAGTTTGAAAGCCAACCTTTTCCAAATGGGATGGTCATGCAGTAGCTCAGACTCATGCTGCGTAGGCTTCATCCCCATGACCTTAAGAATCCAATAAGACGGCGGTAATCCCAGCATTTCCCGACTTCAGTCATTATATGACATGTGTGAGTAGCACAGTTTGAGTATGAATGACACAAACCAGCAATGTAGAGCCAGCTGACACAAAGCAGACAAACAGTATTTTTTTCTTTTTTGCAACATTTCTTATGCTCCCAAATTGCCTGTAGTGTGTGAATTAGTGTGTGTGTGTATGTGCCCTGCGATGGATTGGCAACCTGTCTAGGGTGCACCCTGCTCCTGCCCTATAGTAAGTCTCCTGGGATAGGCTCCAGGCTCTTAGAATATAGAGAATATATCTCCTGAATATGCTAAAATATAGTATAAAGAGGTATAAAGACGATGAGTGAGTGAGAGAGTGATTTCTTATCCTAAACGCATTTTATGTACTCAGCTAGTATAAGTAGAGTAACAGTGATGTACTGTACAGTAGAACTGGTAGATTTGTTTGTATCCCCAAACTGCACTGCATGTTGCAGTACAACATGAAATATTAATTTGACATACACGTCCTGGCCACACACTATAAGATTGCATTCAATCACCTTTAGCTTTGCCCACAGCACACAATGTGGTAACCAGTTCTGTCTTTAACAATTTGAGTCCTGGAACATGTCTGTGCCATCAGGGAAAAACTATAGATAGGATACTCTGATCATTTAATACATTCAGGTCATCGGCTGACTTCTTTTTTTGCCACATAATGTTGCTGAGCCTCGATCTGATCTGATAACCCTGCCTCCAGAGGCTTAAACAGTGCGCATTATGCATGATGGATGCATCACTTCTTGCGCATTCCTTCTTACCCTGATGTACTGTACACATGACTCTGGATTAGGGTCAAATGTTCAATCTTTACGCTTCTTAGAAAACAAAGGCCTTTTTTTTCTGATGAGCCTTTTTAAGAAGTGGTTTTCGTATGGCTACAAAGCTGTTTAATCCCAATCTTTTGAGTTCTTGTAATATTGTAACCAAATGTAAATGCTCCTATTTTCACGATTAAATATAGCCATGGTTTTTACTATTGATTTCTTTTTTTATCCTGCAACTTTACCAAGTGTTTAAGTGGCCTCCATTCATGATTGTTTCTGCCCATATTACAATTTGACAGTTCCTTCCAGGTTTTTGAAATGTGTTGAAGGGTTCTTAACCCAGTTCCAGTCATTTCAAATCTCCTTAGTTGTTTTCTTTGTTTGATGCAGCCAAAAATTTTGACCCTTCTGAAATGTGAAATTTTTTGGCCATGCAGTGATAGAAAGTATTCCACTTATTATGAAAGTAGAACTATTTCTTCAATTGATGTTTGATAATTGCAATGAAAAGTGCTGTCATCCAAAGTCTCCCCAACAGTGTTTAGTTTGGTTAAGATCTAGGTGCTTTAAAGGCCATGGAGTATGATAATCAGCCTTTTCCATACTCATTAAACAATCAGTGAGCCTGTGTATACTGTGGATCTAGGAAGAGACCCCTCCCATGAGAAGAACTTTGCAGTGACCCTCTGCTTAAATGGGACACATGTATGCACAGCATGTCAGGGAAAAAAAAAACATTTATTTTTTCACCCGGGTTTCCCGATTTTCATCTCTTGTTATGGCAAGCCATTTCCTGTCACATTCCTCAGGTGTAGAACAAATATTCATAACCCCCATCACCAACAGTTGACAGATCAGTCAGCTTTGGTTGGCAAACGTTTTCAAACGTTGGCTTGGTGTGTGACAGCCTTTTCTTACTCGCACATTTACTCGTGTTGGCTGTATGGAGTTCATGAATGCAGCGCACGCCAAGTAATGTCATAGCATTGCATACTGGCCTGCTGTTTGGGAATCCCCACTTCAGTAGATTTGGCGGACAGTTTGGAAGCAGAAGCCCTCAGAGACTCACACACCACTCATCTGTTCCACTGGTGGAAAACATCGCCTACAGGACGTGGAATGCTAACTCAGCACATACATTTTCATTACAGAGAGAGAGAGAAAGCAGAAAAGACGGAATGAAAAAGATGACAGAATAGATGTGAAGTTTGGCATGAAATTAAAGTGTGATGTTTCATCTCTCTGGGGAGGAGATGTGATATTCCCACTATGGACCTCGGCCAGTTTCGGCTCTCTCGGCAGGAGCAGACCAGCACAAGACTAATCCCAGTACCTATGAAACACTGGCTAACCCTCTGGGTCGCTGCTTCCTTTCTACACTATCACACGGGCATCTGCTGTGGGTCAGAGCATTCCCACGCAGAACACACTCACGCACATACATACATACAGCTGGATCTTTACCTTCTAATCTTTCACAGCTGGTTCCAAATGGCCTGTGTAGTTTTAGGCAGTATGTCATTCACCGTACAGCTGTGATATTTTCACACTGGCTTCCCAGCATATTGTTTAAATAGTAATGTAGTGCACATCATGATCATAACTATGGACTGAAACCTGCTCGGATCCCACGATGCTCCTTTTAATCTTTAGAGGTGATGTGATTGTTCTGGCTTTATAGAGCAAGCCCAAGAACGACCAGTGCGATGAATCGTTCAGATTCAAAGTTAACTGCTTACCTCACCTGCTTTCTCACTTGTAAACATTTGAACAGCTCCTATAGATCCTACAGATTTTACATCAGAGCTCTTTTCTAAAAACATCAATGATTTTTTTTATTGATTTTTGCATTTGCATTATTTTCTTCTTCAGTGTTATGAATGTGATGCAGTGTTACATCAGTATACAAATTTAGTCCGTTCCTAAGGCGAGGTTTTAAGGCGAAATTTTGCATTGCGAAACGCATTTTCCCATAGGAAGTAATGTAAATGCAGATAATCCGTTCCAGCCACCAAAAACTATTACTAATATTACCAACAATCGAAAATATTTTGCATATAAAACCAATCAAAACATTTAGATAAGATAGACTTTAAACCTCACTTAATCTTAATTTATGATTCTTCATGGGTACCAGCGGGAACTGAAAGGGGCTCTATTTATTTCTTACCGGGCTTGTTAACATTCCTGGGACCTATGGTACTATGTCTTGTACAAAAACTAAAAGTAAACTCACTTTGCTTGACTTTCCACAGACATAAACAAGTTTTGAATGGCTCCCGGGCGTATGCGCAACTTCTGCAATGTAATCTTCATTACACTCACAACACAGCAGCGAACTAAGAGACAAAATAAAAACAGTTAAACTGAAAAATACTGCTTAAATGCCAAATTATGTCAGTATAGAAATATCACTTTGCATAGGTCACACATTTTTTTGGTAAAGAAAGGATTTGACTTGCTTTGAAAGGATATTACAGAAGCATGCTTAAACAAATCTTAATCTAAATGTTTGCTATTTTTTTTTTATATTTGCATTTTCATTAACAAGGGTTTAAATTAAAAAAAATTTACAGGTTGACAATGAACCAGCACTGCTTGAGGTCCAAAAATTTTTTCATACCTTAAAAGCTCTCTGTTTCACTCCTTTTCCAAATGTGCCATTTCAGTGTCTATGTAAAAGAGCTACTTCTGGGCCACGCCAGAGAACAGCAAAACTGGGGGCCACAGCTGAAGAAAAGCTGGGGAGGGTCACTGTTTATATGAGGTCACATTAGGGAGAAATTTAATTGGCTTGTTTAAGCTACAGTGACTAGAAAATAGAATTTTTTAAATTCCTTTTTTTTAAAAGTTTTTTTGTACACACTCTGGTTAACCTTCTGATTGCCTAAAAAGTAAATTTCTTCATAAACTGCCCCCTTTAAGTGTCATACACCTGCGTCTTACAGACGATAGCAGATGCCAGACAGCAGACGATAAAAAAGAAGACAGCTTTAAGACGAGTGCGTCTGCCAGAACGTCTCGCTGTAAAGTAAGTTTGTGGCGTTTGCCAAACGCTTCAGTTTCTTATGGTTCTTCTTCTGATATGTTTCTGCTTATACATGGCTGCCTTTAATAGACATCTTTTAAACTCATACTGCTTTGGTTTAATGAGAAGTATTTGAAGACCATAAGAGGAATTGCTATGACTTCTCCAGTTTATTGGAGAGCAGACCTATTTATCATACACATCATTGGCTGCAGGTTTACAGCAGAATTTCTTTTCCTTTTTTGTGTGATGTCTGGCCACTGCATTAGACTTTCAGAGATTTCGACTGGGGATTTTAAAGTTTTACGACTAAAAATACCTTCACTATCATCCGTGGTCGTCATTTCCACGATTTAAGTTCATTTTATGTCATTGGAAGATGAGTGTATTGTGTGAAGAGCTTGCATAAGTGTCTCAAAAGATGTATTTGAGAACAATATCTGGCCTTTATAAAGAATTTTTGGATTATCACTGCACAGCTCAATAAATCCTTTTTAAAGATATGCGCATTTGCCCCAGATTTTGGCTGTTACAGTTAGATGACGCTAAAGTCTCCATCCTAGACTTTTGGGAATCTCATTTGTCAATCTTTGGACGTTGTTTAATATTGTTTTCACAGTTGGAAAATGAAGTGGTTTTTCAAAATCATTTTGGCCATGATTTATCAACTCCAAACACTCTAACAACAAATAATGAGTGATCATTTTGTTGCTCATGACAAAGGGCATATTTTTCTCCCTTTTTCTCTTTAAATCTTTTACTTCAGAATGATTCACTCTTCCTGACCTCTGTTCCCTTTTGTAACTGCTGCTTGCTCTCAGTCAGTTTCAGACACTGTTTTTTCCCACAGCGTGTGTGTGTTTGTGTGTATATGTATGTATGTGTGCGTGTGTGTGTGTGTGTGTGTGTGTGTGTGTGTGTGTGTGTGTGTGTGTGTGTGTGATTATTTGAGGGGTTGTTCTATCTCTAGGAAGCCATGTCGAGTCCCGCTTGCTATGCCCAGTATGCCTGTGTGAGGGCCTTTTAATAAATTCTTAGCCTGAATGCTTAATTGTAGAGCTGTTGAATGGTCTGACTCTGGAGGTTTGTTTTGATGTGGAAAGTACCCATAGTTCCACTCTGTTCCACCCTTTCTTTAATATTCTCCTATTTCTGGCTTTCTTTTTCTTTCTTTCTTGTTCTTGACTAGGATTTGGAGACACCTGAAATCCCGGCTGTCTCACAGGAAGCCATACAGGATGGTCACCATGCCAACAGACGTAACGAGCCAATCAGCACTCAGGACCAGCCGTCTAAAGCCAGGTAAAACAGGAAAGAACATCACAGAGAAAACATTCATACTAGCTGGTTTGTTCAGAGTTTGACCTTGACAGCTAATCTTTGACATTCCACCTATTCTTCCTACTTCATAAGGTCTTTACAGGCCTTACACCCAAGGTAACTCTGGTCCATTGCCCCCTTTGGCTCTTTAATTGTAATGTGCTTCCTGTTTTGTTGAAAAATGTTAATCATGGGTTACATTCATACCAGGTTCTTGCAGAATTCCAGACAGATAGGCATCTCTCTGAAGCCGTATGTCTCCTGTTTATCGCTTAGAGCCTTTTTGTTCTGCATGTGTGAGGATGTCTAGATGTCTTTAATGAGATTATGGCATGTGAGATAATAACATTTCAGAAAATTATTGGCCATCACTCATCAGCAGCAATACCAGAAGCTGAGTCAGAGAACGCTTGCAAGTCTGGTTCTCGTTGTACTGCAGGAAACGAGATCTGCTCTGCTTCTCTCACTGCTCTGCAATGTGAAATCCTGAGCCTGCCTGCCTGCATTGCCTGACTGACTCCAGAAAAGCCACATGGGACTCTGGGTCATTCACATGAGCAGAACTGAATAACAGTGTGTCTGGGTTTTTATTCATCCAGCTCTGCAACGCACTGTATTTAAACAAAAATCATTATTTAAATCTGTCAGTAATAAACTACTACTTTACATAAGGTACAAGATAAGAAAACTAGCCATTTTTTTGTGTTGCATGAATGCAATTTTGAGGTTAAAAGGTGATTAAAGCTTGCTGGTTAATATGCACAGATTGTTTGCACAAATGGTTCTTGGGCAGCTGCATATGCTGCACACATTTCCTTATCTTTTGTATTATTGGCATGATGGTACAATGGCCTTGGACTCTGTCTAAGTTGTCTAAGCAGACACCTCTCAGACTATAAGACTCATAGCCTTTTAGACTTTCCATCATGCACCGAAAGTTATAGTAGACGTAACATTAAATTCATTTTTAAAAACAGATCTTTAACAAAAATGGCTTGCACTTATATATCGCCTGGTGATTGTGCTTATCCCACAGCATGGATGAATTTTCAAGTCAGAAGGTAATTTTCTACAACAGCATGGCTCTGACAGTAACATGAATGATAGGTTAATAATCCTGTATAAAGCCCTAAAACTAACCATTCCATAGCAACATAGCCTCGGACCTCAGACGCCCAGCGTGACCAACTGGAAGCTGAAAATAAATGGATGAAAAGATGTGTTGTTCAACAAAGAACCGTGTGTAATTGTTGATATGATGAACGTGCTTTCAGTAAGGGGATGTTCACATAACATTTATGAAGGAATATCAGGTGTCAGTGCTCTGTGACAATATGTTTCTCAACGTGGTAAAAAGTCTTCAGGACAGAAGAGTTTGCGCTTTCTGTTTGCTCAGCTGCATTTTTTTGGTTTCATTAACTTCAAGGTAGAGAATTCAGGAGAGGCTGGTAAGAGACCGACTGTTTCTATCAAAAGCAAAAACAGAAATTCCTTCACATTAAATGTAACGATGGGTATTAAAAAAGCACATAAAAAAATTTAATTGTTGGCAGATTGCTGTGGTATACAGTAAGTGGGACAATTAAAAGTATAACGAACTATTACTGTTTTTCAATCATAAAGCCAATGCTTAAATAGTCAACCTTTTTAGCTACAGTAACAGTTATCTTAGGATGAACACAAAAGGATATGCCAGTCATTTATAGGATAACGATTTACGTTACACAGTCATTAAAGCTCTTTTAAACTGGTGTCCGTGTCTGTTACAGCTGATAAAGTGATATGTGGGTGTGTGTCTAAAACTGCACATGTACTGCTGACAATGATGTACTGGTGGGGTGTGTTCTGTTATCATGTGAATTATGGCAGGAAACTGTCCGAATGTATATTTTGGGCTGTGTGTGTGTGAGAGACAGAGAGAGAGAGAGAGAAAGAGAGAGAGAGAGAAGTTGCTTAAACTTTGCCTGCTGTCCTTTGCACTTATTATTCTGTTGGCTGCGGATGCTGTGATGACTCACTTCTAATGAGTGTATACATCCACGCTGATTAACTTGCAGATCCTTTCAGAAACATTACAAAATGTAGAAAATGTCTGAGCTCAATCATTCCTCTGATTGAAGACAAACAGCATGTGGTTTAAGTTATGCGTTTCATGTAAACAACCAAAACACACTGATGCAACATACTGTCTGTAGGATAAGTAGATTATTTTGGCAAAAGCCAGCTATCATTTACTTCAATTTACTCAAAAGCTTTCATTTCTTGCTCTGCTTTCTGTTGCAGTCAATCCTTACTGTCTTCATCAGTTGAGAAAGATGAGCCAGATGGAGAGAAGGACAGTGAGAAGCTAGAAGCACAGGATGAAGGGGACAAGGTAAGAGTGTACACTAGGAAGGCCTCTATATTAAGAAGAACGTGTGATGGTCTGTAACATTAGTGGTCTGTGAACAGGAAGTGACTGATGTTGCATAAGAGCAATCGTACATTATTGTAGAAGGAAGCGATAATGAAAAAGTTACTGTGAAAAACCACTGTGTGGTTGATTATAGTATCGTAAGTCAGAGTACCAGAGAACATTCTTGAGAGTCATGTCATAGCAGAGTTATTGTTGATTCCCCAGAGAACCAAGTGAGAATCATTTAGAATCCTTGCTTTGCATAATTCCTTAAACAAGGGGCGTTCGATTCAACCCGGGACTTGTGATGAAACTTCTCCTGAATGAAGGCATGAGACCGATTTACTCTTAGCCGCAGTAAAACATTTGAATGTTTTAAAGGATAATCCTAACCGAGCCTCCTGATCCTGTGAACGTTCTGCAGGTGGAACGCCTGATTATTGAAGTTTTACTCATCAATTGTCACCATCTGTCTGTTAGGACTGTACACACAAGTGTTCACGAACACCACTTACACATTACAGGAACTTGGCTAGGAGTTATTGCTACATCTCATGTACAGTCCTGACCTTGTTCTGAGCCATCTTACATGTTTGGGCCATCAAAGGTGTTCCAGGGAGGCCAGCATTTCAAACATGAATCCAGCAGTCCGATAACGTCGCTGTTGTACTGAGAAAACTGTCTACGTGATGTTATCTACGCACTAGTAAAACCCGGGGATACCGGTATTAAGTGCAAGAAATTAGGGTTGTTTTTACTCTCATAACTCATCAAATGTCCCGGTTTGACTTGAACGCCCTCATACTTTTTTTATTGTTGCTTAAATAAACCACATAATCACTGTCTTCCCGACATTTCTTTAAGTTAATTAGGACATATTTTAAACATTATTTTTACCGATCATTAAGTCAAGAACTGAGATGCATATAAGTATTCCCCCCCCCCCCTCATTCCTACCCTTCTGTTTCCCTTTCCTTCAAGTTCTTATTCTCTCTCCCTCTGGGTCACCATGGCCCTGCATTCCTCTCTCTGTCCTCAGGGTGTGTATGTATGTGTGTGTGTGTGTGTGTGTGTGTGTGTGTGTGGTGGAGCAGCTGATAAAGCAGGCCCCCCAGCTCTGCTTTTCTCTTCCTCTTTCTGTCGCTGGCCAGTGCAGTGGGCAGGATAGGGAATTTGGGGGGCTATTGAAGGGAGGAAATAGAGATGGGGGTGTGCTCCTGATAGATAACACACTCTTTGAGTCTACACAGAGGGGCGAATCACAGGATCTGTTCTTTGTCTCACTGGACATTCAAGACTGGACATGACAAGATCACAGGAACATTTCTGAGCGGACATGTGTTGTACAGAGTTTACAGAGATAGTGGACGTGTAATAAGCCTCGAGCACTTAGACCTGGGGTATTGTTTAGTTATTTATCTTAAAGCACTGTAAGCTCAGTAACTACTATGCATGTTTAAAGGTGGAGTTTGAGCGTGAAGGGAAACAAATCTGCTTCTGGGAGCCTTTAATAGACTTACTTACTTAAGGAAGTTGTAATTTAAGTGATTACAGACTATTCTAAAAGGAAATTACTTAAATGCTTTAATAGGTTAAATTACAAAGCACGCTCTAGTAAAACAAATGCACCAGACAAAATAATCTAATAGCAAGGGTCCTGAGAAAGATACCATTGATAACCACCATGAAAAGAAGTTCACAGTATCGCCACTGATCTTGTCATGTTCCCGACTTTGTCCATTTTTCAGGACTCGTCCAGTGACATCAGGGCTGGAGAGAAAGACTGTTCACTCGTTATCGAGGAGCCGAAGCCGACTGTGAAGGTTGAAGAGCAGGAGCCCAAGGCGGTCACAGGGGGCTTGCAAAGGCAGGACTCGCGTGGTCTCAGGGGCATCCTGAAGAAAAGCCGCTCTGCCAGCCTTGAGGCTGAGGTCGAGCCGGAGAAAAGCGAAGCTCATGGCAAAGACTGTGAAGACAAAAAGCTGGAGGATAAGCCGAAAGAGATGGAAGAGGAGATAAAGGTGGACGGTGGGATTAAGGTCATGCACAGGGGGAGCAGCAGCTCCAGTGATGCTCCTCTTTCGCCATCTCTGTGTATGTCTGAAGACAGTGAGGAGCTGGACAGCAGTCTGGATGGTAGCATGAGCTCCTCGTTTAACCAGAGGTATGATGGGATGGTGTGTGTAGTGCATAATGACAAGGTGTAGTGGTGGCTAAAATAAATAATTAGCACTTTATTTTTCAAAACAAGATTTTACTCATTTTAATGCATGTTGTATAGTTGATTCCTGCTGTATATAAATACTGTATATATAATTATATAGTTTGGTGTTTGTTAATAAAGCGGTGAATTCACATTTACAACAGAGAGAGACGCTTTACAATGTCTGCAAATATTAGTCACAGACACTTAGTGCTAGATTATCTGTTGGTGATTGTTCTTACAGCTGCTTATATAAGGGCCCTGGGTTTTGGCAAAGGTTTTATGCCGGTTGTTCTTCCTGATGCACTTTTATGTGGGATTGGGACCCGTACTAAGGGTGCATAATGTAGGGGCATCGTCTGGGACACAAACTGCCTTTCCACATGTCAGTCAACAAGCCGACATACCACTGAGCCACTTAACAAAATTGTGATCATTGTGCTTGGCTAGCATTATATTCTATAATCTTCATCTCTGAAAATATACAAGTCAATATACAAGGCGGCGGCGCGGTGGTGTAGTGGTTAGCACTGTCGCCTTGCACCTCCAGGGTCTGGGTTCGATTCCCCGGCCAGGCTCGATTCCCGTCTCTGTGTGCATGGAGTTTGCATGTTCTCCCCGTGCTTGGTGGGTTTCCTCCGGGTACTCCGGTTTCCTCCCACAGTCCAAAGATATGCAGGTTAGGCTAATTGGCGTTCCTAAATTGCCCGTAGTGTGTGATTGGGTGTGTGAGTGTGTGTATGTGTGTGCCCTGCGATGGATACCCCGCCTAGTGCCCGAAGTCTCCTGGGATAGGCTCCAGGTCCCCCACGACCCTGAACACAGGATTAAGCGGTATAGAAAATTAATGAATGAATATACAAGGCAAGGTTTTTACAAGGTAATCATTAACTTGCAGCCTAACTTTATAGAACTTTACTACAGAAGTTTGCAAAACATACATATCAGCTAATAAAGATGCAGTATACCCATAATTGTTTTAAAAAACCTTCTCACCATTGCTTTTCCGCAGACTGGCTGAACTAACAGGTAATGAGGAGGATTGGCGCAGTAAGAAGAAATCCAAAGCCAGCGATTTGGTCCAGACGTCCCTTGCCGACCGTTTCAACCAGCTGCAGGACTCCGAGAAAGCCTGGAAGAAAAAGGTAGACACATACACGTACACACAGCAACATATGCTAAAACAGCTGAGGGTCTAAGTTGAAGTCATTTGCTGGAGCTAATGTTACTGTAGAGAAACATTCAGGAATTCCCCAGCAGTAACATTATAGCAATGAGTGGCTTCATACTGCTTTCATTGTGTCAGAAAGAATGAATGCATCGTATGGGGAGACAAAAACACTTCTTGTAAATTTTTTCCCCTTTTTAAAGGATGCTTTTGGAACGGATCAACAGTCAAACATGTTGTATGAAGCCTTTCCGACATACATTATAACGCGTTTTGCAAATCTTGTGTGACGGTTTTTGACAGCTACAAATCAATATTTTTTAACACAACATTGGTTAATAAAATATGTGACCCAAATGATTAGATAACTTCAAGATCCCCAGTTCAATCCTGAGCATGTTTTGCCATATGTGCATGTGTTCTTCTTTTTGTCTGTGTTGGATTCTTCCAGGTTTTTCAGTCTTACTTAAAAACATGCGGATACACTACTGTAGGTGGACTAACCATAGCGTGAATGAGTGAATAGATATGTACTGTACAGTATGTGTTTTGGTGTTTGGTGCGGTGTGATAATCTGAAGACTGGTGTCATATCCAGGGTATATACTGCAAATATATATGTACTGTATAGATCCAATATACTGTAATATTCTACTTTGCTGCATTAGTGTACGTATCACATGCAGTCATGAAGACAGAATGTGTGAAATGACACCGAACCGGCAGCACAGTCTGTTTGTAAGAATGTCAGGATGTTTTGCCCTACAGGCTGCCGTGTGACACGTATACAGACAAAATTATTCTCATATTTTAAGATTTTGGCATACATATTGTACTGTTTAGATCCTTAGCCACCATAAACTTGCTGTGATTTGCAAAAACCAATGCTGTGTGATCAGTCTTTTTGTTCAGACTCTTTGTTCTGTCTCTGCAGGTCACTGCTTTTGTAGCTTAAGTGGACAAGATGACTCTCATTGCCAATCTTAACAGCATATCTTTAAGCACTTATCACTTCAGACTCATTTGTGACTCTGGAATGTCCTTAATGTTAGTGGATTTTCCTTCAGTAATCTTGGCAGTAAGACCTGGCTCTGTGCTGCATACTGAGCCCCATGCTGAGGCTCAACGACTGTGTATCTTTTGATAGAAGAGTCTCTAGATAGCATTGTTTAGTCACGGGGAATGGACTATATGTTAAAACTGGCATTTCTATCTGGTATAACTAGCTCTAGCATGGTTACATCATTTGTATGTATTCCTTAGGATCTTTATACTGGGTAAAGTTTGTAGAGTGTGCACTAGTTTTTAAGCCTGTTTTTAAGTATGTTTTAAGTTTGTTGCTTATAAGACATTAGAATCAAGGCAAATTTGTGTAGTGGAGTAACGAAAAGGTCGGCCTCATTTACAAACTGGACACAAATACATTTATTCATATATTTTTTGTAGGAGAGCTTACACAAATAATTTTGGTCCTTATGAAAATCCAGTCTGTTTAGGAACAAATGTACAAGATATATACATGCAGATACATACTGTATATGGACATAATATATACCTAGACTGATAGTTTTCTCACAAGGTATGGATACTGTAGGTCTAAAACCCAGTCATTAATCACTTTCTGTAAATTAAGACTTTCTATAGATGCAGGCAAAACTAGCCATTGGTTTTAGACATACAGCGGTGAGTTTCCTATTGTTTTGTATGAAACAGATTTTCTCATAGGAAATATTGTAAATGCAGATAATCCATTCCAGCCACCCAAAAATATTACCAATATTACCATTTTCCAACATTATAATTTTGCATAAAAAATAAATAAAAAAAAGTTAATTCATTCATTCATCTTCTATATCGCTTTATCCTGTATTTAGGGTCGCGGGGGACCTGAAGCCTATCCCAGGAGACTCAGGGCACGAGGCAGGGTACACCCTGGACAGCGTGCCAATCCATCGCAGAGATATAAATGAAGTAAAATATGAAATATTTCGGCATTATAATCGGCACTAAACCTCACATATCCTTAATTTATTATTCCTCTTGGTACCGGCTGCTTTAAAAACAAAACTGACAGTGTCTCCCTTTTCTTCTTGCTACTGTCCCTGCTAACATTCTTGGTACCCATAGTGCTACAGTATGTCTTCACTAAATGGTTACACAAAATGCAAATAAAAACTCATAAAAAATGTTTTTAAGTCGTTTGGCTCCTGGACGTAGACGGAAATTAGCTGACGTTTGGTTCAGCTTGGATCGTTTGGTCGTAAATGCCGAGGGATGATTTTTTGCAAAATTTTAGTTAAGGTGGAAATTGTTAAGGTGGATTGTCCATATGCCGATGTACCACTGTATTAGTTAAAGGAGGAAGGGTTATTGCGTGTCTGTGGTCACCGAGGAGCTGCAGTGGCTGAGCTGCATTATTGAAACTCTTCAGATATTATTTTTCACCTCCTAATAACAATTTGATCATTTTCACCCCTAAACTTTGCCTTTTTGTGGAGTTTTGTGGATATCACTAAATATAAATCTGGCATGCTATGCACATTTGTTTGTAGTTTAAGGGTGATTGTCATTTGTCAATGTATTCCCGTGAGGATGAAGAAAATCAGCCAAAACTTGCTGAAAACCAGCCATTAGTGACACTTTTGCACTTATTCAGATTTGCACATCTGTTAGGATTGTTTTTTCCCCTTGGTTAAGCAAAAGAAACAATTTAGACCAATCTTGTGCATGTTGTGTCTATAGACCTAATGGATGGAGACATGGCTGATCGAGTTATAGCAAGAACATATGTATTTGTATAATATGAGCTTCTCGTGGATAAGCATCAGGCGCTATCGTCGAACAAGACTGGACTGTGTAAACCTGCTCTACAATTCAGATACTTCCTCTAAAACAGATGTTGTCTTTTTGCCATGGAGGGAGACGTACAACTTTACATTCAGACATAACAGAATGTCGTCACTGTTTGGTGTGATGAAATGTGAAGAAAAAAAAAAGGAGGCACCATTTTTTACTGCTTGACACAATTTTATATGATTTGCTTCATACCAAAAGATTTACTGAAATGATGTATCATGATTCTGAAGTCTAGTCCCTTAGGAGGTATTAAGTTGCAGCTTTAAACATGAATCAGATAATTGGAAAATAGTCAAAGTCGAGGAGGTCTGAGCCACATGTCTCCACAATCGTTCTTCCACTTTAGATTAATCAGAGAAAAATCTGTCTTCTTTATTTCGTTCTCACACTCCCTCAGTGGAAGG
The DNA here is from genome assembly GCA_030522415.1 of Channallabes apus. Taxonomy (NCBI): domain Eukaryota; kingdom Metazoa; phylum Chordata; class Actinopteri; order Siluriformes; family Clariidae; genus Channallabes; species Channallabes apus. The sequence goes on from CM060104.1 coordinate 50,829,778, forward strand.
TCTCTGGAGAGGAATTTGACAAGTGTCAGCTCAGCTAAAACAGGGCCGAGTGAAAGCCCAGAGGTAACACAATTTCATGAGAATCAGCTCCAGAACCATAACAATGACCTCAGTGCAGCCTTGATATCCACGTGCACCTGCCGCTGAGCTCTTCCACACTGCGGACTGATTTACTTTTCTTACAAGCTATTGAGGATTACTCATAGTTATTCATGTAAAAATGTCACGTAGTTTCTTTACTGTGGTTTTTCCTTTCTTGCTTTGTTTTGCTGCTCCTCTGACTCACATGTTGTCCTCTTTTATTGCTTCTACAGTCTATATTCTCCTTCCTTCCCTACTTCGGGCTGTCTTCTTCTTCCTATTCTCCCTGTCAGCTTCCGCTTCTGCTTAGCTTAGAGTTCTTTATCATCAGGTGAGTTCTTACCTGTGTATTTGTGATTATATGTTTAGACAGCTTTTCCTTTTTTTTTTTTTTTTTTTTTTTGCATGTCTTTGAGTATGTATTGCATGCCATCTTTTCACTATGTTTTTTTTCATGGATCTGCTTCATGACTGAATTTTAAACTAATCCCAGCACTATTCATACTGTACGGTATAATTTTCTTTCAATACCTCATGCTTAAGGGTTTGGGTCATCCCTGTTTGTTTAGCGAGGTATTGTTTAGGGGATTGGCTGTTGTCCAACACCATTTTTCGGTGCCTCTCATTGAGTATGACTGCACCTCTGGGAATTTAAACGGAATATTGTTCGACTATGGCTCAGCAGGAGTTCTAGGGAAAATTCTGTCTTCCTGTGCGGCTCTGGGGCTCGTTTTTTTTTTCCTTCTTTTTATTTCCCCCCAGTCAGTAACAGCAGATTTCTCAACATAATTGACTCCAGCAACATGACTCTTGACAATAAGTGCTAATGTATGCTTGTTTAGCGCACCCAAACTTCATCAGCTACAATTAATCCCAAAGCTCGAATCGTTAAACAAGAATTTACAAGCTCAGTGCATTTTTTATTTATTTTTTGCCTAGGACACCTGCAATGACTGTATGTTCTAAAGTTCCAGATGTTGAGGTGCATGAGCCGTGTGTTTCTTGAGCTCCGTCTGTTTCTTTCCTGCTCTCTCCTCTGGGTCCGTGCTCACGCTTGCAGGTCGAGGGTAGGTCTCCAGCGGTGTGATTATTATTCCATGCGGACCTTATTTTTGAAAAGCCTGATTCATGATGGTGGTGGCTGACTAATGTTGACAGACTAGTAATTTATTCCTGCTGAGGGACGGTGGTTTATGATGAAGTTTCTTGGGGGAATTGATGTGAATTGAATTGTTTTACGGTTTTCTACTGGGTCACATTCATATACGTCTGGCTTTTCTCACAGAGTCAATATGAAGTAATCTGTTTTACTGTGTGGCTATTAGAGAGCTGACTCGCTCAGTCTCAGTCACTGAAAATTCCCTGGCCTTTATTATGCCAGATGGAAAAGAGTATCGAGAGGTGTTTTTGCACCTCTGAAAATTCTCTGCAAACACAATTTAACCAGTCAGTGTTTCGTAGTGCTAAATGAAAATGACCTCCGGATGATATCCGTTGAATGTTTTCCTGCGTAATGGGTCCAGATGCTGAGATGGTAGGGCTCATAAATTCCTTGGACAGATATTTATTATAGCAAGTCAGTAGTAGGAGCCTGCGTTAGAGAGGAAGAAACAGACAAAGTAAGGGTATTAGAGATAGTGGAGTAGTGTGACTCATAACGAAGAGCAGACCGAGCAGAAACTTTGCATTAATTATAACCGCAGGACGTCTGTTCATTCTCAAGGTACTATTTATTATACTGTAAATCAATCCATGGTAATTAACTTTGATGGCAGAATTTATTTTCAGGACCAGGGCTGTTGTCATGTGCATGTCATGTTTGTGAGCACTCATTAGTTCTGTGATTGAGAGAAATGTCTAACAGCTGAAAGCAGTGTGTGTGTGTGTGTGTGTGTGTGTGTGTGTGTGTGTGTGTGTGTGTGTGTGTGGAAGCCTAGTTCTCAAGGATGTTGTTATTCGCTTTAATGTAAAGTATTTGATGATTTTGGTGAGAGATGTCCAGCTATATTGGATGTTGAGTGTTCTGGCACAGAATTTGGCAACATGTAATAGTGAGAATATTTTGTCTATTCTTCTTTCTGTCGTCCTCTCATCTCGTCTCGAAAGAAATCTTCATCTGAGGTAGAGACGAAAATGTCCCTGTCTCAGCGGATGAAGATCCTGCAAGAGAAGGAAGAGCAGTGGAAAGCCAAAGGGAAAGGAGCTGCCAATGACTCCATACAGTTCTCTGTGGCTGGACGCATGGCCAAGAAAGGTACAAACTCATCCAGATGTTGATATGTTGGCTCTGTTGACGTTGTCCACAGTATCTTCATGATGATTATATGTCCCTGATAGTTTCATGGGGTTGATGGTGGTGCATCTGTTTTTCCAACAGGCCTTGTATCCCCTACTAGAGATGATGTGCCTGTTATTCTCAGCAAGAAAGCAAGCATCAGTACACCAGTCAAGCCTTTAGAAGGTAAAGTTTTGATAAGACCATGCTTATTAATATGAGCTTATTTATCCACTTAGGAATAGTTTGGTTTAAACACAACTACTCATTTATTTCACAGAAAAAAATGTGTTTTAGTGTCATATCCACTTTGGGTTTAAATCTGAATACAGATATAAATATTTGGAACTTTAAGCCCAAAAGGATAATGACATTGCGTTACACGTGTACCTTTTTATTATAAAATATGAAAACATTTAAATTAAACCTAAATTCTGTGAATCTGCTTTGAAACAAATGAATTATCTCCTCCAGGAGACCAAACATAAGTTATAAAGTACGTTACAGCCCATTTTAGGGCATGTTGATTAATGCATCCATGCATGTGATTAATCCACGGATTTTAACGCATTTTACTGTTTTTTAATCAAATTAATCATATGACCAAGTTTGACTCCAATGGATTCCCATAATTGCAGCGCAGTTGCCTATAATGGCACATTAAGGGCGGATAATAAGATGATTGAGGAAACATCAGCAGGTGTGCTGAACTGCAAGTTTCATTATAAAAAGATTTTAGATCCTAGGATCCGGGTTCGAGCCTGCCTTCAGTGGGATGCAACACCCCATACTACCCAGCCATTGAATGCCACTAGAGAGCTTTTAATTTAACATTTTTTAAATGTTAAAGTTTGAGATATTACATAAGTGCATTATCTGTTTCCTCTAACCAGTTTGTTTATTCCAACATTGCACGTTTATAGTACAAGTAAATCTGAGTATTTGAACATTTTGCTTAATCATGATTAATCACAGACTATGACTGTGATTAACGATTACATTTTTTAATTGATTGACAGCACCAATATATATAAATTTGAATTCAATTAAAATTTTTTGCAGAGATCTCCACTCGACCTGATGCTGAGGGCGACAAGAGGCTTGACAAACTGGAGTCGTTTTTAGACAAACTTCACAATAAAGGTTATTTCAGCGTATTTCTGTATTATATTATTACTATAATGTTATATATTAATATTATATTTAATATTATATTATTGTCTTAGGAAATCATTGTAATAAGTGTGTAATCGTGCCTGCAGGTGCGAGCAGCAAACCTTCTACTGTCGAGGTGCTCGAGGAGAAGGAGAAGGAGGTGATGAACCTGGATGACGATGAGACGTTTCAGCGGTTTTACAAGTCCCTGTCCCCCACGACTGAAAGCTCAAATTTGTTTTGGGATGAAGAGGAGGATTTCAGCGCTCTTACGTTCGATTCTCCCAAGTATGCAACATTTTTATTCTTTGAGATATTTTATAGATTTCGTATCTATTAATTTTTTTTCCTCCTCCATCATCTTAAGACTAAGTGGCGGCTTCTCATCCTGGGAGGGTGAAGAATTATGTACTATTCTATATAGTATTATGTACGTCCTTGCATGGGCTTACAGACATACATGACTGACTAGTGCCATTATGATTGATATGTAACAACAACTGTTCATCTGTCCTTCCTGAGAGAAGGGACAATTTCGGTCCTTGGATTCCTGGCCCCGCATGGCAGGGGCACCATCGGCATTTGAGCTTGTGATCCCTGGATAATTGGACGAATGCGTTTCTGTTGTGCGATACGTTTGTAAGCACTGTTTTTTTTGCACAAGTTCTTTATGTTGTTCTCCTCCAGGTTAGCCACATCAGTAGCAGAGCACAGGCGGTCAGTGAGGCCCTCCCGTAACACAAAAGGCTCGAGAAACCCTCTACGTGCCCTGGCAGCTCGAAACGACCTGAGACAGGCTTACACTGAGCAGAGACTTAACATAGCAACCATTGAGGCCAAGAGGATCCAAGTGGAGAGAAGTAAGACTTTAAATCACCTTTCCATCACTGAATACTTTCCACATTAGCTGAAATGAAGTAATTTGAAGCATTTTCTTCAGTAATCATAAATAAATGTTTCTTTACCTCATGCTAACGTCTTCTCAGTGGCCAAACACTCAAGGCTGGCTGGCTGCGCCTTAGCTGGATTGGCAAGTAAAGAAAACTTCAGGAACGTGAACCTGCGAAACGTTAAGTCCACTGAAGTGGTGACCAACAACAGCGCCGTGCCTTTTCACAAGCTCATGCTCATCCACATCAAAGGTGGGTGTCTGTGAGGGCAAAGCTAAAAGACTGGCTGGGAAGGACATAAAGCAAGGGTTTATTACGGTCAACAACATGTAGCCCTTAAAAAAGCTTGCCGTCATTTTGAGAAATTAATAGCTTGTAATAATAGTTATGTGTCCAGGAAACAAGATCAGTTAGATTTTGGGGACTTTGCTATTAGTGATTGGGTGGAATATTGGTATACTGGTATAAATACAGTAAACCATTGTGTTGAGTATTTTTATACATTTTCCACTGTAGTTACATGTGTCATTTAACATTACGTTTTTAATTTATTTATTTTTTTTTTTTTACAAACGTGCGACCTCTGTTATCCCTTTAACTCTGGTTAAAGTGTTCGGCTTGGACTGTTGCGCAAACATCAATGGAAAGTTTGCTCAGTTCCTGTGAATAAAAGCGTAGACGATCATGGCACTGTTTCGAATGCCAGTGTAGTTCCATTAAAACATAAATCAGCTTCCACAGGGTAGAATAGAGCAGCTGGGGCTCTCACAAATCCAAAAACAATGAAAAACAAGAGCCAAGTCTTCAGTGGTAGTATTTAGAGTGATTTATGTTGAACTTTCAATAGAATATTAACCGCAGTAAAGTAAATAAGGTAAATCTGCTTTTTTGTTTTTAAACACCTGTTAAATGGTTTTTAAGGTGCATGAAGGTCTTGTACCTTTTGTTTTCGTAAGGTACAATATGCCTAGGTTTGAATATATGCCTGGAAAATGTTTTTCATTAGACATTTGGTACAAAATTGTTCCTACTAGTTTAATTTTATGTGCACAGTTTAATAGTTTCAGACGTGTTGAGTCTTGACTCATATCTTCATATTTTGATTGCAGAGAACCAGACTTTTTTATTAGTGGTGCTTGCGAAGCGAAGCACTACTATTGTTATCTCACAGGCTTATTTTTAATGTAGTCTTGTGGAATAGCAATTTTTATTATTATTTTTTTTTTTACTTTTTGGCTCTTTTCAGTCCAGTCCAAAAAACATCAAACTTAAGGCATGAACCAGTGAGACACATGTGCAGATTATGACTGATAATCAGGCCGGTGATAAGTATACTGGTAATGCTGAGTGGATGGAACAGATGAGAGGGGAAATGAGGTTGCTGCTGAGGTTATTACATAAACACATAAACACTCACTCATCGTCTATATCGCTCCCAGGAGACTTAGGGCACTCATTCACAGATTACTGGAAATTTGGGAACGCAAGTGGTCTTTAGACTGTGGAAGGAAACTGGAATACTCGCAAAAAAATCATTAAACACAGGGAGAACATGCAAACTCCATGCACACAGAGACGGAAATCGAACCTGGACCCTGGAGATGCAAGGCGGCAATGCTAACCACTACACCACTGTACCGCTAGTACTACCTAGCGGTATAGTATCACTATTACATATACAACCATTTTTTTAAATTGTATTTTTATGCAGTCTGTTACGGTAGAAAATTTTTTCCCATTTCTGTAATTGAATACATATCAATTAATTTACTTTAATATGAAGAAATGAGCGGAGTCTCAAGACTTTTGCACAGTATTGTACTGCATGTTTTGTCTTCCTACAGTACTGCAGAGCCAAATAAGTTGAGACAGATGCAGTCATGCAATCAGCACGACATAAATCATAGATTGGCAAATTCAGTCTTAAGAGCTTTAATAATTTCCATTTGATAGTTCAAGTAAAATTGGCTAGGAAATGACATTTACTCGCTGTTGATACAGCAGGCCTAATGCAGTGGTATTACTACACTTTTCAGTAGTGCAACAAAAACCTTTAACTGGCAACATAAAGACATGACATCAAAATCATTTTAATGCCTTTAACTGGGTAAATTGTGATTAATCATCTTGGAAGTTATGGGGAAAATTGCTGAATTTTGTTTTTAAAAAGCTGCATGACCTTATAGGGTTTTTAAAAGATATGTGTGTGTGTGTGTGTGTGTGTGTGTAGGCCGCAGGCATGTTCAGGTGCGTCTGGTGGAGCCTACATCCCGTTCCCTTAATAGCGGGGACTGTTTTCTACTAATCACTCCAAATCACTGCTTCCTGTGGTGTGGGGAGTTTGCAAACGTTATCGAGAAAGCCAAGGTAACCCACACACACCCTGAATTCACAGTTTTCCTTCTCGGGTTGTTTTCAGTTCTGAGTAGTTTGAAGTGTAGCATGATGCTCATAGTCTCTTTTATTAGTTTCATTGATACATCTCTCCCTGTGAGTCACACCAGAAGCCTCAAGTATGCTTTATATTAGCGCTCACCCGCAATGTGTGTTCAGTGTGTGCTTATGTGTGTTCGTGAAACAGGGCTCAGAGATGGCACAGTATGTCCAGACTAAGAGAGACCTGGGCTGTAAAGCCCCACAGGTCACAGTGCTGGAGGAGAACATCAACACAAACAGCCGCACCGCCAAGGACTTCTGGAATCTTCTTGGAGGAGAAACCGAATACAGAGGTGCTAAGACCGGACATGCACACTCAGACACACAGAGCAAATGTGTGCAGATGGAGCGCAGATGCTGAGTTGAGAACAATCATTACATACTTAGTAAACATGCTCAGCCATACATGTAGAAAGCGCTGGCACGGGATTGTTTTATAAACAATCCACATCAAAGAACAACAACCACAAACAATCAGTTTGACTTTTCTTCTTTTCTAATAAAAAATATTCGTTTTCTAATTCTAATTAAATAAGGAGCTCAGTTAACTACAGTGGAACCTCGAATTACGAGTAACGCGGTTTACGAGTGTTCCGCAAGACGAGCAAAGATTTTAAATAAATTTTGACTTGATAAAACAAGCATTGTCTTGGTTTACAAGCACGGACTATCATGTATCACGCATGTGCGTCTTGTTTTGAGGCCGAGCATGTCATCACAACTGAACGTTTTTTCTCTCTCTTGCACTGCAGAATTGTGGGTAATCGTCTCCCCTGCTGCTTACTCTAGCTTCACACACACACGCACACACACACATACTGACTGCACGCACAAATGGAAACACTTATCTGTCTGGATTTATTTTTTACTTTTTTGAAAGGTAAAGTGCAGGTTAATTTTTTATTTTTTTACTTTATATTTTGTATGAATAATTTTTATGTATTTATTTTTTTGGGCTGTAGAACAAATAATTTAAGTTTCCATTATTTATTATGGGAAAATTAAATTTAGTTTATGAGTGTTTTGGAATATGAGCCCACTTCCGGAAGGAATTATGCTCGTAATCCGAGGTTCCACTGTATTTAGGTCTTCTCAAACTTTTGGTAGAGCACTTTTTTGAATCACAGCATCTTATCTATACATAATGAAACTGTAAAGTTGGTATGTCTGTACATTGAAGATATTTGCGAAAAAATAATTTTGGGAGGGATGGAAGATGAGTAATAGAACACATCAAGATGGTTTTTGGAATTTGTGTTTGTCTGTTTGTTTGTGCACGCATCTGGTTAAACATACATGTCAAACTTAACCAGATTAAGACATCTCTACCATGCTATAGTAAAAAATCCACTAGATTCCACTGTTTCTTTATATAGTTGTATGCATTTTCAATGCTTCATAACAAACTAAAAACTTCCATTTGCTTTGTTTTGTTCTTAGTGAGGAAGAATTCGTCAGTAGGTCTATTGGAAAATGATTCTTTAAATGTGTGCTCTTTTTGAGAGAGAATGTACTAAGTGTGTGAACTCAGCACTGCTTTAATTATGCTGATGTAATCTCTAGCAAGTGTGGAAAGGGCTCAAACCACGAATAGATCCATGATTAATTTCAGACTAAATACAAACTAGAAAACAGGCTTTTGATGCACAATATTGCTCCGTAGAAACCGAACAACACACATAGAGAAGCGTAAACAAATCATGGACTACAGAAGCGGTGAAGACAATGAGGGAACAGACCAACGACAGGGTGTAGGGTAGAGACGAAGAAAAACAAATGCGAATGGCATGAAAAAGCAAAGGCACATGGCAAGCAATAATTCACTCTTTTAGACATGAAAATTGTTAGAGATACCAACATAATCAACATAATCAGAAAAGAAACATTAGTACAGTAAATGGGCAGATTTGCAAGCATAGATTGTATTTTGAGCATTTATTCAGTAACTGCTTTGATTCACATTACATGAGTTTAGACTGAATCAGAAAGTGAAGGGATTTTTCCAAATACTTGTTTATCATTCTTATGTAACAGATGCTGTTGATAGAGATTAGGTTAAAGTTTTGGAATATTGCCTTAAGGAAGTCAGTGTGCTTCTAATGAAGTTCTAATTACGGTAATTTGTGTGTGTGTGTATGTGTAGCTGCTGGGGAACCGGATGAAGATGAATTGTATGAGAGTGGCATTGTGGAGTCAAATGCTATCTACAGGGTGGTGGAAGACAAGCTGGTGCCTTATGAAGAAGCCTGGGCCTCCATTCCCAGTGTGACTCTGCTCAACTCCAAAGAGGTCAAACCTCTCTCTTTCTCTCTCGACACACATTCATTTTCCCTGGTGCCATTGTGTAAAGCTATGGCAGCATGAAAGCCATACATGGAAAGTAATTGGTATTTTGTGTGTTTTTGTCATATGTGTGTGTGTGTGTGTGTGTGTGTGTGTGTGTGTGTGTGTGTGTGTGTGTGTGTGTGTGTGTGAGCCAGGCCTTGGTGTTTGATTTCGGCAGCGAGGTGTACGTATGGACAGGGAAGGATGTGGCTCTGAGTGACAGGAAGGTGGCAGTGCAGCTGGGCAAACAGCTCTGGAGCGGAGCCTATGATTACAGCACCTGCAGAGTCAACCCCCTGGACTCCTCTTCAGCCAATAAGGATCTTTCACTGTGAGTCATACTTCAGCTGGGGTTCATGTTGCAGCATGTGATCCAACTGTGACAAAACTTGTTCAAATCCATGATTACTACTTACACGTTCACATCCACTAAACATCATGTCCATGCATGGAACTCATGGCGTTTATAGAGTCATTGGGACAGTAAGATATTAAATATCTTTGGGGATAGATCACAAATTCAGGCTTGGGAACGTCTGGAGAGCAGATTTATATAAAAAGCATGTGTCATCACTTTCCCTATTATTTTACTGATAAATTGATGCCCCCATCTGGTGACTCCTGGAATAACATCAAGCAGTGGATGGTTAAATGGTTTTTCCAGCCTTGTTGTTTCTCTTGTGTGTCCGTAGACAAGGTGAGGGCAGGCCAAACTGGGCTCTGTTCGGGAGGCTTTCAGAGCATAACGAGACAGCCCTGTTCAGGGAGAAGTTTCTGGACTGGGCCGAGCGTAAACCGAACAAAGAAGAGCTAGGAACAGAGGAGGTTAAGGTGGGAGTTAATAAGAATTGCACATGCCATTACAGTCTATCTAATCTAATACTAAAATACCTAAGTGATTTTATTATCACTGTAAATTCTGTTTAGTTCACTGACCAGGTTAGAAACGGTGACAGAAATGTATAGTACAGTTACTTACAGTATGTGATGAGTGTGTGATGTAGAATCTGTGCTTCTTGTGTTTATGTGCAGAGTCCAATATACCAACACTTGCCTCCCACTCCGGACTCGGACCTGAAGCCGTGTGACGTAAAGGCTCTGCTGGATGGAGGAGACAGTACTTTGAAGATGCCCTTAGAGGGTGTGGATCTTCATAGAGGTTATGGATTGGTCAGTACAGAAGACGGACGTCAGGCTCAGTTAGCCACTCTGGCAGTAGACGCCTGGCACATCCGTGAGTTCGATGATTTTGAGATCCCGGCCGAGAGCGTGGGTCAGCTGCACGAGGGGGACACGTACGTCATCCGCTGGAAGTACTCCATCACCACTGTGGGTGAGTGAGACATGATGGATACTGACGTCCGGTCTCATATTAGAGGCACTTGCATAGAAAACTGCATAGTAATGCTGTTCTGTGTGTGTGTGTGTAAAAGTGGGTAAAAGACAGAAGCCTGGTGAGCTGAGTGCCATAGGGCCTGGCAGAGAGCGCATCGCTTGTTTCTTCTGGCAGGGTCGTCAGTCAAGCGTGAGCGGGCGGGGCACGTCGGCTCTCATGACGGTGGAGCTGGGAAATCAGCGTGGGGCACAGATCCTCGTCACACAGGGCAAAGAGCCACCCTGCTTCCTCCAGCTCTTCAGCGGAGGACTAATCGTCCACCGAGGCTCCAGAGAGGACAGTGCCAAAAACACAGGTACTGTCCTGTTTGAATTGAATTAAATCTGGTGTTTGGTCAAAAAAAAAGTAAAAAGAGAATGAGAAATGTTTCCCATATTGGATTCCTTGGCTGGAAAGTTCCTGCATCTACGGTCTCATTTCTGTTGCCAGGCACTTTCTGTATCAGAGTGTTTGCGACTGAGGACTCGTATGTTGTACAGGTTTTGCTTGAGGTAATGGATGATATTAACAAGGGCTAAAGTGGAGCTTAAGATGAAGTCTTCCCCCCCCAGACCAATTATTTTATAACTCCAGTTAGTTAATGAGCTAGGTGTAGAGTTGACATGTATAGTAAATACCAGCATCAAATAAGATTTTATCTCTAAGTCTAATACCAGGAATTTTGATGACCAATTGAACGACTCTTATCTCCTGTTTGGACAGTGAGTCAGCCTGAGGTCCACACACAGAGGCTTGTGTGTACAGACTTTGTAATAGCGTAGCCTGCCACGGGAAATCACTCAGTATAAACAGTACTTAAGGGAAAGATGTTTGGATTAGGATTGGGTTGTAATTTGTGTATGGATATTCATAGCCCGTGTCTTTTTTTTTTAAATAAAAAGTCTGAAGTATGGTATAAAGATGTCGAAAAGTCATTTATCAAATGAAATTCTTGTTTAATCTTTTTACAACCCTGTGTGTGTCAGGTGGCTGGAGGCTGTTTTGTTTACGTGGGGAAGCAGCGGTGGAGGCGTCTCTTCTGGAGGTGGAGTGCTGCAGCGCTAGCCTGCGGTCTCGTGCCTGTCTCCTACTGTTGGGCGTACACCAGAGACAGCTGTACGTGTGGCACGGGTGCAAGGCTCAGCCGACGGCCCACGAGGTGGCCAAGAAGGCCGTGGAGCGCCTCACACACACGTGAGTCATCATCATATGTTACATCACACACTCATTAAGTCATTTTAATAACTTTTATCAGAGTCTGTGTGTGTGTGTGTGTGTGTTGTAGCTGTCCTCCAGAGCTCGGGTTAAACAGTAACACTAATCTCAAAGTGCAGGAGATAGAAGAAGGCACCGAGCCACAGGGGTTCTGGGATGCACTTGGCCAGCAGGACAGGAAAGCTTATGACTGCATGCTGCAAGGTATAGTTATCTTATTAAAAACTTTTGCAGCCTGGGATTTTCTTTTTAGTCTGTTCTAAATGTCAGTAACATAGATTTATGTTTTTGTTTAATCAGTTTGTTTTTTCCCCCTGAGAGCATTGTATCACTACCATCACTACTCAAACGGTCATAAAGCAAACCCTAATTCTACAAATGAGAGTATTGAGTTCTGTTTGCTGTGTGTGTGCATGTGTGTGTGTACGCGCATGTGTGCATGTGTGTGTCTAGATCCAGGAAAATACAACTTCACACCTCGGCTTTACCGCCTCAGCGCCAGTTCTGGAACCTTCGAAGGGGAGGAACTACTGAGTCCTTCCCGAGTGACAGGCACTGTGATGGCGATGCCTTTCCTGCAGGAGAACCTTTACTCTGCACCTCAACCAGGTGCCTATACATCACTTTGAATAACACTTTGGGAATAACATAGGTGCCAACTTAGAGATTTTGGAAAAGATTCCTGGAACTACTACAGAAGCCAGAATTTAAAATGATCCTTGGTTTCCCTTCTTGTCCCAATGCCTAACGTTTCTAATAAAAATTTCCTGTGGTTAAAATAATTAATGGATGGATTTGGCAATGAGTATCTGTGAACCATTCTGAAACTAAGTGTATAAAAACAGTCCGCTTCCTGTAGTCTAGATTTCTTTAAACAGCTTCTGTGACCCTGTTCTCGAAGCAAGGTCCATGAAGACATGTTAATTTGTTAAGGCTGGAATGGCCTTCAAAGAGCTCTGACCGTAATAAACCCCACTGAACACATTTGGAGCTCTGACTGCACCCTAAGACTCCAGGGCCCGTATTCACAAAGTTTCTTAGAATTCTCTCAGAGAGCTCCTATCTTAGCTTAAAAAGTCCTAGCTGGGAGTCTTAAACTAAAAGTGATTTAGAAAACGTCTTAGAGCAACTCTGAGGAAGGAAAGTACAAAAACATTTATCTTAGTGAGGAGGTGTGGTTGACCCCGTTGCTAGGGATGATGCAGCAATTCAAGGACTGTGATTGGTTGATAAAAAATAACCTCTGACCTGTAAAGGTCTTGAAATGTGCTCTTTGTGAAAATAGAATATATGATAATAGAACAGACAGTGAAATCAAAATGTTTGTACATAAAGAAATTATATAATCATGACTACAGGCTACTTTATGCAAAGCTTCTGTTATAGGCTAAATTATAATCTTAAAGATAATTAAACCGCCAAATGTATACTACATTTAAGTTCTTACATTTATTTATCATAATGATTTGATTACTTTTAATCTATTTTAGATTGATGGGAGCAAAATAGCTCAGCTTTTACTAATTTACATGATTCCAGGTCTATTTACAGTAAGTTGCTTTTTTGGATGGTATGTAGCCAACAATCCAAGAGAGATGGAAGGAAGTAAAACAAGAAAACCAAATTGGACAGTAGAGCAGTGTTTACTTTTAGCTTTACGTTCAGTGTTTGGAGAATATTTCATCTTTCCGCCATTTTCTCCTCTGCTATAGAAACTCTTAAGCCTCTTAAAAGTCCTCCTCTCTACTCTTAACTATTTTTACCTCATCTTTATCTTTACGAAGATTTAATCCTAAATTTAAGGGGAAATTCTAAGAAAATTTTATAATTCTAAGAATTTTCTTAGAATGTCGTCACTAGGAGCAACTTTTAGGCTTAAGAAGCTTTGTGAATACGGGCCCAGGTGTTCACAAACTTTTGGCCTTGTAGTGTATTCCGGGTTCATAACCTATTCGTGTGTCATTTGCAGTACTGACACTTGAAAAACACCCAAGCGTAGTAGGCATGGCAGGTATTCATCGTGTATGAATAAGCATTTAATCCATGCTTCAGTCTTTTAGCTTGTCTGACTCACACACGCCTTAATGCTTAGTGTCGTCGGCTTATCTTTTACGTTTACCAATTTTATTTACTCTCTCCCTCTCTCTCTCTCTGTAGCACTGTTTCTGCTGGATAACCGGATGGAGGTGTATCTGTGGCACGGCCAGCAGCCAGAGGATGCAGAGTGCACAGGCTCCGCTAAGATCCGATGGGACAACGAAAGAAAGTGCGCCATGGAAACTACACTGCAGTACTGCAAAGGTCAGATGTCTTGGAAAAGCTGTACTTCATCCTTACATATACCTGTCCTTATTAGATGCTTAAATAATAGCAGTTTCAGACTTGGGGATGTACAGTTTTTTTTTTTTTTTTTTTTCCATTTTCTATTTCCACCATCATCCACCATGTGAAAAAAAAATAGCATGGATTAACATACAAAGGATCCATGTCAGTCCTATATAGTGATCACTGAATATAGCAATTCTTTTTAATCATACACTACATTACACTCTCCAATACTATCTATCCGACCGCTCTATACCGCGTATCCTAAGTAGCTTATCCCAGGTAACTTACTGTAGGACACAAGGTGGGACCCATCACAGGCAGCAAGCACAAACAGTACTCACTCATACACTACAGACAATTTGGAAAATGCCAATCAGGCTACATTGCATGCCTTAGAATTGTGGGAGGAAACTGGAGTACCCAGACGGAACCCACCAAGCACAGGGAGAACATGAGATTCGAACCCTCAACCCTCTGAGTGTGAGGCAACAGTGCTAACCAACTGAGGTTAAGTCACCAAGTCACCATGCTGCCACAGTTTTTTTTTCCTATGAGCTATAAAGTAACTGTACTAACTAATAATGTGCCTAATAAGACTTTCCAAGGCCGTTATTCCTCTAATCAGTCTGAGGAGAAATCTGAACGGATGTCACCATCTTAGTTCACTGTTTTCCTTTGTGTGTACTCCAGTTAAACTAAACAAATTGATGCATTATGGATATTTCGTGGCCACTAGGGTACATTGTTTGTGCACTACTTATCACATTGCATTATCGGATTAAATGAGTGCACTGGGCATTCTGCATTATGTTCTCTGGCAGACCCAGGAAGTACTGCACTGAATACTGAATAGAGTTTCAGACCCAACTTCTTTTTGTATCTGATTGGGTCTTTGTTCAGCCAGCTTACATTTGTAACAACAAACTGACATTACTGCCAAAATGACTCGCGCAAACAAGAAAAATATACATTGCAACCAAACTGGCTAATTTCATGAATAAAAGCCCCACATGAATAGAAAACAGTTGTCTGTCTGTCTTTTTGAGAAACAACGCAGCTAGCCACAACCCTGCACAAGTACAGTTATTTCCTCGTATTAATTTTGAGCAGGTGCCACAAACCATATACTGTTCAGCACTGAACTAGTAGCTGATAGTGGTTTCCGTTTTCTGGTGCTGAAAGTGTGAGTGGATGATACTATGACTACTGTATGTTACCATGTTCTGCTTTATTAATGACAGTATCTGTGTGTATGTTTTCAGCAAAGAACTCCAGGCGATCCCCGCCCGCCTATCTCATCTTGGCTGGAGCTGAGCCCCTCACGTTCACTAACATCTTCCCGTACTGGGAGAAAGATCCCAGCATCAGGTTGAAGGTAAACCAGTACACCATGACATGACTGTACACACTTGACCTCACGTGACCTCATATCTGTAGTATAATTGCAACACTACAAATCATTGTATATTTATTTTATATGGTTGTTTATGTAATGTCTGTGCATGTGTGTGTGCATGTGTGTGTGCTGATACAGGGTACGAGAAACAAGGTGATCCTGGTAGAGGACGCTCTGACTAAGCTGAGTAAGAATCAGTACTCTCTGGAGGAGCTGACCAACCGACCGCTGCCTGAGGGAGTGGACCCTCTGCACATTGAGCTCTACCTGTCTGACAAAGACTTCCAGGTACACACATCTCTATTTGCACATTTTTTTGCAGCTTTAACCTTTAGGAGCAAGTTTGATGTTAAATTTGGCAAAAAAAACAAAATCTTCTTTAATTAGGTTTAGGTCTGGCACATATATACAGAGTCAGACCCAAAAAATGTATACACACTTCAGGAAAGGAAAAATAGTATGATGTACATTATATTAATAAAAATATTAATAATATTATCGTATTATTATTCAGTTAAATTCAATTTTATTTGTATAGTGCTTTTAACAGTTGTCATTGTCGCAAAGCAGCTCTACACAATCAAAATGATGGAAGTTTGTATAAGATGTGAATGTGTATGAATCAAAATGATCAGATTATCATAATATAATCATATATATCAACATAAAAGATATATCAATATCAGTTTTGTTTTTAAAGCAACAAGCTTTATGTACAAGCTTACATTTTGTTATGGGTAATACAAGTGATTGTTTTAAGGAGATGGTGATTTTTTATGATTTCTTCCAGCTTTCTATTCTAAAACATGTTTGTTCTTGTTACTCATTAAGAAAATTAAGTGCATTCAAGCCGTATACTGTAGATACGCACGTTTGCAGTTCTGCAGTCTCATAGTGTTACATATGGAGTTTGTGCCAAGAGGAAGTTTAATGTCTATTTCTTTCATATTATATGCAAAAAGATATTATATAAAAAAAATATTGGTACATGGAACGGCTGGCTAGCTCGCTTTCATAATGAAATAAATTGTAATGCTGAGGTACCATTTTATATATACCCATATACAGTAAGGATAGGTTTTAAAACTGAATTGTAGGATTAAAGTGGATGTGTTTTCTGGCTGATGTATGGAATAAAATTTTTTATTTATTTATTTATTTATTTATTTTTTGCAGACGGCCCTGGAGATGACACGAGAAGAGTTCAGTGCTCTCCCCAACTGGAAACAGCTCAACATAAAAAAGGGCAAAGGCCTCTTTTAGATTTGTATTGGAGTATTCTTAAAAGGAAGGATGGATCCGTTTCGTGTTTATCTGTAAAACCAGTCCATGTATAGTACCAAATGTACAGTGTGAACTTTTTTAAACAATGAACTGACCTGGCAGTTTTGTAGAGAACTTTTCTATAATGCAGACTATTGTAGCAAAGTAGCTTTATACATGAGTTAAATAAACTTTCTATATACACTAAAAATGCTAAACAAGCTAGGCATGTTATGTATATGCCACTTATACCAACTTTTTTGGACTAATTATGTACAAGCTTACATTTTGTTGAGTAATACAAGTGATTGTTTTAAGGAGATGGTGATTTTTAATGGTTAGCTTCCTCAAGCTTCCGACGTTCTATTCTTGCTCTTATTACTCAGTGCATTCAAGCCGTATACTGTAGATACGCACGTGTGCAGATCTGCAGTCTTACAGTGTTACATATGGAGTCTGGGCTCTAATACTGTGGGTTTCCAGTATATACTACTTATATTCATGCAATAGCTTGTTTTATGTAATTGAATATAATATGGAGTTTATGGAATTCTACTCAGTGTGAGCTTTGTGTGTTTACTAAAATTGTACAATTCCTGCTTTAACCACTAGGTGTCGGGCTTGCTCACTTTAAAGAGACTACTAGGTCATTAAAGCCAACAGTTTACAGGAGTAACCATATGTTACTGTATACTAAAGGCTTGCTTTGTGTTTAGTGTGAATCTGTAATATAAACATGTGAGGAATGAATGAGTTACGGTTGCTGACGTTGCTTCAACTGTGTAAACAGCAGTAAACAGTCTGATTTATGTCAATGGGGTGCAAACCTTTTTTTTTTTTATATATATAACTTTTATTTCTAACCATGTTACAGAGATCATTTGAGTATAGCAGTGCTAAATATGGCCAAAAATGTATACACACTTCAAGGGAAAAAAAAAACTAAATTAATTGAACATGTACATACTGTATAGGGCTTATACAGAGTCAGGCAAAAAAAAATTTATACACACTTCAGAAAAAACGAAAGATATATACTATCATGTTATTATAATAATATTGGCATATGAAGATATTATAAAGTAATAATGAATTACTTCATAATAATATTATCATATATATCATTTGACAATATTATTATAATATTGTGATAGTATACATCATGCTTTTTTCGGAAGTGTGTATAAATTTTTTTTGGCTAACTCCTTATAAGCCCTATACAGTATGTACTGTACATGTTCATATCTACTATGAGTAATACCTAAAATAATAACAAAAACACACTCACATGTAAAGGTTAGGCTTGCCTATTGATGCTCAGACATTATCCTGCCATAAAGATTTTCCAGAGTCAATTAGACTGTAATCTGGTACAAGAGACTCATCGTTGTGTGGGAAGACATAATTAGTGAAGTCTGGAAAGCTGAATTGCGATTAGAGTGTGATTGCCTTTAGAGAAATGGGCGAGTCTGTAATGAACGCTGTAGTATAAAGGAGAATGAAGATCACACGAGGCGAGGTGAGGAAGTCCGGAATAATCGGATAACACGGTGACACAAAGTGTGACGGTGATCCATCGGTGGCTTCATTGTTTCTCGGTCATCTCTTCTTCTGTCTGTCCTACCCTTCATATGCTTCCATTCATCATATTTAATCAGAGCAGTCCATTATCTGCTTTTTTCCAGGTTATCCGATTTGCTGTGCACATCTGCTCAGCAGCTGGGTTTCCCTGGAGAACCCACTGGAATCCTCTTGTCCCTTTGCTTTAATTCTCTCTCTCTTACACACATACAAAGGTGAAATGATCACTGCAGCAGATGGCAGGGCATTAGGCTACCTTGGCTCGTAAAATAACAGTCTGCAAGATTAACACTTGCATTAATCTGTTTATTTCACCACTTTGTAGAATGCCATTCAGGTAGATTGACTCAGGCTTGAACTCACAGGGGAATCACAATTGGACATAAGAGACTCTTTAATGCTCGCAATTTTGTCTCTTACAGCACCACCAGCAGATTACAATGTCTAAAGCTTGCTCTTATTATTATTATTATTATATTAATAAGAGACTACATTGAGGTCGACAAAAGTGAGTTTCAAAGTTTTTATTTCTCACCTGTGTTCTTATCCAAAGACTCCTTGTCCATCACAAGCTATTAGCTGCATTTTTTGTACCTGTAGTTTGAGTGGCATTAATAGCTTTTTGCTTGACAGTGCACTCAAGGCTAAACACGAGAACAAAAGAAAGCTGTGCTCTGTTCCAGAAAATCTGCGTCAAGCAGTCTGCATTTAGGAGAAAATAAAACGAGCAAAACAAATGATGGCATGTTTTCATCTTGTCTGTAGAAAGGCCTTGCTTTGCAGCCATTGAATAAAGCCAACACGAGCGTCATTTCAAGGCTAAACAAAAAGTTGGAGATCCTTGAAGCGCTAATCAGAAGTAGAGAAGTGGCTGCAGGTATGTGTTCAGTTGGGAGGGAACGTCAGTTATTAAAAAGCGCAGAATTGCAGTGAATCAGAGCTGCAGCAGCCTTGAGACTGGAGTGTTTGTGTAGGAGAGAGGGAGTATTTTTGAGCACATAATCAGGATAAAAGAGAGGAATCAATGCATCTAATGGGTGATGGTAAAAGTGTGTGTGATGGTAATTATTATTATTATTACTATTATTATGATTACAGCTTTTGACTACTCCACAGTTCCACAAGGAAAGCTCGCATAATGATATGTTGTTGGATTTGACAATACCAGCATGAGATTGCAGTATCTGAAGGCTGCATGAGTAGGACTGACTAATATTGCAGGGACAACAGTGCTTGTGCAGCGGAGGAGGTGGTTTACACACTGGAACAAAAGCAGCATATAAGTTCAGCTGGGATTACAGTTGTTGTTTTTTTTTTTTTTTTTTTTCCTGTTCACGGATCATAGCAGGAGCCTCAAATAGTGTCTGAACCTCTATGATCTCCATATCCCTCCTGCTATTCAAGGTGTATTCCCCTAGTTACCCCTAGATCCTACCACGGGACCTCTACAGAAGACTGGACAGATGATATCTGATTTCATGTGTTTGTCTGATGTCTGTCTGTCTTTATGGGATTGCTATGGGTTTGTTTGTGCTTTTTCCAGACTGCTTTTGAGAGCTTTTAACCGTATGGTTAAACATTTCATCAGTCTTCTGATGAAATGTTCAGTAGCTGGCTACACTACATACAGAATCTGTAAGAATTAGAATAGTTTGTAACACTGACTCAATAACAAACAGCTCCAGTGCAACCAATATGTACTGCATAATGTATGAAAATTACAATATTCCTGAAAGTTCAATTCATTTATGGACTGTATTAATGCAACTTGATACCTACATGACATGTGTTAAAGGGGACTTATTATGCAAAAATCAGCTCTGCTTTTCTGTGGTTGAGCATGGTTCAGCCGCAGCTCATTTACAATACATGCATGCTAAATCAGCGAGTCTGAAAGAGGAATCAAACAGAAAAAGTTTGATGTATGAAAAAATCTGCTGCAATAGCACACACAATGGGGGAGCTCTGAGACCTGTGTTAACTTGTTAAAGAAATGATCAAATACTGGACCTTTAAAAGGAATGGGTCATGAAACAGACAGATGGATAAAAATGCATTTTTTCTTTGGTTTTACTATAAATATTGTATCAGACAAAGCAAAAAATTAAACAAAAATGTGAAATAGGCATACATAATTAAGAAATCTGGCAGACACACGTCAACTCATTCATTTATGGTTAGCTGCAACAATCAACGATTTAATGCCAATGTTCATGTCTAATGGACTATGATGTTTGCAGATGACATTGTGCTTTGTAGTGAGAGCAGGGAACAGGTGGAGGAAAATTTGGGGAGGTGGAGGTACTGTACGCTCTGGAAAGCAGAGGAATGAAGGTTAGCCGCAGCAAGACGGAATACATGTGTGTGAATGAGAGGGACCCAAGAGGAACAGTGAGGCTACAGGGAGCAGAGGTAAAGAAGGTGCAGGACTTTAAGTACTTAGGGTCAACGGCCGAGAGCAACGGAGAGTGTTCAAAGGAGGTGACGAGACGAGTACAGGCAGGTTGGAATGGGTGGAGAAAAGTGTCAGGTGTGTTGTGCGATAAAAGAGTATCAGCGAGAATGAAAGGAAAGGTGTACAGGACAGTGGTGAGACCAGCGTTGCTCTACGGCTTAGAGACAGTGGCACTGAAGAAAAGACAGGAGGCAGAGTTGGAGGTAGCAGAGCTGAAGATGTTGAGGTTCTCTTTGGGAGTGACAAGGATGGATAGGATCAAGAATGAGTTCATCAGAGGGACAACCCATGTTAGATGTTTCGGAGATAAAGTCAGAGAGGCCAGATTGAGGTGGTTTGGACATGTTCAGAGGAGAGAGTGTGAATATATCGGTAGAAGGATGCTGAGGTTGGAACTGCCAGGCAGGAGGTCTAGAGGAAGACCAAAGAGGAGATTTATGGATGCAGGGAGAGAGGACATGAAGTTAGTTGGTGTGAGAGAAGAAGATGCAGAGGATAGGGTTAGATGGAGGCAGATGATTCGCTGTGGCGACCCCTGAAAGGGAACAGCCGAAAGACAAAGAAGAGGAGGTCATGTCTGTAAGATTCTTGCACCCTACAAGCACACATGCACACACTCTACTGGTAATTTGGAAATGCCAAAAAACCTACGCTTTGGACCATTTGGGGAAACCAGATATCCTGGAGGAAAAACCCACCAAACACCATGATAATACACTGATAATCATTTTGTTTAACCCTGGAGCACCCATGGGGTCATATTTGACCCAGACCTTTACTTCATCGTCATATTCATACCACACACCAAAGTAAAGATTTCTTTTTGCATTATAACCCAGTGTGCCCTATATGAACCCATAACACTGACATTTAGTGGTAACTGACTGAACTAACCTGATTTTTTTCACATCAAACATGGCTGCTACTGTGCTTTTTATTTGGTGATATAAAAGCTGATGCCAGTGTTTTTAGTTCCTGCCTTAGAACAAAATTTTATGTGCATAGTCATTGATGAAAAGTTAAAATCAATAAATATATTTTGAAATGAGAATCTGGTCTTTCCTTACTAAGAAAGAACTCCTGCCTTTATGTCATGAGTGAAAGTTACCAGTTCGTAAAACATACTGGATATCCCAAGGGGTCATATATGACCCATGTCATTACATGTAGTAGGAAAGGGTTAATAAAAAAAACACCTGTTTTAGGGTTGACTGGGTCTGTATCATCATTTCAGCCAAAGGAGATAGATTTCCTATTAGGATAAGGTGGTCTGGGTTTTAAATAGAGAGTAGTGTGATTATAAACAGGTGAGCTGTAGACATGCACATGACAGAATAGCTTTGGTAAAATTACCTTTCACAGCAGAGAACTGTGATAAATATTTCCAGCATTGGTAAAACAATATCTAATTAAAGTAAAGGCACATAGTAGTGTAATGTAATCACATTACAGAATATGTGAATGATGTTGGTCAAAGAAACAGCCAAAAACTACCATGAAAAAACACATGATCATACATATCCGTGCTATTTCTTTACATGTGTGACCTTTTTTTTTTTGTTCAGTCATGTTTGTACAGTATAGTTGGTTAAAAGGTAACAGGAACAGAAATTCATAATTTTCCTTATATTGCCTATAGGTTGTGTGGGAAAAAAGGATATATCACTCTATACTGCACTCTATTAAAGCTCCATTCATGTGAAAGACCCAAAGGAATTTTATTAAATAAAGTTTATTAATGCAATAATTTCAGTTCAGTAATAAAAAAATTACTGAACTGAACATTAGAGATCAACTTCTACAATTAAAAAGTAATGGAAAATTAATATATTGTAAACCGCTAAAATAACAATGAAATCAATGAGGGCCAGTATTGGAAACCACAGGGGGCCGGGGGGATGGGGGGGGGGGATAAAATATAAGGTTAGGAGAAGGTTAACTTCCTAGCTAGTGTTCATTATTTGACATTGCTGCGCCAGGAAGCTTTGTCCTGCGGTGCTCATGAACCTGAGTTACCCCTATCTCTCAAATTCAGTTATGCCATCATATAGTTATGCTCTCTCTCTCTCTCTCTCTCATTCCGGCTGCCTAAGACACACTTCTACTAGTGAGACATGTCTTATCCTCCGGACTCTGATTCATCCTGATGCTTAACTCCTGCTTTGAGCTTCTGCTTTTGTGATTCACCTTCTCCTCTTATGAATGGTCCCAAACAGACACCATAAAGATTCATGCTCTTATTTTCAAATCTCACCCTTTATTCAGTAGATAATCTCTCCTCAATTCTGCAGTATTTGACCTTCCAGAAAGAATAATCATAAAACCATCTTGTTGCTCTTATTCACATTCTGATCATACTGAACCGCCATTTCAACAGTCTTTCTACTGTTTGAGTTTCCTCGTTAATCTAATTACTCTCAAGGTACAGTATGTCACGGTAATGTACATCCAGTTTTCAGAAAAGCTGCTCTTTGAGTCTATTGTCATACAAATAAGGCTGAACTGAATACAGCATTGTTGCAAAAAGTGGAATGGCAAAATATGAAATGGAGGAAATTAAAACAGAAAAGTGAGACAAACAAGAATCCTTTACTGCTTCAGTTGAATTATTTTGGCAATTGGTTTTAAAAGCAAGTTAATAACAATGTAGTTTTTATTACAATATAGCAACAGTATTATCAGCAACGACTCTAAATAATATGCTAAGAACATCAAATCTGCTGCTTGAGTAGATACTTTTAAATTTTTGTAAAGACATTTTAGAAATCCTTTATATTGTGTCCACATCACAGTTTCATTACTTTTAATGAGGATGCTGATTACCAGTATGTGAAGTTGCGGCCAATCCCTGATCACAGCATAGGATTGGAGACCAACTTTTCCAACTTTTTCTTCTGCATCTCCTTCCATGTCTATAGTGCTGTCTATGTCTCTTTGAAAACTGCTCAAGCATGTTCGTAAGACTGTATAAACCAGCCATTAGAGGGAGACAAGCTGGAGACAGAAGAGAACAGAAGTTGAGCGAGACAGTTGAAGGTGAAATCTTTGGGTAGAGCTCTATCACTGCTACACCAATTAGTCGGCTTTAAATCAGGATCCAAAGGCAAAAACCCCCCAAATCTTTCAGGTGTTCCAGCTCCTGTCTTGTGTGTTCTCTCTGTCTTGCTCTCTCTCTCTCTCTCTCTCTCTCACGCCCTCATACACCAGTGCTGTTTCTGGTGGTACATTTGTATTGAGCGTGACCTTAAGCCCATGCTTCTGACAGGAATAGGAGATGACTGATTGATTTCCAAAGCACACAGACGGACACACACTCTCATTCCTCTCTGTTTATTTTGACTCACCTTCTTCTTCGACCCTCCTGCTGTGTTCAACGTCATTTTCACCTGGGCTTTTCATGTCCGTCGTGCACATCACTACATTCGCTTTCATCTTTGCTGCATGATCCTGAGGCTGTATTGATCGAAAACCATGGCTCAGAGTGCTGGAATGTGCTCTCTTTAGTTCTTCTCACATCTAGCCTGCATTTTGGACAGCTTCTCTGCATCTACATTTCAGTCCAATAATTAGCTATTTTCACCTACTGCTATTTTCTATACAATTCATGTTCCAACTATTGAAGAAAAATCTTTAAACACATTATAATGAGTTTCTCACCACCATTGTTATGAATTTACCTCAAGTGGCAATTTTCTTTCTTCCAAATTACTACATAGAAAAACCCATCTGCATCTTCAGCCTCTCTTCCACAGATACTAACATCCTAATGAACAGCGCATGATATATTGAAAATCGTCCTCTTTCATTACCTCCTGTTGCTTAATTTTAATCTCTGCTTCGCTTCAGTCTCATGGCCTACTTCACAAACTTCACCAGTATATCATTGCCTCACTGCCCAAATACAATCTCTAGCTCAATTTACAAATCAGAAAGCATGGTTACTCTACTGTACATCTTCACCTTCCTGTTCCTGGAGAGTGTAATAGACACTTCGGGCAGCTAATTGCATGGACTTTGCTGGACTCTGCTGGGATTACGGCTGAGGGGATGAGATCCTGACGGTGGATTCAGCCAGCATGATTGCACTGCAGAGGAGATGTGCAGAGATGGGCATGCAGGGGGATTTTGGTTGATTTCTGCTGGGTCTGATACTGCAGCGCTGAAGCAGATGTTATTAGCACTTTGTCTAAGCAACTGCTTAGTCAAGTGTGTAGTCTTGGCAAAATGGAACTAATGCTTTTATAGAGATCACTTTTCATTGTCTAATATTACAATACACTTCTTTTATTCTCTTGTCTATTTTTCTTTTTCTTCTTTTGTTCATTCCAGCACATGCATAATCTTATTAAAGCACAGTTTTTTTTGATGTAGTCAATTGATTTCAAACGCTTTCTAATCTCCAGCTTTGTGAGAAGGCACTGTATTCAACATGAAACAGCAGTGTGTAAGGTGGTCGATGTTCCCCTGAAATGAAAGCTTGCTCTGATCATAAGTGATATCCCACAGGAATCACGATGAGCTTGCACAGACTGGCTGCCAGTTCCAGGATGAGGAAAGAGCCTAGATCGCTTAGCGCAACCCCTTATTACCTTGATTACATTTTCTGCAGGCGATCAGGAGAATGTGGAGATGTTTTCACATGCTTTATGGTGTTTGTTAAACATAGGCCGAGTCATTAAACTGGGCTATTTGCATTTTGCAGCAATTGGAGGAAATATTCTGCCTGGTTCAAAGCCGTAATGATCCAGAAGCAGCTTGCGGCAGGACATTTATAGAACCATAAGATAAAGTTATTTTATGTGTGCATGTATATGAACTAGGTCCCTGTGTGCATTGTTTTACTGTCCGTGTATGCCATAAAAGCATGCCATTTCGTCTGGGATTATTTACAGTAGAATAGAAAATAGCAAAATCTTGTAGCTGACATTGCTGAACACACAACTGCTGCATTGTTCAGCATTCCTGTTGGGGAGTGCAGGGTAGTTTTCATCTAGATTTCTGTATTAATCTGCAGTGAAGTGCTATACTGCAAAGATGCTGTGGAAGCAGAATCACTAAAGCGTTCCTCATGGCAGCTAGTGCAGCTCCATAAAGGTAGAACTATGCAGGCTGGCTGACCTTGTACTCATGCAAGCTTTACGTCCTGCCTCAATGGATCTGACTGTAAAGGAGGCGGAACATAATTGCTTACTTGTAAAGCCCCATTTTTTATTCAGCCTATTCATACAGTTACCATGTGTGGTTTAGTCTGTGAAAAGGCTACCACACGAATAATGATAGAAAAAACCTCAGTCACTCACTCATTCATTCACTTACAGATTCAGTCCTTGAAACAGTGCTTACTGTAGAACTAAATTGAAGCACTTGCAAAGGAAAATAGCCCTCATTTTCCATATGTCTCCTGGCATGCTGTCAGTGGAAATTGATGTGCTATGTATTTTTATTTTAGAGAATAACATGGTTCAATCGGAATCAAATTTTATTCATTTTCCCCTCTACTACTGTAATGTCTGTACTACTACATATACAGTCCACTTTACCAGACCACTCCAATATATTTCCTTCTAGCTTTGCTCTTCCTTTGTGCTACTGTGTCAAGATAAAGGCAGCCCTCAGATTGGAGATTCGGTGCTCAGTATCCCTTCTGCTGAATTGTCACAGTTAACACAGTTATCAGGACAAATACACGACAGCCAAATGCCAAACTGACCAACTGTCACTTCTCTAAATCAGTGACTGCGTATATGTTGGACAACATAGCTGCAGCGACTCCAACTGTGTCATTGTGGTGACTGATGATATACCCTGCCAAGCCGGTCCACCCTGAGGTCATAGACAGCATTTGTTAGCGAAAATAATCCATATGCATAATTATGTTGCTAACAGCAAGGTTATGTGTTCAGAATCATTTATAAAACTTATTACAATTTGTGAAATTACTGTTATCTTGCTACTAATTCATTTATGTATGTTAGCTAATGATAAACAACTATCTTGCTAATACCGGCAAAAAAGAAAAGTAAGATAAATATGAAAACATGGCTGACTCATATTAGGTTAAGGGATTGTAATTTGTATGTATGATAAAAAAAAATAAAAAAGATTTTTCTTTTTTAGCTTTTTCAAAATTTTATTTTATTTTTTATATATATATATATATATATATATATATATATATATATATATATATATTTTTTTTTTTTTTTTTTTACCATTTCAGCTTGATAGTTTCCTGTTAGCACTGTACAATTTAATATTTTAAATATTGTGTAAAATGGTACCTCGGCATACGAATTGATTCTGTTCCCAGAGGTGAGTTCTTAAAGCGAAATTTCATTTTGCAAAACCCATTTTCTCATAGTAAATATTAAAAATATTACCAATAATATCAATTTCCAACACTATAATTATATTTCTGCATATAAAATATTTAGAAAAGGCCTCTAAATTAAGTCAAATATGAAATAAATAGACATTAAACCTTAATTTATTATTTTTCTTGGTACCGGCTACCTTAAGAAACAGATAGTGGCTCCCTTTTGTTCTCGCTACCGTCCTTGCCAACATTCTTGGGACCCATGGTGCTATGTCTTCACTAAGCTGTGTATAAAATTTAAAAAAAGAAATAAAATTAAATAAAATAAAATTATTTCCTTTGTTTTGAACTCTTGGATGTACGCACAAATTAGCCACTGTTCGGTTTGGCTTGGTTTGTTCGTTCAGATGCTGAAAACGCTTTGTCGAGACAAATTTCTAGCAAAATTTCAGTTCTTAAGGCAAATCTCATGAGCCAGGGTGTTTGTATGCTGAGGTACCACTGACATAATAGCTAGCTTGCTTAACATTTTACCTACATAAGCTGCCCTCAAGGATCCTTTGTAAGTATTAGCAGTCCATTATGAAACCAGGATTTGGCCGAAGTGAAAACTGCAATGCATAATAAATGTGCAGTCTGTGCAGTAAAGATGGGAGATTTATAGCCATCCATACCATTAATGAACCCACATCATCTTACACGCTGTGCCAAATAAGTGACAAAATGACAACAAAAGTAAATGGGTACTATTAATCAATCATTTTACATTCAGGGTTCGTCGAGCCCCCACCCCCACCCCCAACCCCCTACAACCCCTCCCCACCCGCAAGCATTTTCAAAATGCACAACTCATTCATTATATGCCATATGGCTTTGTCAAAATGCTACTAGATCATCTCCTAAGGTTATACTTGCTGTCAGTTTTAATTTGCTTGTTTTTAACATTGTTATACTGTAAGTATTATAATGCCTTTTAGGCTATATGGAACAACTGATTAAAGTTTAAATCAAACCTTTTCAAAAACACAAACCCTGTAGAATTTCCAATTCTGTTTCAATATTGTAACATCCCTATGAGAATCTATTAAATAAACCGCAGAACATGACTATACCAATACTCAAATACATCAGCTGTCTAACATTAAAAAGCTCACCAAACTGTCAAATGATGTAGAAGCTCCATGTTTGATGGGGATAAAAAGCTATTACATACATAGAAGGGTCTGTTCATCTACAGTACAACATGGAAATCCTCACTGCCAATCAACTCAGCTCATTTAATAATTGGGGAATCATTCAAAAAATATTCTGTGGGACTCAAAAGTCTTATACAGTATTTAGCATCCCTTATAAAATTTAAGAGAGAAATTTAGAGATGTTTGTACACAATATTCTAATTAATTTTAGATCAAGCCCAGCGGGAATAAGAAACACCTTCGTGGTGCAGCTTGGACACATCCTCAGTGATGAACCCAGGGTCACAGGGTGTTTCGGGTCTTTGATCATCAGACACCCTCACCTGAGCGACCCAGCCGGGGATGATCAAACCCTGACTTGTGTCCAAGCAGCGCACTAAGCCATGCGTCGCCCCTTTTGATCCACAGCCACCTAGAGGCTTTCTCCGCTGCCTCGCAGATGTTTCTGGTGGCTTTCCTTTCTTGAGCACCAGTCCTCCACCAGTTCCAGATACTTCACCTTTTTCCGTTCAAAAGCTTCCTCAATCCGGTCTTCCCAGGGGACTGTGAGTTCCAGTAGCACCACTTGCTTTGTGCTCTCCGATGTTAGGACCATGTCTGGTCTGAGTGTTGTGCTGGTAATGTGGTCTGGAAACTTCAGATGCCTCCCCAGGTCCACCTTCAGCTGCCAGTCACCTGCTGTAGATAGCAGACCAGCTGGGCCCTTTGGCTGGGACTGAGGCTTCTCCCCAGCCCTGACGAAAACAATATTTGGTCTTGCTCGGGGCTGATGCTTGCTTTGCTGGATTCCGGTACAGATGGTGTCAGCTACTGCCTTTAGCACCTGGTCGTGGCGCCATCGGTACCTCCCCTCTCCCAGTGCTTTCGGGCAGCAGCTCAAGATGTGCTCCAGCGACCCTCTTGCAGGGCACAAAGGACAAGATGGTGCTTCCACTAGCCCCCAGCAATGCAAATTGGCAGGGCTCGGTAGGACATCATTCACTGACTGGATCAGAAACTTGAGTCTTGCTGGTTCTGACCTCCAAAGTTCTGGCCAGGTGATTTTCCGAGTCTGTGCATGTTCCCAATTGGTCCACGCTCCCTGCTGACGCATAGCCACCATTTTACTCCGCCGCTCCTCTTCCACCTCTGCTCTGACCTCACCCTGAATCATCTGCCGTCTGTCCCTCCCCTGCGCTCTGTCATAGCGCGGCATATTATGACAGTCAAGTCCTGCTCGCCCAATTGCCACAGACCCTACTAGCACACCATGCCGCAACCTTGCCTCTGCCCGCTGGACTGCCTCCTGCGCCCTCCACTTCCTTCCAGTCCTGACCTCTATGCCTGCAGAGGAGACTCTGGTGTCGGATGAGTCTCTGTACAGTAACACCTCCCTAGCTCTTGTTACTTTGAATTCCTCTGTGAAGGCCTGAGAACGGGAGCTGGAGTTTGTTGGTGTGACCATACAGGGCAATGCGGCTCAGGCTCTTCGGCAGGCCCAGCTACCTGCGCAGGAACTGGCTGATGCTTCTCTCCAGGGTCTCCACCGTTGTTATTGGGACCTGGTACATCAACAGTGGCCACAAAAGCCTTGGCAGAATGCCATGCTGATATATCCAGGCTTTAAATTTCCCGGGAAGGCCTGCCCTGTCCACTGCTTCACGCCAGGTTTTCAGCTCTGCGTGCATTGCCTGGATTGCTACTGTGTCTTTCAAAGTCACGTCAAAGAGCTTCCCCAAGCTCTTCACCGGCTTCTCCGTCAATATTTGGAGACCATTCATGTAGAAGCGGAATTTGTCCTCAACTCTCCCCTTCCTCAACACAAGGGACCGGCATTTCGCTGGCTTGAATGTCATTCTCGCCCAAGATGTTAACCTTTCCAGACCTTTAAGGAGCCAGCGACACCCTGGCACTGATGTTGCTGTGACTGTTAAGTCATCCATAAAGGCTCTGATTGGTGGTTGGCGGGTGCCAGATCTGGAGAGAGGCCCTCTGCATTCCACTTCTGCCGCCTTGACAAGCATGGTCATCGCTAGAGCAAACAGCGTCACTGATATGGTACAACCAGTGATGATGCCTTTTTCTAGGCGGTGCCATGCTGATGTTATAGATCCAGATGTAAATCTCACACTAAAACTACTGTAATAGTCCTGTATGAGATCTGTGATCTTCTGCGGAACATAGTGCATCGTCAAGGCTTTTGTCACCAGCTTGTGAGGAATTGATCCGTAGGCATTTGCCAGATCCAACCATATGACTGGCAAATCTCCTCGGTTCTCTCTAGCCTCTCGGATCAGCTGGGTTACCACTCCAGTGTGTTCAACGCAGCCTGGGAAGCCAGGAACCCCTCCCTTCTGTACGCTAGTATCAATGTAGGAATTCCTCAAGAGGAAATCGGTCATGCGATTGGCAAGAATCTTGAAGAATATCTTGCCCTCTATGCTAAGCAGTGAGATGGTACGGAACTGCGAGATGTCACTTGCGTTCTCCTCCTTTGGTATCCAGACACCTTCAGCATACCTCCACTGCTTGGCTACCCTGCCTCTCCGCCATACTACCCTGATGATTCTCCACAGCCTCTGCAGAAGTCTTGGGCAATGCTTATATACTTTGTATGGCACGCCGCTCGGGCCTGGTGCTGCACTGGACCGTGCAGCCCTGACCATATTTTTGACCTCTGCCAGCGTTGGCTCTTTGATGTTGAATTGGCTGGATGGTAGTGGTGGTGAAATTAATTCTCTGCAGGGGCCCAGGTCTTCCTCCCTCTGCCGGTCGCTGTATGTTTCAGAGAGATGGCGGTTGATGTCATCTTCTAGGCACATGAGGGTTCCACTCCGCTTCTGCCCAAGCAGCTTCTTCGTAAACCCGAAAGGGTTGTCTATGAAGGCAGTGCGCTTGCGGGCCCTCTCTCTACCCTTCCTCCTGTGCCACTCTGCACGACGTAGGGAGATGAGCTTTTTCCTGAGGATGACCCTGAGCTCAGCCAGGGCGGGCTTTTCTTCCTCGCTCGCCTTCTTAAAACGTTGTTTCAGGGACTTCAAGTCTCTCCTGAGTGTGATGATCTTATTCTCTCACCTGTTGGGTCTAGCTGTAGTTTTGGCCTTTGGCTGTTTGATACCAAACCGCTCAGCACCGATGCAGATGATGAAGGTGCACATCATTTGGAGCTGCTGATCCACACTCCCTTTTGATGATGCTTCCAAGGCACCATTTACATCTTTGTTGAACTGGCTCCACTCAATCTCCTTGTGTGCCGCTGGCCACAAGACCCTGCGATGTTCAGATGGATTGTTGGGTGGAGCACGCTGAGCTTGGAGGTTCTGAACACTGTGGATTGACTCCAGGTCCTGCTCCTCCTCCGTCTCACCAGGGGCCTTGCTATGCACTGCCTCTGTGCGTTGTTCAGCTTGCTCCCTCCTCATACAGCCCATCTTCGTCTGATGGATCTTCAGGCCTTTTAGGTTCTTGCAGCTTTTGCCACACATACAAGATACTCTCATCGTCGTTAATCCATTGCTCATGTCCTGCACCAGAAGGTCCGTCCGTGTGGGGTGCTCATCCTCCCCCCCTCTCGGGCACCCCTGGGGGTATATTTCATTAGGGCTTTCTGTAGCTTAGTTGGGTGCTCCCTCACGGGAGCTGCAGCTTGGGGTGCTAACCCTCGCTGCCCCGATTGCCGTCTCTCCGAGCTGTCCACTGTCTCTCCAGCCGTCACTACACTATTCGTAGTCGTCATCCAGCCTTTCCTGGATGTCACTGGCTATGCCAGAAGAACAGTAATAAGAAACACCTTCGTGGTGCAGCTTGGACACATCCTCAGTGATGAACCCAGGGTCACAGGGTGTTTCGGGTCTTTGATCATCAGACACCCTCACCTGAGCGACCCAGCCGGGGATGATCAAACCCCGACTTGTGTCCAAGCAGCGCACTAAGCCATGCGTCGCCCCTTTTGATCCACAGCCACCTAGAGGCTTTCTCCGCTGCCTCGCAGATGTTTCTGGTGGCTTTCCTTTCTTGAGCACCTTTGATTCCAAGCAGCCTGAATGCTCGGTGCAAGCTCTGTCCTGAGAATCCTCTGCAGCCAACCTCAATTGGCTCACAGCGAGCCCTCCACCCCTTCCGCCTGCAGTCCTCCACCAGTTGCAGATGCTTCGCCTTTTTCCGCTCAAAAGCTTCCTCAATCCGGTCTTCCCAGGGGACTGTGAGTTCCAGTAACACCACTTGCTTTGTACTCTCCGATGTTAGGACCATGTCTGGTCTGAGTGTTGTGCTGGTAATGTGGTCTGGAAAGTTCAGATGCCTCCCCAGGTCCACCTTCAGCTGCCAGTCACCTGCTGTAGATAGCAGCCCAGCTGGGACCTTTGGCTGTGACTGAGGCTTCTCCCCAGCCCTGACGAAAACAATATTTGGTCTTGCTCGGGGCTGATGCTTGCTTTGCTGGATTCCGGTACGGATGGTGTCAGCTACTGCCTTCAGCACCTAGTCGTGGCACCATCGGTACCTCCCCTCTCCCAGTGCTTTCGGGCAGCAGCTCAAGATGTGCTCCAGCGACCCTCTTGCAGGGCACAAAGGACAAGATGGTGCTTCCACTAGCCCCCAGCAATGCAAATTGGCTGGGCTCGGTAGGACATCATACACTGACTGGATCAGAAACTTGAGTCTTGCTGGCTCTGACCTCCAAAGTTCTGGCCAGGTGATTTTCCGAGTCTGTGCATGTTCCCAATTGGTCCATGCTCCCTGCTGACGCATAGCCACCATTTTACTACGCCGCTCCTCTTCCACCTCTGCTCTGACCTCACCCTGAATCATCTGCCGTCTGTCCCTCCCCTGCGCTCTGTCATAGCGCGGCATATTATGACAGCCAAGTCCTGCTCGCCCAATTGCCACAGACCCTACTAGCACACCATGCCGCAACCTTGCCTCTGCCCGCTGGACTGCCTCCTGCGCCCTCCACTTCCTTCCAGTCCTGACCTCTATGCCTGCAGAGGAGACTCTGGTGTCGGATGAGTCTCTGTACAGTAACACCTCCCTAGCTCTTGTTACTTTGAATTCCTCTGTAAGGCAGAATGTCATCAAAGCACAAGCTTCAATAAGAAATTAGGCATGAGGAAAATCTGCTTTTTGTACAAAGCAGTTAAAATGATCAATATTACATATTTGCCCACTTTTAAAAAGGAATCTAGGAAAAATATGTATTTCAAAATGGCAAACTGTTAGCTTACTGGTTAGC
Organism: Channallabes apus; assembly: GCA_030522415.1. Lineage (NCBI taxonomy): Eukaryota > Metazoa > Chordata > Actinopteri > Siluriformes > Clariidae > Channallabes > Channallabes apus. The sequence continues at coordinate 50,863,274 of CM060104.1, forward strand.
ACTGTCACCAGTTCTCACTCTGATCCTTTGTGCATGGAGTTTGCAAGTGCTCCTTGTGCTTGATGGGTTTCGTCCAGGTACTGTGGTTTCTTCCAACAGACCACAGATATGCAGCCTACGGTATGTTGATGTCCAAATTCCCCATAGTATGTGATTGGGTGTGTGAACGTGTGTGCCCTACAATGGATTGGAATACAATCCAGGGTGTCCTCTGCATACCATGACATACCATTCTTGGTGACCTAAGTTTCACGGGATAGGTTCTAGGCCGTCTGTGATCCTACATGGATAGGCAGTATAGATGTGAATAAATAGACTTTAAAAAAAAAAAATTTATTAAAAAACTCTACTAATTTTGATGGAAAAAAAATCTCATTTGGTCTCAAATAATAAGTGGTCAAATTACTTATAATTTGGGTCAGGTCAACTAGATCAAAGTACTGTAATACCAAATAAACCAACTACCCTACCTACCCATAACCAAAAAAAAACAGGTTATATTTTGAAGTGATGGAAGCTCATGACTGATGACTAAAATAATAGAACTTTAAAATGTAAATTTTGTTCTGAATTCTGTCCACCACACTGTATACAGTCATCAGTTAAACTGACCCCAAAGTAGGGAAGAGGGTTGGATCGGTTATTTGGCTAGTCATCATTAAACTAGTTTACTAACCTATGCTTCAAAGTCAGTCTGAAATCTTATTTTTTTTCATTTGAACCAAAAATTAAAAATTTTATTGATCGGACCCCTCATTCTGCAATATGTTTGACTTTATCCATTCTAATACATTTATGCCTAACGCCCATGTAGTCATGTGAAAGTAATGAAGCTTAGAGAGTCAGATTCCAAAGTCTTCTAAAGCTTACAGCTTACAAAGTCATTTACTCCGACACACCATATATTCTGACACACATCTACAGTACGAATGAACCATACTGCAAAGAGAACCCACTGCAAAGAGAAACAAGATTTTAAACAAGCATTTCAGTGTTTTAACCTTCCTATCCTCAGGGCAAGGCTGTAATTAGACAACTCTGTTTATGCTTGTCACATTATAGAAGAACTGTGAACTAGTGTTATCTGCATCACTCTTAACATGATAGAACTCACAGGCTATAACCTATAAAGGCTGCTAATTAGTCCACTAGGTATTTGTGTCCCTCATGGGTTTAATTTGATTTATAACAGATTGATTTGCTCGTCACACACCGTCACCCTCCTAAATGAAACTGGTAGTAGATGTAATGGTGATCAGCGGGCCTTGCTGCCAAACGGCAGGGGATGATTATGGCGAGAAGGAGGTGCAGCTTCAGAAGGGCAGCTATTCTGTCTACAATGTAATGAGTTTGATCCATCATAAGAAAGAGATAAATGAGGACATGTTTGTGTGGGAAAGAGAAAAAGAGCGAGAAAAAAGACAGTGAGAGGAGGGTAAAAGGTGAGTTAGTGCCTATGTTCGGCTGAATAAACCCCTTGCTGTGTTTATACCAGAGGAATAATGAACAGTGTGTTTCTAGAACTTCTCTATGTGGTGAGTAATGAGTCCTGCTGCCTGGATGAGAATTTTCTCTTCTCAGTCCCTAGTCCCTCGACTTTTCTATTTCTTTCAGGATTTTCTTCTTTCATTCCCCATCCCTCCCCACCTTTGCCCACTTTCTCACTCCGCAGCAGGGAGGATGATGAAAGGAGAGTAGCTGGTTGTATGTGTGTGTGTGTGTGTGTGTGTGTGTGTGTGTGTGTGTGTGTGTCTGTCTCTAGTTTTGGTTTTCATTTCAGAACTATCACTCCATCTGGACCTAGGTGCACACGGCTCACCAGGACACACAGATGGTAAACAGGATTGGGTCCATCATTTGTTTGTTTTATTTATTTTTTACTATCCACTTTAACAACATTACACAGCACAAATTCACTAGAAGAAAGATGACATTCACCACATCTGCTATGGTGTCAGGAATGAGAAACTTTCATGAATTTGAACAGATGCTTACCAATCACTGTCGGCAGCATCGATCCACCTGTTTCAGACCCACTAATGGAAGCTTATAGTTTATAGTTAGAAAAGGCAGGTGGTTTTAAAGCGTTACAGATAAAAAAAATTCTTAAATGTGTATCATGTGACATGTGCATGACATCTTTCTGTATATCAGAAGAGCTTATTCCATTCATCCATGGAACCTCTTAGTCCAACTAGGAGGCCAGTGGTGATTACCATTGTATTTATTCCCATTTTTTACGACTGTTGTAGGACCTCCGGTCAACATTCACACACGCATCCACACATTATGGGCAATTTTGGAATGCCAGTTAACCTAATTTGCATGTCTTTGGACTGCAGGAGGAATCCGGACTACCTGGAGGAAACCCACCAAGCATGGGGAGAACATTCAAACACCATGCACACAGACCCTGAGGAGGGAAGCCTGGACCCATTTAGCTGTCCCTAAACAAGGCTTTAAAATGCAAATAAATAACCCAGAACTTGTTAAAACTTCAGTACCGTCATCAACATAACATAATTTTATGAATTTTTTAATACCAACATATGTTTTACATACAAGTTGTGGCCAGAGTTTACACACACTCACCATGAACACTAATATCATTGCAATATTGGGCTTATAATAAAAATCTTAACTGGTCTTTTGCAACATTAAGTGTAACATATGGGTCAAAATATACTTGCGGCACAGCTAATATTTGGAAGATGCAGTAGCAGATGCTTTTGGTGCCCATCAACATCAACTTTTGGTAGAATTCTGGTTGGATATTTGTCCACAGTTTTTGGCAGTCCAATTAAATTTGTTGGTTTCCTGGAACAGACCTAACGTTTGAGCATGATTCATATATTTTTGGTAGGGTGGAGGCTCCAAAATCTAAAATTTAGCCTGCTTTAATTATTCCACAACCAGCTTTAATATGTCTTTGGTTTATGACGATGAATCCTGAGGTAGTCCTCCTTCTACTTTGTGCAGTCCTAAAACATGATGCTACCACCACCATGGTTAACACTTGGGGGACAACGCATGGTTCTTGCGGTTGGATGCCTCACATTTACACACTCGTTCACACATAAAACTTTCGTCCAGAAGGATAATCTTGGTCCATGAGGTCAGCTGCAAATCACTTATTTGAGCTTCAAGCTATTGATTTTGGAGTTGGGGATTCTTTTCATACAGAAACCTTTCAGTCCATGGCAATGTGTGTTATGTATAATTTAGACCCTGTGTTGATTTCAGAAACTTCAAAATCCTAGGGTTTTCTTCTATTAAAAGTCTAGGTTGTGACTTCCTCGTTTAAAAAAAAGACAGTTAAAACATATACAGTAAGTGAAATCCGAGGATTTATTGTGACGTGGTCACATGCAAACATTATTATTATAGTATTATTTAATTCTTTAGAATAAAGAATCTTTTATGCTTTTATTCTATTTCTTCTTTTGATACATTGGACCAAAATACAGCTCTAGTTACATATACTGTACAAAGAGTTTTAATACTGTGTATGTTGGTACAAGACGTAAATTGTTCTACCAAAATACATTGCATGCAGAGATAAAGGACTACATCATTTCAAAATCAGCATGTCCTATAATTCCTGTACAGCCTGTGACTGATGCTGTGTTTCTAAAGCATTAGTCGTGCACTCTGCTGTACACTGTGACCTCCAAGAGCATTTTCATTGCTACAAATTACCGTCCCATTAACTGCAAAAAGCTCTTCAAAGAGAAAAGAGGGAAACAATCGTCTATGAGTGGACACAGTCTCTCATATACTTGTCTTTATGGATAATACAGGGAAATTATGTTTTACTCTAATTGATTGTTATGCCTACATGTATGCCTAACCCAAACCCAAACTTTAGCCTTAACACATAAAAGTCACTTTGCGGTTTATTTATTTATTTTTAAATGCACATTTTAAAAATAATTTCTGCATCTCATGTTCCTACGCTCCTGCATATTCGTATATTTTTGGAAACTTTGTTCCTTATAAACAAATACATACACACAGACATATTATCTGACCATAAAAGAGCACCCTTCTCTAAAATTGCATTAATATGTGTGTGGGTTTAGCTGTTGCACGGTGCTCAGTGGATTCCACACACTAAATTCATTTCCAGCCGTATGACAAATGACCCTGTCAGCCTGGTGACTGCCGTCCACACACAAGGTGCCCTTGAGGAGGAGTATCTCCAAACAAATCATTAACCCCCAGACCCTGGCTTATTACACAACTACACACACGCACACTAAAGTGTTGCGTCAGATTTACTCAGAAAACCTGTTGAAAATAATGCTGTAGGTACGAGTCAAAAAAAGGACGAGTCAGCATTTCCCACTCTTGACCCACTCCATCATGTGAATCCAGGTTACTTCAATGTAAATTCTATGGGCCTTGTTATACAGTACATGCACTCATGCATCCACATGTCTGATTGTTTCATATATGAACTTATATAAAATCTATGTGGTCTTATTGAATTTTCTATGATATTTTAAAAGGAGAAGTCCATTAAATGTGTTTATATTTAAATACTTTTGATGTGATTAGCATTTTGGGTGCTAATTTGTCGATTTTGGCGATGCTGTAATTTTGCTATTCTTGTAAGACGTTGTGTGTCACTCTGCTGTTACAGAGATACTTTTCTAGCTCAGTTGCAATGCTATTTAATAGGAAAAAAACATTCACATTAAACTCATGCAAAAGAGGTATTACCGGTAGCTTCTAGAGAGCAAAAGATTTTCAAATTTCTTCATTTTCAGCAATTCTTTGTGATATGAATGATAAATCCAATGTAGAACTAATGGAGACAGCTGTAATGAGTGATTAGTAGAAGCAGGAGGCAAGTGTATGAAATCACAACGCCGCTTGTTAGGCTAATCCAGTAATCTTTGTGAGAAATCCAAGCGGAGCACAGGCAGGCCAGAACAAACAAGCATAATACATGATCAAAAACAAACCAAAAACAACAACAACAATTATAATAATAACAATAATAATAATAATATTCATAATAATATTCATAATGATACACATGCATGCATAATAAGTAATACACATTACTTATGCATAATAAGTATAAGACACCTTGCACCTTCAGTGTTGGGGTTCGATTCACCCTTAGGTCTGTGTACTGCATGCTCTTCCCTGCACTGCGTGCTTGGTAGGTTTCCTCAGGGTGCTCCGGTTTCCTCCCACAATTCAAAGACATGCAGATTAGGCTAATTGGCATTCCCAAATTACCTGTATTGTCAAAATGAGCCTGTGTATTTGTGTGCCCCTGTGATGGATTGGATCCCCAGTCCAGGGTGTACCCCCACCCCATGCCCAAAGTCTCCTGAGACAGGCTGTCTGTGGGAACTGTACACACAGTCATTCATAAACACCACATTACAGGAACTCGACTAGGAGTTATTGCCAAATGTCCCATACAGTCCTGACCTCACTCCAAGGCCATTTCAGACCTGAAGCAGGTGACACGATCACAAACGTTTGCAGTCCATGCCAGCTCAAGTGCAAACTCTCAATAAAGAAATAGGAGATGTTAAAAAGTACTAAGAATCTAGAAAATATTGCAAAGACTCCACTTTTAAGTACTAAATATTACAGTTTATTTTAAAATTATATAAACTTAAACTTGAAGCTAATATATTTAGCAAGAATTACTGCAACATTTCCATATGGAATACTGTACTGTACTGTATACTGTAGAGTTTAAATAGCTTTTATTCGATTTGCAGCATTTACTGTAGCAGTTGCTCTTATGCAGAGTCCTTTATAGAAGTGCTTTGGAGTCTTTATGCACATCCTCATGGTAGTTCACTAGGCCAGAGAGGAAGAGGACCATTGAAAATAAAATTGTGAAGATGAAATGTTTAATTTATTGCCATTAATTAAAAATCTATCTAAAAATAAAGAAAGTAAACAAACATAAACCCTGTTCATTTCATAATTTGATGCTTTCAGCTGCTTGTGCACTTGAACTTTTATGCAGTTTTGTGGGTGTCACTAGATGTAAATGAACATGCACTGAGAATGTACTTTACGGGGGAGCAACATGAGCTTGTGTGCCTAAGAAAATCTACCTTTCTACAGACCCCCAGAATCAGGTCACACATTTTTTTTCTCATTTACTTACTTGTTTTTTTAATCACATGCACAATTCAGTAAGACAAGCCAACTAACTAGCATGATGTACTGTAAATTACCTTTTTTAATATACTGTAGCAATGTTTTATCATAATGAAGAGCAGTCCAAACTGAGACAAGAGAACTATCCTATCTTCACTGCATTGGCTCCCTGTGAAATTTCGCATTGATTTTAAAATACTACTCTTGACATATAAGGCATTAAATGGTCTCGCCCCGCAGTATCTGAGCGAACTGCTAGTGTCTTACGATCCGCCACGCCTACTTCGGTCAAAGGATGCAGGCTGCTTATCAGTACCGCGTATTATGAAAACTACAGCTGGGGGCAGAGCTTTTTCTTACAAAGCCCCAAAATTATGGAATAGTCTTCCAAATAGTGTTCGGGACTCAGACACAGTCTCAGTGTTTAAGTCTAGGCTCAAAACCTATTTATTTAGCCAAGCATTTTTATAAATAGATTTGCCATAAGGTAAAGGAGCAGATCTGGGGGACTCATGGACGTAGAGTATTATGGTGAACTGGTATGTTTAGATGCTGTCTTCCTCAGTCTCATTTGATCACTCAGGTTTGTTGACGGTGAGGTGATTGTTTGCTTTACATCTCAGGGAGCCCTCATGTTTGTGTTTCCTTCTGGCTCTCCCTTTTAGTTGTGCTGTCATAGTTAGTCCTGCCGGAGTCCCTGCTTGCACTCTACAGTAAATATACATTCACATTAGACATTGTGACTGTGACCATACCTAATTGCAATCTCTCCTCCTCTTCTCTTCCTCCCCCTCTTTCTCTTTCCTCTCTCCCCCTGTCTCCCCCTTTCACTCTTTCTCTCTCTCTCTCTGTCGAGCTACACATGTCGTTCCTGAGCTTCCAGTGATCCAGACTCCCTCTGCCCTCCGGACCTGTCTGATCCATCCTGGTGCCCCGTTTCTGGTTGGAGGTCTCATCGCATGGATGCCCCGTGTGTCTCTTTAGGATGCGCCTGGTGTCTGGGGATGATTATATCTACTTAGAAGATGGTTCTGGCCTCGACTGGTGTTGTCAGCTGTTTCTCTGAGGACTTTCGATTCGATAGTTCAGGACTGGAACTTTCTACAAGTCTATCTGAGTCTCGAATAACTACTGGACTCCATTTTACACCAACTATTATAACATCAATTAACATCAACTATTATAGCTGAACCTAACACTGTATAAATGCAGATCATTTCCTGCTATCTGTTTCACCCAGATGAGGATGGGTTCCCTGTCGAGTCTGGTTCCTCTCAAGGTTTCTTCCTATTACCATCTCAGGGAGTTTTTCCTTGCCACTGTCGCCCTCGGGCTTGCTCACCAGGGAATATCTGAACATTTTGATTCATACACATTCACATTACATACAAACTCAAATAATTCTTTTGATTGTGTAAAGCTGTTTTGAGACAATGTCAATTGTTAAAAGCGCTATACAAATAAAATTGAAATTGAAACTAGTGCTCTGGGTAGACTACGGACTAAATGCTACATCAGAACAGCACACAACATAAGAACAGGAAATGCAACACAAACTTAGCTGTATATACACAGGGCATAATAACGGAAAATGCAAAGGAACACAAAACAGGAAGTAACCTAAAGGGTCAACCAGGGATTCAATTCAATTCATTTAAATTAATAAAAATGTATGGACAAAAATATCAAGTATAATTATCAGTTTGTTCCTGATGAGCAAGTTGGAAGGGAAGGTGACATGGAAAAAACACCCTGAGATGATAATATGGAAAAACCTTGAGAGGAACCCGACTCAAACTGGAACTCATGCTCATTTGTAATCTTGTTTGACCGTAAATCAGCCCGTAAGTCAATATAAAGTCCACTTTCACTGATGGAGTGTCAATTTCGGTTCTAAATTATTGAGTGAATGTATTCACTAGCCATCCCAGAAATACTGCCTGCTTCAGCCGTGTCTAAGACCATCTTCATGGTTATCAAGTGTAGCCATCCTCAGTTACTTGACACATTCTCAAACAGACCATACAGGGCCATGCTCAGCAGCATCTCAAGGCCTTGATCGAACAAGAACTCCAACCAGAGTAGGGTTTCAGAATATACAGTGGTGTGAAAAACTATTTGCCCCCCTCCTGATTTCTTATTCTTTTGCATGTTTGTCACACAAAATGTTTCTGATCATCAAACACATTTAACTATTAGTCAAAGATAGCACAAGTAAATACAAAATGCAGTTTTTAAATGAGGGGTTTTATTATTTAGGGAGAAAAAAAATCCAAACCTACATGGCCCTGTGTGAAAAAGTAATTGCCCCCTGAACCTAATAACTGGTTGGGCCACCCTTAGCAGCAATAACTGCAATCAAGCGTTTGCGATAACTTGCAACGAGTCTTTTACAGCGCTCTGGAGGAATTTTGGCCCACTCATCTTTGCAGAATTGTTGTAATTCAGCTTTATTTGAGGGTTTTCTAGCATGAACCGCCTTTTTAAGGTCATGCCACAACATCTCAATAGGATTCAGGTCAGGACTTTGACTAGGCCACTCCAAAGTCTTCATTTTGTTTTTCTTCAGCCATTCAGAGGTGGATTTGCTGGTGTGTTTTGGGTCATTGTCCTGCTGCAGCACCCAAGATCGCTTCAGCTTGAGTTGACGAACAGGATTTCCTTCAGGATTTTTTGGTAGACAGTAGAATTCATGGTTCCATCTATCACATCAAGCCTTCCAGGAACTGAAGCAGCAAAACAACCCCAGACCATCACACTACCACCACCATATTTTACTGTTGGTATGATGTTCTTTTTCTGACATGCTGTGTTACTTTTACGCCAGATGTAACGGGACACGCACCTTCCAAAAAGTTCAACTTTTGTCTCGTCGGTCCACAAGGTATTTTTCCAAAAGTCTTGGCAATCACTGAGACGTTTTTTAGCAAAATTGAGACGAGCCTTAATGTTCTTTTTGCTTAAAAGTGGTTTGCGTCTTGGAAATCTGCCATGCAGGCCGTTTTTACCCAGTCTCTTTCTTATGGTGGAGTCGTGAACACTGACCTTAATTGAGGCAGGTGAGGCCTGCAGTTCTTTAGATGTTGTCCTGGGGTCTTTTGTGGCCTCTCGGATGAGTTGTCTCTGCGCTCTTGGGGTAATTTTGGTCGGCCGGCCACTCCTGGGAAGGTTCACCACTGTTCCATGTTTTTGCCATTTGTGGATAATGGCTCTCACTGTGGTTCGCTGGAGTCCCAAAGCTTTAGAAATGGCTTTATAACCTTTACCAGACTGATAGATCGCAATTACTTTTGTTCTCCTTTGTTCCTGAATTTCTTTGGATCTTGGCATGATGTCTAGCTTTTGAGGTGCTTTTGGTCTACTTCTCTGTGTCAGGTAGCTCCTATTTAAGTGATTTCTTGATTGAAACATATGTGGCAGTAATCAGGCCTGGGGGTGACTACAGAAATTGAACTCAGGTGTGATAAACCACAGTTAAGTTATTTTTTAACGAGGGGGGCAATCACTTTTTCACACAGGGCCATGTAGATTTGGAGTTTTTTTTCTCCCTAAATAACATAAACCTTCATTTAAAAACTGCATTTTGTGTTCAATTATGTTATCTTTGACTAATAGTTAACGGTTTTTGATGAGCAGAAACATTTAAGTGTGACAAACATGCAAAAGAATAAGAAATCAGGAAGGGCGCAAATAGTTTTTCACACCACTGTATATAAAACATGTCCGGAGAGCAGGATCACTGGAAACTCAGCAGTGCCATGTGCAGCTTAATGGAATAAAAGAAAGAAAAATAACTAAAAAGGGAGAGCCAGAACTAAAAGGGAGAGCCAGAAGGAAACACAGACATAAGGGCTCCCTGGGAAGTAAAGCACCATGTCACTTTACCATCAAAAAATCTGAGTGATCAATGCGAGTGGGGAAAGACAGCATCCAAACATACTAGGTCACCATAACACTTTATACACACAAGTCCCCCAGCTCTGCACCTCTAACGAAAAACAAATCTATTCACAAAAGCCCTGACTAAATAAATAATGCTTCATCCTAAACTTAAACACTGAGACTGTGTCTGAAATCGGAAGGCTATTCCATAACTTCTGGGCTTTGTACGAAAAGCTCTGCCTTCTCCTGTAGAGTCCATTAAACAAGGTACCATCAAACAGCCTGTACCCTTTGATAAAAGTCATCATGGTGGATCATAAAACACCAGCAGCTCACTTAGGTACTGTGGTGCAATACCATTTAGTACTTTATAGGTCAATAGAAGTGCTTTAAATTTCACCGAGAGCCAATGCACTGTGAATAAGATCAGGGTGATGTGCTCATATCTTCTAGGTCTAGTTAGGACTCTGCCTGCAGCAGAGTTGTTGTTTTCACCTTCTGGAACATTCAGACAACCCTGCATGAACTATCTTCTCTGCATCATGTAGTGATATTTTAATTATTATTTAGGCAATAGTTAATCATAGGAAGATTATCTACATGAGCTACACTGTGCAAGGCGACAGTGCTAACCACTACACCACCGTGCCGCCTATAATATAATATAATATAATATAATATAATATAATATAATATAATATAATATAATATAATATAATATAATATAATTAAATTAAATTAAATTAAATTAAATTAAATTTAATATAATATAATATAATATAATATAATATAATATAATTTAATTTAATTTAATTTAATTTAATTTAATATAATATAATATAATATAATATAATATAATATAATATAATATAATGTTCATTCATTCATTAATTTTCTATACCGCTTAATCCTGTGTTCAGGGTCGCGAGAGACCTGGAGCCTATCCCAGGAGACTTCGGGCACTAGGCGGGGTACAACCTGGACAGGGTGCCAATCCATCGCAGGGCACACACACATACAGTACACACACTCACACACCCAATCACACACTACGGGCAATTTAGGAACGCCAATTAGCCTAACCTGCATATCTTTGGACTGTGGGAGGAAACCGGAGTACCCGGAGGAAACCCACCAAGCACGGGGAGAACATGCAAACTCCATGCACACAGAGACGGGAATCGAGCCTGGCCGGGGAATCGAACCCAGACCCTGGAGGTGCAAGGCGACAGTGCTAACCACTACACCACTGCGCCGCCTATAATATAATGTATCATATAATAATATAATAGAATATATATGATTCCTCCTCGCACCGGCTGCTTTAAAAACTTTTTCTTCTTGCTATTGTTCTTGTAAACATTCTTGAATCCATTGTGCTATGACATAAGCGCAACCTAAACGGTGTTCAGTTTGACACAGTTCCTTCGCTCATATGCTGAAATGCAGAGGTGGAAAGTAATGAATTATATTTACTCGCATTACTGTAATTGAGTAGATTTTGTACTTCTACTTTTTAATGTAGTTTTTAAAATCTGTAATTTTACTTTTACTTAAGTATGTTTTGTTTAAAGTATTTGTACTTCACTGCATTTGAAATCATATTCGGTACTGAGTAAAAAATAAATTTATGAAAATGGAAAATAATACAAATAATACAACGGGGAAGAAAAAAAATTGCACCATGGAAACCACTGCACTGATTGATTGATGGGCGTGGAGAACAAACGCGCTAAATTCACAAGAACGATGGAGATGAACAAAACAGATGTCAGTGATACAGCCACAGCTGAAAGTGAAACGCCAACAAATTCTAATGAAGCGAACCCCTGGACATATTTAAGCGACAACTTTGATTTCAAGCACAAAGGGAACAGATTTATTAATCAAGGGTGTTCCATCCCCCATCCCCCATCCCCCATCCCACCCCCGCTGTTTTAAAAAAAACTCAGTAACTTTTACTCTGAGTAAATTTTGAATGAGCTACTTTTTATTTTTACTTAAGTAGATTTTTATAAGGGTAACTTTACTTGTACTTCAGTAAAAGTTCACTAAAGTAACAGTACTTTTAGTTAAGTCCAAATTTGATTTCTCTTTCCACCTCTGCTGAAATGTTTCATATCCCAAGACAAATTTCTTGCAAAATTTGACTTCATGCACTGAGAATGCTAAATCTTTAGAAAAATTATGAGGTGGGGTATTTATTTGCCAAGGTAATAATATAATATAATATAATATAATATAATATAATATAATATAATATAATATAATATAATATAATATAATATAATATTAAACAAATGTTGTGTTGGTTTAATGTAGTGGACACGCCTATATAATTTTTTCATATCTGCATTGCAAATGTAAGAAGAAAAGTGATTTAAAGTATATTAATTGATGAAACTGTTACCATTTACAGGTATGTGAAAGGCTGAATGTGTGTGTGTGTGTGTGTGTGTGTGTGTGTGTGTGTGTGTGTGTGCACTGTGAGAGTGTGCTGGTAATTAACTTATCTGTTTTTATTTGATGTATGAAAGCCTGAACCAACTCTAATGGAGTTAATTGACTTCATTATGATAGCTACTCCACTCTGAACTGTGTAGGTGACAAGTGGCCTTAATGTTTTAGAAACCTAACAACAACAAACATGACAAAGATGAAGTTAACAGCGTTTCAGGGTGTGTGTGACAGAGTGGGGTGGTATGCTTTGTGATAAGTGATGCATGGCGATGTGTGCTGTCCTCTTAGTGCAGTGTCTATTTTATTCCCTTGGCAGACTCTCTTTTGCTCCATCTGCTAATACAGCTCTCATAATGAAGACGATTTGTTACCAGTAGTAGTGCGAATAGAATTATCCCCTTGCACCTTAATCCCCTGTTAACACTCAGCTGATAAAGTAGCTTCCCCAGACTCTATGAGAGTTTAGACTTTGTAAGGACACTTGGCTAGTCCCTATAAGCAAAACTGCTGCTTTAAGTTAGATTTACATGTAGACATTACATTAATTGTGTGTGTGTGTGTGTGTGTGTGTGTGTGTGTGTGTGTGTGTGTGTGTGTGTGTGTGTGTGTGTGTGCATGCCATAGGAATACTACTGTACTAGCTGTACATAATACACACACTCCCACACAAACCACATTACAGGGACAGAAAGAAAAATGTTACACTTGCACAATGTTACACAGTCTTATAAAGGGTTTGATTTTTAATGTGGTTAGCACTGTCGTCTTGCATCTCCAGGGTCCGGGTTCGATTCCCGGCCAGGCTCGATTCCGTCTCTGTGTGCATGGAGTTTGCATGTTCTCCCCGTGCTTGGTGGGTTTCCTCCGGGTACTCCGGTTTCCTCCCACAGTCCAAAGACATGCAGATTAGGCTAATTGGCGTTCCCAAATTGACCATAGTGTGTGTGTGTGTGTGTGTGTGTGTGTGTGTGCTCTGCGATGGATTGGCACGCTGTCCAGGGTGTACCCTGACTCGTGCCCTGAGTCTCCTGGGATAAGCTCCAGGTCCCCGCGACCGTAAATACAGGATAAAGCGGTATAGAAGAAGAAGAGTTTAAATTCATCACATACCACATCACAATCAAAGCATCATGCATACTAAAATGATCAAGAACATGGTTAACCCAAGGCAAGGCTCATCGTTTGCATTCTGGCTTTGTTGCTCCTTGTGAATTCCCCAAATGTGGGAACCACGACTACCTACGTTCTGATACGTTCTGACTGTGTTCACCCTCTCCCTAAAATATCTTGTGAACAAAACGGTTTGGAAGGTTTGGTGTTCAAGCCCTGGCACTGACTATGCTGAGCCCTTGAGCAAGATGTCTACTTATTTGCTCCAGGGGCCTGGAAAAAAGAAAAATTATTTCACTGTGCTGTAAGGTTCTGTACTTGTGATAATTAACATAATTGAATTCCTAACTAGCATTGTAGTGCATCTGATATGCAAAGTTGTATCCAGGTGTCACATGTTATTAATATTACACAAGAGCAATGTATGCGTGTGGAGTTTTTTTATTTGATACACTATTGATGTTTCTCATAAAGCCTGAACTTAATCATGTGGTCAATGCTAAGTGCAATTACGTTCTTATTTTAGAACACATCTAAGGGAAATGGTGGTGTTTCCAATACCTGTGTCTTGTTGCATTTAGATTTTCCATTGTGATGTCGGGTCTACTGCCATCATTACAGCCAACTGCAAAAGGATGAGATCACAGTGTAACTTACTGTGGATGGCAGCGGATTATTATCCACTGTCCTGGTATCATCAGCACCATATATAAGCACTGCAAAACATCAATCCGTTGAGTAGTACGTGAAGTAATACTGAATGTGTGACTCATTGATCTGCTCACTTTTCTCTTCCTCCACATTCACAGACCCTGAAACAAAGCAAACTGCTGAAAAAGCTCATCCACCTTCTTGGCTTCCTCATCCTCAGCCACGCCAGTCTGGCCAGTTGACGAATCACAGCTGGTTGCTGCTATCTCAAAAGGCCAAAGTTTGCAATCTTTGCACAAGCTCACTAATGCCCACTTTACCACCCTCCCCACCAAGCAACTTATCTTATCCCTTTCCTTAAATTTTTTTTTTTTGCTTTTAGAAAAGTACTGTATACCTTAATCACCACCCCGCCTGTTGCAATGCTTTACACAATATATAAAAGTACTAAAGTCAAATTTCTTAATGGTTAACGTCAATCACATCCTACCATTCCATGCCTGGGATCCATATATTCCAATTGCCTAGCAACAGCTTTCGTAAACACTTGAACAAAATATGTATTATATATTAATATTTCTATCTTCCAATGTCGAATAGCTGAATTCACATTTTCCATATGAATGTGACATTTCTTCAACAACACAATCGCCACAGTTTCCCCCAAAACATTGCTGAATTTTCATATCCTTTCAGCTGGAAGATGATTTTGGGGGATGGGAAGAGCCATTTTTGATATATATGAAAATACTGAGATGTGCTAGCATGTTTATGGACCGTTCCTCTCAGCAGGTGGGATATATAGTTCATACAATATGATATTAATTATTAAAGTATGAGTTAAATATGTTGAAGGGAGGAGAGTTAGGAATGAGGGAATGGTAGAGGAAATGGTAGCGGAATGGCAGAGGAAGGAGTATAGCAGAAAGGGAAATGTGAAATAAATTTTAATGAAGGAATGTGTGGAATGGATAAGGAGTAGGAGTGTGGAGGGGTGTAAGGCACATTTTGAATAGAACCTTGCTGAAGGTCAGAGTGGCTCTCTAGCGCGTGATTTGAAATGTTCAGACTGGGACTGACATAGAATACCTATCATAGCTTCTCTTTTATATGTGTTGAAGTCTTGGTGCAGATGCAGAGAGGAATAAGTGTCCTTGACATGTACTTCTTGGATAGTTATTCGTTATCTTGATGATTATTTGTTCATTCAATGATCCATACATTTATCGTCACTTATTCCTTTATCCTGCTTATGGTTGCAGTGGTTCCTGTGCTTATCAATCCATGTACTGTACAGTGGTGTCAAAAGTATTCACATTCATTACTTGAGTAGAAGTATAAATACTAGGGTTCAAAAATACTTCTTTAGAAGTTGAAGTATCAACCCAAGCTTTTTACTTAAGTAAAAGATTAAAGGAACTGGTTTCAAAACTACTTAAAGTATAAAAGTAAAAGTACCGTGAGGGGCGACAAAAGCATTAAGGTCTCGCTTTCTGATCATGCGACTGGGGGGGGGGGGGGGGCGTTGTGCGTGTTCTGATCATGCGACCGGAGGGGTTGCGCGTTCTGATCATAAAAATAGAGTAACGAGGCTATTTTTAAAAAGTAAGGAGTAGAAAGTACAGATAATTGCTTAAAAATGTAAGGAGTAGAAGTAAAAAGTCGGCTGAAAAATAATTACTTTGTATTTATTTGTATTTGTACTTCGTTACTTGACACCTCTGGTACTGTAACACTAAAGATAGAACCAGGGACCATGTAACAGCAATGCTACATATTCATTAAAGTAGGACCTGATACAAGAATATCTGGAAAAGACTGATTTCTGGCAGTTCTGCTCCAACAGCATTTTATTTATGAGCATGGTACATGTGTCTTGTCTAAGTACGTAGTTCGCATTAAACCAGTCACACTTGCCTGAAGACGCAGGTCTCATTTAATTCAACAACTGGATACTAGTAATTTAAGTAATAAAATAATAAATTTTTCACATGTCTGTTTGCTTATAAAGAGTAAGCCAACATTTGCACCGCTCAGTAAAGGACTCACAAACTTTGTAGATGAAAAACAAAGCTATTTTTAAAACATTTTTTTAATTACCCATTGCAGTTTCCTGACTTGTTTGAGGAGTAAGTATAGATAATAAGTCTAGTGACTTTGAAAGATTATAAGAAAGATGTAAATGTGATAGATATATCAACTGAATATGTGTGAAAATAATAGTATGCTGAGGTAGCGATCCAATAAAGCAAGGCTCAGCTGGATATAAATTGCACTTTTATGATGCGTGAATGAAGCAGTTATCTGGTCACTGAGCATTTGCATGCTGGTCAAACAGCCTCCCAGAGGATGGGAAAAAGGCCATTTTAAAATCTGTCACTGTCATCTGCGTGCTGCCATTGAGGGAATTGCCCATATTGTTCCTTTTAGGACATTTTTCCATTTTTTTGGTTGTGTTTTTTTGAAGCCATTTGCTGCAGGCCATCAAAGACCCATATGACAGCAAGAAAGAGTAACTTTAATATAACTTCCAGAGTTCAGACTTGATGTATTCACTGGATCTTCACCTTGAAACTCATTCCTCTCGAAGGGTTCCTATCTGCCTGAATTCACAACCCCGTGTAGTTTGTTGGTATGTGGACTGAAATCAATATAGACTCTCAACCAACTTTATTAATATTCTTATCTTTTTTAAATAACTAGCTCACTCCAAGACTGATCTATTAATAATACAAAAGCATGTATTTAGCTGTGTGTATATACCCACATTTATAGATCAGCTGTACACATGCAATTATCCAGTCTGCTGATCAAGTGGACGCAGAGCAAGGCATAAAATCATGCATATACAGGTCGAGAGCTTCAGTTAATCTTCATATCCACCATCAAAATGAAGGAAAAAATGTAATCTCAGTGTCTTGGCATTGGCGTTGGTGCCAGACGGGTTGATTTGAGCATTTCAGAACTTGCTGATCTCCTGAGATTTTCATGTAAGAAAGATGACACAGAATGTGCAAAAAACAAACAAACCATCGGAGAAAAAAAAACTAAAACAAAACCACACTGAGTAGTAGTTCCATGGGCAGAAAGTCCAGAGTGGTTTGAGCTAACAGGAAGGTTATTATAAGGTGCATAAGTGGTTTTTCTATTATAATAGTCCAGTGATCATGGTATCTAATATAGTATATACATTTCTCTTACATTTGGTAAAATTAAAAGGGACTTCACACAGTCAAATATAATACTGTATGCAAACAGTTAAAAGATTTTACATCTTTACTTGTATATCAAAATACTCCTATATCAAAGTGAATTTCCCCCATAAGATATAATGGAACCTCCGATGATTTGTTCCACAACCCAAGAAAATTCACATAAAAATAATTAATAATAATTATTATATATAATAATTTTTAATTATATAAGGTAAAAATAAAACAAATTAGTGTGCAATCTGCAATTTACTTTTGAAAAGAATTGTTGCTGTAGTGATTGAGACCAGGGAAAGGAGAGGAGGGGGAGGGGTTAGCGTTGTTGATGACGGCTTTCAAACACACACACACACACACACACACAGTGTTAGTAAACAGTATTTGCGCGCACGGTTGTTGACTATACAAGTGACGCACATGCACTGAGATCGAGCACAGGAGACAATTACCTACAATTCTGCAGCGTGAGAGAGAGAGAGTTGTCTCAGTACTCGATGATACTTGGTACTCGTATATCAAGACTCGCTCGTTTATCAAATCAAAATGTATTAAAAAACCGCTCGCAAACTGGGTCACTTGCAATCCGAGGTTCCACTGTATTTAATATGGAAAAAAATCTATCATACAATAATACATGCTTTCAACTTTTACCTGTAATAACCTGTTTTAGCTCTGGCAGGTTTCTTGCCCAACCTTTGACCTTTTCTCTCAAGATATCTATTAAAATATGGAAGATTTCATACCCTGGCATCTTTAAATCACGTCTGACGACCTAAAACTGTCATGGTAAAACTCTTTCAGCTCATAACCGATGTGGAATGCAACTTTCTGTTTGAAATGTTGTAGTCACCGAGAACTAGAAATTGCATGGTTTCTGAATGTGAATAAATCATTGCACACCGATATACACACTAGACAGAGAGTGTACCACATTTAGACACTCCCTCTCTCTTTCTCTCTGTGCATGCATGCATCATTAATTCTTTATGTTTCTTTAAAGGTGCAGCAGGAGGTCCTACAGTAGCTGATGTCTGAGGATGTTTTCACTGATTCTGCTATCAAATGATACACAGCAAGTGTAATTGCAATGCTTCATTCCCAGAGACAAAAGCAGATGTTCGTCTTTTCATTCTGCCCGCTGAGGCTATGGGTTTGTCAATAGACTTGCATCAGTGCATGCTGTGGAACAGAGCACTGACTGTACTACACATGGAGGAAAAACCCCAAACAACCTTTTACAATTATGTTGGTGTTCCCCAGTGAGTAAGAAGGAGTCCTGACTGCAAGAGCATGGAATCCCACCAAAGTGTTTTCCCTGCTTTAGTCATTAAGGCTTCCACAGAATGAATATTGAATGAGAATAAAATGGCATTAAAGCTGTTTCTGATCTTGCTTGGTGGAGAGAAACGTGAAGCTTGAGTTACAGATATGACAGAAAGTCTAAGCGTACTGACTTTATGACTCGATGAGGTGCCTATATTGTGTGTGATGTCATAACACGGCTGACGTTTCTTCAGATAGTGTTGTCAGAAAAAAGAAGGAGCAGATCTCGAAACAACAGCATAGAAAAGAGCTGCATTCAGAGCTACAATCATTGGTGAAAATAGGCAGATATGGTATAGTACTGCACCAAATTAGAATATTTCGTGGCAGTGTGCAGTTCTGGAAGAAGTGGAGAGCAACTGCTTGACAAAACCCCCATTCAAAACCAGTCCCAGAAGAACTTTCAGGAAGAAAACACTAACATCTACTAAAATCAGTTTGTCTTCTTAGTAATTACTTATACTCTGTCCCGAATTGCCACTGAATTGTCCGTATTGTATTTAGATTTTTATTCTACTGTGAGCGCCAGCTTCCGCTAACATGCTGGCCGGTTCATTACTCATCTCAAAACTTTTGTAAAAATGGCTAACATGAGGTACAAATCTACCTAGCTTCTAACACAATCCCAAATCTCTCTCTAACCTTGGGGTGTGGAACAAGGTATTAAAAACAAGCTGTCCACTTGGGACCTAACCCTGGAACATTTATGTTTTTTTTTCTTGAATAGATAGTTAGGCTATTCTAAAAAAATAAAAAATAAGTAGAAAAATAAAAATTAACCCACGAGATTTACAAGACTGTCCATCACCTCCATGGTTTATTATCCTCACTTTTTGGCTCCAAAGCACCAGCAAGAATTTAAACCTGCCTTTACCTCTGGACACAGTACAAAACACTTGACCAACAGACCAGTTGACTTACTATACAGTACTTTGAAAAATTGGGCTTTAGGTGAAATACATACAGCTGAAATATGAAGCATTTTAGAACCAGTGAAGTAAACCTTTTATCAGAGAGTTAAGCTTCCCTTTTCAAGCTTGCATAATAGTATATGACATTCAAGTGGGATATTATTCATCTGATTCACATTCAGTAGCAGACAAGCATTTATAGTAAAGGTCAGATCCTTCTAGATAATGTAATAAGTGTACGCCTTTGTCCTTAATGTTCCATCTCATTTTAGACAAGCAAACCTTAAACTGCCCAACACTTTGTGCTGCCTTAAACACTTATGCAGAACAAGGCATTACAGCTAACTGAATCAATCACATGAAGTCTAGGGTGCCTTTCTATCAAGAGACCAGCAGAAAGAAAAGGAAGCAATTGAGACTAGCTCCCAGAGGAATGGGCAACTTAATCAGTCTTGCACCAGCATCCAGAATCTATGATTCCTTTGGTCTTTTTTGAATTGCTTTGGGACATTGCAGGTCTTATCTGTTTTTTTCTTCTTCCTTGGAGTATTGCTCATTCTTAGGACAGAATCTTAAAACAATAAACTTATTTGTTCTTAAGCAAGTTACAGTATGTCAGTGTGCAACTGAGCAGAGTCCATGCATTTTCTCATAATCTCCTGGTCCTGGAATTAGTGATGGGTCATTCATGAACGATTTGTTCTTTTTGAACGAATCTTTAATGTGACTCAGAAGAACGAGTAGCCTCGGAGAGTGATTTGTTAATTTTCTACTGGGCGCGCATGCGCAAATCATCTCTCTACTCCGAGTCATTTGTTATTTTGTCACGTGACTCCCATAGATGCTATGCAGTGCAGTATGCAGGAAACAGAATTGAACAATTCTTTCTCAATGACTCTTCTACTCCGAGTCGTTTGTTCTTTTGACACGTGACTCCCATAGACGCTATGCAGTGCAGTAGGAAACAGAATTGAACGGTTCTCAACGAATCTTCAAGCCCTGAGTGGTTCGTTCCTTTGTCACTGCTATGCGGTGCAATAGATTCAAAAGAACGACTCAGACTGGAAGATATAAGAGGTGAGCTACTCATTCTGTTTATTATAATATGTCCTTAGCTGCATTGTAATATTTTCCTTACTGGAACTATAGCCAAAATTTGTGTGTAGACGTATTGATGGTCTTTTTTATTGAACATGCAACATTTGTTGACTTTAATGTCAACTGAGTTAGTAAAATGATTCAAACTGCCTATCATTACCATGAATGTTTCAATCTTATAAACTATTCGTCAAAACCTGATTGACTCCGTTCTGTTGAACCTAACAAACAGTATTCTTTAAACAGCATTATTAATTATTACAAACAGATCTATAGATTTGAGTTTGCACATCTGGCTTAGATGGGCTGCTTCTTTCAAAAAAGTAAGTAAAAAAAGGATTGTTTCTGATTTTTGTTGAACGTAGTGAACGAGCACCACCAGATTATTATGAAGAGACATGTATCTCTAGTCTAGACAAGAGATTCGTGCAGCTTGTTAGTGACAGTCAGTTGATTACACAGAGTATAATTCCTCCTGGATTTGTTATCCCGTTAAGCTGTTATTTTTTATCTTATGTCCCTGACGCATCCATAACACATCATCAGGAGTAAGAAGCAGCATTGTGCCATAAAGTTGCTAGTGTACTGAGCATGAATGAGGTGGATTATTTTCTCTGTTATCCTTTGTTTTTCCCTTAAAATGCCATTGAAGCTTAGCATGCTGTAAATAAAGGACACATTATCAAATCTAAGTACAAATTACTCTAATGAACAGATGACAGAATTAGTTTTGTGGGTTTAATTGTTTTTTTGTGTGTTTGGCCTTTAGATGAAAAAAAATGGCATGAGCTCAGTAGGGCATTCCCAATCTGGAGCCAGAAATGCAGCTACCTGTAACTGTGAGTTGGTGTATGTAAACATTTTCTCCACGTCATTTCCACTCATCCTATAGTGACGTAGTAACTAGTTTCCACTGTCGAGCTATTTAAATATTTCACTATTTGAAATATTTGATCTTAGTCCTCCCCTGTAATGTCACTACCAAACATCCTCTATCAGGGAACAACTTTAACCAATTATCAACTTATTATTACTTTTCATAAAATGTCAACTTTTTCATGGCTATCAGTTGAATGAGTTAAAGGGACAAATTTCAAATATTTTTAAAACTGATTTAGTGAGAATCATTGTAAACCCTTTTTGTGGTTTATTTAATATATAGAATGGTGTGACAAATGTTGCCCCTTACTGATTCTTTTTTGCATGTTTGTCACACTTCAATATTTCAGATCATCAGACATATTTAAATATTAGTCAATGATAACACAAGTAAACACATCATACATAGTCCTGTGTGAAAAAGTGTTTGCTCCCCATGTTAAAAAATACTTAACTCTGGTTTATCACACTTGAGTTCAATTTCTCTGGCCACACCCAGGCCTGATTGCTGCCACACCTGTTTACAATCAAGAAATCACTTAAATAGAACCTGCCTGACAAAGTGAAGTAGACCAAAAGATCCTCAAAAGCTAGACATCATGTCGAGATCCATAGAAATTCAAAAACAAATGAGAAAGAAAATAATTGAGATCTATCAGTCTGGAAAAGGTTATAAAGTCATTTCTAAAGCTTTGGAACGGCAGCAAACCACAGTGAGAGCCATTATCTACAAATGGCAAAAGGCTCTGGAAAAAGTGGACTGACGAGACAAAAGTTGAACTTTTTGGAAGGTGTGTGTCCCATTATGTGTGGTGTAAAAGCAACATCGCATTTCAGAAAAAGAACATCATACCAACAGTAAAATATGGTGGTGGTGGTGGTGTGATAGCCTGGGGCTGTTTTGCTGCTTCAGGACCTGGAAGACTAGCTATGATAAATGGAACCATGAATTCTGCTGTGTACCAAAATATCCAGAAGGAGAATGTCCGGACTAGGAGTGGCCTAGTCAAAGTCCTGACCTGAATCCAATTGAAATGCTGTGGCATTCCTCTATAGCAATGTAACAGACTCATTTCAAGTTATCGAAAAAGCTTGATTGCAGTTGTTGCTGCTAAGTGTGGCCCAACCAGTTATTAGGTTTAGGGGGCAAACACTTTTTCACACAGGGCTATATAGGTTTGGATTTAGTTTTCCCTTAATAATAAAAACCTTCATTTAAAAACTGCATGATGTGTTTACTTGTGTTATCTTTGACTAATATTTAAATTTGTTTGATGATCTGAAACATGTGACAAGTATGACAAACATGCAAAAAAATAATAAATAAGGGGGCAAACACTTTTTCACATCACTGTATTTTAGCAAGTGAAAATATTGTATAGAAAGTAAAATTTAGGAGATCACTCAAAAAAATCACTCAGTCTGTATTAAAATACTTTTATTTATTCTAAGTTTATATTTATTTTGCTGCCGCTGGTAGATAATTTCGCTTTAAATTAAACCAATTATGTTCAATAGAACAGGACAAGGTCCATTTTAATCTTATAATAGTTATATTTGACTGTGTGATAATATAATATCTTATCTAATAAATACTAGACAGATTACTATATTTAAGATGCTTTTCAGTATTTGTTTTTTCAACCCTGTAGTGCATCATTAATTTTAATGCAGTTGTATATAAGTATTTTTATTCGTACAATGCGTGTTCAAGTCATACGAGGTATGAAAGGTAAAATCTTTATTCCTCTAAATAATCCCCTGCACTAATACTATTGCATTTATTACAGTGCTTCACTAGTGCTTTGATACCATCAAGGTATTGGACTGCCTGCTTCTCGTCTGAAACACTGGTCTTCCAGGAACTCCCCCTAATGGCCCAAACATATGAAAATCACTTGGAATGTGGTCAGAACTGCACTTTGTTGATGTGGCATTAAATCCCAGCTGAGTTCCTTTGCTAGAGTAAAGTGCAAATGGTGTAGATGACTGAGTGTACAGAGTGGGCCATTTATATGGATACACCTTAATAAAATAGGAATGGTTGGTGATATTAACTTCCTGTTTATGGCACATTAGTATAAGTGAGGGGGAAAACTTTTCAAGATGGATGGTGACCATGGTGGCTTAGATGTTTTTTTTGTTTTTTTTTTCAATAGGAAGAGGGTCATGTTTCACATCAAACTTATTGGGAATTTGACAAGAAAAACAATGGTATGCTAAACGTAACTTTATTCTTTCATGAGTTATTTACAGGTTTCTGACCACTAACAAAATGTGTTCAATGTGCTGCCGATTGTGTTAGATTGTCAATGCAACCCTCTTCTCCCACTCTTCACACACTGATAGCAACACCGCAGGAGAAATGCTAGCACAGGCTTCCAGTATCCGTAGTTTCAGGTGCTGCACATCTCATATCTTCACAGCATAGACAATTGCATTCAGATGACCCCAAAGATAAAAGTCTAAGGGGGTCAGATCGGGAGACCTTGGGGGCCATTCAACTGGCCCACGACGACCAATCCACTTTCCAGGAAGCTGTTCATCTAGGAATGCTCGGACCTGACACCCAAAATGTGGTGGTGCACCATCTTGCTGGAAAAACTCAGGGAACGTGCCAGCTTCAGTGAATAAAGAGGGAACACATCATCATGTAGCAATTTCGCATATCCAGTGGCCTTGAGGTTTCCATTGATGAAGAAAGCCCCACTATCTTTGTACCCCATATACAGTACCACACCATACCATAAATTTTTTTGTTCCAACAGTCTTGGAGGGATCACCATTCACATAAAAGTTTGCCTCATCACTGAACAAAATCTTCTGCATAAACTGAGGTTCCTGTTCAAATTTTTTTTGATGTGCCCATTCTGCAAATTCAGTGCGTCAATCTGGGTCATCCTCATTGAGATGCTGCAGGAGCTGGAGTTTGTAAGGGTGCCATTTGTGAGTAGCTAATATCCGCCGAAGAGATGTTCGACAAATGCCACTTTCCAGTGACATGCGGCGAGTGCTACACTGTGGGCTTTTGCTGAATGAAGCTATGACAGCCACTGATGTTTCTTCATTAGTGACAGTTTTCATGCGTCCACATATTGGCAAATCCAACACTGAACCAGTTTCACGAAACTTAGCAAGCAGTTTGCTAACTCTAGCATGGGAGATGGGTGATCTCGTAGGGTGTCTTGCATTGAAATCTGCTGCAATGACCCGGTTACTGTGTTCACCAGACATCAACACAATTTCTATCCGCTCTTCACGTGTTAACCTCTGCGACATGTCAATGGCTGTAAACAAAGAGAAACTTTTAAATAATGCATGAAAGAATAAAGTTACATAAGACAAACAAGCACACCATTGTTTTTCTTGTGAAATTCCCAATAGGTTTGATGTGTCACATGACCCTCTTCCTACTGAAAAAAAACAAAAGTTGGATCCAAAATGGCCGACTTCAAAATGGCCACCATGGTCACCACTCATCTTGAAACGTTTTCCCCCTCACATATACTAATGTGCCACAAACAGAAAGTTAATATCACCAACCATTCCCATTTTATTAAGGTGTATCCATATACAGTGGTGTGAAAAACTATTTGCCCCCCTCCTGATTTCTTATTCTTTTGCATGTTTGTCACACAAAATGTTTCTGATCATCAAACACATTTAACTATTAGTCAAAGATAACACAAGTAAACACAAAATGCAGTTTTTAAATGAGGGGTTTTATTATTTAGGGAGAAAAAAAATCCAAACCTACATGGCCCTGTGTGAAAAAGTAATTGCCCCCTGAACCTAATAACTGGTTGGGCCACCCTTAGCAGCGATAACTGCAATCAAGCGTTTGCGATAACTTGCAACGAGTCTTTTACAGCGCTCTGGAGGAATTTTGGCCCACTCATCTTTGCAGAATTGTTGTAATTCAGCTTTATTTGAGGGTTTTCTAGCATGAACCGCCTTTTTAAGGTCATGCCACAACATCTCAATAGGATTCAGGTCAGGACTTTGACTAGGCCACTCCAAAGTCTTCATTTTGTTTTTCTTCAGCCATTCAGAGGTGGATTTGCTGGTGTGTTTTGGGTCATTGTCCTGCTGCAGCACCCAAGATCGCTTCAGCTTGAGTTGACGAACAGATGGCCGGACATTCTCCTTCAGGATTTTTTGGTAGACAGTAGAATTCATGGTTCCATCTATCACAGCAAGCCTTCCAGGTCCTGAAGCAGCAAAACAACCCCAGACCATCACACTACCACACACGATATTTTACTGTTGGTATGATGTTCTTTTTCTGAAATGCTGTGTTACTTTTACGCCAGATGTAACGGGACACGCACCTTCCAAAAAGTTCAACTTTTGTCTCGTCGGTCCACAAGGTATTTTCCCAAAAGTCTTGGCAATCATTGAGATGTTTTTTAGCAAAATTGAGACGAGCCTTAATGTTCTTTTTGCTTAAAAGTGGTTTGCGCCTTGGAAATCTGCCATGCAGGCCGTTTGTGCCCAGTCTCTTTCTTATGGTGGAGTCGTGAACACTGACCTTAATTGAGGCAAGTGAGGCCTGCAGTTCTTTAGATGTTGTCCTGGGGTCTTTTGTGGCCTCTCGGATGAGTCGTCTCTGCGCTCTTGGGGTAATTTTGGTCGGCCGGCCACTCCTGGGAAGGTTCACCACTGTTCCATGTTTTTGCCATTTGTGGATAATGGCTCTCACTGTGGTTCGCTGGAGTCCCAAAGCTTTAGAAGTGGCTTTATAACCTTTACCAGACTGATAGATCTCAATTACTTTTGTTCTCATTTGTTCCTGAATTTCTTTGGATCTTGGCATGATGTCTAGCTTTTGAGGTCCATTTGGTCTACTTCTCTGTGTCAGGTAGCTCCTATTTAAGTGATTTCTTGATTGAAACAGGTGTGGCAGTAATCAGGCCTGGGGGTGACTACAGAAATTGAACTCAAGTGTGATAAACCACAGTTAAGTTATTTTTTAACAAGGGGGGCAATCACTTTTTCACACAGGGCCATGTAGATTTGGAGTTTTTTTTCTCCCTTAATAACATAAACCTTCATTTAAAAACTGCATGTTGTGTTCAATTATGTTATCTTTGACTAATAGTTAAGGGTTTTTGATGAGCAGAAACATTTAAGTGTGACAAACATGCAAAAGAATAAGAAATCAGGAAGGGGGCAAATAGTTTTTCACACCACTGTAAATGGCCCACCCTTGTACATTTCCCACAGACAGATGTATCGGTTCCTCAAGTTGGTGACAAGTTATGTGTCAATTTTCAAGGATTAGCTAAGAGTCCCATCGCTGTACTGTGCCTGAAGTCTTCTGTAAATGTCAGTCGGTTTTAGGTTTTACTTCTAGCCAATCAAACTTTCAAGCTTTTGTTTGTGCACATTTTTTTTTAATAAATATGAAAATATAAAAAAATAATAAAAAGGCAGTTTACTTAACCATGAAGAACAAATCGATTTATCTTAATTTAACCACAGTTTTAAGCATTTAATTTATTCATACATTTTTTCCCATCTATTCTGGTAAAGCATGAAAGATCCTTAAAAAAAATCTATTCTTTTAATATTCTACAAATATAATTGCAGTAAAATGTGAAATTAAAGAATAAAAACAGGTAAATTAACACTATAGTTTTGGTCCATTCTTTTTTTGATCTGGTTACAGGACAAAAAGCAAGTGTACCACCTGGTTTCAGCATGCCACACTGTTGTGCTCCTCTCCTGACCTTTAGACGTTAAGGTCTAGAGCTGCACAGGATTCTTTATTCATTGCAGCTGCTCCTGAGCAGATGGTGTTTGTCTGTGCAATCGTTTGCTGCAGGATTCATTCACAGAAGAACAAGACCCCCTGTTACACTATTAAAGCCTGATATTATGCATATATTCAGAATGTTTTTTTTTTTTTAACAATGGTTGGATCATTAATAAGATAATGACGCATGCAGAGTTTCAGCTTAGTGGAGAGGTAGTTTATCTTCAGGCTCCTGAGCAGCTCATCAGATTATCATTTATGATACAAGTGGAATAATCAATTCAATAATGCACCTTCCCCTCAACCGCCCCCCCCCCCCATGATCAGAAAGCGAGACCTTAATGCTTTTGTCGCTGCTCACGGTACTTTTACTTTTATACTTTAAGTAGTTTTGAAACCAGTACTTTTAAACTTTTACTTAAGTAAAACGCTTGGGTTGATACTTCAACTTCTAAAGAAGTATTTTTGAACCCTAGTATCTATACTTCTACTCAAGTAATGAATGTGAATACTTTTGACACCACTATATATAATTATATTTATTCATTTGTTCATTATTTTCTGTAATGTACTGATAAACATTAGACTTTCATATATTTTAGATTCATTACACACAACTGAAGTAGTTCAAGCCTTTTATTGTTTTAATATTGATGATTGTGGCATACAGCTCATGAAAACCCAAAATCCCTATCTCAAAAAATTAGCATATCATGAAAAGGTTATTGAGGTTATTGTTACATGAAAATGCTATATATATATATATATATCTTTTCTTTTACCATCCATAACCTACAGTATGCTGTGTTGCACTTGGTACAATGGGAAACTCGGACACACCAATCAGCCTACACAGGTGTACCCAAGAGAAACCCAACCAAGCACAGGAAGCTCCATGCACACAGAGTGTAGGCAAGATTCAAACCATGATTTCTGAATATGAGAGACAACAGTGCTAACCACTGAGCCACACCAGCCTTCATTCTAAAAACATGGGATTTATTTATTTATTTTTTCACATTTGGCATAGAGCATTGATAACACTGATAACAACTTTCATATTTTGGTTCTTTTACACTTACAGTGCATATACACGACTTACTGCTATACAAGAGGGGTTTTAGTCCTTTATTTCTCCTCTCTATCTGTTTCCAAATGATCGAAAGCTGCCTAGTGCCAAGTGTGCGCCACTGGATGCGAAAGCTGCTAAAGAAATATTTCATGTGGTGAAAGTGTAACTGTGTAGTATTTCAAGAGGTTTCACAAGCCTTGTAAGGGGGAGTGTGAACATAGCCTTTGGTGTCAGCTGGCTGTGTGTGTGTGTGTGTGTGTGTGTGTGTGCGTGCGTGCGTGTGTATGTGTGTTGGTGGTGGGGATAGGGGGGCTTCAGTAACCTTCAGAGTGAATGAAATAATGCCAACCCATCTGCTTCATCCTCTCCAGTGATCAATAGCCTGACAACTCACTAAATCACACACACACACACACAGACACACACACACTGATAAGCGTAGTATATTCTGTTTCGTAGGATTCTCAAATTAATTGGTCTCGCTGTACATAAAAGTTGCTGTCACGATAAAACATCATTGTATTGTTGATTTTCTCATGCATGAGGCGTATTAATCATTCTGACCATGTCTCGTAATACACTAGTTCATGACATTAAATGTAGTATTGCCAAGATGTTACTTGTGAACATGCAGAGTCCTAATTTTAGTTACTTACTGTACATAATTAGATCCTTTTCCAGTCTGTCACTATCACAGTGGTCCTCTCCATCAGACTGCTGTAAGATATCTTTCGCGTCTCTAGTGATGGACTTTGCTGGCCTTGTCAGATTTGAGGCTGCCCTAATGGAACTATGAATTATTTATATAATTCTCTGTATGAAACACGGACAAGCTGTCTAATCAAGGCTTAAACTTTTTTTTTATTAAACTGAGTAAAAAGGGAAAGTCATCTGATCTGTCCTCAATAACAGAAACTTTTTTTGTTTTATTTTATTTGGGTAGGGGACAGCGCTTGAAGCAATGTAACAAATTATGATATGTGACCTAATTAAGTTTTACAAATGAACTGGGGTGCACTGATTTCATAAATAGGACATAATCGAATCGGGGGGGAAACAATCGAATGCTTTTGGCACTTCTAGTTGTTCTACATATTCCTCGAGGCTTTACGGAGGCCTTGTTTGTGTTCTGTACCCTTCCTGTGGATATTTAATATTTTTATGTGAAATTGGGGAAGCAAGAATACCTTTCTGCGTGTGGAAAAATATAACATTTTCATTAGCTTTTGACAGAAGCAGCAGAAGCTTTTAAAATTCTTCTTGTTTTTTTTTCTTCACTTAGAGGCAGTTAAACAGGAACACGAAGCAAGCAGGACAGGAATTGACTCATGATTCCATGAGAGATGGAATAAAATCTACTTTCATATATTAAAAAAATGCATAAAACATTAAATAATAGGAGTTGTAATGAGATCATCATTATTATGGAGTCCCAGTTCCCAGTTGCTTTACAAAGGCCTTGTTTGCCTTCTGTACCCATGCACTATTTACTGTGCATATGGAATATATTTACGTAAAAGATGAATGAATATTTGCATGTTTATAATTACAGTGCATTTAAATACATTTGTGATTGGATTATCAAGAAATGTTCATTAGCTCTTGACAGAAGCAACAGAACCCTTCAAAATGATCCTTGTTTTTTCTTTACTGAATACAGATTTACTCAGTTGCGTATCTTCCATCCTGTCTTGCTCTCGTTCTCCCTCCGGTAACATGCTGATAGCTCACAGCAGCTCTCTGCTTCCTGGCTACAGATTGGATTCGGTGGCCAAGTCCGCCTGCCAGGACTAATGCGACCCCGGCTCTGTGTTCCTGGAGCTGTCTCACACCTCTCGCAAATGGCAGGTTTTCCATTCGTGACCATAGCTCTGGTTCTTTTGAAGGGCATGTCCACAGCTCAGACAGACACGGACAGAGAGGGAGGTTTAATCTAATCAAATGCAAATGGAACAGGCAGTAAAACAGGAACAGAATCACTGAGCAAGCGGGACAGGAGGTGACTCATGATTCCATGAGAGAGGGTTTGAGATGGTGCTTTGACAGTCAGTGAATTAGTGACAGCTTGGCTGATAATGGCCCTTTATTATGCAAAGAGATGCTTGTGAGATCCGCTTGACATTCAGTTATAAATCGTGAAATGATTTCATGTAAACCAAGAAACAAAGTAAGGAAAGATCCTTAAAGGAGGTCTAGGTTTGACTGAGAACTTTCTGAAACATTATTTTCATTTCAGGTCCTTTTGTTTTGGAGCAGATGTTCGCATTAACTCTTTGGACTGGAGTGTGCTGGATGGATTTTGAAGGAGCTACAAGAAAAGGAGGAATAAAATCTTAGAGTTTTCACTCAGTGTCTTCTTCTATGTCACACTGCCATCCTGGTAACCAGCAGGAATCCCAGGGACAAGCTGCTCTACCAAGGAAAATTGGCACAGAGAGATAAGCATAGCCATATTGGACTAGCCTGGTCACCATAATGATTAGTTATTTTTATCCTAACCTTTCCATTAAGCGAGTGCACCTCAAGCATGACTGCAGAGTTGCGATGCACAATTTGCAGTGATTACTTGTCATTTCACTCAAACAAATGTCAGTTAAAAGTTTTTGTACACCTGAAGGTTGCTCTGTTCAGACGTATTCACTATTACTCCCACTGACCACACAAAATGGAAATTATTAGGTGTGTTTACATGGCCACTAATATTTCATTGATAATCTGAATCTATTCCTTTTTTGTTTTTTTTCTCTCCAATTTTCTCCCCAATTTAGTCGTGGCCAATTCCTCCCCGTCATTAGGGGGGCTCCCACATTAAGGCTACCACTACCATTCAGTAGGGAGGGCGAAGACTATCACGTGTTTCCTCCGAACCGCGTGATGTCAGCCGACCGAATATTTTTCAAACTGCTTGCTCACGCACCATTAGGGGCGGAGTAACACACTCGGCGGAAAGCGCTAGCCGCTCCTTCCGCGTGCGCAAGCTCACAGACGCCTCTGATTGGCTGTAGAGCCGTGATTAATGTGGGAGTGCAAGTACCTCTCATCACTCCCCTCTGAGAGAGCTCGGCCAATCATCTCTCTCTATGCCTCCGGCTGTGAGAGGAAAACAGCATCACCCGGTGTTCGAACCAGCGATCTCCGGATGATAGGGCGAGCACTTTACCACTGCGCCACTCACAGGAGGCTAATCTGAATCTATTCCAATCTAATCTAATATATGAAAATTATTTTAAAAGATATAATATAATATAATATAATATAATATAATATAATATAATATAATATAATATAATATAATATAATATAATAATAAAAATGCATCATGAAAACACCTCAGTTGAAACACTCAGCTGACATGATTCACTAGGATCAGAATGAGAGAGGTGATGAAAACCTTTGATGATCCATTCATGAGGGTAAATATTAGCCATTTAAACATTCATCCAATTGTTTAATTATTTATTTTTGAAACAAATATATTCTTTCTACGCATGATTGCCCCATGTAGGGGTAACATGAGATTACGTGAGTTTTCGGGAAAGAAGAACAAGTCTCTACCACCAGTCTTTACTTCAGAATTTGAAGAAGGTTAATCTTACATGCCCATCATAAAACCCATAATAGATGAGACTGGGTTCTTCTAACCAATCACAGTGCAAAAGGTGATATTTATCGAGAAAGATCTTCTTCTTTTTCGAACACATTTCCATATTTTTGGGGGATTATTATATTTCTTTTTTTTTGGGGGGGGGGGGGGGGATATGCTGCTTTGCGATAGTGAACATTGTTAAAAGTGCTATATAAACAAAACTTAATTTAATTTTCTTCTTGTAATCTTTCCGGCAGATTTAAAGCTTTACAGCAGGCAAAACCACATTCTTAAAAAGGTATATTCTGGTAAAAAGCTTTGAACATGAAAACCCACATCTTATCCAATCAGCATCCATGTAAACAGTTAAGTTGGACTCTAATGATTCAGTCAGATTGGACAAATATTGTCCATGTACAGTAAATGTAGTATCATCAAATAATATTTAAATTAGAGACGCTTCTTGGAGAATTGTGAAGTTGAGGCACACTGATGCACTTGTTTTCCTTGGCTAAAGCATGAAAATTGCACCTTTAGGCAATAGGGTTCCTGAGATGTGATCATATATCTATTTGGTGTGTGTGGTTTAGCCTGGTTGTCTAAGCACCAGCTCTAGCTGCATGGCTGAATAACCCACAGACAATGTAACCTGATCTCTTTCATTCACTTGAAAGAGAAAGTGATTGTGATGTTTTATGGCAGGATATTTCGGGAACCATTAGTTCTAGAGGGGTAATTTTTGAGTTTTATGTGTGTATTTCCAAAATTGGAGTCAGGGTGGTAGTTCTTTCTTTTAAAAAGTGATTTACTAGGCTTTTTGGGTGAAAGTCTGGCAGTGTAAAGTCAGTTAATTTCTAAATGGATTTTGGTTTTCAAATTACTAAAGAAAAATAAAGTGTTGTTAAATCTGGCAAACTTAAATCTTAAATGAGTGCTTCATTACAGCCTGACAAACTTGGAAGAGTAACTTGTTATTCTTATAGACAAAAGACTCATAAACTTTATTAGGACTCCCTTAAAAACATTTGCATCAAAGGGAGTTAAAGCTGATCTTGACTTTCAGTAAACTATTAGACATGGCTGTGTACATTTATGATTGTTCTATTTCTGTTTGTCTTTACTGGGTTTTGTTTCTAATGATTATTATTGAGTTTTATTGTCCTGTATTTTTATGATTCTTATTCAAAATTTGGTTTGAATAAAAAGCCGGCATGTGAACCCTGCTGCTTCTGCTTCATTACACTGTCATTTAAACGAAATATAAAATACATGGTGTTTAAGGACATTTAAATGCAGTTAAGGTGCAGCTCTATCCACAGACCCTCTCTGTCTTTTGCATGGGACTAAAACAGAAATTTTGCATTGAATCCAGGTTTACATTTGTGCCTCTTACATATTCATTCATCTTGAGAAGTGTCATACAGACAATCGTTTCTTTGTGGGCAAGCTTGTTCGTCTACACTGCCACTTGAGCGCACTTTATTAAACCAATGCATCCTAATGGAGGAAGCTGAAGATTAAAGCTCCAAATGTGTTGTTTAGCAACTCAGCATCCTTGGATGTCAAAACAGGGTTTGCATAACAAAAGCTTGGGGAGAACACAGGGTTTCAGATTTCTTGGGATTTTAGAGGGCTTGTGGTTATGTTGATATACCTATGAACATTTCACTTTGCTTTGTCATTGTCTGTTTCATTTTTTTTTCAGGACACATATGTGTACATACTGTATGTACTGTACACATATGTGTCCTGAAGAAAAGAAAAAAAAAGAAGAAACTTTCAAATATTTGAAAGCATATAAAATTCTTTATGCATTAAATGTAATATACTTTCATATATTAAATTTAATGCATAAAGAAATGAGAATATTTTTTATTATTATGGGGCACTAGTTCATTGCAGGGCACCACAGACATCACAGCAATGTATAAAGCCTAACTGAGCAGGATTTGATGATGGGAACTTGTTGTTCTGAACACTGTTGTTTCAGCCAGTGACCACTGACTGATTAAAATCAGTTCCCTTTCAATGATTACACTTCCATTCTCTTCCATTTCCCAACTCCTGACTCTTGTTTGTCCAACCGTTAAACTCTCTTGGCAATAGCAAGATGCTCCATTTAAAACCATTCCCTTTGATAGAAAGTATATGACTTTGCTTAAGTACTGTGCAAAAGTCTTGAGCCACCTCTCAATTCTTTATAATAAAATGAAGATTGCATGTTTCAGATTTCAGCATCATCAGTATACTAACCATCGGCCTGATCATCTGTCATCATCTGCAGCTGTTTCTCGCCATTCATGCCTTACGTTCGAAACATTGTTACGTTTAAATGATTCATAGGTCACTGTGTGCCTTAACAAAATAATAATAACAATAATAATAATAATAATAATAATAATAATGATAATAATAATAATAAACATTCCTTTGAATCTGGCCAGGTACAGGAACTGAACTCAAGATTCAAAATATCCTTCATGAAGCCTGACTCTTTGCAAACAAAATAAAAGAAAAATGACAATGGCTCAAGATTTTTGTCTTATAAATATAAATAAATATAAATGATGACGATGATTCAGTTAATGCATAACCCAGTCTTTTTCGTCGTATTCATCATCTGGAAAAGTTAAATGAGCTTTTGAGCAAGCATCAGTAACTTTTCCTTGAAAAGATTTGGCAACATTATTGCATTTAAGGTATAAGCTATTCATAAAAAAGACATGTTAAGAAATAGGGTATATGAAAATTCAAGGGAGGCTATAATTTATTTTACAGTAGCATTATTTTGTATTATAAAAGCAAACAAAAAACAAAGAAAAAAGCAGACATATTATGCCCTTAAATTATTAATTATGGATTACTGTAGCTGTACTGCTGAAAAAAAAATTCTTTGTGTTCAGGCAAATACTTCTGTCCCAGATAGCAATTAGTGGCATGTTTAGGGAATAGATGCCTTGTTGTTGAAACAGGACAAATACAAATGGCCAGACTGGTTCGGGCTGACAGGAAGGCTAAGACAACTCAATAAATAAATACTCTTCGCATCGCACTAAGCAGAAAAGCATCTTAGAATGCACGGAATGCAATGGCATACAGTACCTCTTAAAAGCATTTTAGCCATTTTTTGCTTTACTGTTTTTTAATGAACATATATAGGGCTCAGGATTGTGCAGTACAGAATGGCAAAAAATTATCAAATTATCCCTGCGATGGATTGGCACCCTGTCCAGGGTGTACCCCGCCTAGTGCCCGAAGTCTCCTGGGATAGGCTCCAGGTCCCCCGCGACCCTGAACACAGGATTAAGCGGTATAGAAAATGAATGAATGAATGAATGAATGAATGAAACATCATTCCCATATTCTGGTAGTGGTAAAATGTATACAAAAGTTATAAAAGTAATGATAACTTTCATTACTTATCCAAAATATCCAAAAATGAAAATGCACAGTTTAAAGTTTAAAGTCTGAAGCCTCACCGTTAACACACACCACCAAGGCTTCTATACGTATAAGCACACACACACACACACACACACACACACACACACACACACACACACACACACACACACACACACACACATATATATACTGTGTATATATATATATATGTTTGTGTGTGTGTGTGTGAATGTGTGTGTGTGTGCTTATATGTGACATATATATATTTTTACATACATATATACTTTTTTTTTTACCATCCATAACCTACAGTATGCTGTGTTTCACTTGGATTTTAAAGGTTTTTGTGACTGGGCTACGACACCTCATCAGC
Organism: Channallabes apus; assembly: GCA_030522415.1. Taxonomy (NCBI): domain Eukaryota; kingdom Metazoa; phylum Chordata; class Actinopteri; order Siluriformes; family Clariidae; genus Channallabes; species Channallabes apus. The sequence goes on from CM060104.1 coordinate 50,899,135, forward strand.
TTCGACTTTTGTCAGCCATTTTAAAACCTGGAATGCTAGCCAAAAATTATTTTAAGCAGTGAATCAAGTTAAGCATTAAATGAGAATATTTATTTCCATAAAATATTGACACATTGATTTGAAATGTTCTCCAGCAGGATGATCCTGAGCATGTACACAGTGAGTATCACTACTGTAGCTTGTTACTGCCTAGAGCAACGGATAGTTTTACACCCAACACTTGCTACAACTGATCCTGTTCTTCTCTACTTTCAATTTCACACATGGTCTGTTTTTTTCCCCCCTCTGTTGTGTCATGACAGTTTAAAACGACTTGTATACATTGCTTCAACTTATCCCTTGTGGTTATCAGTGTGAAGCATTGCTGGTTGTAATGTGTGATTTTATTTATTTATTGTGGAAGCCATTGCAATGAGAAGTTACAGTGAATGAGAGGGTCTGTATGTTTTTTGGCACATGAGTTGCTCTGTTTTTCTGCCTTTCTCCAGGGATCTCCCACTGGACCTGTCAGTGTGGGAGATTTTGCTCTGCTTACCCATGCAGCACTGCTCCAGTCACACTTCAAGCACTGTTCCTTCTCATGCACACAGTCACAAGCACATAGTCTGGATGGACTGAACTGCAGGTTTTTAAGCATTGATACTACAGTACTACAGTATTTGACAAATATAAAAGAAGAAGATTTTAAGTTTGTTAACTTTGTTAGAGTCAGACAAAAAAACAGTTATATCATATACCATAATATAATATTAAGATTATTATATTATTATCATAATATTATCACAAACAGCAATAAATTTAGTATTCAAATATTTATAGAAGTTTTTATTTTCCTGGCGTGTATATACATTTTTGGGCTGATGTCGTATTAAATGAAATGTATTATTGTGTGTTTGATATAGCAAGAAGTTCACCTGTAATAGTATAACTATATAAATTAGGGATATCACAAAATGTGTTTTCATAAAATCAACAAAATCAAAATCCAGTTTCAGGTTAAAATTGAAAAAAGAACAAGAACAGAATTCTGACCCACAAAAAAAAGTACACCATCCTTGCACCCAAGGTGTTATTTATATGCTACCCAAAACTATGCAAGTGAAATTGAAAGACAATGTTTCATATAAGCTGGCCAAAGTTAGCCAAAATGAGGATAAATTAAATAATATGAGTTTTATATGATTGGAATAAGGATTATATGAGACTTATTGTAATAACTTAGCCATGGTATCAGCTTGTTGTGGTCAACAGCTTCAGAAAATGATTATTTAAAAAATGTATGTTTCGCAAGTTTTTACAGAGTTACTCAAAATCCAGTTTACAGCTCAATTGTCTTAGATGCTTACTGTATATAATTATACAGACCGAAAATAAAAACTACACTCACATTCCCAAAATGATGTAAATGTTCTTTTTTATGTTGTTTAACTGGTACTTTTTCAACAACATAAAAAAAACATTTATTTTTCACGCAATTGTGTTTTTGTTTAATTACATATTTGTACATATTTGGATATTTAAAGAAAACACTATCTAGATGATATCATAATGTTATTTCATTGCAAAGACACATTTAAGTGAAATACTTTCCAGAACATTTGGTGGGAAAGTCACTTCTCTGTAGCACAGTTCATGTAGAAAACACAATTGAACACAGTTTGAATTTGAATATTCTTTGGGTCTTTCGAATGTTGGAGGAAACCCATGAACCATGGGGAGAACATGCAAACGCCACCCACACAGACCCAAGGTGGTAATAGAAACCATGATGCTGACTACATACATTTAAAACATTTTCCCTTTAATACAACCGAGTGTGCTCCCATGATTCATTATAAATTAGATTTTTTTCATGATCTTGAAATTGAGTACCAAACCTCAACACTTTTTCCTTTGTTCCAATGTGCTGCCAATGACTCTACAAAACCACACAGAGAATGAGTTTGCTATATTTTTTATTTAAACACAGCCAACATATTATATTTAGTTTCTAAATTGCATATTTACATTGCTACAAACACAACTGCAGTCTGATCAGTTGTGACAAAACTTTTGGAATTGGATTCATAGAGTTTTTGACATAATAATTTGCCATATGTGCTTGCTATCAAAGAAAATCATGCACAAAATATTCTTGATCAGTTTGTAATCATTTTGCAGTGAATCCTTCATGTATACAGTGGATATAGACTTATAGTGTTACAGTATTGGAACAGAAAACCCAGGTCCTTTGCTTTTGCTATACACTGAAGTTACATCTGGGTTTAAGGCTTATTAAAAAAAAAAGTATGAGACTATAGATCAGAATTTCAGCTTTCATTTTTGAAACTGGACATACAGTATAAATATATAAATGAGTATTGTATACTCCCAAAAGTATAGGAACAGATAGTTTAAAAGACAATTAAAGAAAAGATGAATTGTAAATTGGTTGCATATTCCTTGCTTGCATTAAGTGCTGCTTGTATGTTTGGGGAAGATGGATGTCTCTCCCTTCAGTCCCCTACTGAGGAGGTCAAATGCTTACATCGTCCTCCTGATGCATGATGAGGTTCCTCCCAGTTTAATTGGGTACATCTCTCTGTTAATTGGTAGACGGAACGTCTCTGTCGATGTCTGAATTCATTCTGCTGCTGCCATCATGAGTTATATATTCAATATAGAGTTCCAGACTCGGCCATGCATGCCTAAACCATTGTACTTCCACTGTGCATGACCGATAAGCTTATATGTTTTGGATCATGAACAGTTCTCTTCTCACTCCACACTTTGCCATCTTAATCTTTTTGTTAAATTAAAGTTGATCTTTGTTGTAAAACTGAGACTGATTTCTAATCTGGCCTCCTGACTCTTGAGATGCCTTCACACCTGTCCTATAGAGGTTGTTGGTGATGTCACCGACTATTGATTTTGGGTTCACGGCTCTCACAGCGAGTCACATTTGATTGGCTGATTTACATTTTCAAAGTGCACATTTTGCATTTTAAGCATGCAATTCATAAACATTTACACATTTGTTAATTGTCTCTTCAAGATAGTCAAAGTTTTCCTTCCCATAGCTGAACAGTTTGATGTTTGATTGTTTGGACACCAGTAGTTTATTTCCTTTTCAGGACATTGCAGATTACTTCACTGGTTGTTCCCAGTGCTTGTGCATTGATTAATGCCCTTCCTTTCTCCGCTTCAAAATGACTTGGCTTATCCTAGACAATCAGGGCTAATACTTGTTTAAACAATCTATCGAACAGGGCTCAACTGGGCAATAAGAAACACCTGTCAGGCATGTGTTCCAATATTCTTGAAAAATGACCAACAACAAAATTAAAATAACTGGGAGGTGATGTAAATAACATTGATTATCTCATTACGATGAAGTCGATCAAGGGAAGAACAATCATTTAGTTCTCAAACTTCATGTGTTGGTGCAAGATGTTCTATGTGACTTTAAAAAGAGCCAAATGTGATTGCTAGATGACTGAGTAAGAGCATCTGCAAAATGACAAGTCTTGTGGGATGTTCCCTGCATGCAGTGGCTTCTAAAAGTGGTCCAACAACAGCTGAAGCAGTGACACGGTCATGGTTCCCCACGGCTCACTGATGCTCACGAAGAGCAAAGGCTATAGCTGGTCTGTTCCAATCCCACAGAAGAGCTGCAGCACAGTTATCTGAAAAGGTTAATGCTCCCCATGATAGAAAGGTGTCAGAACACTGTGCACCATTAGAGATAGTGGTGACACTTACTTGATGAGATAGAGATTATTTGGTGGCACAAGAGGGAGACCAACAGTACAAATTATTAGGCAGGTAGTTTTATAGTTATGGCTCATTTGTGTGTTAAGAAATGAAAGATAGGAGATGAAACTGTCCTCTGATATTTTTCGTTTTATCTCAAATCCATAGGTATTTGGTGGATAACAGGAAAAAAATCTTTCAAGCAAAACTTTCTCATGCTTTATAAGGGATCCAGCAATGGATGATCCCCCCCCCCCCTTACTTCATGTTAGTCTTGATTGTATCTAGTGGACATGACAATAAGCATTCATTTGGTAAGAGTAGCAGTCTGTTTAATTAGGTTTGTCTATCGGCCTTGTCTCTGGCATAGGGGATCATATGAATGTAATGATTTACAAACTTCCTTTCGAAAATACACTGAAATGAGATTAGTACATGTTGATGGATCTGTGCTGACACAATCAGGCTGCTCTGCTCTTATAAAAGAGGTTATCAATAAAATTGATACTGGATTATTAATGCTGTACGCTGGATAAGAAAAGATGTATTAATCCTGTAAATACAAAATATCTTTCTCAGCACAGGAGCTCTTTTCCCTGATACCGCTGTACAGAATTACCACCTAAAGACAGCGCACACACACCTCTGCCAAAAATGTGTACATTGCAGTATCTGCAGTATGCACACCATCTCATTTATTCAAACTTGTATACATGTTATAGAAAGCTGTTCAAGGACAACTCGCACTGATTGCTATGCAGGACCTAAGCTGATTGTGCAGTTTTTATTTTTATTTTTTGCACAGCCAAAATGAGGTTGGGGTTCATTCACAATCCTCCTTAGTAAAAATACAGTAGCATCCAGTATTTTCGGTCAGGCACTAGACTGTCAGACACTCTAGACTTAAATGACTGTTTGACAGTCCAGCAGATGACACTTTATGAAATCACAGGCATGTGGAAACACCTACTTGTCCCGATTTGTCTTTTTTCCTGACATAAGAAATAATTTCAGTGTTTAACAACTGTTTAATGACTGTCTACAGACTAAAATAAATGAAAGCAATACCTGTCATTCTTTGTTTAAATAAAGAATTGTTTCTGTATCCTTTCCTGATGTTTTTGTCCCTCGGAGGGAGACAACCGTACAGTCTGTGACACATGTTCCCTCAACATCTGTGGTGCCTGGAGTAAAAGTGAAGCGTGCAGGTAAACCTAGCTGTATTTAACAGTATATTCCTCACTATCCCATATTTCTACAGGAACAGTAGGCAGAGATTGGACAGACATTCATGCCAAGGTATTTGATCCTGTTTATTTGGGGTTCATTAGCTATTTATGAGCATATGGGCTGCATGGTGCGCGTGACTGGGAGCATTTCGGCTTCGTGTGCAGCCTTTTGCATATCCTACATGCAACTTGGCTGTTTAATGCAGTTACGCAGTGTAAATAAAACAGTGTCATCTTGTGTAAACTAAGGTACGTCGGTGTCATTTAACCCAAAGGGCTTCCATTGAACAAATCAATGACAGACACTGCAGGCTCCTGAAGCAGGATGTTGAAATGGATAGCTATACTTTCAGCAAATGATTATTCTGAATGCCTCCCCCTTCCTTTTTCTCAAGTTTATCCGTAATTCACACTCCACATCCCTCCCCCTTGTGCACGTATCTCTGAGTACAATTCTGTGCTGCTGCTCTGCTACATCAATGCAGTACAGAAGCCACGATTATTCAGATGTAACATTTGTCCAGGCTTGTATGGCGGCACTGGGCGATCGATGAAGTGTCTCAGAAGGGTCTTTGAATGCAGAGAAATAACCTTGTCCTCCATGCCAGGGTTAGCTGTCTGAATGCGGTCTGTAATTCATCTGCAGCTCTGCTGATTGCAGGTCACCATGCCCAAGATTTATGGCTGCTCTTAGTGCAATTTCCATTTTCTAAATCTTGTACTTTTTCGAAACAACTATGAATGCAAATAAATACACGCGCTCGTTTGATAAGGGAAATTCCGGGACAGCTACATTAAACGGAAATATCACAGTGCTGACTGTGCCATTCCTCCTATGCTTGAACCGAGTGCTGATGTCCTCTGTGTATATTTGAGGACATTAAGTGCACTGCCCCATGCTTACAGTATACAGCAGGACAAGCTGTCCCGCTGTGAAACACATCCTCTCCACAACAGCCGTGTGGCTCAGCTAATAAAGGATGCTAAGGAAATTCCTTCTTTACGGGTACAATTAGGAGTAATGAAGTTGTGGTGGAGGACGCACGCTGCATTGTAAATATCTGTGATTGATGTCTTGCTGAGGACTAACTGCATTACTTTCACTTCCAGACACAGCCTAAGGTGAGAGCTAGAAGGGTGCTCTAGAAACGGTAATTACAAATAGCTCACTGACACCTCAATGTCTCCTTTCCCTGTTTGCTTATGGATCTAATTGTAAATAACTCATGAGTGTTCTTCAGTCAGTGTAATAATGTACACAGCGTCATGCAAATTTGATTCTCCCTAGGAGAAGTATTCTTCGCTATAGCCGCATGACTAAAGGTATAAATGCACCATATAATAGACTGCAAATGCCAACTGACAGAACATAAAATTATCACTTAAATCATTTATTGTAACATTTTAAGAAATAGAAATATGATTTCATGACATGCAGGAAATATGGAAAATGAAGGCATATTTCATGTGTTCATTATCCTTACACCCCTGCATTCAGTATTGCAAATGGGTGATAAATTAAAGGAAAACCCCAACATTCAGTTTATTCGTAAGGTGTTAAGCCATAACCAACTGCTCTGAAGCACATTGGCGTAGATTCTACAGGAGTCTAGAACTCTGTTAGAGGAATGAACACCATTCTTAAAAAAAAAAAGTATCCCCTCGTTTCACATTTTGATGAAAGTGCTAATACATTGGTCATGTGCCTTCACCTGAGTTGATATGGGGTGATTGGGAAGGCCAAAGCAGGGGCGTCTCTAGAGATTCCGTGCATTTTGAAAAAATACTTTCCTGCCAAACCTTTTCAATTTCCTTAGCTGTCACTCAGGGGCCATTGGAATCATCTTTACTTATAACCCCCTCTCCATTCCCTTTACGGCACACCTGGGCCAAAGCATATAATTTACATCATTTCCATGCTCCGGGAGGGGACGAGGGGGGCATCATGCCATGTGGATGGACCAATGTTATCCACGAAAGAGACTATCCTGAGCCATTACCGAAATGTTTCATTACAGGATAAATGTGAGAGTCAAAAGAACATTGTATTGATTTGAAGGGATCGTTCCCTCTAAGGAGGCAAAGTGTACCCAATCCATGACAGCAGAATAAATGAGAATAGAACTATGGAGTTTTCCTTTAATTTCTCACCTGTCTGTATAGCAATGACAGGAGAAGCATTTTAGTCACTATGTATGCCTTATGAGGTCTACTTGGTGTAATTCACATATTCAAACTAATCTCAGAAGAAGAGTTATGTGTTAGTTGAAGTAATGTCTTAATGAAAGAAAATGATATGCAAGGAAAATATTTCACACTATAAAACCCTAATAATAAAACATAATAGTAAATCATAACAATAATGCATCGTCATATATAAATCATTTCTAACCGCCTTATTGAAACTATAGATTTATCAGAAATAAATATGTGCAGATATAAATATTTCATATTGTGTTAATTGCTTAACCTTTTATCATAGTTTATAATAGTATCACTATATTACATTTCAATAAATAACTGCATACTTACTGGCTCCTGTTTTGCTGGCAGCATTTGAAATTTGCTAAATCTCAGCAGGCATTGCATTCAGCGTAGTGCCATTAAATGTCACTTCGAGTAAGCTGTGCGTGTGACTTTTGTTACATCTCAGCTTGGATTAAAAAAAAAAAAAAAAAAAAACAACTGCGAGTTTAAAATAGTGGTTATAGTTAGAAAGGTAATATAATGAATCAGCTGACCCTTTTTTCTTTTTGATAATGAATTGCTTTTGCTAGAAATATACATGCAATGCTGCCTTCAAAATTGTGCAGTGCAGTACAGTATATCTTGGCTTTCTTATACTGACTTAAAAAATGGGAGAGACCTTTTCTAACTACAGAATAAGATTGCGCATGTTAAATAAATGTATATTTATATATTCATTGCTGTATTTTAGAACTGGTTATTGGTACATGCCTAATTCGAACTAAAACAAGAACTTTGATTCAGTTTCATCAGTCAAGCATAGATTAATGAAGAGCATGACACGTAAATATTTCACACTAAAACAAGCTTACATGAAACCGAATAGAATGCTGACGAATGAAGACGTAATCAGTTTGACGATGACAGACATGGCTGTTTCCTTTGTGTAGTAATTTTTAAAGAATCACAGTATAGTCCAGCTAATGTTTGTATTGAATGCGTGCTTCAGATTTAGCTTTGCCTTCTCAAAAGCCTCTGTGTTCATCAGTCTGGTTCATGATGAGAATAAGTGGACAGAATTTTGGCTTATGACTCAGCGGTCCGCATTCATCCTGCGCAGCTTCTCAGGCAGGTTGTCCTCGGGCCAGCCGCCAGCTGCTGGCAACTGGTTGAGGTTAGGCCCTGGCACAGAAGTGGGCATTAGAGGCAGTCTGTGATGCTCCAGCTCTCCTGCCGACAGGATGTGTGGCTCTGCCTTCATCTGGTTGTTGGACTCCTCCAGCCTTCCAGATGAGCGTTGGGGGTCGCCCGTATTGGATGTTTTATCGGCTGCTTGTGTACTGCTGGTTTTCCCGGCCTCTTTACCATTTCTGAAGCTCATACGCTGAAGCTTGCTGGGCAACCTTGAAGTCATTCCTTCAGTGTGGGAGGCAGCGTCAAGGGAGAAGATGCGCTCTCTACGATTTCGCAGATCTCCGTGAGTTGGGGTGAGAGGGGGAGCAGGGGAAGGCAGGCAAGATGAGTCCTCCTGCTCCTTTACACTGTATGGAGGTGTGGGCACCTCAAAGGTGCTGTGGAACTGCGAGTAGTCCACTCGGAAGAAACCCTCCTCTAGAGACATAACAGGAAGGAAACGGTGCCCCCATAACACCTCATCCTCTGTGTAAGATGTCCGAGCCTGGCATGTCATACCTGAGAGAGACAGAGAGACAGAGAGGGTGGGGGTAAAGTAGGCAATCAATCCAGCATGGAAAAAAAGATAGCACAGAACAGACAAGCAGTGAAGCACTGCTTTTACCTTTGAGTGCATCTATATTTATCATGTTTTTTTCTGACCACATAATGGCTTGACATGAATCATTTAAACCCCAATCCATTTTGTGTGTCTTGTGATCTCGATATGATGCTAACCTGTGGTTTCCACTATCCCTTCAAGGATAACAACAATCTCAAACTGCTCACTCATGAGCGAGCGCTGCGAGAGGTCGAAGAACGGGCTCTTGGGATTAATCTCATGGCAGATGGTGAGAGGAGAGACGAGGAAGAGTTGGTCAGCGCCTGTTCCGAACCCAACATCCAGCTCTCTTTGGTCCAAGGGCAGAAACTCCCCCTCAGGTGTCTGTCGAGACTGCAGCAGAGGAGACAGAATAAAAAATGCTGCTCAGGTAATGCTCTTTCCAAAAATGCTCCCCCACCCCTGCCCCCCCTCCACAACGCTGGTATCTGGATATGAGCCAGACTTTCTTCATGAACGTAGATGACAAATTCTGTTCTTAATACATTCTCATCCAAGAGCACAGGCCCTGGAATGCACAGAACAATCACTTAGATTAAGGTGTGCAGTCAATAGAGAGCTTAATGTCCTGTTTCGGGGTAATACGTTAACTCCGACGTGAAGAGAGAAAAAGAGTGTGAAACCCTCGGGAGCTGAAAAGAAGCACAAGTCTACTTCCAGCAAGTGAATCCAATTTTACTGGTTAGGCTTCGAAATGTGACATACAGAAAATCTGTAATTTAGATATGAGGTCATAAATCAACATAAGCAACACCCTGTTTTGCCATCTGCATTGTCGCCAAGCTCGGATCTCAGTGGAGACCTGCTGATGGAATTTCTATCTGGACCATTTTTCAAATAATTCGTGACAAATCAGAGCAACAGATTTATTGGTAATTTTAATATTCTTATTAACTTTAGAATATGCATGCATGTGTGCATGTCCTTCTTCTTCTTTTCATCCCCCTCTTATTTCTTGTAACATTTATTTATTTTATTGATTGATTGATGCATTGATTGATGGATTATCTAGGCTGTGAACAGAATGAAACTTGCCAGCCAGTGGGTGAAAATGAGCCTACACTAACATCCCAACTATATTTCACTCCTGTTGTATAAGAGTACATTTATTCTTTTTTCAAAATATACTTCCCTTCCATAATTTCACAGGACACAATGTACAATGTACAGCCCGAATAGAGTGCCGAGCTGAATAGACTGGCTGAATTACACCCATGCACAACTTGACACAGCACTTCCATAGATCTTCCTTCTAGCTCTAAAACTTCGCAGCGACTTTTATGTGCAGTTGGTTTATAAGCTACAGGAGAGCTGATTATTTGGTGTAAATTAGGGCTGCTGGCTTTCACTCCTTATCAGAGTTTGGAGACGTTACATTTTAAAGTAACTAATTACATTACAAAATTACTGTCTTTAAAAAGTAATCCGTTACATTACAGCGTTACTTTCTGATAAGATTAACTAGTTCCAGTACTTTTCCATTGTAGAAAATGAAAACTCCTTTGTGATTCCTCATGCATGTTGTTTTAGTCAAGACCTTTATAATTATTCTATCATCATCACTCAGCGAAGTTTGGCCCATAATCTGTTAACTACTAATACCCCTATCTCACCTACGCGGTTTCGTGCAGTGGTTCATCATAATTCACAGCGAGTTTTGGCGTCGTCATTACGGTTCCATCTTTCCACGCGTCGGCCCTTGCATAGACAAACCACATAGGTGAGATAGGGGAATAACAGAGGGGGGCGGGTTATCGGGGGCGGGGCTTATAGGACGACTTTCACACACACACACACACACACACACACAAACGGGTTGGGAATGACTGCTGTCTGGTTCATGGATTACATAAATTATTTGAATAACGGATTACATTTTTGAAAAAATAAATAAATAACAGTACTTAAATGGCAGACACAACACATTAGATTATTTGTTACATCAAAAAAGTAATCAAACAACAACACCCTATACTAGACAATTCAACTAATAAAATGTTTTTTGGCCTTTAAATATTAACTCATCTTACCTAAGAGTGCAGAGCTCTATCAGTAAAAGGGAAATATATAAATAAAGTGAAAGTTAGTGTACAGAGCAATTCTAGTGCACGAGAGCATTTCAGTTCTAAGCACTGAGCACTGAGACATGCATACTCGGCAGGGTATTCACAGTACCTTTGCATTATTTTAACTCATCATGCTCGCTCATACTACCTCGTGCCACCTTTCTCGAACATAAAACTAAAACAAGAGGTGCTCACGCAGCAACCAGCATAAACACAGCTAAACAAAATGTTGCATAAGGCATTCTAAGTAGGTTACTCATTTGAGTATGTGTAATGGTGAGTATCAGCATGAGTATTCTACTCAGTTTGAGGAGAAAAAAAACCTGGTACTGTTGAATTCGTAGTTTAAGTTTTTCCAGAACGTAGTCTTTTGAAATGTGCCTTTGCATATGAACATAAGGGACTGGCGGGAGAGTGGGACAGAGCTGGCTGAATGTGCTTGTCGCTCCAGATGGTGAACAGACTGAGCTGCACTCGTGGTGGTGTACCCAGACCAAGAGGTGAGACATTTCACAGGAAAGACACAGTACCCACACATCGTCCTTATTGCTACAGTATACATGTAATAGCTCTAATACAACACGATTCACATACATACAGTATGTAGGCATGTATGCAATCCATGCTCTTATACATACATCGACCAGTCAGACCAGTGACATGATGTGTTGTGCGATAAAAGAGTATCGGCGAGAATGAAAGGAAAGGTGTACAGCACAGTGGTGAGACCAGCGTTGCTCTACGGCTTAGAGACAGTGGCACTGAAGAAAAGACAGGAGGCAGAGCTAGAGGTAGCAGAGCTGAAGATGTTGAGGTTCTCTTTGGGAGTGACAAGGATGGATAGGATCAAGAATGAGTTCATCAGAGGGACAACCCATGTTAGATGTTTTGGAGATAAAGTCAGAGAGGCCAGATTGAGGTGGTTTGGACATGTTCAGAGGAGAGAGTGCCAATATATCGGTAGAAGGATGCTGAGGTTGGAACTGCCAGGCAGGAGGTCTAGAGGAAGACCAAAGAGGAGATTTATGGATGCAGTGAGAGAGGACATGAAGTTAGTTGGTGTGAGAGAAGAGGATGCAGAGGATAGGGTTAGATGGAGGCAGATGATTCGCTGTGGCGACCCCTGAAAGGGAACAGCCGAAAGACAAAGAAGATATACCAGTGACATGGTAACAGGATAATCGAAGACCTGTGAGTACCAAAGGCCAGCCTGCCGATCGGATCCCTAAGAAAAAACTTATGTAGCACAACTCGCCGAAAAAAGTCAATGACACAAAGGTACCAGAGCATCTAGTCTAACAGGTCTGATACATAGAGACTCCACCTCACAACCCACAGCACCCAAAGGATCTGCTACCAAAGTCCTGGTGCCAGACACCGACGCACACCCACAGAGAGGTCTTGTGGAGTCATGTCCTGCGAGGCCAGAGCTGGCCAGGTGGCACAAGGAGAACCTACGCAATAATGTGCATAATGTTTTGCTTTTTAATTTTATTGCTGATCAGTGTATACAGATTTTAATACATGCCTAAAGTATAGGTGAAGATTCATTAACATTACGGCACCCTCTCAAAAACGAACAAAAAAAAACTGTCTAAAAATGTCTAACACCAGCTGTTATCATTTCCATCAAAGTAATTGCTCATAGATCTGCTTATGATTTTTAACCACTGCATAAAAACGCTGATTGGTCGCTTGATATTTATACAGCAAGTATTATGAGCATTTGTGTGCCCTGCACTTAATAACTCTGTACTAAACACTGTGATAAAAAGAAATTAATCAAGACCCATTTCACTTGAGAGAAAAAACATTCATCAGAAGTTCACTAGCCCTCAAGGTTATTAGCAAGCATTCTGGAAGCTGAAATAAATGTGAGCATTGAGAAGTAGCAGCAACGTTACCATACAGGTATGAGGTCCCACTTCACAGTGTGTCATCTGTCTCCAGAAATATTACATAATGTGCTACAGAATACGTTCTCTTCTCTTTTCGTGTACACAGGAGGGCAATGTTAAACGCTGCTATAGGGACTCCTACCCTGAGTCTTTCATCTTCATGCTATATAATCTTCACAGTCCTAGGTCCACATTCACATAGTCTAATGCTTCCCTAGTGTTTGTAAAGCCAAACGTTTCTTACAAAGTTATACTAGTTTTCAGTGTCACTGTAACACTGCAACACTTATGGTAGAACCTAAGATAAAAACCAAAATGAAGATTCATACTTTTACAAGTCAAGATCAAGAAGTGTCCAAAACTAAAGAGGGCAAGATCACAAAACAAAACCTTACAAAGAGCTGGGTTTGAAATTGTTCTTTATAAAAATGTAATAATAGTAATAATTGTAATAAAAGTTTATACTTTTTATATCAGTTTGTTCCTGATGAGCAGTCCAGGGCCATGGTAACAAGGAAGAACTTCCTGCGATAGGAAGAAACCATGAGAGGAACCCATCCGCATTTAAGGGATACCAGAAAGCACAACCAAAAATCAATCCCAGTTACATCTGTGAGCTATGAGGGTGAAAGTCTGTATATTGGCAAAGGTGTTTAAGTTAGTATAAAGTCCACTTTCGTTGTTGGAATCTTAGATACAAAACTGTTTGTGGAAATTTCAGTCCTTAACTATTGAGTGACTGCAGTAACAAGTCATCACAGAAAAACTGCCTGTGTCAGCCGAGTCCATCGTCATGGTCATCACAGTTTCACTTCAATCAACACATGCATTCGCAAGGAGACCATACAGGGTCACTCTCAGCAGCAGCTAGAGGCCTCCATGCAATAAAAACTCCAACGAGAAGTGGGGCATCAGGATGTATCGGACACGTGCGGAGGGCAGACGGGGTCGCGATCACTGGCAACTAAAGATTGCCATTTGTAGCTTGATAGAAAGAGAGAGAGAGAGTTCAAAGACTGACAGCTCTACAGCCATTTGAGACAGGGAGTAATAGACAGGAAAATCGGACAGAATTGCTCTGTTTGCTCTCTCCCATGTCAGTCAGAGCAACACTAGCCTGTTAGCCAATTGTGGGTTTGTGTGAGACCATGTGTGTGTAATCATTACTTACTGTCTTCGGCTGCCCTGTGATTTAGCGTGATGGCGTCCACAGGCACCTGCTAGCCCTCACACTCTCAACTTAGTAAGAGCTAGATAGTGGGTGGTCCATGGCAAGACAGATTATAAGACCCAAAGTTTGTGGACACCTTCCATCACAACTAACCTCCACTCCTCTGTGAAGGCTTTCTAGATTTTGGAGTGTGTCTGTGGGGATTTGCTCATTCAGTCACAACAGCATTAGTGAGGTCAGAGGTGATGTTGGTTGAGAAGGCCTGCGGTGCGTGTGATGTTCATTATAAATTTGTTCAGTGGGGTTGAGGTCAGGGCTCTCGAGTTGCTTTTATAGCAACCTTGACAAATAATGTCTTAAATGGTCTTGCTTTGTGCACAGATGCTTTGTCAGATGCTTTGATTAATAAAATATGGCAACAATTTGGGGAAATAAGAGCTTGATATATTTTGTACATCATTATCTACCCTAAGGATGCTTTCTCAAAATAATTTCAAGTTTCAAGTTTTATTGTCAAATACAGATAACAATGAGGCATCATTACCGTAGACCCGTGCTCCCCAACTTTACATAAACACATAAATATAAAAATGTAGAAAGAAGAAGAAAAATTATATATATATATATATATATATATATATATATATATATATATATTAAATATTATTGCAAGGTTGCATGTGCAATTATGTGCAAGTAAGCTTTAAGATAATTTAGTATTTACATGTAACAGTGCAAGGTGCAATGAAGTATTTTGAATATGGATTTAAAGTGGTATTATTTAAGTGACATTGTCAAGAGTCCAGTAGTTGTGGTGAGTGTATATTGTGTGTGCAGAATGTCAGCAGTTCAGAAGCCTGATGGCTTAAGGATAGAAACTGTCAAGTCATCACAGTATCTGTATCTGCTGGTGTGGGTCTTGATGCTCCTGTACCGCCTGCCCGACGGCAGGAGTGTGAAGAGTCTGTGGCTGGGGTGGCTGGGGTCAGAGAGGATCCGCTGCGTCCTCCTCCTACAGCGCTGTCTGTAGAGGTCCTGCATGGCTGGCAATCCAGTCCTGGTGATGCGCTGTGCTGATCTCATCACCCTCTGCAGAGCTTTGCGATCTAAAGCATTACAGCTGCCATACCAGGTGGTGATACAGCCAGACAGAATACTCTCGATGGTACTGTACATCGATAGATGTTTGTGAGTATTCTGGGGTCCATGCCGATCCTCCTCAGGCGCCGCAGGAAGAAGAGCCACTGTCTTGCTGCTTTAGTGATCACATCAATGTGGTGTGACCAACTCAGGTCCTCGCTGATATTGATGCCCAGGAATCTGAAGTAGCTGACTCTCTCCACCTCTGCTCCCACGATGTGGATGGGGGTGTGGCTTCCACCCGTAGTCCCAGAATCCCGTAGTCCACGATGAGCTCCTTAGTTTTGCTGGCATTGAGCAGCAGGTTGTTGTTGCGGCACCATGATGTCAGGGCTCTCACCTCTGCCCTGTATGCCGACTCATCTCCATCAGAAATGCAGCTGATGATGGTGGTGTCATCTGCAAATTTGATGATGGTGTTGGAGCTATGTATTGCTGTGCAGTCGTGGGTGACCAGGGTGTACAGTAGGGGGCTGAGCACACATCCCTGAGGGACACTTGTGCTGAGTGTTCATGAGGATGAGGTGATGTTGCCGATCCGAACCACCTGAGGTCTGTCTGTCAGGAAGTCTAGGATCCAGCTGCACAGGGAGGAACTGATGCTCAGGTCGCGGAGTTTCATGACCAGTCTGGGTGGTATGATGGTGTTGAAAGCGGAGCTATAATCAATGAACAGCATCCGCACATATGTGTTGCTCTGGTCCAGGTGGGAGAGGGCAGTATGAAGTGCAATTGCTATTGCATCATCAGTAGATCTATTAGACCTATAGGCAAACTGCAGCGGATCGAGTGAAGCAGGGAGTAAGGATGTAATGTGAGCTTTGACTATGCGCTCAAAGCACTTCATGGCAATGGAGGTAAGTGCTACTGGCCGATAGTCATTTAGGCAGCTCACATTAATTTTCTTAGGGACAGGGATGATGGTGGTCCTCTGGGACAGCAGACTGGTGCAGGGAAAGGTTAAAAATGTCTTTGAAGACATCCGCTAGCTCGTGGGCGCATGCTTTGAAGACACGACCTCGGATATTGTATGGTACAGGAATTTTCCATGTGTTTACTTGCCAGAAGTATTTACACACATCTGCCTGAGATATCTGAAGAGGGCAGCTGTCCTCTTCCAGTGAAAGCTCCTGAGATAGGTGGTTATCAAAGCGTGCATAGAAGGTGTTCAGCTCATCAGGTAGAGAAGCAGTTACCTCCCCCACTCTGCAGCTCTTTCCCTTGTAGTCTGTGATGGTCTTCAGTCCACTCCACATGTTCCTGGTGTTAGAGTTGCTATAACAGGATTCCACCTTTTCTCTGTACTGTCCCGTGGCAGTTTTTATTGCTTTTCTGAGTGCATACCGGGATGATTTGTACTCACTTGGCTCTCCGGATTTAAAGGCTGCAGTCCGCGCTCTGAGCACTGCGCGGACCTCTCCGTTAACCCATGGCTTCTGGTTGGGGTAAATCCGTACATTGACCCACGGTACGACATCATTGATGCATTTGTGAATAAAGTCCGTTACGTACTCAGCATAATTGTTGACGTTGTTGTCAGCGGCAGTCCGGAAAACTTCCCAGTCCGTGATGTCGAAGCAGTGACGCAGGGCGCTGTCTGATTGGTCGGTCCAGCGCTGAACCAAACACGTCATAGGCTGCTCGCGTTTCAGCTTCTGCCTATAAGCTGGCAGCAGCAGGACCGAGGAGTGATCTGATTTGCCGAAGGCCGGTCAATGGCGGGCTTTGTAAGCATGTGCGTATGGAGCGTAAATATTGTCCAAGATGTTCTCACTGCGCGTTGGAAATTTTGCATACTGGTAAAACTTCTGCAGAACTTTCTTCATGTTGGCTTTATTAAAATCAGCAGCCACGATGAAAGCATCCTCCGGGTGTAACGTTTCCTGCCGGTCGATAGCATCAAACAGTTCATCCAGTGCGCGCGTGATGTCGTTGTGGGGCGTAATATAAACAGTGGTACAGAATATTGCCGAAAACTCCCTGGGCAGATAAAAAGGTCTGCATCTGATCATGAGATGTTCAAGATCAGCAGAGCACCCCGATGAAACTTCCTGTACATCAGTACACCACCGTTTGTTATACACACTGGACATTTGCTAGAAGAATGCTGGGAAGCGGGGCACGGTGTTGTCTGTTCCTCAGCCTGACCAGGATCCCGGCTCTTTTCCCCCTTTTCCGGCGTTTCTTCTGCCCAGGTAGCCAAGGTAAGTCACCTCCGTTCACAAAAAAAGTCGGTCTGTGAAGGTCCATTGTTCCTTCGAATTTTGTCGAATGTCCAGGAGAGTTTGTCTGTAATAGGAAATGAGAGCGTTGCAAGTTGCAAAAAAAATTTTAAAAAATAACACGGCAAACATAAGAAAAACGCAAAGTTGAGGAGGACACTGCGCGACGGCAGCCATTCTCACCGGCGCCATCTTGGATTTCACCGGCGCCATACCGAATACTAGAGTAAATGCATCAAATTTTGGATTGCTTCATACTTTAGGTGTACAGTATTTAACATGTATAAGAACACACATTAAATGATACACAACAGTAAATGCTTATGTGTGAGTTTTAGTTTGGCTGACTGTTGAAATAAACAGACCTGTAACTGAGCATGAAAATCATGTGGCAATCTCAGTCTAGAACACAATTATCCATGTCGGTCATTTCTCCTGAATCAATAATTTAATTTCTGAAAACATCATTGATTTAGTCATTATCATTGATGAAAGGTTTTGTGCTGGAAATTGCTCAGTGCTACAAAAAGACAAGAAAAAACTTCATCTGAGAGAAGAAACAGGGTGTGTATACACTGCCAGGGAGAAAAGGACAGTATAATAATAATAATAATAATAATAATAAAAATATGACATTTTATTTCTATAACACTTTTCACAAACTCATAAACATGAAATATAAACATGAAATGTACACAAAAAAGCAAATAACTAGAAGTTTCAGTAAACAGGTAAGTCTTCAAGCCTGATTTAAAAGCAGACAGAGATTCCCGGAGTGTAAATGGTCTGGGAGGGAATTCCACAGACGAGGAGCAGTAGGGCAGAAGGCTGTTTCCGAATGAACACAGTTTGGTCCTTGGGGGACAAAGGAGCCAAATGTTGTGGGCTTGCCGTTTGCAATTGGAATTTAGTGAAGAAAGTAGTTCTTTTAGATAGAGGGGCAGTCAAATGGATATACTGGTGGGTGTCAAGAGCAGAATTTTTCATAGGAGAAACAGCAGCTATGTTATTAGTGAAAGTAAGAGCATTTCCAGACACACAATGCGACTAGAGCTCACTTAATTGGGACTAAACAGCTGTATGGCCATAAGAAAACCACTTGTCACTACAGTATGTGGCTAAATGGGAGCATACCGTAAAGACTGTGCTTTGAAGCAATGGGAAAAAATCTCATGTGGTATTAGTCCAGATTGTCCCTATTCCAGTACGATAGACACCTCATGGTAAGAAGGGAAGCATGAAGTGAGACACACCCATCATGCATCGTGGCCACTGTACAAGCCTCTGGAGGTAGGGTTATGGAGTTTAATGTTATTTGGAGCACTGTCGCCTTGTACCTCCAGGGTCTGGGTTCGATTCCCCGGCCAGGCTCGATTCCCGTCTCTGTGTGCATGGAGTTTGCATGTTCTCCCCGTGCTTGGTGGGTTTCCTCTGGGTACTCCGGTTTCCTCCCACAGTCCAAAGACATGCAGGTTAGGCTAATTGGCGTTCCTAAATTGCCCATAGTGTGTGATTGGGTGTGTGAGTGTGTGTATGTGTGTGTGCCCTGCCATGGATTGGCACCCTGTCCAGGGTGTACCCCGCCTAGTGCCCGAAGTCTCCTGGGATAGGCTCCAGGTCCCCTGCGACCCTGAACACAGGATTAAGCGGTATAGAAAATGAATGAATGAATGAATGAATGAATGTTATTTGGATTTGCTTCAGTTGGTCAGTCCTATGTTATGTGGAAATAAAATGAAGTCAGCTGATGACCCAAACGTAATGAATAACCAGGCTATCACATCTTTCTTCCCTGATGGCACAGAACGGATAAAAAAAATAATAAAAAATACAAAAAATATAAGTCCAGGGGGCACTGGTGGCTCAGTAGTACAGTAGGTGTTTCGCCTGCCATACGGAAGGCCTGGGTTCGATTCCCAGCCATTGGATGCAGTGCCAGTCCCAAGCCTGGATAAAATGGGAGGGTTGTGTCAGTATGGGCATCCGGCGTAAAATCTGTGCCAAGCTTGTATATCCGGACCGAATGGACCACTGTGGTGACCTCATGCCCGGGAGCAGCCGAAAGACCAACAACAGCACAAAATATAAGTTCTGATTCATTATATCTCCCTCAGAGTATAGAGTGCACTGGGAAAGAGATTCAATTGTTTGTATTGATGAGACTTGTACTGTTTGCAGTGCTGAAGCCATCATGGTGCCACCCATTGGTTACACATACTTCTCTGTGTGAATGTGCAAAACAGTGTACGTGTTTGTATGCAAACGTGTTTAACAGCAACACTAGCCATTTCTCATAAACTTGCATAAACCCATTTATGTGACGTTCTGTTATTGCACTGCATTACTTAGTCATCTTTGGTTTTGTTAGTCACAATGAATAATTTTGCAAAATGAACATTGGCATTCAGGTTTACTTAAACTCAGGCAATATCAGTAATTTTTTACTTTTTAAAAAAATGTGAACGTGTTTATAGTTGAACACGTGTATATAATCACGTAGATACAAGTCAGCAGCTGCGGGTAATATGAACATTTTTTCCCCTCTTTCTGATGGTCGATGTCAGTGATTTTGGTGTAACATTTGGTGGGATTTTGATACACAGCAGTCTCTAGGGTTTACATAGAATGGTGCAAAGGACCTTTCTGTCAGTCAAGAACAGAAAGCCGAAGCTGCATTGGTCACAGGCTCATCATAACTAGACAGGTGAAGGCTGTAAAAAATGTAGCCTGGCATGATTAACCTCCTTTTTAAAGTTTTGCTGACACACAATGACGGTAGAGTCGGATTTTGGCACCAACAACATGGAGTGGGGAATGTTTTCTTGGCACACTTTGGGCTCTGCCAATCAATCATCCCTTGAATGCCACAGCTTATGTGAGTATGCGCATCTCTTCTAATGGCTCCCAGAATGATAATCCTATCACAAAGCAAAAGTAATCTCAAACTGGTTTTGTGAACATGACAATGAGTTCAGTGTTCCATCTGACGTGCCCTTCCCAATGAACAGATCTGAATCCAGTAGAACAGTGACGCTCAACCGTGCACAATTAAGAAAAGGTTGGTAGCAGAGAAAACACTAAAATGTACAAGGAAGGTGTTCCTCCATTACCAGGGTTGAGTACCACTGCAGTAAAACACCTTTGGGGTGGGATATAACAAGTGATTTGCAGCAATCATGTGACCACAGACTAGAATCTCAAAGGAATGTTTCCAACATCCATTATCTATGCCATGAAGAACTGAGCTGTTCAGAGACAAATGAGGCTCTACCACATACTGTACTACATAAGTACTCAGAAAGCACAAATCTCTGTTGCTACTTTTTTTTCCGACTTTTCTGTATCGCTACTGTTTTATGATTCCCTTAATGCCTAAAATAATAGATTGCTTAGCTGTTTGCCTCTGCACCTTCCTAATTATCATCACAACAAGGTTTATTACTGACAGCATGCCAGTTATAGTTTAAATTATGTAAACATAAATTCTCTGTAGTAATCTTCCATTTATACCAGGTCTGTTTATCATGATTACACTTTGACTCTGCTATTAATGAAAAGGCTCATTTTAACAGAAGGGAAGATGTTTCATCAACATGCTATGTTGGCGAACTTCATTATCATTTAAAAAATGACTCGATTGATGATTTGTTGACTAACTGATGACACGACTTGATTACACCCAATCCTTAAAGTCAGACTGGCCAGTGCAAGACATTGATGCAGTAACAGTGTAAACAGTAATGGCATCAAATCTTAACATCTCTCACTTTCTTTCATCAAGATGAATTGTGTTTGTTCTGCTGTGCAATTTAGTGAAATGACTTTGGAAGACTGAGATGCTCAGTGAGAATTGTCTCCCCAGTTGATTAACCAAAGTCACTATTTTTCACATAACACAAAGTATAAAATGCTACGATGTTCAAATATGATTGACTATATGTGTCTTTTTAATCAACCATTCTGACCAATCAATATTTGGTATAGGCAGGCTTGAAGTGAAACCTCGTCCCAGGACATGCCTTGCCAAGCTGTTTTTAGGTTTGTATAAGTGATGTCATGATGCAGTATCCTGTGGGTGAGCTGCCATTTTTGGCAGTTAATCAATCATCTGGTCGGAATAGCCAGCCCATCTCGTCAATAAGTTTTCATCTAACTTGATTGTTTTGAGTTTTCAAGCCATTACGAGGGAAAGCTATTGTTTCGTTACATACTGCCATAGCAGCACATGACAGCTACTGTTACAAAAAAAATTAAAATCTAAAAACCAATTGTGGCTTTGTCTCTCACTCTAATGCTTATCCTGTTCACGGCCAGGGGACTTGGGGCACAAGGTGCAGCCGGGACAGGGTGCCGATTCATTGCAAGGCACAAAGTCACACACTATAGGCAATTTGGAAACACACATTATCCTACCACGCATATCTATGAATAATAATAATAAGAAGAAGAAGAAGAAGAACACACATTAAATACCTGGAGGAAACCCACCAATCATGGGGAAAACATGCAAACCATGCACACCGACACAAGGTCATATCCCACCCCTGGAGGTGCGAGAACACTACATCACTGTGTTTTTTTTAATATCTTATTGGTCAATTCATGAAACTGAATCAATTGTCAGAATTAAGTCATGGGTTTTAATTATTTATCGCAATACCACCACCTACTGGACTGGAGTGGAACTGCTAATTAAGCGGGGAAGGTGTGGGATGACATTAAAAAATAGACAACACAAGTTACACAGCATTTCAGTGTTTATTAGATACTTTCAGTAGATTTTAAAACCTGCAACTTAAAACAAATCAGACATTAAACATTAGTGCTATTGCATTGAATAAAGACAAAAACTCGACAGTCCATCTATGATTCACAGCTCTATTCTGCAGTGTGCCTGAAAGGATTTCATTGAGGCACACCTCTTTATGGCTCTATGTTGTCACTTAGGCTTTCTCTCCATCTCTTTAGCATGCATCTGGATTTTCTTATGATATAAACCTTTCTCCAATGTTTCACTTTTTATGTAGAACACATCCAAAAAAAAAAAAGTAACGAAAAAACATTGAATGCAGGTTTAATAGTAAACATGCCACAACTATACTAAGACAAGGAGCGTTCAAGACAAACTGGGAATTGTGATGAAGTTTCTTGTGACTAAATTAGTATAAACTGATTGTCATTTAGAAATGGCATTTCATCATTCTCTTAGTCACATTTAGTTCTCTTAGTCATATTTAAATGGTGAAAACATTTTAAAGGAGGCCATACATCTGTGAGGGACATTCTTGGCCGAAGCAGCTCAGTGTCCACCACTGAGTAGTTACTGTGAAAATTCAGTAAGCGGAAGATCTGATCCTTGAAAATCGACAGATAACTTGTTGCCAACTTGCGGAAGAGACGCATCTGTTTGTGGGAACTGTACATTAGGCCCTTAACCCTATCTGCCCCAGTTGTGCCTATCATGGCTGACCCTGCACTTTGACCCCGGTTATACCTTTCTACCTTGATTGTATTCATGCACTAGTAAAACACTGGTGCATTAGTGTAGCAGGTGATTATATAGAGAAACATAGATACTTGTGCATTAGTGTAGTAGGTGATTATATAGAGAAACATAGATACTTGTGCATTAGTGTAGTAGGTGATTATATAGAGAAACATAGATACCCATGTTCTATGTTTTAACCTCATATTTGTGTTCTGTTATTCTGCACAATCAAAATACTGGTTTGACTTGAACGCCCCTTCAACCAAACTGCATCTTGCTTGTACACAAACCTATAATACATACTGTCATGAAACAGGAGAGAAAATACAGCTCAGTGAGGTCATTCGCAACGCTACACAGTAGTATTGTGTGCCCTTTACTTTCTCCCATTTTTCAAAGTTATTTCTTTGACGTGCCAGGAGAGTAAGATTCACATTTTGTAGATGTATGGTTTGCTTGAAACTCAACATCAATGAAGAAAATGAACTGGAAAAGTAATTCCAAGACCACTGGGAAAAAAATGATCTATAGAATGTAATCTCTTCTACAAAACTCAAATTATTCTAATGTATTGAAAGCACTTCCTACTTTGCAGTTAGAATAATTGAGTTCAGTCATGTGTTAAACACTTGGCTCCCTTGTTTCTGTCATTGGGATAAGCCAACACATGAGGTTAGAGCAAATGGAAAAACAATGACAGTAAGTGTGTAAATCTCTGAGGCAGGCCAAAGTGCTTACTCTGCACAACGATCTGGTGCAATGATGTGCTGCTACTGCGCTAGGTGCTCAGATCTCTAATCTATTGTCCTGTTTTGATTATAGCAGAGAGAAAGGGGAATGGGAGAGAGAGAGAGAGAGAGAGAGAGAGAGAGAGACGGAGAGGGTGGGAGGAAGGAAGGGAGCATCTAAAGTTAGTCTACCTACCTTCTCTGCAATGCACCTGTTCTCATCCACTGCTGTCAGCAACCGGCCGTCAATCACTTCCCATTTTCCCCAGACCCCAGAATACCCCCGCCCCCCCAACTGCCTGCACACACACCTGCTCAGAACATTATACTCCCTCTTGATCTGTCCTTCAAGCCTGCACTTGTCGTTTTTTCTTTGCTTCCTCTTCTATTCTTCGAATCCCCTCCTCCCCTGTCCCTCCTTCAGTTTTTCCCCTCAGTGAAAATTGGATTAGGGAGTCATGAAAAAATATACAACAGAGAACCATCTCGCTTAAACTGATAATGTGGGTTTTTTTTCCAGATAATGGTGAGTGTTCACACTGCAGGTCTGACTAATGAAAAATTAATCTGAGTACATAGCAGAAAGAAAGCCGCAGGCAGAGATATATCGGACACGCAATTATTCTAACCGCATGTATACAGTATATATTACATTCATTTATTCAAACTGCTTTTAAATATTAAATGCCATGACTTATCTATTCACACAGTTTAGCGTATTTATTTTAATTTACTGTTGCCATATATTTAGTTTACACTTCATATGAGTGAGAATAACCTTGAGTTTTACCAAGTACTTGATGCAGCACATCTTTACGTCCCCGTCGCTCAAGCTATTCCTCTAGGCTGCATTTCAAAGGTATAACGATCTACTCCCTTGGCTTTAAAGTATGGGGCTTTGGCAGTTTTTGACAGCTTGCCAGGAACAGAGGAAATTGCATATGTAGACAAGATATACAGACTCCACTGCAAGGCTTTTTGGGTAAAAACGGATGTTTGGAATGTCACTGCTTTGGGTCTATCCATGCATGTTATCTTTGGCCTTAAGGACTAATGCATGTGGTGTGCATGTACTGTAAGTAGTTGTCGTGTAAATGTATTTTATTTACTAAGCGCATTTGAATAGTATAATCCAGTTGAGTCGGTCATGCATACTTGTAGACAAGCAAAGATCAATGAAAGCAACAATTAATTCCTCCTTTCAGCTCATGTTTTGTCACATCCATCAAAGTTAAATAAATAACATTCGGAGAATTTAGTGAAATCAAGTGGCTGAACAAGCTAAGCAACAGAGTGAACATGTTTGGCTTTTTACCACAGTTTGAACACAGGTGATAAAGTAAAGATTACTTCAACGCTGCTGAGTTCACTAAGCAGGAAAATTCACACATATATTCTATGACTGGACTATTCCCAGTAGTTTTTATAAAGAATACTCCTTACAGTTCTCACTATATTACATGTGTAATGCTCTTTATTACATGTTTCTTATCTTTGTTATATCATGTGGATAGGTAAGGTCACAAAATATAAGGGACACTAATTAAAAGGAAATACATGAATGCAGTGTGATAATCCTAGGAAATGTTTTAGATTTTTTTTTATATTAAGACAGACATGCTGTTGCAAAACTCTCCACACATAAAGGTAAATAACATGTTTGAGCAAAAATGAAAAAAAAAAAAAAACTTCATTTACAAAACATCCCCTAGATCTTGTTTTATGAAGATCAATACGGCTACCTTCATAAGTATATACAATACTTTATTCTTTCATCCATGCCTGCACGGCTGTTGCTCAGATTTCCAACCCTAAAACGAATTAACAAGATTATTGTGTTGTGTCCAGTTACAGCGAGCTGACTCACAGGATGAGGGATATGAGCCACCATTATTACATCTGCTCTCCTTAACGCTCCATCATGCAGTGATGATTTATAAAATGTGAGGATGCT
The DNA here is from genome assembly GCA_030522415.1 of Channallabes apus. Taxonomy (NCBI): domain Eukaryota; kingdom Metazoa; phylum Chordata; class Actinopteri; order Siluriformes; family Clariidae; genus Channallabes; species Channallabes apus. The sequence goes on from CM060104.1 coordinate 50,924,745, forward strand.
GAGTTGCATAATAAAATATATGACAACATTTACTCCTATCGCCTTCAGCGCTTGATGTAAGAAACTTGCGCAGTAGACTTTCCTTCTCCTACATTCATCTAACTTTGCATGCACTTTTACACAGCAGATGTGAAAGTAATTATATGCTCATACCACATCAGTGTATAAGAAGTCAATCAAAGCAGCAAAGCTTAAATTGACATGTAGGAGTAAAAGAAACTCTATTTAAATAAACACTGGATGCCAATTTAGCTACGCTGATTATCCCAGAATGTCCTCAAAGTGTCCATACATAGGAGAAAGTAACACGTTTTAATAAATCCATGATCATCTTTGTAAACAAACACAGACATCTGTCCCACTCATGACGTTCTCCTGTTAGCACATTTGGTTTTACGCATGTACTGTAATTGTGTTAATTCCCCCTATGTATGGAGACTCTTGAGACATCCTGTATAATTAATGAAATGTTGGATTTTGATTTACAGAAGAGATCTATTTTATTTTATTTTTTTGCATTGTGCCTGTTTAGATAAGGACATAGCGCATACGTTACCTTGATGAGCTTGCACCTGATCTGAGCCGACACCATGTGGCTGTTCCTGAGGTTCCCGACGCGGAACATGAGACAGAGTTTGCCGTCCCGCTGCGAGATCACTGCGTCCTGGCTGAACATGAGCGTCTCGGCGCGCTTCTTCGGCTGCGACATCTTGATGAACATGCACCCGATGAGGAACGCGTCCACGATGGAACCCAGCAGCGACTGGAACAGGAACAGGATGATGCCCTCGGGACACTTCTCCGTAATGTAGCGATACCCGTAGCCGATGGTGGCCTCGGTCTCGATGAAGAAGAGGAAAGCGGAGGGGAAGTTGTAGACGTTGGCCACGCACGGCGTGTACTCGGGGTCGTGGCCGCGGCCGAGGTCTCCACGTGCGTACGCGATCAGCCACCACATGGAGGCCATAACAAGCCATGCCACCGTGTAGGTGAGCAAGAAGATCAGCAGGTTCCAGCGCCACTTCAGGTCCACCAGCGTGGTGAACAGGTCCGAGAGGTAGCGGCTCGTCTCGCCGCCCAGGTTGCCGTGTTGCACGTTGCAGCGCCCGTTCTTCTCCACGAAGCGCTGCCTCTTGCGCTTAGCCGGCGCGGGGAAAGACGAACCTCGGGTTGTGTTCACAACCTGGTACTCCTCTCCGAATTTCCTTCTGATGGCTGACATGTTTTGATATTCGTTTTTGTTGTTGTTGTTTTTAAGAAAGTAACGCTGAAGTTTTCGTGTCGGCTATTTGCGCACCGTTACACACCTCACACCACGGGGTATCATTCCGAGATGTAACTTAGACTTTGTAGGACAATAAGAAATAAGCCGCTTCAGAGCATCAATCAAATTAAAATGTTGATGTAGACGCTCATCTCCAGTGCATAACTTTATCCTGTATGCGCTTCTTTCTTTTTTATATATGATTATTTCATGCACTTTTCTTTCATTTGACTGCATGAGTGAGAAGCACTGGCGTTACTTTGTTCCAGTCTGGTGCGGTGTGTCCTCTGCGCACCTCCACTGCGCTGCTGTTACCCGCTCTACACACTGACCTGCTACATATATATATATATATATACACACACACACACACACTGCGGCGAGCGGTGACAGTGTACCCCGTGGCGCGAGCTTAAAAAATTTACGTCCTTGTTTGAACGCAGCTCTCTGATTGGACGTTAAGCGGAGCGGAGGCGTGGCCTGAGAAGGAACGACGCCATAAAGTGAAAGCGTTTCATCTCACTTGATCACTTGCGCTATCATGCACTTAAACCGAACAGCCTGCTTTTCTAGCCAAGTACCTCAATCTTTCTGATTGTAGACTAAAGGACCACGTTTACACTTAACAGTCTGGTTTAAGTGATAAAACACTGTAATTAAGTCTCTGTGCTCTACAAGCCAAGCATTACCTCAAGATTCATTGTTATAATAAAGAAAAAAATATGCAATTGACTCATTCATATATATATATATATATATATATATATATAGATAGATAGATAGATTACTTTATTAATCCCAAAGAGTAGTTGTATCGTTTCAGCAGCCAGTTCACATATATCACAAGTAAGTAACAAGAATTGCAGTGAGGAAAAGGTAAAGTGAAAAAAAAAATACAGTTTAAAGTGCATTAATGAGGTAAGAATTGTAAAATAATGCAAATATGCTGTTTCTATGTATATGTGCATGATTATTGTAATTTATTCATAATGATGTTAGTAAATTTATTAATTAGTTTGTTCATTCATTCATGCATTCATTCTCCATACTGCTTATCCTGTTTTTGGTCACAGGTGACAACCCATACACATGCTGAAATTTACTGTACAACCCCAGTATCACAACACAGCCAATTTAGAACACTGTTTTGGACTGTGTTGGAGAAAACCAGTGAACCCAGAGGAAAACCCACAAAACAGAAAATTTGCAAACTCCACACATACAGACTGGAAGCAATACCCCAGCCCAGAAGGTGCAAGGCAAGTTGATTTAAAACAGTGCTAACCACCTTTCCCCCGCCTACAATTTGAATTGGCATCAGTTTCAGCTCAGCTACGCTGCAGTGATCCAGTTAATAGATTCGCTCAAATTAATCACATCAGTCTGTCACCAACAAATGTACAAATATCTTAGAATGTAAGACACATAATAAACTTAATAATTGCTGCTTGGTGAAATGAATCAGGATTTGACATGACAACCAAACTGAGGACTAATTGGGAAACTGCAAAAACCATGTTAATGAAAACATATTTAATATTTTTTTTATTTTTATATTTTTGTCAAATTAATAAGCCAGTTATAGGCTAACTGTAATTACACAAGTGTACCCAGGCTTGTGTTCAATAGTGGTCTTGGGTTACTGTCTCTGTGGATGTTCTAATCCCCCTCCACCCCCCCCCCCCAAAGGTTCATGTGGGTTTACACTGTGTTCTCTGTTTTTATTCCCTATCAAGGTGAAGGTCTTCCACTTTGCAACCATTGTTGCTGAGGTAGACTCTAAAATATGAGAAAACCAAAGGTGCAAGAGTTGGTCTGTGTACAAATCAATGGAAAATACAAGATCGTTTGTTGCCATCTACTGTTTAAAGAATGTACTTTACTTGAGAATACAGTAAAGTGAACATGGACAGGGCAAGTGAAATTAACATTTGAAGAAATGTGATTAAGTTAAAAAATATAGTCCTGATAATGTGTTCTACTATATATCATATAATTTAGATAAGCAAGCTATTCCCAGAGACCAAGAGTCATAAGACATCATGTAATAGATTTAAATTAATTTAATGTTACATTAATGCAAGAAAAAAACAGCCACAACAAAACCTTCTCACAGCTCTTTTATGATGATGACTTCAGGCTGTAGATCTCATGATCTGAGAGTGCTGAGGCAGAGACCTTAAATAATCCAAGCATCTAAGGTAGCCCAAGCCTGAGATTCTGCATTTGTCTATGTAATTTTGGCTAATTTATGAACACACAACAGTAAACAGTCACCACACTATATCTCACTATATGTTGCTTTATAGATTGCCTTGTAATATATAGAGCGAAATGCAGTATTAAAAAATACTGCAGCAGAAATGATAAATGTTTGATAAACAGATCCTCTGTTGGAGCTTATACAATCACTTGCATCTTTATACATTTTCAGCAGCAGAAGGCACATCATCAGAGATAAGAGACCCATCACAAGATTGTTTCATACTGTAAGTTTTTTACATTGTATTTACATACCTTCTGGTAAGATTAACAAACTGATAACATTAATTATTTAATAAAGACTCAACAATAGACAAAAGGACAAAATATAAATTAACAAAGAAATATGTATATACTCTTTGAAATAAATTCAAAGCATGTCTCATTTGTTAAGAGTGCTTAAGACTAGTAAAACAAAAAGGTAATATAAAGTGACACTGAAACATAACTACTCCTCTTCTCCATAAGCTATTAATTACTGGTCCAAAAATTGTCACAGTTTAGTAATTTTCCATACTGCTTATTATGCGTAGGGTAGCCTATCCCAATGAGCTCAGGACACAATGTCTATGACACTCTAGAGGGATTCCAAACCAATCACGGTGCACAGTCACTATTACACTATGAGCAATCTGTAAACATCAGCCTACAATGTCTTTAGACTGGTGGTGCCACACAACAGTGCACATAACCATGCAAGTGACAAACAGATTTTCTGAGGGGTGTTCAAGTTAAGCGGAAATTTTTGTTGCTATTCGTTAGAATACCATCAAGATTTCTCAGCACACTGGAAATGCGGGCCTCCCACGAACCTTCTTTAATCCCCAAACACTGGAAATCTTGGAGGAAGGTCAAGGCTGTGACAGTAACTTCCAACCAAGTTCCTGTCATGTGCAAGTGGTATCCGTGAATGATAAGGTGTACAGTTCCCACAAATGCAGCTCTTCCGCAAGTTGGCAACAAGTTACCTATCAATCATCAATCGGGATCATCATATGGACGCATAGCCTTCTTTAAAACGTTTGCAACCTTTAAATACTGTACTGTGGCTAATCCTTATGTGAATGTCAATCAATTTTCCTCCAGGCCTCCCAGGAATTCCTTTAATGGCCTAAACATTAGGACTGAGGACTGTACAGCGGATGTGGCAATAACACCCAGATTTCAGAATTCATGTAATGTGCAAGTGGTGCAGTGGACAGGATGATTGTGTGCATTGTCCTGCAAAAACTGAACATCTAAATAAAAATGCTGTTTTATTTTTATTTTTCCTTTAAAAAAAGAGAGCCTTTAAAGGAGGTTCTGAAAGGCCAGCGGTTCAGTGATGATGATAACATGAACCAGGCAGTCTGATAACGGCTGATGAGAGAACTTTCAGCCTTAATAGTATCCAAGTACTAGTTGAAACGCTGCATAAGTGCATTAGTGTAGCAAGGGATTATATAGAGAATTGTTTTTGTTTTTTTTTAGTCTCAGAAATGTGTCCTCTTATTTTGTTCAAAGGTCCAGGTTTCACTTGAACGCCATTTTCCATGTCATCATCTGTATGTGATTATCATCTGTATGTGTATCATCTGTATGTGATTATATTCCTGTTGTATATGATAATATACAAGGAAAATCGTGCATACAACTTACGACAATACAAAAAAAACAATAACTTTGTTTTAATTATTTGTATAAATCATTTAATGTCCTTGAGGACAAGCTTGAGATTTTAGTAATTGCTTTGTATTATTAATTCAGAACATACATAATGTGTCTTATTAGCTTGTTTTAAGCAAAGAAAGAAAGAAAGAAAAGCACAGGGAGAACAAAAATATCCAAGTTTTACAGTGCTGTAGGAAGTGAGACAGCCCTGTCCCATACTGGGACTTGTCTGTCTCTTCTCCCGACCCGTCCGCTTTACCCATAATCCCCCGCGCCGACACAAGATGGAAGAGGGCAACAGCTGCAAGAGAACAATGTTTTGGCAGTAAACGTTAAAAGAACCGTGTGTTTGGGGTTCATTCAGACATTAAGGACATGCACAGGTGAGTCTTATTGAATCGATATCATTTCTTCTCACCACTGTAGTGAACAGATTTCGAAATTATAAGTCGCAGCAGCGTGAAAAGCCGGAGTGCACACGGGGAGATGCGGAGCATCATTGTTTCTGTGTGCAATGCCACCCTGGGCCATTTAACACTTAGCTCAGATGCTAACACTTCATTAGCCTTGATTGTTTTTCCCCCTTTCTAAAATAAAAAGCTTTTTCATTTTTGCGTTTATTCAATACTTCTGACTAATCTTTTGTGCTCAACAATTTGATAGCTCATATTATTGTAGCTACAGTTACTCAATATCACGCGTTATAATTAGCTAACCTAGACATAGCTAAAGCCAAAGCAGCAAGTTATTTGTTTAAACTTCAAACATTTTTATGTATAAAAAACGAAATACAGTAAATATCTTGATATATTTATAAATGGTGTGTATGTTTGCTAATTTAGTAATTGGGTATGTAATTGATCTAGTCAGCTAGCTGTGTTTAGCGCGGTGCGTGCTAGCAGTGTGTTGAGCATCACGGCAGTGTTTTTTTGTTCGCTTGCTAACGCGACAAATCCGTGTACTTTTGATTGAACCTGAACTAGAGTGCGTATTTGAAACACCTAACTCATATCTGCTCTTTTTTATTTTATTTATGGATAAGTAAACGTATAAAACGTTATATCATGATCAAATTCATGAATGAAACTGCGTGGTGGTGAATTGCTAGCAAATGTTTGCTAGCTAACACGATCACGGCTAGTCATTGAGCTAGCTTGTTTCCAGACGGAGATTGATTTGTTGAGCAGCATGAGAGTTAGATTAAATGTCTTTATCAGATAAGCTTCGGTAAATGTTGCTAAATACGGTGATCCGCTAATTCTGGTGAAAGTTGCTGGCTCGATTGTGTCCCCATATTCTGTTGGATTAAGAGGCAAAAGAGCGGTTGTACCTGTGTCTGAGCCTTATTCATTATTTATGTAAAGGACATTAGCTTTGATAGCTCGCTAGCTCAGCCGACATGGCTCCGATAGCTTTCGTGTGCTAGCTAACGTTCCTCTCACCACAATAGATGCTGAGTCGCGGAATCAAATCCTCATCGAAATCGGGCTGGTTGGAACGCTAATACAATGAACGTTTCATTAAAGGTATGATCTGATCATATTTAAGATGTTTACTAAGCCATACATATGCACAAAGCACATCAGTATAATCACACACACAAAGCACGTTCCTATAACAGCTTCTCTCCAGCCACAGTCAGACTCATGACTAAAGAAAAAATGGAACAAAAATGCATGTCTGTCTCACCCCTGTAAGCTTTTAATCTGTCATATAGAGCCCTGCTGCTATAATCAGTGTCCATGTATATCTGGTATAAGATTTATGAGTTACTTCACTATCCTTCACATATTTTTATCATGAAAGAACAACGTGTGATATAAAAACTGTGACATCAAACATCTGCGATTAAACCATGCAGTATATATCTGGGGATTATTATGTTTCAAATATACCATAGTACACTACAGTACTAGATAATGTCATAGCGTGTTCTAGTATGATCGCTTAAATCCTTCTGTTATTTATTCCTTCATTGTTTTTTTTTTTGGTTTTTATATAATTATTATTTTTAATTTTTAAATCACTGATTCAGAGAACTACTGAACAAAAAGATCCAATGCACTCGTATCGTTGATTACATGTACAAATGCTAAATTGAAATCTCTTGAACTGTATCAAGAACTCTTGAATCATTTTTATTTACGAAGGTCAAGATGAAGCCTCTATATCTCTGATTCATCTTTACCAACATAAACAGACATAGAAGATTCATATTGCCCTTACCAAATAACTATGATTCAAGAGATTTAATTTGCAGTTTGCACACACACCAACAGTATGAGTGCTTTGGATTTTTTTTTTGGTGCAGAAGCTCTCTGAATCAGTGATTTAAAAAAAAAGAAAAAAAAAAGAGAGACTACAAAAGCAGAATAAACATATAATGGAGGCATAAATAGTAGGAGGATTTAAGCTATAAGACTGTAACACACTATAACATTATCTAATACTGAAGTGCACTGTGGTATATTTTAAACATTATCCCCAGATATCAAACTATTGCACAAGCTTCTGCACAAAAAAATCCAATCCATTCATACTGTTTGGTATGCATCTCTTGATTTTGGAATCATGTTTATTTGGTGAGGTCAAGATGAATCCTCTGTCTGTAATTAATTTTATTTTTAGCAATATATAGGCACTTGTGTGGATTGCATCCAAATAGCTATTTTACATCTTTTTATAATGGAAAATGTTACTACAATGTAAAAAAAAAAAAAATCAATAAATTAGATAGGACTGTTTGTAACAGTGATGTAAAAAGGCAAATACAATGGCCAATTAAAATTTCCATCCGTAATACATGTGTATTAGTAAATCCCAAATATTGAATCTGCCCAAATTTCAAGTTTTCAGAAACAACTACATCCTAAATTGCTCCTGGATTTCATAGGATCTCTGCCAAGAGCTTTAATTATAAAGAGCATTGCGATTTAAAGTTCTGTGCATGTGATAGAAAGGAGCATTGAGTGTAAGGCTGGGTATGGAGCGCTGTAGTGTACTGATTAATCTGAATGGCTGTTCAGCCATTTCCCACAAAAATATTAGGCTTTGTAGATATAGTTTGCGGGTTTGTGGTGGTATTTCTTTTTTTTTTTTTTTTTAAAGCTACGCAGGAAGATCTTACCCGATTGTTCATATCTTTACAGTGTGTCTCATCTTTTGAGCTGAATGACCGTTGCCGTGTCGAGGAACCAAACATGAGTATTATCCAGGACAAGCTAGGCAACGAATTTCTCCGCAACGGCAGCATGGACCCCAACTATGCCCCTAGCATGATCATGCTCAGTCATTTACCTCCAGTCACCAGCTTCACACGGCTCACCTCACAGCCAGTGGTGACTGATTTGCCGCATGAGATGGTCCTGAAGAAGGAGAGGGATTCTCCAGAGCATGGCGGCGGTTTTCTGCACACCATGGGCATAAAGCAGGAGAAGTTCAACGAGCTTGACTATCGTGTCCCACTGTATGGAACAGGCCTGGGAACAGGAGGAGGAAAGAGTTCAGATATGCTGGACATTTCACTTGGAAGCCATCAGAACATGCTTTTGCATGATGTCAACATCAACAGTGTAAGCTTGAGAAACTGAGGATAGTTTGGGAATGATACTTTTTCCATGTGCCTTAAATGCATGTGTTTGTGTGATTGTGAAACCACGCCGATAGGATCATCGGCGTGGTTAATATGTATATATACACTTGGCATTCTCAACGTTTTGTTCAAGATCCTGTTGTGTCTGTCTTATTTGAATTGTCTTTTCATCCTCCATCAAGCTTAGTTGTATTATTCTTGTTTTAACAGCATCTTCCTGGAAGATTAGGAAAAGATCAAAAAGACTTCACACACAGAAAAGGACGGAGGGCAAATGGGGAGGGAACAGAAGGCAGAGGCAGAAGGAAGCGGGGGGATTCCACAAAGGTACTCCTTTTTTCAATTTCTCTCCCAGTTACAGAAGCCTTTGGGTATATTTAATCTTGAGAAAAATGTGTAATGACTGACACTAATGGATTAGTTTCTTCTGTGTTTCTTTTGCTCAGTCAATGATGCTGGATGGGGAGGGAGGACCCCTTTCTCCCAGCTCCAAGCCGCACATATGTGAACACTGCAGTGCCGCTTTTCGTAGCTCCTACCACCTGCGCAGACATGTGCTCATTCACACAGGTGAAAGACTTTCACTGCCAGTGCAATGCAGAAACAACTCTTTGCTGAAATGTTTAATGGGATAGTTCATTAACGTTAAACTTTGAAAATTGTGTGTTTCCGATCATACAGGTGAGAGGCCATTTAGGTGCAGTCAGTGTAACATGAGCTTCATTCAGAAGTATCTGCTGCAGCGGCATGAAAAGATCCATAGTGGTGAGTTCCATACTGGCACTTTTTCCTAATTAATTTTTTTTCTGTTTATTTGTTTTAGACAGGAATTTTTAGATATGTTTAATAAAGTATAAGTATGGGATCTCTAACGTTAAAATCAAGAGCATACTTGGAAACTATTTGTTGTAGTTTTTGGCGTTTCTTTCACATAAGTTTCACAAATGGCCCACGATTAAGTTGGTCTTTGCAGCACACACAGATAATACCTTATTAAGGGGATATAATAGCACTTATAATAGTTCTGAAGTCCCTTATTCTGGCCCATACCTGTGCCCCAGATTAGACTTGATGCAGTTCTACTTAGTGCAGTTACACACAGAATTAAAGAAAGCACAATAAACTGCCATGTCACTGCATTTTCTAGGACACGCTATTGTCTGTACAAGTGTACACAGGCATCTTGTGCTATGATATTATCATTGGTCACCCTTCATCCTGGCCATCCTTGAGTTTGTTTGATTTTCTTGTGTTGAACATTTAAGATGCTAAAATGACCAAAATGCATCATCTCCTGGTGAGTCTTGTATTTCCTTTTTAACAGGGGAAAAGCCGTTCAGCTGTGATCAGTGTAATATGCGGTTCATTCAGAAATACCATATGGAGCGACATAAAAGGACTCACAGTGGAGAAAAGCCATATAAATGTGACACTTGTCAACAGGTAAGAATGTGACCTTGTGTGCAAGGTGAAAATGTTTCAAGTGGTTATTTTATTCAAGAAAATATTTTATGCACATTTAAGTTGTCATTTACTTCATGGACCGATCTTAAAATCACTGCGATCTCTGTTTATCTGCAGTATTTCTCTCGTACTGATCGTTTACTGAAGCACAAGAGAACCTGTGGAGAAGCCATAAAGAAGGGTCTGGATCCAGGGATGCTAGACCTTGGAGATGAAGACCTGGGACAAGGCAGCTACTTACATACTCAGGGAAATGCCAGCGCACCACCACGTAAGAGAGGCAAGTCCAAGAACAGTGGGGAGGGTGGAGAACGGCGGAGAAAAAAGACAGCTTCGGGGGCGGGCCAAATGGTCGGCCTGCAAGACTACACCATGGGCATGGCTGCTGGCTCTGGGGTGGCCGCTTCAGGGGTGGGAAACATGGCAGACACCAGCATGGCAAACCAGCACGTTCGTACTCCCAAGCTTGCCTTTAAGAAAAGTGGCCGAAAGGGTGGGGACAAGAGCCTGCTGTCATTAGGTGAGGCCGGCTCAACCTCAGCTCTCCATGAGCAGAAACTGTTACCTCCTAAATCCAATCCAATGGATCTGCCTGGAGCAGGAGGTATGGACAGTCTAGGCCTACTCCAGGGTTCCTCAGACTCTAAGCAAGGTGGCACGAGCAGCAACTACGACGACGCCATGCAGTTTCTGAAGAAAAGGAGGTACTTGCATGCTGCGAACAGCGGTGGTGGTGACTATAGCTCGGTCCACCTTCCACCTCAGCAGACGGTTATCCAGGGCGGCATTGGTGAACCCACACTAGCATTACTGGACACATCACCTCTGGTCAGCGTTGATCACAAGCATGACAAGTCAGGAATCCCAGACGAGGTACTGCAGAGCCTGCTGGATCATTACTCCCATAAAAGTGATGTGACCTTTGATCTCTCAGATCCACACCATGTGGAACTTCATGCTGCTTCAGCAACCCCTGAGCTGGGAGCAGATGAAAGCTCTTCAAATAGCTCAGCCGACAAGAGTGGCGTCATGAATGAGTATTCCAAATTCTTGCTGCAAACACTGGAGAGGACAAGTCATAGCAGTAGTGGCATCTTTACGTTCTTCCCAGAGAAGCACATGTATGCTACATCTCCTCTGGAATGTACCTTTGGCCAATCTATCTCCTCCCCTCATGGTCCCTCATCTGCTTCTGTGCTACCAAAGCCCCACTTCAGCATGCTGGTGGGCTCCCATTCTCCCTCCCACTCCTCGCCGTCTTCCCAGCAGGCCTTTCACCTGAGTTCCCTGGAGACCTCTGCCCACCAGCAGCTTACACCCTCTCAAGAGCTCACTGAGCAGTTGGACACCCAGGAGCTTGCCAATGGGCAGAAGGATCAGCAGGTCAAGAACGGCATTGCCACTAGTGCAAACACTACCAGCAGTGGCTCCACTTCTGTTTATTCTTTGTCAACTCCTCCTGATCTGACCGTCCTCGAACCATCGAAGGAGGTGGACATGCGCCCCACCTTTCAGATCGAAAACTTCGCTCAGGCATTCGGTTCCCAGTTTAAATCCGAGCGGCGGACCTCACTGGCATACAGTGCTGACCCCCAGATCGTCATAGTCGAGGTCGACCCCCGAATATCGCGGACTCCTGTGTCAGAATTCTCAGGGTATACCAGTCTGTTAGCTGATGTAAATGAGCCAGCTAGCTCAGGAACCAAAACCCCCACAAGCCAAAGCTACAGGTAAAGGTTTTGGTAGCCAGCCTAACCGTCCAGTTTGGAACAAGAACTTTCCCCAATGCCCTCAAACCCAATTCCCTCTTTTTAAAGCAAGATGAAATATTAATTATTACACTGCCATTAATTGTTAATACTCTACCAGGGAAGGTCAACCCGACCTCAAATGCAATTTTTTGATATTCTTCTTTTTAAATATGACTTTTAGTTCCTCGTTTTATTAGTGTAGTCATTTCTGTGATTAGAGGCTAGACAATGACTGGCTTGACTTTTCATAAACCCTGTGTTTTAGCAATCAGGTTAGAATTGTAAAATAGATGAAGATGGTCTATAGTAATAACTATTGTCAGGGTGTGGCCCAGTATTCAGTGGCAGAAAATGTCAGCCTTTTGTCTGTTACAATAATTGAAAGTATTACTCAGGAAAAAAGCGTTTTAAAATAATTAGGTGCAAATAGCACTGTTTTTGTGTTTATTTTATTTTTTTGTTTTTGTTTTTTTTGTTTGTTTTGTTTTTTAAACAATTATAGTTTTAAACTACAATGAATCTTGTTTTCTGGAATTCCTTGAGGAAAAAAAAAAAATCTAATTCATGCTCAGTCTACCTGTTCAGCTGATCACACTGGTGAATCTTTCCACTACTTGTACATATGCAGAGATTATGGTACTTTGTCAATGTGAAAATACTTTAATCACTAAAGGGCAGTAATAAGACACGGTCACAATTCAACATACACAGACTTGGTCCTGTGCAAATGCTCATGGAAATCTCTCTGCTTGCATGTATGTTTTTTTTTTTTTCCTTTTTTTTTCTAAAGAGTAGCATAAATTTACAGCTACTGAAATGTGGCCTCAGGGTTTGTCGTACACAGGCCGGTTTATACTTCTGCATCTGTGAAAGTGTCGGTGTCCTGTAAAACCATGCGCTTGAGGGTTTTACCACTACAGTAGGGGGCAGTGTTGCATGTAGCATACCAGAGACTTGTGCTTCACTGTAGAAGAACCTTAAGTACTGGAGTTGGTTAGGAAGAGTTCAGTTTTTACATTGTACTTGATGATTATTGGCAATATTTTGCTGAAATCTTTTTTTTTAAATAGTTTCCGGAGTTATTCATTCGGTCAATAAACCTGTCCAGTGTTTTGGCACCTCTTTTCTATAATTCGTTGTCCCAGTTCTTTAAAAAAAAAGTGTAATAATTTTTATTATTTTTTTTTAAAGACCTTCTGTAAGACTGCAAGCTGTTTGGGTTTCTGCGTTGTACGTTACCTGAACCGCAGTGCACGACAGATTGTCATGAGCCATGCCAGTTCCTCTCAAGCTACACTTAACCATGAACTATCAATTGTTGCTTAAAAATTTTGCAGAAGTATAGCCATTAATCATATCCCATTGTTTAATGTGTCGGCTCTCATCCCTTTTATTTCTCAAGGAATCATATTAGCACTTTTACCACTGAAGACAAAAACTGTTGGAATACAAATACATACATACTTTTGTTCAGAGGAAAGCTGTGATTTATTATTATTATTTTTAAAAATGGAAATGGGAGTTTATTCCTAGGGGCATTTTTTTTTAATATATCGTGGGATGGGAGGGTTATTAGCATGAATTGTTCTAGCAGTGCTATTGACATGGATGCCATACCAATTTTTGTGCTGTGGAGCCTTGGGTGTAAGTACAGGGCCTCTTTGTATTCAAAGTGTATTTAAGTATTATGTTCGGGTTGATTTTTTTTTTTTTCTTTCTTTTTTTTTTGTTTTGGAATAGCTGCATTTGGAATTCTACCTCTCAAATTAGAAATTTGATGCCTAAAGGACAAAAATGCAACCTTCCCTTTCAAGGTCTTGCTTGGAGAACCATCCAAGTCGTTGACTGTTAAACTCATGCAAATCCGAATTTGTGGACCTGAACCTGTTTTTTTTTTTTTTTTTTTTTTTTTTTTTTTTTTTAATAAATGTTAACCATGAAATCAGGAATCTCACAGCCCGAGGCGACTTGTGAATCTGATCATTTTTCTTTCCCTCAATCCGACATGCAATCTTTGCTGTGCCCGTGAATGGAGCAGGAAGACGCCTGTGTCTTCCTTCCATGTCTCCTGCTCCTATCCAGCATACACGGGACCCAGCTATTGGCCTCAGTCCCCTTCACAGAGAACTGCTGATTCTGCACTAGTCTCGGGGCTCAATACCTAAATGCTGCACTCCAAACTTGTCCCATAAGTTTTTATAAAATGTAGAATGAAAAAAAAAAAAGAAGTGGCAAAAAGAACACAATTGACCTTAATATACCTCATATCACTGTATACACGACAAAACCAGGGACGTGTTTCATGTAGCCTATATAGTGGTAATATTGTAGTGTACATCAGCCATATTGTAGAACCATTTAATGCCACCTGTGTTTACGATTATCGTTCATGTTGATTTGTTGGAATAAAAAAATTTTTTCCCCGTCTGTTAAGCAGTTTTGCCAAGCAGTGTTTCCTTGTAGATCTCTTTCCCCTTAGGATTTCTTGAATTTGTTCCATGTTTTCTTTCCCCCCTTTGTTTTTGTTACTTGCCATAATGTGTTTTGATATGATCTCTAGAAAGAATTTGTTTACAATAATGTACAAAACACTAAAGCTGTGTTTTTCTTTTCCCTGTTTGATTTTGTTGTCTGATGCATGATATGAAGTTTGTATGGCTTTTTTTTTTCTGATCACAATTGCACCATTTTTGTGTCCTCATCTTCAAGCTTTTTTGTGACTCTACAGGGCTGAACATGTCAGATGACTTTATATATGATTAGATAAGCCAATAAAACCTTTTGTTATGAAAAGCTCTGACGTGTAAGTTCTGTGTTGTGAACATGATGGATTATAAAATGCACAGAAAGCAGCAACATTGTCCATCATGGCAAAAGGGATATGGCTATCTTATTTTGGTTAGGCAGTTCTATGCACTTCCACTCTAGAAGTGGTTTTTGCACTGTTTTTGTTTTTTGTTCCCTGTCCTTTTTTAAAATTAAATTTTCAATCCTGGCTTGGTTTAGTTTAAATGGACAACTTGTATTATAATTGTCATATTGTGAAGTTTCTATTTGGTTTAATGGTTTAGTAATTAAAACAAAAGCAAGGTTTAGGTTCTTAAACAATGCAGTTTATATTCTAAAGGCATCCTGATCTCAAAGCAATTCTGGCCCAGGTTTCTTCTTTAGCTATTAACCAGGAAGTCCATTGCATGATTGTATTTTAAACAGCCGTTATATTTTTCCCCCTTGTGAAATTTTTTCATTTCATTCAAATCAGATACATTTCACAAATTGCACTGAAAATCTGTATCGATAAATAAGCTGTATTTCATCATGTATTATAAATGGTTCTGTCCAGGATTTTGTTCAAATATAAACATCATTACTTGGGGATACAGTACTTTATTCCCCTTTGATGTTATTTTATAGAATTATCATACAAACCTGATTTCATGAGGCTGCCTCATAATCATTGTCCAGGATGGCATGATCTTTATCCCCAAGCCCCAGGATTTCAAGCTGGAGGGAAAGTAATATTTCCTCCATGAGGTTGTACAGTTCAGGTCGACTGCACTCATTAGTTTTAGTCATGTATTTTGTATATACAATAGTGACAGAAAGTCATTAGTGTAGCGGGAAGTGAATATGGTTAATATCAGATTAATCAGTGCTAAATATTGATTAGATTACATCGCCTTAACATGAATAATCTGCACATTCCAGTGCAACCATGGACTGAAGGTCAGATGGCAGACTTTGTACATGTTTGTGTTGCTGCAAAGAAAGAGATGTTCTTATGATATTCTTTTAGGAACAACTTTGATTTTTAAAACTGGAAATATTAAGTCATTTAGATCACAGAGAATTGAGATTGAGACATATAAAACTCATCCTGTGGCATATGCTCTGATTGGCCATAATGTTACAATTACTGAAGTATCACTGATTAAAATGGCACCTGTCCAGGGGTAGCATATACAGTATTAGGCAGCAAGTGAACAGTCTTCTGTGTTAGAAGCACAAGGATCTGAGAGACTCTGACAAGTCAGATTGGGTTAGAGCATCTCCAAAATCGTAGGACTTGTGGTGTGTTCTTGGTATGCATTGGTTAGTACCTATGAGAAGTGGTCCATGAATGGACAGCTGGTGATTTAGTGAAAAAGTGAATGATGGTTCTTATAGAAAGGTGTCAAAAAACACAGAATATCATAGCTTGTTGTGTAATGTTAGGTTATTACATTACAGTACATAAGCATTTCACTGCATATTATACTGTGTATGTGACTAATAAAATTAGAATTTGAGGATTATTGAGTTATTTTAATGTTATAGCTGTATGGGGTGTATGATCATAACCTAATCTTAACTGGCTTACAACGTCTGTCTACTTAGTTATAATTTTTGTTTAATGCAAACTAAAGAGAGAATTGTACACAATCAATAAGGTATTAAAATCCTTATGTTCATAAATCCACTTTATAAATTTTACAGAATTTCCATAAGGCTGTAGTTCCATAAAACTTGTAGTTTTTAGTTCAGTCAAACTGTCTAGAGAAAAAGCTGTTTTTATATTTAAAACCAACTTTTTCCCCAGATGGAACCATATAACAATTAAAACATGTCATCTGCTTAAAATAGCCTAAATCACAGATCCGTAAAAAAAAAAATAATAATTTTAGTACTTCTGTGGGTCAAAAATCTGTTTTTACAAGATTTGGGTAGCAGTCTTGTTTTACCCAGGTTCATTTTACAACATAAAATTTAAAAGCAACACTGTTTAAAAGCATTTTGTGTGATGTCTTTTTGAACCATGACCTAAATTTAGTATGGTTTGTGTAAGGTGAGCTATTCATTCTTTATGACCTTGCTTATGGTAAAGTGTAAGGAGTGGCTGTGTGACTCGCAACATCCCAGAGCACACCAGTAAGAATTATTATCTTAGATAATAAACTACATTTGTGATCCATATAAATATGTATGCTATTCTGGAAAATCAGAATATGAACTAATTTTTTATTAACCCATGATCTAATTCAAAAGCTGGGAGGCATCATCTTATTCTTAAAAGCTATTTACATGCTGTACCCAAAATATACTGCCATATAAACAGGGCAGGGATTGATTACAGTCATAAGTTGTTCCTGGTCAGTTATCTGTAAATGTCATACACAAGTGTGCGAGGCCTTCGCCATTCTAATAAACTTTGGACCCTGCTCCATGGTGATGACAATTCTAACGTCACTCTGTGCAATAAAGATGCCACTCCACTCCTGCTGATACTTCCTTGTGTCGTTATGTCCTCTGACCAAACCGTGCTACGAGTTAAAGTGATGTTCACAGTGCTTTTTAAGTAGCACATCCAGTAATTCTCTTTTGATTTAAAACTCATCATATCATTTGAAACAATATTTGTTGAGACAGTGCGTGATTGTGGAAAAATATGTACATGCCTATATAATTTATAAAGTGAATATATTAATTTAGAAAAACAAATTGTGGAAATATTCTACGTTCACTATATGTAAAGTGATCTTCCAAAAAAAATGTTCATTTGATGATTTTGGTTTACAGTTCAGGAAAAGGAAAAAAAAACACAGTATATAAAAATATTTTAATTCTTCCCAAAATCAGCCAAAAGAAGGATTTCCAGTACATAAATTCGGAAACATTATGTTCATTTATGCAATCAGTGCAGCATTGCACCCCACTTTGCAGTTATTTATTTGTAAAAAATGTTTGGAATTGTATGATTTTCGTTCCACTTCTCACGTGTACACCACTTCGTATTGGTCTTTCACGTGGAATTCCAATAAAATTGAATCATGTTTGTGGCTGTAATGTGACAAAATGTGGAAAAGTTCAAGGGGGCCGAATACTTTTGCAAGCCACTGTATTACCAATGATTGTCATTTATTGATCCTAATCAACAAATATTTGATAAATAGGCCAATTAAACTGAAACCAAGAACTAAACCAGTTCTCCTGAAGTAAAAGTCTGTCTCAGTATCATTTAACGCAAAATTGTCTGTTCCAGTATGTGATGTGTTTTACTCTGTTTTCAGGGTCAGGGACTGTTAAAAAAAAAAAAAAGATTTTTTTTTACCTCCTGTGAAAAAAAATGTTAATATTAAACCAAATTGAGTCCAGATTTTCTTTCCAAAATGGAGATATAAGTTCTGGGTTAATAATGTACTACTCACCCTTATGAGATAATGTTTTACACAAATAGAAACATAGTGCAAGACGCAGTAAATAAGTTCCTCAGTCTAAAGTCTAAAGATGAACTCTGTCTATTCAATCCACATTGTCTTTCCAATGAATGAAGATTGGCTTAAAACGTATTCCTCTCTCCCTTTTCTTAAAGGATAGATTTTAATTATGTTTTTTTTTAAATAATGTGGTCACTAACATCTATACTATAATCTTATCTTAGAAACATCTTCTTTAGTTTTTTTTCTTCACTCCACTATCAGCCACTCATTGTGTTATGGAAAATAAACACGTTCACTCATTCACCATATATACAGCTTTATCCTGTATACAGGGTCGCGGGAGGCCTGGAGCCTATCCTAGTAGACCTCGGGTACGAGGCAAGGTACACCCTGAATGGGGTGCCAATCCATTGCAATGCACACACACACACACACACACACACACACACACACACACACACACACACACACACACACACACACCAATTAGCCTAATCTTTGCACTGTGGGAGGAAACAGGTGTACCCGAAGGAAACCTATCAAACATGGGGAAAACATGCAAACTCCACACAGACCCAAAATGGGAATCAAACACAGACCCTGGAGGTGCAAGATGACAGTGCTAACCACTACGCCACCTTGCCACCCAAAACATGTTGTCATCCAAACTTAATGGAAAGACAAAAACCTTTTCTTTATTTTCAATGATACTGAGATACTGGTATCATGTTAAGTTGAAGATGACATTTATCGGCAAAAATTCTTAATGTCCTAAAAAAATAAAAAAATTTGTGTAAGGAGGTATCATTGCCTGAAATGGGTTTACAAGTTAAAATGTTTACATGCATGTTTTATTTAGTTCATTGTTGATCTGCAATGCTATGAAATCTTAGACTTAACTTTAATTTATGACTTAAATTGATATTAATTTTAATATTGTAATATTGTAATATTGGATTATATTACAGTACTTATTTTATTTTTAAAACTAAACTTTAAAAATTAGCAGATTTTATTGTGTAAACAAATAATTTTATTTTAACTGTACTTAATATTAAAATACTGGGAAAACAATTAGAAAAGTTGAAAGTGACATGTCAGAAGGCTTTACTTTGGTGAGTTTTAGTGAGTGCAATATAGTTTTACGCAATAATGGTATGGCTATTTATAGTAATGTTTTCAGGTTCACAGACTCTTTACAATGGCAAATTGCTACAATTTGAAGCTCTGTGTGAGATAGCGTAGCATGACTGATTAAAGTCCTCTTAAAAAAAGAGTTCACTTTTTGAACCTCAACTTTAATCTCTCCCGGTCTACTTATCAGAGGCTCATATTAAGTTTATATCAAGAAACAACTATAAAAGCTCCTAATGAATTAATGCAATATGTGAAAATTAACAATGGAATTATTTGTTCACCAATTTAGTATACCTAAAAGTAAATGTCGCAATGGTAATGAAGATGCTTTAGCCTTTATTTAAAACTAGTATTAACTTATACAGTTTTTTTTCCTCTGTGCATTTGGGATAACTATACCATTTCAGAAGTCAGGTTATCTTACTCTGGTTCATGGTACGATATGGCAGAGTGTCCGTTTAAAACAAAATGTCTGTGTAAAACTAAATATTCAACAATAATATCAAACTTACATTTATGCCAAATGTCATTAATGTAAATATCACATGCTGTCTTCACGGTAATGCTAATCCCCAAACAACTATTGTCTAATATGATGTCTATAAGCATCTTAAATCTGATCATGGCATGAGCTTGGCCATTTTCTTTTTTTTTTAAATGAGCTTTCATATTAAACTGCCCGACACTTTATATTCCATTCACATAATATCCTTATTTCACATTAAAAAAAGAAAATGATGGCTCAGACTGGCCCATTGAGCTCCAAATCATAACCCAGACACAAATTAAAATAAATAAATTTTGTCCAAAAGCAAATTTGTTAACCATTTGTCTCTGCCATAACCAGACCTTATGTGCCTAAACCATATTTGACCCAAAATTTTCAAAATTCTATCTGGGATTTCACAATCAAATGTTCTGCCATAAGATTATTACTACTTTTAATCCTGTATGAATAGGCAGGAAGTTTCAGCTGACATATGACTTGTGGTGGACCACTCAACTCTGCCGTGCTGCTTCCTTTAATATGACCTGCATGGAAGTGTCATTAGCAGGAAACCCTACCTGTGGACTTTGAAGTAAGCAAAATAACATCAAGATAAGCCAGAGACATTTTGTTCCATAGTTGTTGGACTAATGAAATACATTTAAAAAAATACTCTTTGGACACAATCAAGATACAATGCTGTTTGGATAAATAAATAAGTAGAATTTGATGAAAATAGAGCATGGGGCACTGGTGGCTCAGTGGTAGGTGTTTCGCCTGCCATGCGGACGGCCCGGGTTCGATTCCTAGCCAGTGCCCAAACCCCAGCCACTGGATGCAGTGCCGGTCCCAAGCCCGGATAAAATGGGAGGGTTGCGTCAGGAATGGTATCCGGCGTAAAACCTGTGCCAAGTTGTTGTGCGGACTGGATATTCCACTGTGGCGACCCCTTGCCGGGAGCAGCCGAAAGACCACCACCACCACCGCCAACTATTAAGCATGGCGGTGATGCCGAAAGTGGCCCAAGAAGTATTGCAGGTAAATGAAAGCACAAATTTCAGTAAGTATCAGCTGATTCTGATGGTACTGTGACACAATCATTCAATTATCCAAAATGTTCCTCAAAATCCACTATTTCAAATAGTTTCTCAAGGAGAGTTTCCTTGATTTAATTGTCACTGGCTTGTTTTTCAGTGAAAATCTGCAGGTAGATTTTAAACACATTGTGCATGGAAAGAGACCCAAGAAAATCCCAGTACTAAAAATGTTCTGCAAGTAAGAGTGAGTGAAATCTCCTTAAAAAAGAGTAGAAAGTCATTTGCACATGCTACATGTACTTAGTTATTTCTCTTGTTAATAAAAAAGCAATGCATCAATATTAGCCAAAAAGAAAAAGAAAAAGAAAAAAGAACAATTAAATGGGTAAAAATTGTGGACACATGAATGTGTGTTTTTCCGTTCATTGATATTATTAATATAATATGCTTTAATCCTTTAAGTCTTTGGATCACTGATTATTATTTGGAGGAAGATTTTGGAGTGTTGTTGTGGAGATTTGCCCCTTGTCATACTGTCATACAGAAACAATTACATGTGCCAACAGATAAGTACTCATGTGTCCACATATTTTGGAGAAAAAAGTGGATGTTTTCTTAATAGTAAGCTTCATATTGTGTCTTTGCTTCTTTTCATTTAAAACTTTTGGAAACAAATGTGGCATACACCTAGTCTACCTTGTCTATATTAATACCAAAGATTAATTAATATATCTGTAAGACTTCAATCATTGTATTTAATCATTTACAGTGAATTGAGCTGTGAGAAATAATTTCTGTAAATACTTTAATCAAATGCAAACTGTCTGTTTGGTTCATTGAACAGGGCATATTGCTTTTACCTTTTTCTTTATAATCTACAACAGCGCAGGCATCTAGTTTAACTGTATTACTAACCTTTATGCAATATGTTATATGTTTATTATATGATCAGCCACTTACATATAGCTGTACTTATAGATAAACATTCAGTGGTATGGTTATAGCTTGTGGGAGTGTTCTGATGGTCTGACCACATCCCACTTTTTTCTCTATTAAAACTGCAGGAGCCGCCAGGAGCCGGCTCATTACACACAGAAACGTGTTAAAAGAAGTTCTCTTCTTATTAAACACAGGACTTGCATTATGGCTGTAATTAAGCAGCTCTTGAGCTTAGGTTTACTGGCTCTACTTGTGGGTGAGTGATGCTCTTTTGTAAAAGCAGTTTTATGGCTAGTGTGGCCTTAATGGTTTTTAAATGATATACATGTTAAAACCTCTAGGTACAGAGTCTGAGATTTTTACATTGTGATTTGTGTTAATTTTTAAACTGTATTTTGCAAGTGAATGAAATTGTCTTTCTCCTGCCTAGTTACATAAAAGTATAGTCTAACCATGTTTCGTCATGTGGAAGTCTGATAGCTATGATATTATTTAGAATATGTTTTATTATTTAATCATGTAATAATTAAATATTTTTATGCTTCCTGGTTCTGGTCCTCCATCATCTCAGACATTAAATCTACTCTCTCATTTTTATTTTGCAGTCAACCATAAATTTCAATAATGTCTTACTTACTGTAGTAAAGAATCTTAAACACACATTTATGTTTTAATACACATAATGTGTTTTGATTTTGGTCAAAAGTTTATTGAAACCACTTTCAGGGTCTTTTTCCACTCTTAAACGCATGTTCATGAAAAGTCAAAATATTGCCTGTTGAGTGAAAACATTCATTCATTCATTTTCTATACCGCTTAATCCTGTGTTCAGGGTCGCGGGAGACCTGGAGCCTATCCCAGGAGACTTCGGGCACTAGGCGGGGTATTCAATTCAATTCAATTCAATTTTATTTATATAGCGCTTTTAACAATGGTCATTGTCTCAAAGCAGCTTCACAAAAATTAAAGAAAAAAAAAAATCATAATAATAATAGAAAATAAATAAATAAAAACAAATAATAATAATTATAGAAAAGAAAATAATTGGAAGTGTGGATGTGTGAGAAAAATGTGCAGATAATAATGAGACGAATGAATGAAATTTCTCTGATGAGCAAGCCAAGGGTGACGGCGACGTACACCCTGGACAGGGTGCCAATCCATCGCAGGGCACAAACACATACACACATTCACACACCCAATCACACACTACGGGCAATTTTAGGAACGCCAATTAGCCTAACCTGCATATCTTTGGACTGTGGGAGGAAACCGGAGTACCCGGCGGAAACCCACCAAGCACGGGGAGAACATGCAAACTCCTCATTTATTATTATTATTTTAATTAAAATTGACATTTAGGCATTATCCAGAACAACTTACGAAGTGTTATGAATTTATTAATTTTTATTGCTTATTCTAGGATAGATAGGATAAATATGGTGTAAAGTGCAGACATAATCCATGAGCCCTGCCTTAAACAGTGTAAGATAGTCTAGAAGAGTAGAATGTAATAATGTCTGGAATTAAACTATTCGGGACCATTGTTTGTGCCATGTCTATGCTTCACAAATAATACATTTATTCTGATTACTGACTGCGTACACTAATACACATGACTAGTATGGAATTCATTTTGCTTCACCCAGAAGGAGAATGTGTGTGTATATAGTGTGTATATACAGTGGTTGTATATATGTGATATACATATGTGATGTTGTGGGACATGGTTCCAGGCTCATCTAAGGAAATGAGCAATGGCATGTTGATGAGGCAGACCGCTAGTTTTGCATTGCTGAACTCCCCACTGTAGGTCCAGGGGAATGTTTACTTAGCATGAGAAATCAGGGCTTGGAGAGAGGATTTGAGACACTTTGTTGTCCGGTGCATCCCATGGATGCTCAATCAGATCTGGGATGTCTGGAGGTCGGATCGGCGGCATTGCTCTCTTTGGCTACAGGGCCTTGTCCCTGGGGGCTATGGTGCACTGAGGCCTTTCTACCATCTCCAGCATTAACATTTCCAGCAATGTGTGCTGCATTGGCTTATCTGTGAAATTAGACATGAAGGGATGGCTTTTGTTCTCCGCATACATACATGAGCCTTGTGCGCCCATGATTTTGCCACCAGTTTACTGGTGTATAGTTGATAATCAATGTGTATGTGTTAATATGTTTGTGAGTTGATGATCAATGCTGTTTAGTTCACCTGTCATTGGGCATAATGTTATGGCTGATTAGAGCATTTTTTTAAATTTTTTATGGCTGTTACCAGACAAACATTTGGCTGTTCCCATGTTTCAGGCAAAATCTACACTCAGGCATCAAATACAGCTGAGAGAGTTGGGACAATCAGCATGTAATTATCTTCACAATGCAATAATGGGATATTATTGCTGGCTTTTTTTAAATATTTGAAATTGGAGAAATGGCGTGTTGATTGGTTATATATTCATGTGGTCCCTTTGCAACACACAGCACCTATCTGGCCTAAAAATAAAATATCACATGAACTTTTATTTGACTTTGTTTACTTTATTTTTCCCCTCTTTTTCCTGTATTTCATTATCCACTTTGAAACAGGAACCACCATCTCTGACAATTTACCAGGTAAGTCAAAATTTAGACTCATGTGACTTGTCTTCACCACTTTATTGCTGACTTTTTATTAACAGTATAACACTATATAAATAGTATCTAGAGCAACTGACTAACAAATAAAATTCACATTAGTTATTATTTGACATTGCTCAATTATTTTTTTCATTAATTCTCTTTCTTCCTGAACTTTATTATCAACATTAAAGATGGAAGCACAAATAACTCCACTACAGCTACACCAGGTAAGGAAGATTTTGGACACCATCTTGTCTTCAATACTATAGAACATTATTGCTAGCTATTTCTTTATTTATATACAGTATTTCAAACTGGAAGAGTGTTTAGAAAAGCGTCAAACCCTTGGTCTTAAGGCAGTACCTAGCTTTGCTCATATCTAATTTTTCTCTTTTTCTGTACTTCATTATCCACTTTGAAACAGTAACCACCACCTTCACCACTATGAAACATTATTGCTGACTTTTTATTAACAGTATAACAGTATATAACAGTATCTAGAGCAACTGATAACAAATAAAATTCACATTCACTGTTATTTGACATTGCTCACTTATTTTTTTCTTTAATTCTCTTTCTTCCTGAACTTTATTATCAACATTAAAGATGGAAGCACAATTACTACCACTACAGCTACACCAGGTAAGGAAGATTTTGGACACCATCTTGTCTTCAATACTATAGAACATTATTGCTAGCTATTTCTTTATTTATATACAGTATTTCAAACTGGAAGAGTGTTTAGAAAAGCGTCAAACCCTTGGTCTTAAGGCAGTACCTAGCTTTGCTCATATCTAATTTTTCTCTTTTTCTGTACTTCATTATCCACTTTGAAACAGTAACCACCACCTTCACCACTATGAAACATTATTGCTGACTTTTTATTAACAGTATAACAGTATATAACAGTATCTAGAGCAACTGATAACAAATAAAATTCACATTCACTGTTATTTGACATTGCTCACTTATTTTTTTCTTTAATTCTCTTTCTTCCTGAACTTTATTATCAACATTAAAGATGGAAGCACAATTACTACCACTACAGCTACACCAGGTAAGGAAGATTTTGGACACCATCTTGTCTTCAATACTATAGAACATTATTGCTAGCTATTTCTTTATTTATATACAGTATTTCAAACTGGAAGAGTGTTTAGAAAAGCGTCAAACTCTTGGTCTTAAGGCAGTACCTAGCTTTGCTCATATCTATTTTTTCTCTTTTTCTGTACTTCATTATCCAATTTGAAACAGTAACCACCATCTCCACAGCTGCAACTGTCACAGGTAAGGCAAAATTGAGACTCATGTGACTTGTCTTCACCACTATGAAACATTATTGCTGAGTTTTTATTAACAGTATAACATATTATAACAGTATCTAGAGCAACTGACTAACAATTAAAATTCACATTCGCTGTTATTTGACATTGCTCAATTATTTCTTTTTCTTTAATTCTCTTTTTTCCTGAACTTTATTATCAACATTGTTCTTAAGGCAGCACCTGTCTTTGCTCATATCTATTTTTTCTCTTTTTCTGTACTTCATTATCCAATTTGAAACAGGAACCACCATCTCCACAGCTGCAACTGTCACAGGTAAGGCAAAATTGAGACTCATGTGACTTGTCTTCACCACTATGAAACATTATTGCTGAGTTTTTATTAACAGTATAACATATTATAACAGTATCTAGAGCAACTGACTAACAATTAAAATTCACATTCGCTGTTATTTGACATTGCTCAATTATTTCTTTTTCTTTAATTCTCTTTTTTCCTGAACTTTATTATCAACATTGTTCTTAAGGCAGCACCTGTCTTTGCTCATATCTATTTTTTCTCTTTTTCTGTACTTCATTATCCAATTTGAAACAGGAACCCCCATTTCCACAGATACAAATGTAACAGGTAAGGCAAAATTGTGACTTGTCTTCACCACTATGAAACATTATTGCAGATTTTTTATTAGCAGTATATAACAGTATCTAGAGCAACTGACTAACAATTAAAATTCACATTCGCTGTTACTGTATTTGATATTGCTCAATTATTTTTTTCTTCAATTCTCCTTTTCCCTGAACTTTATTATCAACATTGAAGATGGAAGCACAAATACTACCACTACAGATACACCAGGTAAGGAAGATTTTGGACACCATCTTGTCTTCAATTCTATTAAACATTATTGCTAGCTTTTTCTTACCAAAATAGGATAACAGTAAATAACAGCATATAACTGTATCTAGAAGAACTGACTATCAAATTAAATTCAAATTCACTGTTATTGAGACCTGTGTAACTGCCTTCACCACTATGGAACATTATTGCTGCCTTTTACCGGTGTAAAATATCTGAAGCTGGAAGTGTGTGTTTTTTATGATTTGTACCCTTGGCTAGTCCCTTTGCCATGACCCCTTGTTCTTTGAACAGCATCTGTATGTAGCTCCAGGTCTACAAATATAATGTTATGTGACTTTGTTAAGATCTATTTTTCCCCTTCTTTTCGCTGAAATTTACTGGCAACTTAGAAGGTGGAACCGAAACCACTGTACCAACAAGTACAGTTAAGATATAATTGGGTCACCATGTAACTGTCTTCACCTCTATGGGAAATTACTCTGTATTCACAGGGTGAAATATTTAGAAGTGTAAATGTGTTTTTCTTTTCATTATTATACATATACCATGTCTGGCAAAAAGGCTGCCATTTTAGAAGAATCATCAAGCAACATAAACAACAAAGATAACTGAAATGACTGGAATTGGGTTAACTCTCAAACATATGATTAAAATTAAAAGGATAGTGCTGAACTGTCAATGTTGTGGAAGAAATGTGATTAGGAAATGTAAATAATCACTGACCATGATTAGAGATCACTTAAATGCTTGCTGGTGTTGCATCACAGAAATTCTACAGTAGAAATCACAGCTATGTTTAACAGTGAAAGTAAAAGTATTTCCACATACAATGTGATGAGAACGATTGGAACTAAACAGCTGTGTGACCATAATTAAAAACACTTGTTCATGAGACGCATCAGAAAAAAGCTTCAATTTGCTAAGGGGCATAGAGATTGGACTTTGGAGCAACTGAAATAGGTGGAACATTATAGCTAGCTTTTTCTTAATGTACATAAAGTATTTCAAATTGGAGGAGTGTTTGGAAAAGCCGCAAACCATTGTTCTTAAGGCAGCACCTGACTTTGCTCATATCTATTTTTTTCTCTTTTTTCTGTACTTAATTATCCACTTTGAAATAAAAACCACCATCTCTTCAGCTGCAACTGTCACAGGTAAGGCAAAATTGAGACTCATGTGACTTGTCTTCACCACTATGAAACATTATTGCTGACTTTTTATTAACAGTATAACAGTATATAACAGTATCTAGAGTAACAATTGAATTCACATTCGCTGTTATTTGACATTGCTCAATTATTTTTTTTCTTTAATTCTCTTTTTTCCCTGAACTTTATTATTGACATTGAAGTTGGAAGCACAACTACTACCACTACACTTGCACCAGGTAAGGAAGATTTTGGACACCATCTTCTCTTCAGTACTATAGAACATTATTGCTAGCTTTTTCTTAATGTACATATTTCAAACTGGAAGAGTGGTTTCCTCACTGTTTATATACCTCCCAGGTCCCTGTGGCTCAGACACTTGTCCTTTAGACAGCACCTGTCAAGAGCTTCTAATTAATTACACATGTGTGTGTCGACCTGGACTTTTCTATGATGAAACACAAAAATCCTGTAATCTAGGTTTGTCAAAACTGCTCTTTTTTGTTCTTTTTTGTCATTGTGCCTTATATTTTATGTTTCGTAATCCTCAAGATAACAAAATGGCTTTGCAGAAATATGTTCATTACATTGTACTTATAGTCAAAACCAGATACAGAGCGTTATGCATTATATTTACTTTCACATTTCAAATTTTATTCTAGCAAAGACTTTCCCAAATAGTTTCACAATAAACCGGGACTTCGATAAAGATATGGGAGACAAAAACTCAGAAATATTTAAAAAAACATCAAATGACATTGTTAACACGGTAAGTGCCTGATTCGTGACTATTTAAATCTTTAGTTATACTATACATATGCTTAATGTGACTAATACAATTTATTAATATGACTACTATTAAAAATGTTACTATTACATTTAAAAATTGTAAAGACATAAAACAAGTCATTAAAAGTTTTCAAATTCAAAACAGCTTGAGGCCGTTTTCAAGGGTAATAATGGTTATCTTGGATCCACAGTTTTAAAACTAGAGTAAGTATATTTTTGCAATATATTTGTAACTAAGATGAGATTAAGGTAAAGTGATGCTTTGGGACCAATTACCAGAATTAATAAGCAGATATTTAATTCTAGTTTTTCTTTCTAAATACTGAAATGTATTGCATTGTGTAATTATATTTCTTTTAGGCAGAATAAATGATGATTGTGTAGAAAAAGCAGAAATATATTTTTTTAATAGCTGTGTTTGAAAAAGTTTTTCATTATTGTGTCATGTCAATGTGCAGAAAAGGCAGTATAATTGCAGATGTGCAGAATTTCTTCAGTGTCAAGTCAAATGTGACTGAAACATACATAGAGAGTAAATTAAATGAAGCAATATTAATTCCAAATGGGATTCTAGGAAATGCCACGTTCGAAGGTATGTCTCTCTGTCTATATAACCAGCAATATCAGACATGTCAGATATTCTCTTGTTGGTGAGATTATGGATGGGCTCTAAGTCTCCAAAAATATTGACTCTCTTCAGTAAAAGATGTGTGCACAGTGGACTATTGTGATGCACAAAGCACAACATGTAACCCCACAAATGGTCTATTGACATGTTCTTGTAAAGAAGGCTATATCCAATTGAAAGCAACACAGCAGGCATGCATTCGTAAGTTACATTTCTTGTTAAAATAAACTAGAATTTTGAAAAGTTTAAGTAATTTATTATATTACATTTCCTTAACTTTTGATTTAATATGATTTTCCTCACAGCCTGCCCCAGTGGTGAAAAAGCAGTGGATTCTATGGCATGTAAACTGTGAGTTTTGGCTTTTTCACTCATAGAAACTTTTGGCATACAAACCCAATATAATTCCTGATAAGTGTCGCTTTTTTGTGTGCAGTTGCATTTCTTGCTGCATTGCTTGCATTTTCAAAAGCCTT
The DNA here is from genome assembly GCA_030522415.1 of Channallabes apus. Classification (NCBI taxonomy): domain Eukaryota; kingdom Metazoa; phylum Chordata; class Actinopteri; order Siluriformes; family Clariidae; genus Channallabes; species Channallabes apus. The sequence goes on from CM060104.1 coordinate 50,954,323, forward strand.
TTTATTATGAAGGAAACATATATGAAACATTGTTGTTAATGTTTTATCAGATGTGATTTTGGATACTCTGGTTTCAACTGTCAAGAATGTAAGTTTAACTAAAGTACATTAAAGAGTTAAACTGCTAAAACAGAATATGTCTTACAATTTGCAATCCCTGTCATTTCAGCGTACCTCTTAATTCTGGTTGTGGTCGCCTGTGTTTTGGGTGTACTTCTACTCGGCACTCTCATAGGCCTTGCAGTTATGTTGTCGAGGTAAGTGCCCATAGTTTAAGCTGTTCTATTTAATGTAAAATGTCGAAATCCTCATTAGCCATTAAGTGTAATATTTGCATGCCATCTAAAAAGCTGCAAACAAGTAGGGCACTGGTGGCTCAGAGGTGGTGGTTTCACCTGCCATGCGGACGGCCCGAGTTTGATTCCCAGCCAGTGCCCAAACCCCCCAGCCACTGGATGCAGTGCCGGTCCCAAGCCCGGATAAAATGGGAGGGTTGTGTCAGGAAGGGCATCCGGCGTAAAAAAAAATGTGCCAAGTTGTTGTGCGGACTGAATATTCCGCTGTGGCGACCCCTTGCCGGGAGCAGCCGAAAGGCCAACAACTACATCTAAAAAACTGCAAACAAGTAATTCTAACAAAACATGAGGCTCCAGTATGACCTACTGTATGAAGTATGCTAGTGTAAAAAAGAAATTATATTAATAACTAACCATAGAAAATTGTTAAATGAAAGAAAAAAATTTAATGTGCCTCACAAATAATAAATAATTTTAACATAAAAAAGATTAACATTTGCTTGTGTAGTTTGTTGTCATGAAAGGATAGTCTGCTTCTGTGTTAGCTAGCTACAGTAAAGTGGTTTGATCCTACACAACATTAAATTTATTAACTGTCATTATGGAAAATGTACCAATTGGGACAAAATGAGACAAATAATTTTTTTTCCTGTTTGTATCTTTACAAAAGGTCTAAGAAAACAAGCAAAAATTCAGAAAAAAATACCCCAGGTGGTACTCTGGAGTTTAATAAACCAGTAGGAATTAGCAGGATCCCACGGGCTAACCCTAATTCTGTGCCGCAACCAAACAGTCTGGAGATGACAGACAGTGGAAGCAGATATGCCCTTGTGTCATCGGTAAGATCTTTCTGCAGGTTGTTTCCCTCAGCCTGACCAACACTTGGATTTGCTTAATAGTAGAGTTTAGAGTGTAATGCATTTTGTTGATAAAACTCATCATCCATCATTTTTCATCATCTTTTCTGGTTTGGTGAAAGGTTTAAATCACTCATTCATCTGTTCCAGATGTGGGAGTCTGACTACAATGGTGATGCAAAGAGCTCCAAGAACCAGGCGCCCTCTAGAACAGGATACGAAGCCAGGCCCGCACGGAACCCATACGTTGATGTATATGAGAACAGAAATCAGAGGATCTGATTTTAGAAAGGAAAAGAGCACTGTCTATTGATCTCTTTAGCAGAAATGGTTGTCAGTCTTATATGCAGGTTGACAGTATAGAAAGATACTACAAATAGGATTTTTAAACCTGAAGATTTGGATCATTAGTTGGTATGAAGAAAAACATTAAAAGTCTTTCACTCAAATATTGCTTAAGAAATACAAATGAACAATGCACTTGATGTGTGTATGTGTGTGTGTGTGTGTGTGTGTGTGTGTGTGTGTGTGTGTGTGTGTGTGTGTGTGTGTGTGCGTGCGTGTGTGCGCGCGCGCGCGTGTGTGTGTGTGTGTGTGAAAAGAGCACAAAACAGAGATGGCATGTGCATCCACATGTACACAACTATGATGCGCTAAGTGCCCTGTGATCAAAATTAATTTTGTGAAATTTTGGAACAGCAGAACTTTAAAAACAAAATGACACATATAGTGAATTTAAAAATTAAATCATTTATTATATTTAGGATTCAATTGTTGTGAGCCAAAATAATGCTCCGTCCTGTTTTCAGAGTTCTGATCCAGCAGATGTCACTGTTTTATGCAGTTTTTATTTCTTACTCCTATAACTGAATCAGAAAGTAGCTTTGCTGTTTGTATTAGCCATTTACATAGTTCACATTACATTACATTTATTTATTTATTTTAATGCTGCCTAGGATTGATCTTAGGTACAGCCGTTTCAAAACAAGCGTAAGTGCTCAGTCAATAACTTCACTGTAACATTATGTAACTTGTATACTGTATCTGCAGATTTTAAATTAATTTAATATAAATATGTGCAAGCCTATTGATGTGCTGCATTTTATACTCGAATTTAGCTTTTTTCAAAGAAATTAATTTATGTGTAAATATCCTTTGAATTCACATAGAAATAAAATCATCATTCCTTAAAGAAAAAAAAGACATTGTTCAGTTATTCAGGTGGAAATTGTGCTAACTAAAGCTGAGGTTATATTAATATAGTTTTAATTTGAATATCATCTGTTTGTGTTGGCTTTTTACACTAACCAAAAACTTTGTTAGGAAAACTTGTACGCCTCCTTATTTATCCAACTATCTAATCAGCCAAACACATGGCAGCGGTGCAGTGAATAAAACTGATACAGATATAGCTCAAGAGTCTCACTGACACTGACCTTTTTTGTGGTTGCCAGTGCCAGAAGCCAGAAATTGCTGATGTCTTGAGTTTAAATATTCAATTCAATCCAATTTTTTTTGTATAGCGCTTTTAACAATTGTCATTGTCGCAAAGCAGCTTTACATAATCAAAAGAATTATTTAAGTTTGTATGGAATGTGAATGTGTATGTATATGAATCAGAATGATCAGATAGTCCCTGGTGAGCAAACCGAGGGCGACAGTGGCAAGGGCATAACTCCCCGAGATCGTAATAGGAAGAAACCTTGAGAGGAACCGGACTCAATAGGGAACCCATCCTCATTTGGGTGAAACAGGAAGCAGGAATTGATCTGCATTTATACTGTGTGTTAGGTGGCAGCCAGTTCAGTATAACAGTTGATGTTAATTGATGTTAATATGGAGTCCAGGTAGTTTATTGGAGACTCAGGTAGACTTGTAGGAAATTCCAGTCTTGAACTATCAAGCAACTGCAGCCAAGTCAAGTCCTCAGAGATACAGCTGTCAACAACAGTCGGGCCAGAACCATCTTCATAGTAGAGTGAAACCATCCCAAGACACCAGATGCATCCCAAAGAGACACATGGGGCATCCATGCGACGAGATCTCCAACCAGAAGTGGGGCACCAGGATGGGTCAGACAGGTTCGGAGGGCAGAGGGAGTCTGGATCACTGGCAGGTCAGGAACGACATGTGTAGCTCGACAGAGAGAGGGAAGCGAGAGAGGGGGAGAGAGGGAAGAGAGAGAGGGGGAGAGAGGGAATAGAGAGGGGGGAGAGAGAAGAGAGAGTGGGGGAGAGAGAACAATTAGGTATGGTCGCAGTCACATAATGTATAATATGAATGAATATTTAGTGTAGAGTGCAAGCAGAGACTCCGGCAGGACTAACTATGACATCATAACTAAAAGGGAGAGCCAGAAGGAAACACAAACATGAGGGGTCCCTGAGATGTAAAGCAAACGATCACCTCACCGTCAACAAACCTGAGTGATCAATGAGAGTGGGGAAGACAGCATCTAAACATACCAGTTCACCTAATACTCTATGTCCATGAGTCCCCCAGATCTGCTCCTTTACCCAAGATAAATCAATTAATCAAAAAGCTCGATTAAATAAGTAGGTTTTTAGCCTGGACTTAAACACTGAGACTGTGTCTGAGTCCTGAACACTATTTGGAAGACTATTCCATAATTTTGGGGCTTTGTAAGAAAAATATCTGCCCCCAGCTGTAGTTTTCATAATACGCGGTACTGACAAGCAGCCTGCATCCTTTGATCGAAGTAGGCGTGGCGGATCGTAAGACATTAGCAGTTCGCTCAGATACTGCGGTGCGAGACCATTTAATGCTTTATATACCAAGAGTAGTATTTTAAAATCAATGCGAAATTTCACGGGGAGCCAATGAAGTGAAGATAAGATTGGTATGATGTGCTCGTATCTTCTGGTTCTAGTGAGGACTCTCGCTGCTGCATTCTGGACTAACTGAAGCTTGTTTATGCATCTAGTTGAACAACCAGACAGTAAGTCATTACAATAGTCCAACCTAGAGGTGATAAAAGCATGAACTAGTTTTTCTGCATCATTTAGCGACAGTATATTTCTTATCTTGGCAAAATTTCGGAAGTGAAAGAATGCTATCCAGGATATATTATCTACATGAGCTTCAAATGAAAGGCTGGAATCTATAATCACACCGAGGTCTTTTACTGTTGCACTTGATGGAACAGAAAGGCCATCTAAATTTACAGTGTGATCTAAAATCTTACTTCTAGCTGAATGCGGTCCTATGACTAAAACTTCTGTCTTATCAGGATTAAGCAGAAGGAAGTTAATTAGCATTCAATCTCTTATATCCTGCACACATTGCTCAACTTTAGTGAGCTGGTTTTTCTCGACTGGTTTTGCTGAGACATATAACTGTTTGTCGTCAGCATAACAATGAAAACTAATACCATGTTTACGGATTATGTTGCTCAGAGGAAGCATGTAAAGGGAAAAAAGCAGTGGGCCTAAAACTGAACCTTGTGGAACACCAAACACCACTAGAGAGCATGCAGAATAATCACCATTTAAGTCTACATACTGATAACGATCGCTCAAATAGGATCTGAGCTAGGAGAGGGCTGTACCGTTAATTCCTACTACATTTTCTAATCTGCGAAGAATAGCATGATCAGTGGTGTCAAAAGCTGCACTGAGGTCGAGTAATACAAGCATAGTTACACAACCCTGATCAGAGGCCAATAGGAGGTCATTTACTACTTTAACGAGTGCTGTTTTTGTACTGTGATGAGGCCTAAATCCTGACTGATAAAGTTCATGTATGCTATTCTATATGAGCATAGCTGCTTCGCTACTATCTTTTCGAGAATCTTAGAGATGAAGGGGAGGTTTGATATTGGCCTGTAATTGGACAGCTGACAGGGGTCGATGTCAGGTTTCTTAATAATCGGTTTAATAACTGCTAATTTAAAAGATTTTGGAACATATCCAATGCTGAGTGAGGAATTAATTATTCTCAACAGGGGTTCTGTTTACTTATTACTAGAACTATCTGTTTAAGAATGTGTCAGTATAGTTTAATATACAGTTTGATGAATTTGCAGAAGAGATGAGTGAAATTAGTTCATTCTCTTCAAGGGGAGAAAAGTATTCTAGGTTCTGATCTGACATAGTTAGTTTAACATCTGCATCAATTGCATTGTCCAGTTTCAAAGCCTCAATTTTATGCCTGATATTTACAATTTTATTATTAAAAAAGTTCATAAAGTCCTCACTATTGCATGATGTTGTTGTCGAGATTTCTGAAGTCGTCTTATTTCTAGTTAATTTGGCTACGGTATTAAATAAAAATCTAGAATTATTTTTGTTATTTTCTGTAAGAGTGGAGAGATATGTTGATCTAGCTACACTAAGATGTTTCCTATAGTTCAGGATGCTCTCCTTCCATGCTATTTGAAATATTATCAATTTAGTTTGACGCCATTTACGTTCTAATTTTCGAGTGGTCTGTTTTAAAGTGCGTGTGTGGTCATTATACCAGGGATCGAGTTTCTTATCTCTGATAATTTTTCTTTTAACTGGAGCTACATTATCTAAGGTATAACGGAACGTCGACTCTAAATATTCAGACGCGTGATTTAGTTCTGTGGGGTCAGACGACAGCAAGCAAAAGCAGAAGAAAGAAAGAGAGCAACAAGCAAAAGAAAAAGAAATAACATTACAAATTGTTCAATGAGTTTTAGTTCAGTAAACTGAGATGCCTGATTGGCTTAGTGCATAGTTTCTAATTTGGTGAGTGATTATGATAAGTGTATATTGAACCATGTACTAGCCTTTAACTAAATTCTGACAAAACAGAGTCACAATCTTGCCATTCACAATGAGTTTTCAGACAAAGACTGTTCTTCTCACTTCATCCCAGCAAACATCACAGCAAAGTTAATCTAAAAACTGGTCTCAGACAAGCAGTTTCAGCTTATCAGATACTAAGAGCAGCTGAAGTAAGAGTGAAGTGCGCTGAGACTTTTGGATTTATGTTAATGTAACATCATTTATTTATTCATTCTTATTATTATTATATGAAATTTCAGGAAATAAATAGCTGTAAGGCTAAAAAAACAATAAAATATTATTGTACATATTCAAATATTGGGTCTAATGTCTGTATTGCATGATGATATTGCCACATTAAATATCTCTATGCCTGGAAAATGTATAGAATCCCCAGAATTAGATGTTATGTTTTCCATAACAGTCATTTCCAAACTTATTCCCTACGGCAATACAATGCAAGATAATAATCCATCCACATGCACATGTGTAAAGCAAAAATGTAAAAAAATTCAAAAAGTAAGTATATAAAAAGTTTCATCGTCTGTACCACTTTATCGTGTATTCAGAATTTTTACAGGGCACACACACGCATTCGATCACACACTACGGGCATCTGGGAATGCCAATTAGGCTAATCTGCAAGTCTTTGGATGGTGGGAGGAAACCAGAATATTCAGAGGAAACCCACCAAGCACGAGGGAGAGCATGCAAACACTATGCACACATTGACGGGAATCGAACCTGGCCAGGAATCAATCCCGGACATCGATGCAAGGTGCCATATGTAAAAAGTACAAACAGAAAATTGTTAAGCCTGTATTCTTACTGATTAATACTGGACAATTAAATATAGGTGTGATAAATTTAAATCCTGTGGCTTTGTTTTATTGGTTCTGATTATTTTTCATAATTATTGTACATGGCGGCACGGTGGTGTAGTGGTTAGCACTGTCGCCTTGCACCTCCAGGGTCCAGGTTCGATTCCCGGCCAGGCTCGATTCCCGTCTCTGTGTGCATGGAGTTTGCATGTTCTCCCCGTGCTTGGTGGGTTTCCTCCGGGTACTCCGGTTTCCTCCCACAGTCCAAAGACATGCAGATTAGGCTAATTGGCGTTCCAAAATTGACCATAGTGTGTGAATGAGTGTGTGTGTGTGCGCTCTGCGATGGATGGTCACGCTGTCCAGGGTGTACCCTGAGTCTCCTGGGATAGGCTCCAAGTCCCCGCAACCATAAATACATGATAAAGCGGTATAGAAAAATGAATTATTGTACACATTACATACATATCAAATCATATTTAAAAACTTAATTATAAAATATATCATAATATAATTTTATATAATTGTAAACTATACTATGGATCTTACTTTAAGAAGCACTGCTCCATAATATGTGAAGCCAGCAATAAGGACACCAATACTGGAGCTATTCAGATTAAGCCAGATCTTTTTAGACTGCTGCTTCACAAAACCATATGCAGTCACTGTTCATCCCAAATAAAACTGTCTCATATGGAAAAAACTAATCCATTTTAATCACACACATGGTCCAAATCATTATCTCCTATTATCCATTTTTGTAGTCAAGTCATCTGTGTCAAAATAAGCTAATGTCATCATTCATTCTGTGAATGATAATAATTTGATACCGACAAAATGTGACAGATGTAGATCATGTTTTACAATTTCCAAAATTAGGAGAGTGTGTGCTGTGCTATTTATTAATGTTTCCAAATATCAGTGATGTGTACAAAATGAATTAATTAATGTACAGATGGCGTGCGTGATGTAGAATCTGTCTCTGTTAAAAATCAGTAATTTTTCCTCACACAACATCCAATTAACCATACTGAAGTAAAAATAACTAAAAGCTAAATAAGTTGTTTTTACCACCATAATATTTAATAGCACTTTCTCGCTGATTTGAAAAGCAGTAAAGTAGTAAGGTACAGATCCACAGGCGAGCAGAAGCAGAGGTGTGGGCAGTAGAGTGAGTCTGTAAGGATAAGGGTCCAAGGATTTAACGGTATTCTGACATAATCCGATAAACAGGCACAAACATGAAGGAGACATTTGGCTATGCATGGCTTACACGATTGAAAGGTTTCCAGTTTTCTAATTTCTAATCATCATTTTCCATGGGACTGCCCACGCTCTGGATAGCAGTTAGGACCAAAGCAATGACTTAATATATTTTCCACATCATATTGGATGTATTTTATGTAATTTCAAAAAGGGTGAGCTCAGCTGGAACTTTATAAATTTTACTTATTACATTTATGCTCCATTTCTCCTTTCCATATCATCTACTGATATTCATTTTTCCTAAAGCATTGTTTAGTTACATTCTTGCCATCATGGTGTTCTTTAATCATAATGGACTTTTTTGGATTCATTTATTTATTTATCAATACACTGAAAATCTGAGCTCATCTTTGTCCATGGATTTAAAAATGTGCCCTGTATCACAAGATTAAAAACTACTGGGTTGAGAAATGGCATTAGATTGAAGGCATATATTGGGTTGCTCATGGTCTACTGACATCCTTAATTTAATTCATCAAAGATGAGAATTACAGCAGCGACAATTCCTAAGAAGCTTAGTTTTGTAATAATTCCTTGCAAAATAATTTCTTTGCTCTCTGCACATTAAATTACCATTGAGAAGCACTAAGCCTTCCCTTTCCACTAAATGGACTCCACTCCCTCTGTGAGAACTACATGATTTTGTTTGTTTGTTAAGAAAACAGGGTGATCTCTATTCTATGGAAGCATCTCCACATATGAGAAAATATTATCTCACAGACCTAAGTTCACACAATCGTGATATCGTGATCTGCATGTTACAGTTTTTTTTACAATCGCTATGACAGTTTTGCAACATAAGCAAATATTTCCATCAAACTCCACAACTTGTGGTCAAATTAATTTATTCTTTCAATCAATCATTACACGATGCATAACAAAATACAACCATCAATATGCAATATAATACTTTACAAACTCAAATGGATACTGAAAAAAAAACTACCAAAGAAAACTTATGGGTGGAAATACCTTTAAAAAAAGAGAAATATATGTCTAATATGTATATACAGTATGTGGTGGAAATCCACATTGTCCCAAATTATGAAATACAGAATCATGCCAGGACTCAACAGCCCTCTCTCTCCGGGTGGAATCAGTATTTCTTTCAATGCATCAAGAAATGTTTGTGGCAATGTGTGGATTCTATAAAGTAAAAGCAAAAATCATGTCAAAATTGACATTACTGTATGATAGTCACATAAATAGGACTGATAAAACATCTGCATTACTGTAGACCAGTGGTTCTCAAACCGCCCCACTAGTGGGGAATACAGACATGACAGGTGGGGCGCAATGAACGGGAGGAAAAACAGGAAAGTACCTATTCTAATTCATGCTTTTCTTTATTGATAATGAAGAGCGTACGCTCAAAACTAAACAATCACACACAAATAAATGGATCATTAATACAAGTAAATTTAAAATAACATCAGTTGTGGGCCGGGAGAAAAAGTGGAACCATAGTGCAACAATAACGGTTTAACGTCGGACAAACTTGAGCAGCTGCTCGAATCACAAACCTGCGCGAGCCACTGGGCAGCACTGTCACTGACTCTGACAGAAATAAACCGCGCCGACCATCAAAATACATTTTACCCCGCTGGGATGCACACGTACAAACCAGGCATGGCAAGGCAGAAACAATATTATGATAAACAGCCCCCGACTCCGGCATTAGAGCCCTCACAACGGGGCGAGTGGGTGACGACTCGGCGGCATACTCGTTCAGCCAAAGCTAACGCTAAGGCTAGCCCACCGGAGCACACCTCCTCTGCGCCTCACGTGTCCAACAGGTTTGCTCTCCTCAGTGCTGCACCCGCTGAGAAACCTGAAAGAGCTCTGGTTATAGGAGACTCTATACTGAGACACGTGAAATTAGCTAGACCTTTAGGGGCGCCAACGGCAGTGGTTAGGTGTATCCCGGGAGCCAGAGCACCGGACATAGCAGGTAATCTTAAGGCTCTAGGACAGCATAGGTTCTCTAAGATATTGGTACATGCTGGAGCTAATGATATACGCCTTCGTCAGTCAGAGGTTAGTAAGAATAACTTTACAGAGGTGTTTAAATTAGCGAAGGCGATGTCCGATGAAGTAATATGCTCTGGTCCCATCCCAATGAGACGTGGCGACATAGCTTACAGCAGGTTATGGTCGCTGAACCGCTGGATGTCCAGGTGGTGCTCCGAAAATAATGTGGGCTACATAGATAATTGGAAGACCTTTGAGGGCAAAGCTGGCCTGTTAGGGCGGGACGGTGTCCATCCCACTCGGGAAGGTGCTGCTCTCATTTCCTGTAGTATAGCTCATAGTCTCAGTAGAGGTCTAGTTAATCGGTGACAATCCAGAGCCCAGGCCAGGGAGCAGACAGACAGGCTAAACCAACCGTCTGCTAGCTGCATAGAGTCGTCACTCAGGGTTCACCATATTGAGACTGTGTCTGTTCCCCGATCTAAGCAAAAATGTAGAAAGACCCAGAAAGTCTGTTTCAATAATCTAATTAACATAAAGACCACAAACTCAGATCATACTGAATGCGCAGCCGGCACCTCTGATCTGAAGCTAGGATTGTTAAATATTAGATCTCTCACATCAAAAGCAGTTATTGTTAATGAAATTATCACAGATCAGGCGTTTGATATACTCTGTTTAACTGAAACATGGGTTAAACAGGACGAGTATGTAGCTCTAAATGAAGCTAGTCCTCCTGGATACAGCTACATACACCAGCCTCGGTTAACTGGTAGAGGAGGAGGCGTCGCAGTTATTCATAATGATAATCTGTCTATCGTACAAAAACACCGACACAAATTTAACTCATTTGAAATTCTCTATAGTAACATACAGTAAGTGTATTTAAGTATATTAAATCAGCTCAGTCGATTCCACTAATTATAATTTACAGACCTCCAGGGCCGTATTCTGAATTTCTTAGTGAATTTGCAGATTTCATCTCAGACCTGGTCATTTCTGTAGACAAAGTGTTAATTGCTGGAGATTTTAACATTCATTTTGAGAATCCAGAAGACCCTCTGAGAACAGCATTTATATCCATACTGGACTCCGTAGGTGTAAATCAGTGTGTAGTAGGACCCACTCATAAAGCAGGTCACACTTTAGATTTAGTAATATTCTTCGGATTAATGATAAGAAATGTATTCACAATTCCACTGTCTGAAATTATCTCAGATCACTATCTCCATTCAAGTGTGTCACAGTGATAATGTACGGACAGCACCGCGCTACCGTATTAAACGTACATTCACATCAACTACCACACAGAGTTTTATCAGTAATCTCCCAGAGTTACCAACTTCGATTAGGCCACCGTCTGACCCCACAGAACTTGAACTATAGGAAAGCTCTTAGTGTAGCTAGATCAACGTATCTCTCCACTCTTATAGAAGAAAATAAAAATAATCCTAGATTTTTATTTAATACCGTAGCCAAATTAACCAGAAATAAGACCACTACAGAAATCTCCACAACAACATCATGCAATAGTGAGGACTTCATGAACTTTTTTAATAATAAAATTGTAAATATCAGGCATAAAATTGAGGCTTTGAAACCAAACAATGTAATTGATACTGATGTTAACCTAGCCATGTCAGATTCAAACCTAGAATACTTTACTCCTCTTGAAGAGAATGAACTAATTTCACTCATCTCTTCTGCAAATTCATCAACCTGTATATTAGATCCTATACCGACACATTTTCTTAAACAGATAGTACCAGTAATAACAGAACCGATGTTGAGAATAATTAATTCCTCACTCAGCATTGGTTATGTTCCAAAATCTTTTAAAGTAGCAGTTATTAAACCAATAATTAAGAAACCTGACCTCGACCCCTGTCAGCTGTCCAATTACAGGCCAATATCAAACCTCCCCTTTATCTCTAAGATTCTGGAAAAGATAGTAGCGGAGCAGCTATGCTCATATCTACATAGAAATGGCATACATGAACTGTATCAGTCAGGATTTAGGCCTCATCACAGCACAGAAACAGCACTCGTTAAAGTAGTAAATGACCTCCTATTGGCCTCTGATCAGGGTTGTGTAACTATGCTTGTATTACTCGACCTCAGTGCAGCTTTTGACACTATTGATCATGCTATTCTTCTTCACAGATTAGAAAATTTAGTAGGAATTAAGGGTACAACCCTCTCCTGGCTCAGATCCTATTTGACCGATCGTTATCAGTATGTAGACTTAAATGGTGATTATTCTGCATGTTCTCTAGTGGAGTTTGGCGTTCTGCAGGGTTCAGTTTTAGGCCCACTGCTTTTTTCCCTTTACATGCTTCCTCTGAGCAACATAATCCGTAAGCATGGTATTAGTTTTCATTGTTATGCTGACGACACACAGCTATACGTCTCAACAAAACCTGATGAGAAAAACCATCTTACTAAAGTTGAGCAATGTGTTCAGGACATAAGAAATTGGATGCTAATTAACTTCCTTCTGCTTAATCCGGATAAGACAGAAGTTCTAGTCATAGGACCGCATACAGCTAGAAGTAAAATCTTAGATCACACCGTAACTTTAGATGGCCTTTCTGTTCCGTCAAGTGCAACAGTAAAAGACCTCGGCGTGATTATAGATTCCAGCCTTTCATTTGAAGCTCATGTAGATAATATCACCAGGATAGCATTCTTTCACCTTAGAAATATCGCCAAAATAAGAAATATATTGTCGCTAAATGATGCAGAAAAACTAGTTCATGCTTTTATCACTTCTAGGTTGGACTATTGTAATGCCTTACTGTCTGGTTGTTCAGTTAGGTGCATAAACAAGCTTCAGCTAGTCCAAAATGCAGCAGCGAGAGTCCTCACTAGAACCAGAAGATATGAGCACATCACCCCTATCCTATCTTCACTGCATTGGCTCCCTGTGAAATTTCGCATTGATTTTAAAATACTACTCTTGACATATAATGCATTAAATGGTCTCGCGCCGCAGTATCTGAGCGAACTGCTAGTGTCTTACGATCCGCCACGCCTACTTCGGTCAAAGGATGCAGGCTGTTTATCAGTACCGCGTATTATGAAAACTACAGCTGGGGGCAGAGCTTTTTCTTACAAAGCCCCAAAATTATGGAATAGTCTTCCAAATAGTGTTCGGGACTCAGACACAGTCTCAGTGTTTAAGTCTAGGCTCAAAACCTATTTATTTAACCAAGCATTTTATAAATAGATTTGCCATAAGGTAAAGGAGCAGATCTGGGGGACTCATGGACGTAGAGTATTATGGTGAACTGGTATGTTTAGATGCTGTCTTCCTCAGTCTCATTTGATCACTCAGGTTTGTTGACGGTGAGGTGATTGTTTGCTTTACATCTCAGGGAGCCCTCATGTTTGTGTTTCCTTCTGGCTCTCCCTTTTAGTTATGCTGTCATAGTTAGTCCTGCCGGAGTCCCTGCATGCACTCTACAGTAAATATACATTCACATTAGACATTGTGACTGTGACCATACCTAATTGCAATCTCTCCTCCTCTTCTCTTCCTCCCCCTCTTTCTCTTTCCTCTCTCCCCCTGTCTCCCCCTTTCACTCTTTCTCTCTCTCTCTCTGTCGAGCTACACATGTGGTTCCTGAGCTGCCAGTGATCCAGACTCCCTCTGCCCTCCGGACCTGTCTGATCCATCCTGGTGCCCGGTTTCTGGTTGGAGGTCTCATCGCATGGATGCCCCGTGTGTCTCTTTAGGATGCGTCTGGTGTCTGGGGATGATTCTCTATACTTAGAAGATGGTTCTGGCCTCGACTGGTGTGGTCAGCTGTTTCTCTGAGGACTTGACAATTCGATAGTTCAGGACTGGAACTTTCTACAAGTCTATCTGAGTCTCGAATAACTACTGGACTCCATTTTACATCAAGTATTATAACATCAATTAACATCAACTATTATAGCTGAACCTAACACTTAACACTGTATAAATGCAGATCATTTCCTGCTATCTGTTTCACCCAGATGAGGATGGGTTCCCTGTCGAGTCTGGTTCCTCTCAAGGTTTCTTCCTATTACCGTCTCAGGGAGTTTTTCCTCGCCCTCGGGCTTGCTCGCCAGGGAATATCTGAACATTTTGATTCATACACATTCACATTCCATACAAAGTTAAATAATTCTTTTGATTGTGTAAAGCTGTTTTGAGACAATGTCAATTGTTAAAAGCGCTATACAAATAAAACTGAATTGAATTGAATTGAATATTAAACAGTCCTGACATTTTAAATGAATGGTTTTTAAATAAAACACAGTGGGTCGCGCAGGTTTGTGATTCGAGCGGCGCTGCGCGATCCACCGGGCTGCGCGAATAAACCAGATCATCACTGCGCTATCCAGATAGTCGCGCTGCGCTGTATTTGTGCAGATATTCGATTCAATCGGGTGCCGCGGTTTCGTCCCACTTTTGATGTGTTTGGCTTCACATACACTTCGACAATGGAAGAAGACGCTGCAGCAGCAGTGAGTTTACTTACATGTGACGAATCCAACAACGAGGAGATTGTAAAGAAAAAAAGTGCATCGTCTGTGGTCTGGAATTGGTTTGGGTAGAAGAAAAGTGATACGAATGAGATTAACGTAATTTGTGAGGTACACAAGTGCACTGTTTTAACAAGTGGTGGAAACACATCAAACCTTTTCTATCATCTGAAATACAAATCGAATATGGCCAAAGTAAAAAAATGCGGCAAACCTCAGCAATTCACAGTTTAAATAAAATTACATAAAAAATTACATTATGTAAAACAGTTTCTTTGTGTTTGAATTTTTATTTATGCATTTTCAGATACAAATTGCTATATTGTGATATATATCGTTATCGAGGTAGAAAATAGCTTCTACCGTGATAGAAGATTTTGGTTATATCACCCACCCCTAATGAAGTCTATCTTGAGCTTGGATTCATGGTGGGGATGGTGGGGGCAGAAGAGAGACCTGTGTGTGTTTTGTGTCTTAAACTGCTGGCAGCAGACCGCATGAGACCCAACAAATTAGGAAGACACTTAGAGACAACACACTCCAGTCACGTTAATAAACCACTGGACATCTTTGAAAGAAAGCTGGCAGAATACAGACAGCAGGAGAATCGCATGGTAACATCTGAATCAGTGGACAGCAAAGCACAAATGGCTTCATTCAAAGTTACATACAGAATTGTCCAGTGCAAAAAAAAACTACAAACGATTGCTGAGCAGCTAATAAACATGGGGTCAATTATGCAAAGATAAGTGACAACGTAAGCCTTGTAACAATTGCTCGTGTATTTTATCTTTTTTTTAACTTGGTGGTGTTTGATCGTATTGGTTTAGGAATTGATATTTAAATAAACAGTAAACTTGTCCGATTTCGTTATTATTTTGTTGACAAGTGGGGCTTGAAAATTCGCTCACCCCCTTAAGTGGGGAATGACAGAAAAAGTTTGAGAACCACTGCTGTAGACACAGTTTGTTCTGCTAACTGGGCAATGCAGTTGAAATACACAGTGGTATACATTACAGTAACACTGTGAATTACCTGTTCTCATTCCTAGAAAGCCAGAAAATAGATGCTACAGTGCGCCGACTCAGAATGGGCTGGACCCTTTGTCCAGCCTCTCTAAAGGACAAACCATGATTGATGACATGGTCAATAATTGTTGCCCGAATTTTATTTGGAACTTGAGCTCGATTTTGTCCTCTTGCTGCTGCAGCTCCTTCACCTCGCATATGAACTCCTTTTCCTCGGGCCCCTCTGCCATGGCCTCTTACGATCCTTCCAAGGTGGCATCTTTTGTAGAGGGATGAGGATTGATTGCTGATTGAAGAGTTGTGCAAACAAGTTTCACACAGGTGCATTGGATATTCATAATTATGCAAGTACTTTCTATCAGCTGTTAATAGATGTTTTCCTTTTGTTCAACACAGTGAATCCAATGGAGTTTGGGTTCTTTCAATGAGATCTGTGGTGACTGTTTTGACAAAGGGTGTGAAAAATGTGTGAAACAATGAAAAAGTGTTAAGGCATTTGATAGAGTAGACTTCTTCTGTGCTAAGAATGTGATGATGAAGATCAAGTGAATCCCAGTTTCACTGAGCACGTCTTAGCAAATGAGAAAAACTGTAACACATTTCTTGTTGCTTTGATACAAAATGCAGTTAGCACCAATTTAAAATGCTTGAACTTCTTTTACACACAAGCTCAACCAAGACCAAAACAATGTACTGTAATTTTACAGTAAAATTTACAAATGCTTTCACACTGTATGTCAGAACAGATAACATCATGTTCTAAACATAACTTATATAGGCTAAAGTCAACATAAACAGTGAATTGAAACACAAATATATTTCCTGTATTTTATTCCATTGCCAATGAGAAACAGCTTATTGCAGTAATGCAAATATATAAATCACAGCTGATTCCCATCTAGAAACCACACTCAGGTGTTGAGGTTTTTCCAATCACATGATCATATGTTCTAAAAGAGGACTCTTTGGGCTGATCTTTTGTGGAAAAGGAACAATATAGAGCGAAAGAAAGAGAGAAAGAAAGAGAGACAGAAAGAAAGAAGCAAGCCTGCATGAGGGAGAGGAAGACGAGTACCAGGACAATTTAGAGGAGTGGGGCATGGTAGAGGGAGAAGAGTTAGAATGCGTTGTAGCACAGCCACACATCAGCGTGGCTGCGTGGTGGCACTCAAAGAAGGACCAGAGCTAGGGTAACTGATCAAATAAGAGCTACTATCATTGACCATGTCATAAACCATGCGCCATGTCATAAACCATCATACAGAGAGGCTGGTGAACGAGTACAGCCAAATCTCAGCCGGGACACAGTGGCATCCAATGTCCGTATTTTCAGAGAAACCAACAGTTAGGATATTGCTTCTCCTACAGCAAAGTGTAAATAATTTTACCATTTACTGTGACTGTATGCCTCCGGTCTCTAATATGTAACTGTACAGTATTTTGTCCCTCTAAGGATTCAACGTCTACCTCCATCAGTGTCATGTCTGCCTCTCGTGCGTGTGCAAAGACGGACACAGAATGCAGGAGAACGTTAAACTCTTCTCTTTTATTAATCGATATTTTGCTCTTGGGTGATCAAAGTCTTTGATCCTCTCCTTCCGGAGAACTTACTTGAAAGATGTAACACAAAACAAAACACAACATAAAACAATTAACCTCCACTGCGAGAGCACAGCAGGTCAGTCTCACAAATCCTGAAATTCATCCAGGCGCACCTCCGCGGTGCTAGAAACAAATGAGCCTCTCCAGAGGCGTGTTTGTCACCTTGAACTTGAACTCGGCTATTGAACTTGCCACAGTCTTTCGTTTTTCCTTCCACTCGGTCGTGCTACTGCTGCAGGGGAGAGAGGAGAGCTTGGCTTGAGGGGAGACACACACCCACACAACGACACATTTAATACAATGGTGAACGGACAGGGAGCTAGGGACTCGGCTGGCTTAAATAAGGACACACAGGGATGAGACACAGGTGTACGTGATCATGTGATTGGGGGTAACATACCAACATCGACACACTAGGTGGGGACAAAGCGTCGGCTCAGTAGTCCGGTGACCCAGATCTCATTTCCCCGGACCGTGGTGGTACCGATGTTACAATCAGGGGGCAGAGGAAAGCTCTTGAATGAAAAACCAGAACTTGCTTTTGTCAACATAGTGATTGCTGAAAATGAAATAAAACTGAAGGACATTCACTCCAGAGTTGTAGAGGACAACCTTGTCCAGCATAACATCCATTTCTTGGACTCTAGCTAAACACAGAGTCCGAATGAAACAACTATACAAAGTTCCTTTTGAAAGGAACAGTGAGCGCATCAAAGAACTCCGTCACCAATATGTCCAGGTAAGGTTATGCAATACAGTCATTACTGTACTATACACAGTGTGTTTTACTCTAAAAACCTGGAGTTCATTAGTACATACAGTAGATATACAGTACAGCATAGCATTTACATACACTGTGTGTAATTACTTTCAGAGAGTCATGGAGTTGGAGACCAAATTATCTATGTTGACGAGGCTGGCTTCAATTTGGTGAAAAAGCGTCGCCGTGGGAGAAACATAGGCCAAAGAGCCACAGTTAGGACCAGAGAGGAGCCAACGTCACCATGTGCGCTGCAATCTCCAACAACGGTGCACTCCTGCATAAATGTCAGATTGGCCCCTACAACACCGACCGCCTTCTCTTGTTTTTAGAAGACCTGCATGAAAGACTGGTGCCAGAGGTAGAAAGGGGACAGATGGGAGACCACTTAAATACATTATCACAATGGACAATTTGGCATTCCACCATTCCCTGCCTGGTTTGACGCCCATCCATGGATGATGTCCCCTTTCCTCAACCCCATTGAGGAGTTTTTCTCACCCTGGAGATGGAAGGTTTTGACCATTGTTCACGTGACCAAATGTCCCTCCTGGATGCAATGGATGCTGCATGCCAAGACATTACAGCTGACCACTGCTAGGGGTGGATAAGGCATGCCAAAAGATTCTTACCACGATGCCTTGCCAGAGAAGATATCAGGTGTGATGTGGATGAGAACATGTGGCCAAATGCAGAAGACGGGGCAGAATAGAAGATTACTTAGTTTTTTTTTAATTATAATTCATGTGCTTTTTCTGTATATCTTGCAGTAATGTCCTTTTGCAAATAAAGTCTATACTGCAGCAGTTCTGTGTCTGTATTTTTATTTATTTTTTTTACGTAAACTGTACATTTTATAAAGCTACTCTGAGATGGTAAATTTTTTTTATTGAATTTCTGCAGTAAAAGAAAAAAAAATGCACACATTTACTAAACCCAACAAAACAAAAATGTAGAAAGGCTTCAAATATAAGGGCCGACCTGACACATAAAATAATGCAGTTTCTGTAATTTCAGCTGTGATAGTGTTTTTTTGTCAATGTGTTATGATTGACTAAATGTTCCTGTTGGAAGAGAACATGTGTTACTGTTTTGAATAATTATTTGATTTTAAAACATGTTTGCAGTGTTCTGCTAGACATAGAGTGTACCTGTGGTAGTTTATTATTGTATTTTGAAAATTAGTTTTGGGTGTTTAGTTTACAATGTGTGATTTTGAGCATGAAATTAACCGTTTTGCCAATTGTGTGTTTTAGGTGTGATGGTGCGTTAAGAGTTTAGGAAACTTGTTAAATGTTTTGAAAAAACTGTCATAGAGATTATAAAAAACTGTAATATGGAAAATACTGTTAGTAATAAAAAAAAGCACGTCAAAACCCAGCGGGTTGTATAAGCAGGCACTATAATCTAGCAGAAATATTATTTTCAAATATAATGTTAGATAATTCTAACATTCCTGATATACAGTATCTGTGACTTTTAAATGAAACCTGAAAATCCTATTTCATGATTTTATCACCCTTATATGATGCTCATGCTGCAACATCACTCTGAACATGCAATCATGATCATAATCATGATACATGGTGCTGAGTTACTACATTTCAATACTTTAGTTAAGTGTTTTTATGAAAATTGAGACTGCAGTCTAGCATGGACAAAAGCAGGTTAATAGATATTTTAGAAACTAATACAAACACAATTATGCATAATTCAAATGTAAATTTTATTTGTCATTCATTATTATTTATAACATCTTATAAACCAGTAAATAAATATTCCTTCATCCTTTGTAAATGCTTTGTCCTGGGCTGAAGGTGGAAAAAGCACCCTGGATGGGGCACCAGGCCATCACACACAATCCAAAACTAATCACACACACCAATTCACACCTTTTACATTAGTGGTAAACGTCACACCTCCCAAGTGAGGTATGGATTAAACTAGGACACACCTACACACTAGTTTTATTTCTCCTTTAGAAGTTAAAGGTGAAGAGGTAAAATGTGTGGGAGGAGAGAGAGACTTCTACTTATATAAACTTATACATACTTATATGCATACATACTGTACATAAAGCAATGCTTTCTAGCTTCACAGTATATAGTGTACTCTGCCAATTTATTATAAAGCTAAATATAGATCAGCTGTGAAGCTTGGACATCACTGAAGAGCGAGAGAGTAAGACAGCAGGAGTGTGTGTGTGTGTGTGTGTGTGTGTGAGAGAGAGAGAGAGAGAGAGAGAGAGAGAGAGAGAGAGAAATGGGGATATGGGATGCTGCAATACAGGGCTTTCAGAAATATGTAGGTAGCTTTGGCTATTGATTTTTTTTCCACAATCCATTTATTTCCACATGTGATTCATCTCTAGGAGTGCATGTATTTTTTTCCCCTCACAATCATGTATCTGTGATCTTTCACACCCTGTCAAACGTGAGGATTTTTTCCCCAAATACATTTTCAGATCAGACTTTCTCACAGCTTAATAATATGGTGAAATGTACTGTTACATCAATTTTTTTATGTGATCATAAATTGCTCACATAAACATGTATGAAAAATTGTGTGAAGGTATGTTGGACCGAGTGTTCTTAAAACATTTAAGGGAAAATTTGATGCTCTTGGTTTTAAAATTTGCCTCTTAGTTTCAACTACATGCAATTTGGAAATATCATTTGGTGGAAAATGCTATTATTAGAGCAATGTTATCTTATATTTAGATTAACTGACATGATATGTTTATGACTTTAACAATTATTATACACTATCAATATGTTGTGTGGTGTGTATATACACTTACATATACAGTGTATACTGCGTTTCACTAATGCTTGGGTACCATCAAGGTAGAAAGTTTTCTCATTATGCTGGAGCCATGATCAGACTATCTGCTTCAAGTCTGAAACACTGGCCTCCCAGGAACTAATTTAATGGCTGACATGAGGAAATGGCTTGGACAGAGGTGAGGACTGTAGGGGGATATGGCAATAACTTCCAGCTGAGGTCCTGTAATGTGCTAGTGGTGTTGGTGAATGATTGTGTGTGTAGTCAATTTTCAAGGATCAGCGGTTCCCTCGCTGAATGTTAACGGGAATGACTGCAAGGGCAATCATCATTCATATAGACGTACAGCCTTCTTTTGTGCAAATGTTTCCAAAAATGTTTGCGCAAATGTTTTACTTCAGGCAAGAAGCTTTTCACTCTACTGTGTTTGAAGTCTTCTTTAAATGGCAAAATTTTTTACACCTTCGCTCACAAGAACGTTTATCTCAAGTCCCGGTTTGACCTGAACATCTATTGTAATTAATCCTCATTAATTTCATGATCAAAATCAATTTTAATAAGTTGTTTTTACTTAAACACAAGTCATTTTTCACACAATTTAATTGCTTTCATTTAAAACAAAAATGAAAAATTCCTAGATAGTGTTTGGCCTATTTGGGAAATTTATCAAGTTTTGCTTTCTGCATTAAGCTGTGGTTTCCTTGGTCAAAGTATCATTTCAAACATGTTATTTCATAGTGCTGATATTTTTTTATTTGTTATTGCTGTCATGATGTTCCCATATTCAAAGGTTTGCTTCAATTCTTGTATGTTAGAGCTGGCATTAAATTTTGCAAAAATAAAGGTGGCATAGAACTAGGTCAGGCTAATTCTGTATAGGTGTGTGACAGTGACACTTGTAATGATTTTTTGCTTAACTTCCTTTTGCTTCATTGTGGACAGCCTTCCTTAACAAGTTAACAAGTGATGTCTTTCTCTGCAATCAGTGCAAACAACATAGCTTATTTGATTTGTCTAGGAAAGCATGATTGCTATAGAAAATCAAGCTTTATTCCACTTAAATCCATACTTGGTATTGATGTATTATTACACAGGCAAGAAACTGAGTTACTGTAGGAATCTGTAACATGAGACATCCACATTTAAGGAAAAGGAACTATTGTTATGTGCTTTCTTTGCAGGACCCGATGGACATGGCCTACTATCAGAAAATAGCTTTGCACCATGTAATGTCAGGAGAACTGTCCCGGATCAAATGAGTATAAATTATTGCCTGTGGATGATACATTATAAATATACTGTGCTTACAGTGGGTGCTTGGATTTGTTTTCATTATAAAAGCAAGATGATTCGCTGTGGCGACCCATGAAAGGGAACAGCTGAAAGACAAAGAAGAAGAAGATAAAAGCAAGGTGTTTCAATGATTTGTTTTAGGAGTTCATATTAGACTTATTAATAGCCAGATGTTCTCTATACATTTATGGGTCACTTTATTAGAAACATCATATCGATACTTGGTACATTTACTCCTGGAACAGACTCCAAAAGGTGTTGGAAACATTCTTTTTTATTTTTTTGTCCATTGTGATGTGATTGCATTATATCATTATATCATTTTTGTAGATTCACCAAATTCCCATTCCACCTTTAGTGAATCCACCTTAATCAAATCAACCTTAATCAAACAAAATGAACCTTAATCAAACAAATAAAATGTAATAAAACCACAGTGCAAATATATCTCATATTTTTAAACTGATAAGTAAATACAAGGTGACTATAATGTATGTTTGTTAGAGGCATTATAACACTGGTGATTGTCAAACATCGATTTCCTCAAAAGTAATTGGACAAATGAACATACTGTATTTATACATTATAAATACTGTATATGGACTATTTCAGCCAGCGAGGTGGCTTAGTGGTTAGCACTGTATTGTTGCCTTGCACCAGGTTTGGTTCCTGCCTCAGGTCTGTGTGCTGGAGTTTGCATGTTCACCTCGTGCTTGGTAGGTTTCCTTCAGGTACTCAAAAGACATGCAGATTAGGCTAATTGGCGTTCCCAAATTGCCTGTAGTGTGAGAATGAGTGTGTAAGGGTGTGTATGTACCCTGCAATTTTTTTTGTTTGTTTTTCATGGTTTTACACTGGATGTCCTTCCTGATGCAACCCTCCAATTTTATCCACACTTGGGACAAGTACTGCACCCAGTGGCTGGTTTGTATTTTGGCAACAAACTAGAAATGGCACCGCAGACAGGAAACCTACCACTGAGCCGCCAATGCCAAGGACTATTAATAATACTTGGATACAAATCATTTGCAGCCAATTACTGACTTATATCTGGAACCCACTGATATTACCAAATGCTGATTTCCTCTCTTGAGATGCCAGACCTTTACTGTAGCCACCTTCAGTTGTTCCTTGATTGTAGCCCTTGGTACTCAACCTATTAGCTTTTCAAACACAAGTGCAGTTTGTCTGCGATGGATTGGCACCCCATCTAGGCTGTACATTGCCCTCATGCCCAAATTCTCCTGGGATAGGTTCCAGGCCCTCCTGACCCTGTATACAGAATAAAGTGGTATAGACGATGAGTGAGTGCAGTTTGTGGACTTTTCTTCCTTATGAGTGTCAAAACCTTTTGACATTTTAATTTTGTTGTGTCTTGCATAGCATTGTTAATGAGTACATGCCAAATATAGGGGAATATTACTGTGTGTGCACAAGCAGCCATATAGATAGTCCTCTCAAAAACTGGCACGTGACCAAAAAACCCTCTTTAGCTGATCCACCTCAGGCTCTGTCTCTTCAAACAACAGACAACGAACGCTCTTTTGGTGCTCGTATCCATCCAAGTGACTCACTAATTCAGTCTGTGGTGAAGGTTAATAACATGAGACAGGAGGTGGTGTTTTATTGAAAGAGCTTTTACAGGCTTGAACGTGAAGTTGAAGGGTGAAGCAGGAGGGTGGGAACAGCAGAGCTGGACAATAGAGATACGTGAGCACATCACATTCCACTTTACGTCAGCTTTCCACAATGAAAGGGCTAGTGGGGGGATGGTGATAAAGAAAGAAACTGATGAAGGCATGACTAAATACTGTATATGTAAAGAAAAGAGAGAGAGAGAGAGAGAGAGAGAGAGAGAGAGCTGGAGGGAGGAGGCAGTCTCAGCAGAGGAGTAAGCATCGTCAAAGCACTCAGAGTGGATGGAGCCAGTAGAGCAGACACTGTTACAGCGCAACACAGGGAGCTTCCATCGGAAAAAGAAACACCCCCTTAGACAGACGCGCACACAAACAGAGACACAGCAAGGCACGAGGCAGGCAAGGTAAGAGATGCAGGGCTTTTCCCTCTGGCACGGTTGGATTGGACGTATAATCCGCTTTACAGACAGAAAGAGCAGCAGGGATTCAGCCTGTAAAAGGAACCTTGTAATGTCTATTTGGGTGGCTTGCTTTTTGACAATTACTGGGCTATATTAACGTGTCCAGGGTTTCCGTAGCCATGATCAGCTTAAAGCCTTCACATGTTCTTAGAATGTATTTAGTAATGCAATCTGATTTCTCATGGATGGAGTGAAAAGCTGTGGATTACATACGTAGCTGCAATAGTCACTCCTCACTCAGGCACCCTTTTCTTCCTCATCATGCCTTGGTCTGTCTTCATGCACTGGCTTTTAAGCATGGCATGACAGAGTGTGTAAGTGTGCATGTGCATGTGGATGCTTTCGAGTGTGTGATGTATGTTAGAGATTCATGTATTGGCATACATGTGGTATATTTTGTTGTCTGTCTGTATATGATAATATTTCTTCACTCTTGCCGTCACTTTGATGCTTGCATGCATACATGTACATGAACATGTGCATAGAAACAGAAAGGAACATACAGTATTTCCATACAGAAAATGAACAAACAAGGTGTCCAGCACTAATGAGAGACCTGAGGAGTGCGGTGGCGGTGGTATGGACAGATGGTGGCAGAATGATGGCAGCATGACCTTCTGACTCTCACCTCAATGCCACTCATGAATCGCTCATCAGGAAGCCCTCCTGGAGCCACTGGACTGATCAGAGAGGACAAGAGGACATTTCAAGTCCACACATCTAAGAAGCTTAGCTGACTTGAATAAGTAGATACATTATAGGAAAAAAAAGTGTAGTATAGAGAGATAATAAAATAAAGGGAGATAAAGGAGGCTAGCACGCCTGCTCTTCCAGGGTCCGGGTTCGTTTCCCGCCTCGGGTCTGCATGCATGGAATTTGCATGTTCTCCCAGAGCTTATTGCTCTGGTCTCCTCCCACAGTACAAAAACATGCAGATTAGGCTAATTGGCATTCCCAAATTGCCCATACTGTGTGAATGAGCGTGTGAGTGTGTGCGCCCTGTAATGGACTGGCACCCTATCTAGGGTGTACTCTGCCTTGTGCCCTAAGTCTCCTGGTATAGGCTCCAGCCTCCATCACCCACCCTCCTCCCCACCTCTGACACTGTATATAGGATAAAGCAAAATGCTGCTCATATTATAATGGCTGAGAAGTATTTGTATTTCTCTTTATTTTATTACTGAGGTTTTTTGGAATAATGAAATAAAATACTTGTCTATCCAATGGGTGGCATATGCACTGTACGAACCAACCAGCTGTAATTGTAACATGATGGCTTAGAGATCCTGTCAGTGTAATCCTTTTATCACACACTAAGCGAGAGAGAGAGAGAGAGACTGTAGGATATTTGGAATCTTCAAATGGAAGTGGTATGGATTAGCCAGGATGGAGCATGTACACCAAATATGTGTGTGGTCAGGAGGAAGAAATGCTGAATAAGCTCAAACCATAAACATTACTAATGAAGCAACGTGGACGGATATTGTCCAGATATTGTCTGACTAATTCTTTGTATTTTATAGCTTGCTTTAAATTATTTATGAGGGCCCATGTTTTTGGATTATTCAGCCATCTCCCTCCACTTTGAAAAGAAGTGATGGGATTAAAGCACGTGTGTAAAACACAACTAATATAAGCAATGTCTCCTTTTATGGTGTAAAATAAATAAATATGAGCTCTGCTAGCAGCCAAGTGTAAGCAATGCCTCAAGGAAATTCTATGTGCAGCATGTTATCAGGGTTAAACAGCTTAAAGAAAAAAGATTATTCCTTTAGTGCAATATGTAGAATACTTGCTCATTTGTTCTTGAATCAACAGCGGCAGGATAATGTTGTTATAATCAGTGCCTGAGAATGATGATTTGTGGTCAATTAGCTCTACCAGGAAACTTATCCTGTATGAGCGGCATGTTTGGATGATAAGAGTACATTAAAGCCAGTTGGCTCGGCGGATTTATATAAAGGTGCAATTGTGGCACAATTACAGTCGATTGCTGCAATAAAAGGTGACTATTGTGGATTCTACAGTTACTTAAAAAACAAAAACATGTCTATAAACTGTAATTGTTTATGATCCTCAAAAGTCATTCTGAATCAAAGCAGTAAAAGTATTGATTAAAGAGCCACGAGTTCTTCTCTTGGGAGTGTTTTTCAAGTGATCATGTTTCTCCTGACTGCACACACTCACTTGTTCGTCACGTTCATGCTGACCACAAGGACAGAATTAATCCTTTAGAAAGCAGATTTTTTTTTTAATCTAAAGAATACACTATACACTACAGTTTTTTTTTTCTCAAACTTTGAGAAAAATAAAATATTAGATCATATACCACACTGCTGCATAAACGTCTGTAAGCAGAATCAGTAAATTCAGTCACGAAAGTGACTCAGGGAGAGGAACAAAAATAAGAAAGGGACATGGGAGGAGAAAAAAACATAGTAGAAAAAAAACAGCACTGTGCAAAAGTCTTGAGCCACCTCTCATTTCATGTTCAATAAAATTAAACGATGCAGCTTGAATTGAACAAACTGGATAAAATGTTTTACTACATCAGGTTGCAAAAAAATGGTTGCATATGTACAGTAACAACCTCAGCAGCAACCTCATTTCCCCTCTCGTCTGTTCCAACCACTCATCGTTCAGCATCACCAGAATACTAATCACTGACTTGATTATCTGCCATCATCTGCACCTGTTTCTCACTGGTTCATGCCTTAAGTTAGATGGCTTTTTATACTCGAATGATTCATGGGTCACCGTGTGGCTTAACAAACTGATTTGAACTGGATTGAAAAATGAGAGACATAAAACGTCCTTCAGGAAGCCTGGAGAACGATTCCGCAAGACTACATATGAAAGTCTGGCTCTTTGAATGCAAAATATGTTTAAATAAAGCTAAAGCCCAGCAGAAAAATTATTCCTTTTATTGCAAGATGATTGAGAGAATATATGGGTCAGTGTGTAAAGAGCCATTGCTGTACAATTTCTAAAATATTTTAATTAATTGTGAAACAGCAGGCTGTGGTTGTGTATTACAGGACTGTCAGATGAACTCATATCAAGTGTGAGACTGAAAGGAGAGAGTGAGAGAGAGTTTCCTGCGTGGCTTGTGTATTAATGAGAGAAGCCATGCCTGTCCTCTCACCCAGCACAGGTAAGCGCTTTATGACAGTCATGTTCCTTTCCTTGTAAATGCCTCAGTCATGTTTATACTCCATTTATAGGTGTATATACAGTAGGAGTCTTCCTGGAAAAAAAAAGGAAGGACATGTACTGTACTAACGGCACGGTGGTGTAGTGGTTAGCACTGTCGCCTTGCACCTCCAGGGTCCAGGTTCAATTCCCGGCCAGGCTCGATTCCCGTCTCTGTGTGCATGGAGTTTGCATGTTCTCCCCGTGCTTGGTGGGTTTCCTCCGGGTACTCCGGTTTCCTCCCACAGTCCCAAATTGACCATAGTGTGTGAATGAGTGTGTGTGTGTGTGTGTGTTTGTGTGCTCTGCGATGGATTGGCACGCTGTCCAGGGTGTACCCTGCCTCGTGCCCTGAGTCTCCTGGGATAGGCTCCAGGTCCCCGCGACCCTAAATACAGGATAAAGCGGTATAGAAGATGAATGAATGAATGTACTGTACTAGTGTTTTTGTATCCTCTGTCCAGGCCTACATGAGATGCTAGCATTGCTTACGTCTCAGCTGCACCCGGGAGCGAATCACAAAGAGGACCTGGTATTCCTGAGAGAGGTTTTCAGTGAGAGGAGCCTTGGGTACCTAATGAGAGTGAGTATAGAGTCACTTTTTGCTTGCCTGTGTGTGTGTGTGTGTGTGTGTGTGTGTGTGTGTGTGTGTGTGTGTGTGTGTGTGTGTGTGTGTGAAAGGTTTGCCCTGACCACTGAATGTTTGCTTTCATGCAGATTCATGAGCGCCTCAGGCAGTACGAGCAGCAAAGCCCAACCCCTGTGCTCCACAGCGCTGCTTGTCTGGCAGAGGATGTAAGTGTGTGCTTATATCGCCAGCTTTCCTTATATAAAGGTTAGATGTTAGACCTGGAGTTAGTAGAGATACTGTATCAAGAGTCCATAGGACTAGTGCTCACCTGATATTTCGGGAGATATATATATATACTGACACTAAAGTTCCCAGGTTAGGGAAATGTCAAAGCCAGTATTGATACTGTAGACCACACTGACAGGTCAAATGTTCAAAGGCCCAACTGCTCAAATGTATACCGAGGCACAGAGGTTCAATGCTGGTCCCAAGCCTGAAGAAAGTGGGTAGGACCCCTAGGAAAAAACAAACAAACCACAAAAAAAAAAAAAAAACGCTTCAGATTAATTTGAATTCAGATATACTACTAATGTTTTAATATTTAACAGTTGCAATTTTAAATACAGTACTGTATACACTGATCAGTCATAACATTATAACCATTGACAGGTGAACTGAACAACATTGATTACCAGATATTCATTTATTCATTCATTCATTTTCTATACCGCTTAATCCTGTGTTCAGGGTCGCGGGGAACCTGGAGCCTATCCCAGGAGACTTCGGGCACTAGGCGGGGTACACCCTGTAGTGCCAATCCATCGCAGGGCACACACACATACACACACTCACACTCACACACCCAATCACACACTACGAGCAATTTAGGAACGCCAATTAGCCTAACCTGCATATCTTTGGACTGTGGGAGGAAACCGGAGTACCCGGAGGAAACCCACCAAGCACGGGGAGAACATGCAAACTCCATGCACACAGAGACGGGAATCGAGCCTGGCCGGGGAATCGAACCCAGACCCTGGAGGTGCAAGGCGACAGTGCTAACCACTACACCACCGCGCCGCCATTACCGGATATATGCCTATAAAGTGGTGACTAATGTTAATTTCATCAACAAAAAATAATGAGAAATATTTGTGGACGACCTTTGTTCCCGTGACTACGACAAGACGATGACGAGATGTCAGTGAACAGTGACGAAATCAACATGCAATATTGTTGACAAAAAAAGACGAGACTAAAATGTGGTTATAAAAAAACATAAAAACCAATCAATCATTTGTTTTTGTCAACATATAATTTTTCGTCACAATCTTCTGCGATACAGTATTCATTCATGATGGCATGAGCAGCAGTAATTTCCCGGATCACGGTGCTCGGCATATCAGGAGTAGGTTGCGCACGCAGTGACGGGATATTACAATCTGTCACCCCTTTGTCATGACAGCAGTATTACTCGGGTGAAAGAGAAGAGATGATATTTGGGCCTATTTTCTTCATATTGAACAGAAGAAAAAAAGCTGATGTTTAGCAATATTGATGGGGAAACAGTGTGGGCACACAATTGGTGGGGAAAATACAACAAACCTGAAGTGACACATCAAGACATACTATTAAAAAAAAACCCAGTTTTACAGCATCTTTTCAGTAATTATGTTACCACATGTTAACATAATTAACAATTCTATTCTATTTTATTTTATAGTTAAACCGTTGCAAAACACATTACGCTAATAGGTTGGCAAATGATTGTGACCCATAGGAGCTATACCTACAACAGTCCAAGTGTGTAAATTCATATTGAAAATGGAAATAGCTGACAAAATTAACGCTACTAGTGACAAGATCATGGGCACCCAAGGTTCACTCATGCCAAAGACCAGCCCATCAGGTTCAATCCCACAGAAAAAACCCTGCAGCATTAATTGCTTAAAAAAGTCAGTGCAAGCCATGAAAGAAATCCAGTGCACCATAGCCCACAACACACAGGCTCCAGCGGGCAAAGAGCCCAAGGCTGCCAACACAGACTCCAAACTCATCAGATCCAAATCCAATTGAGCATCCATAAGATACAGTGTGTCTGATGGAAGATAGAAGTCTGATCCCCTCAGGACCCATCCTTCAACCCTCATCACCAAAAGGATCCGCTACCAACGTCCTAGTGTCAGAGGTCCTGGTGCACAATCAAGAGGTACAGTAGAGCCATGGCCCAGAGCACAAGGGGAACCCAAACCCAGGAGGTTTTAATGTCTCATTATGTTAATGTTATGTCTGTAGAAGTGTTGTGTTATACCCTTACAATATACCCTTAAATATCAGGATTGTTCACTCTTGGACGCACAGTGGTGTAGTGATTAGCACTGTCGCCTTGCACCTTCGTGGTCCGAGGTAAATTCCCGGCCAGGGTCACTTCCTGTGTTTTCCCTGTGCTTGGTTGGTTTCCTCCAGGTACTTCTGGTTTCCTCATATAGCCCAAAGACCTGCAGGCTAATTGGTCTTCCTGTAGTGCAATTTGAGAGTGAATGATTGTCCGATCTCATCACACAGATCTTTAGTGGCTGAGACAAACTTGACTGGTACCTACAGTACTAATGAGTTAATAGACGTATGTAATTAGTTTTTAAGACAAACCCAGTGACCTCCTCCTGCTCCATATAGTTATAGTTGTAACTACAGGATAATATATATAGTAAGTTTACTGGCTGGAAATGCTGGTGTTATGGGCGTATGTTGTGTGTGACAGGTGGCTGAGGAGCTGCAGAATGGGGCACTAGAAGAAGATGAGAAGGAGCTGCTTATGCTTCTGACAATGCCACATGTGAAGGTACACACACACACACACACACACACACACACACACACACACACACACACACACACACACACACACACACACATCCCTTTTTTCCTAAATTGTATGGCATATGCAATCACTTAGAGAGATAAATTGTATAGTCTGTCCTATATAACCACTGACACTCATAACATCTTAGGGCATTTAGATTTAATTAGATTGACTTTTAAATGCTGTGCTATAAAGAAATGCTGTCAAAAGGTACTTTATGACCTTTTAATTAAGCAGATTTTTCACTCAGCCTAAGGTATCTTAATTTAACCCAGTTTTATTCAAGGTTGTCATGCTTTCTCTCTCTCTCTCTCTCTCTCTCTCTCTCTCTCTCTCTCTCTCACACACACACACACACACACACACACACACACACACACACATTCTCTCTTTTCTCTCTTGGCAACTGCCATCATGTCGGATTTAGTTCTGAGCTTTTTCTCCCTGCTTGTGTGTGCGTGTGTGTATTTGTGATTCTGTGCAACATCTCACCAGGCTGTGCTAACGGTACACGACACAGTGGCGCAAAAGAACTTTGATCCTGTGCTACCTCCATTGCCTGATGATCTAGAGGACGAGCTGGAGGAGGAATCGATTAAGATTGTGCGTCTAGTCAAGAGCAAGGAACCTCTAGTGAGTCCGCAGCACAAGCTGACCACACACTGTCCTTCATACCCACTGACCAAACACTAACTGTCAGTCTTATAAGCCGGACCACCCTTATATCTCACCCTGGTATGGATGCAATAAAGCTGATAGTAACCATGCCTTTACTGTGCTTATTGTTATCTGCAACATGTCTGTTACATTTTAGATTGTAACCGATAGAATATCTGGATCTTGAATCACATTCAGATTTGATGCTCTGTGATCTGACTGGAACTTTTGATGTTCAGGGGGCGACCATCCGTAGGGACGAGGTCACCGGAGCAGTGGTGGTCGCTAGGATCATGAGGGGCGGGGCTGCAGACCGCAGCGGTGAGTTTTTAGCTCCATTCCCCCTCCTTCTTCTCATGCTTTCCTTCTATCCTCATACTAGATCATCTCTGTTTAAAGTGCATGATCAGACAAATCCTGCTAAAATGATCCCAGATTTAAAATTCTGAGTTTAACAGAATTGCCTGCCTGCTGCACCTCCCACACAATTCAGTTTAGTTTGATTCATTTTTATTGTCATTGTGCCAGCTTCTTCATTAGACACACAGATATAGGCATCTACACTATGATATAAACATTATATTGTCAGGGCGTTGGTACTGTAAGCACAATTTACACATATGCTTCCTGGATGGTGGTGTTTTTTGAAGTCGTTAATGAACAGTGGGTGTGTGACTGGCAGTTAGTATTTTAACAGCTCTGGAATAGATACTTCCCCATTCCTCAGACTGTTTTTGTGTGTGTGACTGAATAGTCTGGTACCTAGGATATGGTAGAGGGCCAAACAGATGGTAGCTGTGTGTATGTGGGATACCTTGTCATAAATGTCCTTTATTTGTTGTCGGAAAATCCCTGATATTTTCTACATTGGCAGAAAAAAACAACCTGCTGCTGTCAAACATGATGGTGTTTAGTATAGAAGAATGTATGCAGCTGCTCATCATGTTTTCCGCTATACAGCTATTTTATTGGGAAGACCCATGGGTGATAGTCGATGGTCATTTTGAGGCTTTTGAGTTGGCTGTTCTTGATGAGTGTACCGTGAAGGGCCAACGAATGATCCTGAGATACATTAACTTTAAGGCATTTGGCAGACGTTCTTATTCAGAGCAACTTGCTTTGAATTTTTTTCACTGGATAGATCCTTACACTGGGTTACTAAGTAAAATTTTCATTTACCACATTTCCTTATCTCATTAAATATCTGAGCAGTCGTGAGTTAAGGGTCCAACAGTGGCCACTTGGTAGGTGTGGGGTCCAAACCTGCTACTAGAAGCTGTTGATAAGCTCCTGATGTACAGATCTTCTGCTTCTGATCTGTAGTACAATGTCTTAACCACTCAGCTACCCATGGAACTTTGTGTTTTGAATCAAAAACATTTAAATCCTTTTACACTCTGCTTCCTCAGCCATGTTCATCTGCATGCTTGGATGTTTGCTTCTTTATGGATCAGCCCCATCATAGAAGTACAGTAATGTCCCTGGTTTTGTGTGTGTGTGGCTGAATAGTTTTGTGTGTAAAACTGAATAGTCTCGTACCACCTACCAGTTACCACCTTTAATTTAAGATAAGCGTTGGACAATACTTTAGATTAGGCACGTGCACAGCAGTTTCATAAAATATGAATAAAACATGCAGCTATTTAATACTGTCGAGATAAAGTTCATTCATTCATTCATTTTCTATACCGCTTAATCCTGTGTTCAGGGTCGCGGGGGACCTGCAGCCTATCCCAGGAAACTTCGGGCACTAGGCAGGGTACACCCTGGACAGGGTGCCAATCCATCGCAGGGCACACACACACACACACTCACACACACACACCCATTCACACGAGATAAAGTTTATCATATGAAATCATAATGAAATTGTTTGTTTTCCAGTCTCCCTCTAACAGACTCATGACGTGATGTGCAAAAAATATTTTGGATTTGAATCTCTTGTGTGTGCGCCCATGGGCCTTCTCACAATCGTGGACAAGATTCCGTTAGAAAATAAACAATGTCTCACCAGGCTGTGCGAACGGTGCATGACACAGTGACGCAAAAGAACTTTGATCCCGTGTAGCTATTGTATTTGCATTTTGGGTCATCTTATGTCATAATGTTTACAGTGATTATTATTATTATATAGTATTTTGTGTAATAGCTTTTAACAGGAGCAACTTGGTGGCGCTGGGTTTAAACCCAGGTCCTCTTGATGAGTAGATAAGCTACCTCTGCCCTGTGAGCATGTCATGACGTGTTTACATAAATGTCACTTTAGTAACCACTCCTACTTAAATATTTGCACAGGAACAGTATTTGTACAAAACAGGGCTTTGAGACGCTCTTTAGACCTATATAAAGAGGTTTATGAGTACAAAATGCATTACCTCTTTCCGGGTCAAACACAGAAAAATCTCAGAGTAGTTTGGTCTAAAGCACCCACACAATTACAGTCACAAGACAAGGTAGGGTCAACGTATGTAGCTGAGATTAGGAAAATTTTACAATTTTACAAAAAGAAAAGACCTGAGAAGACAAAGTCATGGGCAAGAACACTTTCCCTACAAAACAACTCAGCACCGGGTTAATATCATCATCTTTGGTGTCATGATCAGAATCACCTACTGTAGGTACAGCATCAGGAATATATTGCAGAACAATAAAATTCTGAGGTTTCAATATAAATAACCAAATATTTAGACAAATATCAGTACAGCTATAATATATCTCTAGAAATATATTTCCCTCATTGTAAACCATTTTCTTTGATTAGATTTATGGTACTTTGTTATGTCTCTCATTCTGCTCTGCTTTACTGAGTGCAATGATGCAACTTAAATACTTTTCATATTGTTCTTATTGTTCTTAATGTCACGAACTAACCGGGATGACTAGAATGATGATCGTGCTATCTGTCACGAACAAACCAGGATGAGCAGATAGCTTTAGCAGTTAGCCCTGTAGCGTGAATGGTAAACCCAAACGCGGATAAACACGAGCGGGCAGGATAATCACACGCTTTGTTATAAGGACTCTCACACTCAATGAGCAAAGGAAAGACACAATCTAACCCTAGTCCTATAAACACACACTCAGTCTGAAAAGATAGCCAAGAAAGTGAGTACTCACAGATACGGGAACGATTCCGAAAGGATCTGGGCATAACTCAATGACAGAGCGATGTGTGGCGCCATCTTGTTTACCTTTATGCTTTCAGGTTCGCGACGGTCTTACTTCCGGGTCCTAGTGCCGGTCGCGGCTGAGTGTGCATGACAGTACCCCCCCGTCCAGGACCGACTCCGGACGGTCCAGGGGTGGAGGATACCCGGTTACGGTAGTCCCTAATGAGCCCGGAGTCGAGGATGAAGCGAGCCGGAACCCAGGACCGCTCCTCGGGGCCGTAGCCCTCCCAGTCGACCAGATACTGGGTGCCCCTGCCCCGAGGGCGCGAGTTGAGGATCCGTCGCACGGTGTAGGCGGGACCGCCGTCAATGATTCGGGGGGGATGAGCAGGGGGGGTGGGTGGAACCATGTGTGGCGGCGTGGTGCGGTGCAACCTTCTCTACTGTATATTGGGAACCCAAATTCCCCTTAACTGAATTACCGATTACGCCACCCAGGATTGGTTACCCGGGAAAAATGTAGGACACAGGTTCAAATCTCTCATTGACACAGGGACATGGATACAAAAATATACAAATCTTTTATTCATACAAATATATTAAAAAATTACCAACATCAATATCATTTAAAATCAAAAACATCCCAGACCAAGAGAACACACAACAAAAAGAAAGCAGAGCTGGGAAATTAACCAAGAAGGACAGGCTAGAGATAGGGCTTCACTCTTGCCCAGTCATAAATGATCACACGTGCACCAAACCACTCACTAGGAAAAAGTTAATACCACTCCACACTGTGTAAACATAAGCGCATCACTCTATAAGCTGCTAGCCTGCCCTCTGTAGATTCCCAGCTCCTAAAGAAAAAAAGGAAATACAAATAAATACACTGATTAATGACAAAAAAAAAAAAAAGAAATAAATAAAACAAAAGTAATATATAAAAGAAAACAAAAATGTAGCTGCAGCACACCCTCCAAACTAGGAGGACAAATAACTAATCAGCCAGGACGATTATCAAAACACTGGCCACATACACCTAGCACATGCACAGCAGCATACACAGAGCAAAAGATAAAAGAAGCCCCGCCCCCAAAGCAGCAGCACCAGCAAAGCAATGAACTGCAGGAAGGCAAAGCAGCAAGCAAAAACAGCAAAAGAAATAACCGTCACCAGCAAAACAATAACATGCTAGACGGAAACAAAGCAACAAAATAAAACAGTCACAAAAACAATAAAACTCTAGGCTGGAACAAAGCAGTCTGTTAAAACAATCCACCGGAGCAAAACAGCAGTGCTGAAGCTGCCCATCAAGCTGTAAGCACTGCACAGTGAAGAAAAGCACCCTCACCAGCCGATCAGTTTACCTAGAATTCAGAAGAATATTAAAGTAAACAAAATACGGCACATACCTGTATGGCGGGCGCCAAGAAAATAACTCTGACCTACCGCGCGATGCAGACCACATCCATCTGGCAGCCAATCCTTCAACAAATCAAAAATGGGACAGACATACAGATCACATCATATGCCGAAGGAGCCTTAAGCCTACTATAGGAAGAAACGAATAATCGGCATACCAATTATATGACAGCATTCATCTCTCGCCGTGCACGCGCACAAACGGTGCGGCTCTTTTAGAAAGGGTAAATATACATGAATGGCAACAAGCTGCTTCTCCACTGCCTCGGGCGCAATGAAGATCTAAGAAATCGCCGGCTTCCCAAAAGAAAATCACTATTAGCTAGATAATCACATTTACAAATAACCGAAAGTCCAGCATGCCAAACATACCTCACGCACACCGGGACAAGACGACACACTTCCGGAAGCGCAACCTAGGGGTGAATTAGCGCCACACCTGGCTGTTCTTGCTGCACCTTTTTATACTCTCCCCACTACACCCAATAATCAATCTCAGGTGCATAACCTGAAATGTAGAAGGAAGTGCAAAACTCCGTCTCACCACAATCTACCCTCCCCTTTTTCATCATCGACCCGATGATGAACTCAAAATGTCAAACCTATTTCCAAGGTCGAAAAAGAGTTATGGAATCAGACACCACGTGGCTAAAAGATAAACCACCTACTGCACGGGGAAGATGATGGGGATTCGGATGTCGCCCAGCTGTTACTCGCCCTGTACGTCGCAATGAAGTCTCGCCCCCTCCAGACTCCTGTGCTGGCCCCAAGGGAGAGATGGATATGGGCAATGGTTCTATCTGAGCATCAGCTACCACATTACTGGGTTCAATAGGCCCAGGAAAAACATTGACTTTGGGTTGAATACTCACCGCCAACCCTTCCTCAGGGATCACATCCACGGAGTCTAGCTCTTCCTCCAGGGACACCCCATATAGTCCCACAAGCCCCTCTGCGGGCACCCCTTCGGGGGAATCCCTTCGGATGCGGCTTTTAAGTAACGACCGGTGCACCGTCTTGACCTTGCTCAAGTCGTCCACTGGAGCAATTGAGTAAACTGAACCCCCTTTGGGTGGTACCCGCACTACTTGGTACACAACCGGGCTCCAAAGATCCTGAATCTTATGACGACCCCTCCCACTATGATCCCGAAGATACACCAATTGGCCTTCTACCAGAGGTACATCCTGGACCTGTTGGTCATATTTTGACTTCCGTCTCTCAGCCATGATCTTTAACCGATTTCGCGCCCCTTCAAATGCCACCTGTAACCTACTCTGGTGCTCTAATACCCACTCATGCACACTACCCGGAGTCGGCTCTTGTACTCTTCCCAAAAGAAAGTCAACTGGCAGTCGTGGTTCCTGACCAAACATTAAAAAATGTGGTGACTCGCCCGTGGATTGATGGGGGGTGGTATTATAGCAGAAGAGGACCTGAGGCAAACATGCCACCCAGTCTCTCTTCCGAGAAGCTGGTAACGCCCGCAGTAGATTGTGCAGAGTTCGGTTAAAACGCTCACACTGACCATTCCCGGTCGGATGGTATGGTGTTGTGCGAGACTTTTGTATCATGTACAGATCACAAAGCTGATAGATGAGTGATGATTCAAAATTCCGCCCCTGATCTGAATGGAGACGACTTGGCACACCAAACTTGTAGAACCACTCAGTAATCAAAACTTGTGCCACGGTAGCAGCCCGCTGATCCCGTGTGGGCACAGCAAGGGTATATTTACTAAAAACATCAGTCAGCACCAACACATTCTCAAACCCTGAACTAGAAGGCTCCAACAACGTGAAGTCAACAGCCAAAATTTCATTCGGCCTAGAGGCCAGCAGATGGCCCATAAAACTTTTAGCAGGGGGCCGTGTGTCTTTACTAGACTGACACCGCTCACACTCCCGACACCAACCTGCAATATCAGCTGACATACCTGGCCAATAACACCGCTGACGCACCAATTCTGCAGTGCGCTCTACACCCTGATGTCCGTGATCCTGGTGCAATTGAGAAAGAATCTCTGATTTTAGTATTGCAGGCAATAGTAACTGTAGGACTTCCTCCCCACCATTGGGAGAATAGACTCTACGATAGAGTACACCATCCTGCTCTACCAACCGTTCCCATTGACGCAACAAAGTCAGGGCCATAGGAGACATCTGCTGCCGCTCCTCTGGCCTAGGACGAGTCCTACGCCTCCAAAAGGGCAAAACCTCAGATAGGATGGGATCTGCCTCCTGCAAAGAACCGACCTCACCCAATGAGTGACCAGGGAAAGTGGTAATCAGTGCCTGCTTTACCTCCACCGATGCCGCTTCCAAGACCTGCTGCAATGGCTTAGGCACCACGCTCCCTGGAAGTAATCCACCCAGCACCCCACTCTCCGGGGGATTCTGTCGAGAAAGAGCATCAGCATTTCTATTACTTTTCCCAGACCGATAACGAATGTCAAAATCGAACACTGCAAGCTGTGCAGCCCAACGCTGTTCTGTAGCCCCAAGCTTCGCTGTAAACAAATGACTAAGAGGATTGTTATCTGTAAACACCACACATCGACTTCCCAAAAGGTACTCCCTAAATTTCTCAGTCATCGCCCACTTTAGCGCCAAGAACTCCAATTTCATAGAGCTATAATTCGATGAGTTACGCTCAGTAGGTCTCAAACCACGACTGGCATACGCAACAGGTCTCACCTTCCCTTCTTGCTCCTGAGAAAGGACCGCTCCCAGTCCCCCATAACTGGCATCTACTTCCAAAATGAATGGAATAGAAAAATCTGCATACGCCAATACCGGCGCAGTGGTAAGCCTTACCTTTAACTCCTCGAAACTTGTTTGACACTGCTCACTCCAAGCCTCCGCAAATTTCAACCCTGCACGTTTCTTCGGCAGGACCTTAGTTCCAGAAAACTCTGCTACTATCCTATGCAGAGGGGCTGCAAGTTTAGCAAATCCCTCCACAAAACGTCGATAGTAACTGGCAAACCCCAAAAAGGAACGCAACTCTGTAGCATTGGATGGGCGACGCCATTGGGATACCACCTGGACCTTACCTGGGTCAGTTGCCACCCCCTCAGCAGAGATCACATGGCCCAAATACTTCACCTGAGGCTGGAAGAAAACACACTTCTCCAGTTTGGCCTTAAGACCCTCCCTCTCCAGTCGACTCAACACTACCTCCAAACGCCCCAGGTGCTGCTCGACAGAAGAAGAAAACACAATGATGTCGTCCAAATATAACAGGAGTGATTGACACTTCTGGTCTCCAAACAGACGTTCCATCAGCCTCTGAAATGTACTAGGGGCGTTGCAAAGCCCAAATGGCATCCTATTCCACTCGAACAGCCCAAACGGGGTGCAAAAGGCAGTCTTGTGTCGATCCTCCTCCGCAACAGGAACTTGATTATAGCCACTAGCCAAATCCAGTGTAGAAAACCAACGAGCGCCAGTCAACATATCTAACGACTCCTCAATGCGTGGCAGGGGAAACGCATCCTTCCTAGTCTTGGAGTTTAACTGACGATAGTCCACACACATGCGCAGACTACCATCCTTCTTTTTGACCAGCACTATTGGAGAAGCATAGGGGCTACAACTATCCCTAATGACCTGGGTCTCGAGTAACTGGTTGATGTGTGCCCTTACAACCTCATACTCAGAGGGAGGTATCCGCCGGTATCGTTGTCGAATGGGGGTGTCGTCAAGAAGAGGAATATTATGAGAGAGCAGATCAGTACACCCGACATCACCCTCGAAAGCAGAAAATACCGATTGATAATTTAATAGCAGGGTCCTAACCTTCCTCTGCTCATCACTTGATAGGCCTGCCAAATCTAAAGCCTCAATCTTCTCCTGTACAGATGAAACCTCCACTTGAGACGTAATGGAACAAACAGTCCCGGAGCATGGCCTGACCTCAGAAACGCCTGGGGGCAAGCTAACCACATCCACGCTCGACAATGTGCCAATGACTCGCCGGGGAAATAAAAGAGCCTCAGTGGTACCTACATTAATAACTGGTATGTACACAGTTCCCCTAATCACCTTAACCAAAGCTGGAGAAATCAACAGCCCCACAGGGAGCCCAACATCAGGGGGCTCAAGAAATGCGACCTCCCTAGAAAAGGAATCAGAACAAGTGGCCGCTACAAACTTCATCACACCCCCAGGAATGCGAGTGGCTCGAGGACCACGCACCTTCACCTTTCCTATCCTTTCACCAGGAGGCTGAACACTTACCTGATGACAATACTGCAAAGCCTGAAACACGGATTTAGGAGCACTGGACACAGGTGAAGAATGAAATAAGGAAAGCCCATACTGTCCAAAAAGCTCCTGGTAGCATCGGCTCAACACATTCATGCCCAAAACACCAGGGGCCTGAGCACCACCAGGAGGGTCCCGGACCACTAATACACCACATTTCGGAACCATTCGACCGCACAGTTCAACATCCAACTCAATATAGCCCAAATAAGGAATAGACAATCCATTGGCCGCCTTAAGCTGAAGCCAATGACAAGACCGTAGATGCTCCTGGCCCCATGGCTCAAAGTGTTCCCGAAAGCAACTTTCAGTAATAGTGGACACCATAGACCCGGTATCCACTAGACATGATACAGGTACGCCACTCATGGTCACAACCAAATGTGGGCATGATGACATTAAAGTCGACACGGGGCCAACACTACCCAACGAGTCTGAGCCGCCATTTCCCCCAACCGAATTGTGACTCAGCAATTCGGCGGGAATTAGTTTTCCGACGATGCACCGGAACGAGACTGTCTACTATTCCCCACCTCACGTGTATTACTTGGGGATTGCGGAGAAGAGGGAGAACCGCGCTCATAATTGCACTCTCTAGCAAAATGGCCAGGTTTTTGACACTTCCTACAGATCGCTGAGGTGCTACGAAAGGGCCGGGACCGCAGGGACTGATCCTGCAATCTGGTTATACTTTGGGTAAGCTGAGCTAACTGTTGCTGCTGTAGTTTGAACATCTCTCTAAGCTCACACAGTTCCGACTGCTGAGACGGATGATCCTCTCTCCCACGCGCACCACTTTGGACCCCATATTGAAACCCATGTGCTACGGGCACCGAATGGCTACGACCCCTTGCCCCTCCTAGTGTGCCCTCACGCTCCCACCTAATAGCTTCGCCACGAACGTCTAGTAATGTAGCAGAAGGTTGGCGACGAACAAATTGTTTTAACTCACGACGAAGGGTGCAATCTAAGACATGCTCAACGAATTGATCGCGCAACACCACTTCGGAGTTTAACATCGCACCGGGCGACTGTTGCCTAACCCTTTCCAAAAGAGCCCTTAAAGCAAGAGAGAATTCCAACAAGGTCTCCCCATCCTGCTGCTTTCGAGAAAAGAAGGCTTCTTGCAACGCAATATATGACTGCGAACACCCATAGACGTCCTGCAAAGCCGCAATAACTCTAACCGGATCCTCCCGTTCCTCTCTCGGCCGATATTTAATCTCTTCCCGTGCTTCTCCCTCTAGATGATTAAACAAAAAGATGGATTGGTCTACCACTGATAGATGACGGGCCTGCATACACGACTGTACTTCTTCAACCCACTCATTAATCCCGATCCCGGATCGACCATTAAATTTTGGGCACTGCCTATCCCTCTGTATAAAAACCAAACGCTCGGCTAAAACAGGGCCAGCACCCACAGGTGGGGCGACAGATGGAGCTACCGATGGACCAGGTAAGCCAGATGCATCAATGGGACTGGGCGAACCAACCCCCTCTCTCTCCTGTCTCAATTTTAAATTATCCGCTCTTAGCTGAGCTACCAGCTCCCTCAATTCCTGCAGCTCCTCCTCCATAATACAAAAAAAAAAAACAGGAGACTCCCCAAAAGATCTTACCACTGGAAAAAGGTCCCTCCTAAGAGAAAAGAAAAAGAGTTCACCCACTAACCAGCACTACTGTTTTGCTCCAGTCAACCAAGAAACGAAAAGAAAAATAACGACATCCACATCCCTAGTCATAAATTGAGAGATCCTGCCGATTACGCCAGATTGTGGCGGCGTGGTGCGGTGCAACCTTCTCTACTGTATATTGGGAACCCAAATTCCCCTTAACTGAATTACCGATTACGCCACCCAGGATTGGTTACCCGGGAAAAATGTAGGACACAGGTTCAAATCTCTCATTGACACAGGGACATGGATACAAAAATATACAAATCTTTTATTCATACAAATATATTAAAAAATTACCAACATCAATATCATTTAAAATCAAAAACATCCCAGACCAAGAGAACACACAACAAAAAGAAAGCAGAGCTGGGAAATTAACCAAAGAAGGACAGGCTAGAGATAGGGCTTCACTCTTGCCCAGTCATAAATGATCACACGTGCACCAAACCACTCACTAGGAAAAAGTTAATACCACTCCACACTGTGTAAACATAAGCGCATCACTCTATAAGCTGCTAGCCTGCCCTCTGTAGATTCCCAGCTCCTAAAGAAAAAAAGGAAATACAAATAAATACACTGATTAATGACAAAAAATAAATAAATAAATAAATAAAACAAAAGTAATATATAAAAGAAAACAAAAATGTAGCTGCAGCACACCCTCCAAACTAGGAGGACAAATAACTAATCAGCCAGGACGATTATCAAAACACTGGCCACATACACCTAGCACATGCACAGCAGCATACACAGAGCAAAAGATAAAAGAAGCCCCGCCCCCAAAGCAGCAGCACCAGCAAAGCAATGAACTGCAGGAAGGCAAAGCAGCAAGCAAAAACAGCAAAAGAAATAACCGTCACCAGCAAAACAATAACATGCTAGACGGAAACAAAGCAACAAAATAAAACAGTCACAAAAACAATAAAACTCTAGGCTGGAACAAAGCAGTCTGTTAAAACAATCCACCGGAGCAAAACAGCAGTGCTGAAGCTGCCCATCAAGCTGTAAGCACTGCACAGTGAAGAAAAGCACCCTCACCAGCCGATCAGTTTACCTAGAATTCAGAAGAATATTAAAGTAAACAAAATACGGCACATACCTGTATGGCGGGCGCCAAGAAAATAACTCTGACCTACCGCGCGATGCAGACCACATCCATCTGGCAGCCAATCCTTCAACAAATCAAAAATGGGACAGACATACAGATCACATCATATGCCGAAGGAGCCTTAAGCCTACTATAGGAAGAAACGAATAATCGGCATACCAATTATATGACAGCATTCATCTCTCGCCGTGCACGCGCACAAACGGTGCGGCTCTTTTAGAAAGGGTAAATATACATGAATGGCAACAAGCTGCTTC
Source organism: Channallabes apus (assembly GCA_030522415.1). Lineage (NCBI taxonomy): Eukaryota > Metazoa > Chordata > Actinopteri > Siluriformes > Clariidae > Channallabes > Channallabes apus. The sequence continues at coordinate 50,997,513 of CM060104.1, forward strand.
TCCACTGCCTCGGGCGCAATGAAGATCTAAGAAATCGCCGGCTTCCCAAAAGAAAATCACTATTAGCTAGATAATCACATTTACAAATAACCGAAAGTCCAGCATGCCAAACATACCTCACGCACACCGGGACAAGACGACACACTTCCGGAAGCGCAACCTAGGGGTGAATTAGCGCCACACCTGGCTGTTCTTGCTGCACCTTTTTATACTCTCCCCACTACACCCAATAATCAATCTCAGGTGCATAACCTGAAATGTAGAAGGAAGTGCAAAACTCCGTCTCACCACACATGGGTGAGGTGGTGAATGGTTTCAGCTGTGAGGTATGGAAGACAGGATGGATCCGGAGCGCCGCAGGCAGCTGGAGCCGGTAGGTGACAGGGTTGATCCTGAGAGTTATGCGGTATGGCCCGATGAACCTTGGTGATAACTTTTTTGACTCTGTGTGCAGGTGGAGGTTTTTGGATGATAGCCACACTTTGTCACCTACGTGGTACAATCGTCCCGGAGGGTGCCGACGGCGGTGTTGGGCCACATAGTTGGCGTTGGTGCGTCGGATGGCGAGATTGGCTTGGTGCCATAGCCGCCGGCACCGGCGAACCAACTGTTGGGCCGATGGTACATCAACCTCCGGTTCTTGATGGGTGAATATCGGAGGCTGGAAACCATAGCACACCTCAAATGGACTCAGGTTGGTGGCTGAGGAGACGTGAAGGTTGTGTGATAATTCGGCCCACTTGAGGTAGCGGGCCCAGGAGCGCTGGCGATCCGACACGAAACATCTTAGGTAGCGCTCCAGCTGTTGGTTGGTTCGCTCCGTCTGACCGTTCGTCTGGGGGTGGTAGCCAGAGGACAAACTGCAGGACGAATCGATCAGAAGGCAGAAGGCCTTCCAGAACCGGGCGGTGAACTGGGGACCTCTGTCCGAGACGATGTCCTTAGGGAACCCATGCAATCGGACTACGTGTTCCAATATCAGCTCTGCTGTGGTTTTGGCTGACGGGAGTCCGGTGAGGGCCACCAGGTGCACTGCCTTGGAGAAGCGGTCAACGATTGTAAGGATGACGTCTTTTTCCTCGGAGATCGGCAGGCCCGTGATGAAGTCGACGAGGGACTGGAAGTGGTTGGAGCTCCCCCGGAGTTGGTTGGTTAGAGTCTTTGGCCCTGGCGCACACTGGGCACGCCCGGACGAACTCGGTAGCCTCCCTCCTCATCGAAGGCCACCAAAAGGCCCGTCCCACGAAGGTGAGGGTTCTCCGGGTTCCCTGGTGTCCCGCGACGGGCGAAGAATGGCCCCACTGGAGGACTTCGGGCCGGAGTTGAGTGGGGACGTAGAGCCGCCCGGGCGGCACACCTGCCGGTGCGGGTTCGGTGGCCAGTGCCTGGCGGACCCTCGTTTCCATATCCCAGTGCAGGGGTGCGATGATCTGGGTGGGTGGAAGGACAGGCACGGGCTCCGCCCGGGGCGCCTCTCGCTCGTATTGACGGGAGAGGGCGTCGGCCTTGGTGTTCTTTGACCCCGGGCGGTACGAAAGATGGAAATCGTACTGTTCGAAGAATAAGGCCCACCGTGCCTGTCGTGGGTTTAGCTGTTTGAGGTTGCGGATGGTGATGAGGTTCTGATGATCCGTCCAGACAATGAATGGCTCACTGGCACCCTGGAGCCAGGGACGCCGCTCCTCCAAGGCCCACTATATGCCCAACAATTCACGGTCCCCTACTCCGTATCGCTGTTGAGTGGGGTTAAATTTTTTGGAGTAAAAGCCACAGGGGTGTAGCTTTTGGTCTGGACCTCGTTGTGAGAGAACAGCGCCTGCGCCCACTTCCGACGCGTCCACCTCCACAACGAACGGTTGACTGGCATCCGGGTGGAGGAGAATCGGGGCGGTGGTGAACAGGTGACAGAGTCGGTGGAAAGCTGAGATGGCGGTAGGGTTGAGTTGAAAGGAATGGTTGGAGAGCCTGGTACGTAAGTGCAGTGAGGGGTGCTGCAACTGTACTGTAGCCCCGGATAAAGCGACGATAAAAGTTCGCAAACCCGAGAAAGCGTTGGAGCTGTTTGAGTGTCCTGGGTAGGGGCCAGTGACGTACAACCTCCAGTTTCTGCGGGTCCATGGCCACACCCTGGGGTGAGATAACAAAACCCAGGAACGTGGTGGAGTGCTCGTGAAAAGCACACTTCTCCAACTTACAGTACAGCTGGTGGGCGAGCAATCTCTTTAGGACAGCCCGAACATGTTTTGTGTGTTCCTCGGGGGTGAGTATATTAAAATGTCATCTAGGTAGACGAACAACCATCGGCCTAGCATGTCCCGGAGGACGTCGTTGATGAAACACTGGAAGGCCGAGGGTGCGTTGCAGAGACCAAATGGAATGACCAGGCTCTCATAGTGTCCGGTAGGGGTGATGAAGGCCGTCTTCCACTCATCACCCTCTCTGATGCGCACCAAGTTGTAGGCGCTCCGGAGGTCCAACTTAGTGAACATGGTGGCACCAGAGAGGGCGTCCAGGGCTGAGTTGGTAAGAGGCAAAGGATGACGATTTCTGATGGTAATCTTGTTAAGCCCCCGATAGTCGACACACGGACGAAGTTCGCCCCCTTTTTTCTTTACAAAGAAGAACCCCGCGGCAGCCGGCGAGGAGGAGGGTCTGATGGTGCCATTTCACAGGGCACTGGCGACATACTCCTCCATAGCCTGGGTCTCGCTGGTAGAAAGGGAGTAGAGGTGGCCGCGGGGGGGGCTGGAGCCTGGCTGGAGTTCGATGGCTAGGTCGTAAGATCGGTGAGGTGGTAGATGGCTGGCCCGGCGTTTGCAAAACACCTCAGCCAGGTCTCGATATGGTGGTGGGATGGCGTGGATGTCGACGTCGGGGGCCTTGGACTCCCTGGAACACGTCCCAGCCTGGGCCTGTTGGCATAAGTCGGTGCAGGTCGGCCCCCATTGAAGGATTCGGTTCTGAGACCAGGATATGAGTGGGTCGTGCTGTAAGAGCCAGGGGTAGCCGAGGATGATGGGTGGAGAGGAGATGGGTGTAAGGTGAAATTGGATAGACTCCTGATGTTGGCCGAGGATAAGAGTGATGGGTGAAGTCTGCTGGGTGATGGGGCTGGATGAGAGGGGCCGCCCGTCGACTGAGGTGATTTTCACTGGCTGGGAAAACGCCTCTATCTTTACCCCCAATCCTCTGGCATACGTTGAGTCAATGAAGTTACCCGCGGCACCAGAATCGATGAACGCGGCACTTCTGACCCGTTTGTGGCCAAGATGGAGGGTTACCTGGACCGTGAGTCGAGTCTCGGTGTTGTCGGTGGTCGCGGAGAGATGGATGATAACCGGGGAGTCTCTCCTCTCTCTCACCGGGTTTGGGCGTTTCCCGGACGGGACGGGCAGGTCGCTCGATGGTGCGCGGCTGACCCGCAGTAAGCGCACAGTCCCTCGCGGTAACGTCTCTCATGTTCCGCCACGGTCAGGGAGGCGCGCCCTAGCTGCAGTTCCCCGGCTCCGGTGTCAACCACGGCAGGGGGTGGAGATCCGACACGTCCAGGGAGAGCGGTGGTGACAGTGGTTGGTGGTCTTGGTGCAACGTAGGCGTACGTGGGTGGTGGCGGCAGGGTTCGAGGTGCTGGCCTCGGACGGGATAGGAGGCGCTGGTCGATCCGGAGGGCTAGCTGGATTAGCCCCTCCAGTGTGGCTGGGAGCTCTCGTCCGGCTAGCTCGTCTTTGATTCGATTAGCCAGCCCCTCGAAGTAGGCCGTCCGGAGGGCTGTGTCTCCCCAGGAGGTCTGGATGGCGAGTGTCCGGAACTCGGCGGTGTATTTACTCACGGACAGTCCTCCCTGCCGCAGGTGGTAGAGCTTTGTGTCGGTCTCCACCTCGCCCGCAGGATGCCAAAGGTTAGCTTGAGCTGATGGGTGAATTCATTGTAGGAGTGCGCGGTGTCTGTGTCTGCGCGCAGGACTGCCGTGGCCCACTCTGCTGCCTGCCCTGATAGCAACGAGACGAGAAGTGCAATGCGCAGCCGGTCGGTGGAGTACTTGGTGGAATTGAACTCAAACACTAGTTCCAGCGATGTTAAAAACACATTGCATTTCCCATCCGTGCCATCCCATTTATCTGGAAGAGCTAAAAAAACGTCAGAAGGGGGGGGGGGGGGGGGGGTGCGGCGCCGCGACCGCCGCGGCGGGCGGGCAGCTAGCCAGCCCACCAACCGCCTCCCGGAGGCTCGCATTCTCCTGCCTAAGCTCCGCGACCTCGCGGCGCAAGGCCGCGATGTCTTGGACACTCCGGCGCAGAGAACCGAGCTCCGCGGTTAGCGTATTGATGAGCAAAGCATGCTGGTCAACCACATCGCGGAGGCGGGCGTAATCCGCTGGGTTTACTGCTCGCGGCTCTGTCATTCTGTCACGAACTAACCGGGATGACTAGAATGATGATCGTGCTATCTGTCACGAACAAACCGGGATGAGCAGATAGCTTTAGCAGTTAGCCCTGTAGCGTGAATGGTAAACCCAAACGCGGATAAACACGAGCGGGCAGGATAATAAGGACTCTCACACTCAATGAGCAAAGGAAAGACACAATCTAACCCTAGTCCTATAAACACACACTCAGTCTGAAAAGATAGCCAAGAAAGTGAGTACTCACAGATACGGGAACAATTCCGAAAGGATCTGGGCATAACTCAATGACAGAGCGATGTGCGGCGCCATCTTGTTTACCTTTATGCTTTCAGGTTCGCGACCGTCTTACTTCCGGGTCCTAGTGCCGGTCGCGGCTGAGTGTGCATGACACTTAACACATTCTGTAATGAAACAAATATTTCTGTTTCCTCTTCAATAATAATAATAATAATAATAATAATAATAATAATAAAAACTTTTCCCATATCCCTAAAATTTATATCCACCCTGTCATTTTGGGGTAACTGCTCTTTGAGAAACTGGCTGATGTTATGTTATGTTATGTCATGTTATGCCAACCTTTTTATATTTCTTCAATAGAGGTTGATAGGACTGCTTTAAGTGCATTATGTATTTACACTAATATTTCCTAATTTCATTACTGTATATTGTGTTTGTAGTTTGATGCTATCAAGCTTAACACGTCCACTCTGTCACAGTGAAATATTAATATCTAAATATCTAAAAATTCTAAATAAATTAGATAAACAATACACAGTCACTTTCAACAGTCAATCACTTCATTAGCTGATGGTCCACCATGTGGTCATTAAATGCTTACTTTAGTTAAAAATGTCCACCTTATCATGGTCCACCTTCATCAATCCTTCCATGACAGGGTGGACATGCGCGTATAGTTTTTTGCTACTTTTTAAAATACAGTTTATTATAATTTTTATTATTTATTTATTTACTTACTTATATTAACAGATGGTTTCCTTTAAGTAAAATATATTGTTGAGAAGGGGACAATACACTGTATTTTTCTGAAAATATACATTTTAGAATCATTATGTGGTGAAAATGTATTTCCTCTACCTTGAATTTGTTCATGACAGTATGCCCGCTCATTAATCGTATGCAGTTAATTATAAAAAGCGCTGGAGCGTGACCGACATGCAATTCTAACAACCTATGTTCTACATAATAAAGTTAATATGAAATTAAATGGTAAATCATATTTTCTTTTTAAAGGAAATTATGGTCTCTAACGCACTTTATAATGATATTAACCAGACTTAAGAAAAGGCAAAATGTTCAAGGTCCACCCGTGGTGTGAGTTTATGAGTGAAGGTTTGTCTGGGAATTTTTTTTCTCACTCATTCACTTAATTTGTCATCTATCTGTAACTATCTGCAGGAGCTCAAAGACTACAATAAAAATCAGGCATTCATTTTAACTAAAAAAATGTAAGAAGTTGGATAGTTGTAAAACTACACGGGTAAAATGGAACATACTGACTACTTAATGTTTAAATTGTTTCACAATTTTTAGATTAATATTTTCTTTTGATTCTGTAAAGCTGATTTGCAACAATGACCTTTGTTAAGAGAGATATAAAAATTTAAATTGATTTTAATTGAACTATTAGTTGAGAGTAAACTGTCATTAAAGCAATAAAGGGACAAAACAAACACTTAAAAATGTTTTGAAATTCATGTAAATATTTTTGACCCAAATTATTTATGATAATATTTTTGGTATTCGGTGGAAAATTGGAAAAGAACAGTCTTGCATAAAGTACTTGAAAGCAAAACTTGAGTAAAAGTCTTGAAGTATCTAATATGTACTGTAGTTACTATAAGTAATTTTCTGATATTAAATGTACTTAAGGATTAAAAGTAAAACTTGCATTGTGGAATAGAAATGTACTTAATTTTACAAGTTCAGTTGTGGTATTATGCCTCTACAACATAGACACTGCCATACATGCAGCTTGTATTTTATTATAAACTGTGTTGCTTTGATTTTATTTTATTTTATTATTTTTTTTCAGATTAAAAAAAGCAATTCCTTCCTATTATAATCATGGTATAAATTAATTGACTCCCAAATAAAGTAGAAGCTTGTTAACTCAAATTTGAGATTTTAATGGAGCACAACATACTGTAGTCTGGGTGGTCATCATCTCTTAGCGGAGTTGTAGAGCCTGCAGCAGGTGTTTTCATGTTGGTATCAGTCATCGTTGGTTCTACTGTGATGGCAGTATGGGCCTCTGGCCTTGGCTTATGGCAAAAGACAGACGATACATCACTCGAACTGGTGGAGTAATGAGTAATGAAGATGCTTAGAGGAAATCAATAAAAGTTAATACTGGGACATGTGCTTAAAGAGTCGATGATCATCCAGACTAGAGTGATGAACTCGTTAAACTACTGTAAGTGGTGGTGACAAAGAATTTTTTCAAGCACTGCATTAAATTGTAGATTGTTAGTACCATAAGAGGCACCTTATTATGACTTCTGAAATTCATTTAGATATCAGCATTCCAAAACTCTCCATCCACGCTGGAAAAGCAAAAGAGGGATAGTGTTGCCATTTGTGAGCAATGTTTTTTCAGGTTGGATGGAGAGCAAGAAAACATTCTGTCACCACCACTTAGTTTAACCAAGTTCACCACTCTAGTCTGGGTGGTCATCATCTCTTAGCGGAGTTGTAGAGCCTGCAGCAGGTGTTTTCATGTTGGTATCAGTCATCGTTGGTTCTACTGTGATGACAGTATGGGCCTCTGGCCTTGGCTTATGGCAAACGATAATTGACGATAATTGATTATTGACAGACGATACATCACTCGAACTGGTGGAGTAATGAGTAATGAAGATGCTTAGAGGAAATCAATAAAAGTAAGAGTACAAAAAGTACAAAGTTTATTTAGGAAGTGAAAGTTGCCAGAAATAACAAAGCTAAAACACAGAAATGTTAAAATTCTACTAAGTAAACCATTTGTACTTCATTACATTACAACATTAAAAAGAATGCCAAAGAGAATAAATTTATCTGCACAGAAAGAATGCCTATCCTGAAAGCTAATGATTGCATGGCATTGTAAATATGTCCACAGGGTTAGTGCATGTGGGAGATGAGCTCAGGGAAGTCAACGGAAATCTCATCACCCACAAGCGGCCTGATGAGATCAGTCAAATTTTGGTATGACTTTCTGCGATCTGCAGAATATTACTGCATTGTCAATTCATATCTTGCAGAATATATATTTATTGAAATGGACAGGTCAGATATGTACACTTGCTGTTGCTGTTCTAAGAAAAAATTATTTATGCATTTAAATTTTTTTTTTTTTTTTTTTTACCTCTGGCTGCAGTCTCAGTCCCAGGGCTCCATCACTCTGAAGATAATCCCTGCCATTAAGGAGGAGGACGAACACAGGGAGAGTACGGTGAATGGCATCAGTCATTATGATCCACCAGGATTCCTACTGGATACAGCTCATTTATGATATTGTTATTGAACTTGGCGCATATTTGTGTTCTCATATATTCTCTGCTTTACTTACAAGGTCTATTTAAGGGCCCTGTTTGACTACACCCCATTTGAAGACAAGGCCATTCCCTGCCAAGAGGCAGGACTTCCTTTTCTACAAGGTGACATCCTGCAGGTGGTGAGTCAGGACGATCCTACATGGTGGCAGGCCAAACGGGTGGGTGATAGCAACCTGCGTGCTGGTCTTATACCATCAAAACACTTCCAGCAGAGGTACACTCTCCTAAAGTATGCTTTGGATTTTAACAAGACTGATATTATTGATTAACATATATCAGGTACAATATCTGCAGAATAACCTTTTCCAACCAGAACTTAATTTTTATCTCTTTTATCTATTTGTGCAGGCGCCTGGCACATAAACTGAAAACTGGCACTCACCAGAGTCCTAAGTCATCAAGCGCACCACCCTGTAAGTAATCTAAAATGAAGGTACTATCAAATCTACAAATCCACTCATAGTCTAAACAGCAGCAGTGGCATTATGAGTCTATTTTGGTCCCTCTAATCTGACAGCACGATGCTTGGCCCAGGCTGAAATGGAAACAGGACATTATGCCTGCCAAAATCAGACAAAAGTCAAACCATTCTCAGATTTATGCCCTTCTGTTCAAACCCCAGGCCATTTTACCTTGTTTGTTGCAGAGAATCTGTTATTATGTCCATTTCACTTTATTAGGAATGCATGTACGGCTGCGAAGTAACTCAAATAACAATTCTTTACAAACGTTGTGAGTATAAAAGCATCTCAAAAAAGCATTTCATGTAAAACCTAATAAAGCTTGTGGGCTACATCAGCTGAGGACCACATTGGGGTCCACTTCTGTCAGCCAAGAAGAAGGATCTGAGGCAGCAGTTGTACAGGAAAACATTTGGTCTGGTCTTTTTCCAACCTTAATTGTCCATGGTTAAAATCACTGAGACAAATTTTCACTATGCTGATATGTGAAAATTAGCTAAACCTATGACTTCAAGAACTTTGCTGCTGCCACATGACTGGCTAATTGCATGACTGCATGAATGAGCAGGTGTACTGGTGTTCCTAATAAAGTGAATGGTGAGTGTATATTGTCCATATTGTGCATACATTGTGCTTCCCAAAACAGAAGGAAAGAAGGAAGTAGATTTGATGTGATGTGATGTAACATGTGATATGATATGATATGATATGATATGATATGATATGATATGATATGATATGATATGATATGATATGATATGATATGATATGATATGATATGAGCATGAGTACATTTTTATGCATGGAATATTCACTTTATCATGGTGTGATCTTATGCAGAAGCAGATGCTTCAGTTATCCTTTTTTCACTCTGCTTGCTACAGATGACCAGGCTTGTGATAAAGGTATGTGATTGGGGGAAAATACTATAAAATAAAATATGACAGAATTTATGTATAATGTATAAGCTAAAAAGGACTTGATTGCAGCTTTGTGTAGAATATGCCACAATGTTAAATTCCAATCCCTTCCATACAATTATACACTTACAATAGCTTTGTTTAACTTTAGTGAAACACATATTACTAAATACTGTATCTCAGGTTAGCTAGTCTCTAGTGAAAAATATACTTACCAACATTTCAACCCATTGAACCATTACAACTTCTTACTAATTCCCAAAAGTGGTAGTGTACTGTAAGTGTTGCTTTTTCTCTCTGTTTGTATGGAGCCATGTGGATCCATCTGAGAAATGCAAAATAGGTACTGAGCAAGATTTGTTTTTATAGAAAATAATAATATATACTAATATTAGAGTGTACGTTGCCAATAAGAAGTACAATCTTTTTGATTCCCCCTGAAACTATTTATAACCTGTGGGAAGGGTAAGGTGCATATATTACAGTATATCTGAAGGGGAAATGGGAAACATGAAATGGCAAAGAGAAATTGAAAACATACAGTAAACTGCAAAAAACTTCTATTTAACCTATTTAACAAACCTTTATTGTGTTGCCTGACAGCGAAGTATAGTTGACACATCACTATCCATCATCTCACATCGGTGACATCATTAATTAAACAACTATTCGGGGAAATTTGGCAAAACCTTCACAGGACCTTTATTAGGAAAAATGGATTATGCACTAGCTATTTATAGAGGGGCAGTGGTGGCTCAGTCGGTTAAGGCTGTGGGTTACTGATCGGAAGGTCGAGGATTCGAGCCCCAGCATCACCAAGTTGCCACTGTTGAGCCCTTGAGCAAGGCCCTTAACCCTATCTGCTCCAGGAGTGCTGTAAGCTGGCTGACCCTGTGCTCTGACCACAGTTTTCTAATTGGGAAAAGCGAAGAAGACATTTCATTGTGCTGTAAAGTACATGTGACAAATGATTGAACATTCTTCTTCTTTGATTCTTTTTTAGAAACAGCACATTCCGTGGTCAATGTAATGCTCGGAAGACTTGATTTTTTTTATTTGTCATCATGCATTTAATTGTGAAGTCTTGGTAGGATTGTTATAGAAATATTGGTGTAATGTTTTTGTCCTGTTTGAGGTCCACCAATTCTAGCCACATGTTCGTTTTTCATTCTGATACCTACACATTTCTGATATTTTGTGTTTTTTTTTCTTTTATTAAGAATTCTGCTTCCAAACCACAGTGGGGTTACTGTGACAGTACATTTTATTTTACTATTTACAATCCTGCATTATACTGTATATATCAACACCCATACCCCAGTACACCATGAGTGAATTTTAAAGTGCCCCATCCATCCATCCATCCATCTAAGAACCTCTGTAATCCAACCAGGGACCATGGAGTGACCATTGTATTACCCATTTTGTACAATTGCACTGTAGTGTGACCTCTGATTAGTCTAATCTGCATGTCTTTGGACTGTGGGAAGAAATGGGAGAACCCGAAGGAAACTCACAGACCCGACATGAGAATCGAACCCAGGACGTGGAGGTGCAGGGCGACAGAACTAACCACTAACTCACCGTGCCGCCAAAGTGCCACATGCCCACTGCTTATGCCACTTTTGCTGCTCAATCTCAGCAGAGTATCCTCTGAAGTGGCAGGATGAGACAACTGTTGAAAGTGTTGTATGGTTGTGATAGTAACGGCACAAAGTTCCTCGTTCTCCCACTGCCCTGCCTCCTAGCTGCTTTGTACTCATAAACATGATCCACTTTTTGATGATACCTTTTCTTCAACCCTCCATCCTCTTCTCCTTACCTTTTTGTAGAGGACTGTGACTGTGGGGGCAGTGGACAGCACATAGGTAGGTGAGATAGCACTCTCCTTTGTACAAACACTCATGCTGGTTGCGGCATTGACATTTAGTGATGCTTAGTGATGTGGCAGTGAAAAAGGGAAAAAAACATGTTGCACTTGCAGGAATGTGTATTGCATCTGTTAAGCCCAAGCAATCGTTCAACAAGAACAGCTTACTGCACTGTTGTTGTCTGGCTGCTTTACCGTCTGTCTAGATGTTGGCACTTGGCATGTGTGGCAGGAGTCTTCTGTCAGTGTGCTACACTTCATATTTTAAAGAGAGCTTTGCTGTAAACATATGGCTTTATCTCAGATGTGCTTTGATTTAAATACCTGGCAGAGTTTGTAGCATGGCTGCTAGCTTGCTGTCACTGGTCCCAGTGAAACAGTGTTGGATGTGTGATGATGGTCTAATACTAGTTGTAGTTTCTCCAAAGTGTAAGGCGGTGGCACCCACCTGTGGCCAGGCCTTTTCCTGGGAGTTCTATTCAGGTACCGCTTCCTATTTCTTCCCATTGCCATCATGTGTGGCAGCTTAATGGTGGTTATGTTGTGCAGATAATTTCACTTGTTGATAATTAATAATAATGATTACTGTACATTATTACAACATTCGTATGTTGTTTATGAACATAAATTCAAATGTCAAAGTGGTTAGGGCTTCCTCTGACATCTATTTGTTATTTATCTTCACTTCACTCCAACCATCAATATACTGTTTTTTCTCTTCAACCTTTTTGTGCTGCTCTTCCGAATATAAGTTCAATGCAGTTGTTTTTCAAGAACATGTTGTTCAATGTCCTTACCACATTGTATTGGATTCCAGCAAGTCTTAGGAGAAGTTTCCGATTAAGTCGAAAGGATCGACACAGCTCTCCTGAAGACTCTCAGCCTGCAGAGTCGGGAGAATCCAAGTTTTTTGTCTATGAAGAGGTCACGCGCTATCAGCAGAAGCCTTCAGACAAACCACGACTGGTGGTGTTAATTGGTGAGAATTAAAAAAGATGCCCCATCATTGTGTCCTTTTGGCATTTAGTGAAGAAGCAATTTCAGGGGTTTTTTTTTCGCTCATTCTGCTTCTCCTTTTCTCTAATTATCTCTCTAGGGTCTCTGGGTGCTCGAATCAATGAACTGAAGCAAAAAGTGATTGCTGAGAACCCGCACCGCTATGGAATAGCTGTACCACGTGAGTCTACTTTGACTGATCAAACACAAGAAAGAGATTCTCAGAGTAAAAGGGTAGCATTACAACTTACTGGTAAATGTCAGAAACTCATCAGTGATTTTGTCTCTAGTAGTATTAAATGAACAGGTGAATAAATCACGCAATTTGCTTATACTCTGACAGACACCACTCGGCCGAAGAAGAGCCATGAGAAAGAAGGAGTTGAATACCACTTCATCTCAAAGCAGGCCTTTGAGACAGATATTCAGAGTAACAAGTGTGTTCTCCTTTAAAAATAAGAGACTTTTACAATCTTGGTGATGTTTGCTAAATGCGATAAATCTTTTACAATAATGTACAGCACTAATCTGCACCTGCGCTCCTGCTTTAGGTTTATTGAGTATGGAGAATATAAAGATAACCAATATGGGACAAGTTTGGAGTCTGTTCGAAGTGTATTGGCTAGAAACAAAATGTGTTTAGTGGATGTTCAACCTGAGGTTAGTATCTCTCTCTCTCTCTATCTCTTTCTCAACTTTTTTTCAGCATTCTCAAGGTTTAAGAAAAAAAACAAGACAAAGGTACAAAATGTTCTGGCTTAAGGATCAGTTCGGGTCACAGTATTATACATTGTATTTTGTGATACAAAATACATGATAACGTAATAAACTTTAAGTTTTAGCCTCAGAATCTGCATGCTAAACTAGCTAACATGCTAACCAACCGCTAACATAGTGATTAGGAAAATCTGGGTTGCTATTTTAAAATATTTGGCTATACATAGCTTAAAACTAAAATAATGAAATCTGACCTGTGACAAATTAAATGGTGAATTAGTTTACTTAGAGTTTATTATTTTGCTAGCTATGCGCTAATATGAAGTGCTGTACAGTTGTACAGAAGCAGCAGGCAGTGTGACTTAACACAAATGAACAACTTACTATAAATGATCCCATTAGCATTAACACATGTTACAGTAATTTGCCAGTCTGCCATTACTAGGACAGTGATTATTAGGAAGAAGTTATATTTTAAACAAAATAAGGTTGACTTACACCCTTAATTCAAAATACTGTAAGTAACAGTCTGATGATGGCAAGTAGGGGTGGGCGATATAACCAAAATCTTCTATCACGGTAGAATCAATTTTCTACCTCGATAACAATATACAGTATATCACAACATAGCAATTTGTATCTGAAAATGCATAAATAAAAATTCAAACACAAAGAAACTGTTTTACATAATGTAATTTTATTTAAACTGTGAATTGCTGAGGTTTGCCGCATTTTTTTAACTTTGGTCATATTCGATTGGATGCTTGGATTTCAGATGATAGAAAAGGTTTGACGTGTTTCCACCACTTGCAAATCACGTTCATCTCATTCGTATCACTTTTCTTATACCCAAACCAATTCCACAGACGATGCACCTTTTTTCTTTACAATCTCCTTGTCGGTTTTGTCACATGTAAGCAAACTCACTCCTGCTTCACCGTCTTCTTCCATTGTCGAAGTGTATATGAAGCCAAACACATCAGAAGTGGGACAAAACCGTGGCACCCGATTGAACCAAATATCTCCGCGGCCCAGTGGACAGCGCTGCGCGGACCAACTTGATCAGCGCTGCTCGAATCACAAACCTGCGCTACCCACTGTTTTTTATTTAAAAACAATTTATATAAAATGTCAGGACTGTTTAATATTGTTTCCGCCTTGCCATGCCTGGTTTGTACGTGCGCATCCCAGCGGGGTAAAATGTATTTTGATGGTCGGCGTGGTCTATTTCTATCAGCGTCGCGCAGGTTTGTGATTCGAGCAGCGCTGCTCAAGTTGGTCCGCGCTGTGCGATCCACCGGGTCTGAATATTTGGTCTGCCCACACCGGCTCAATCGCCACAGTTTCGTCCCACTTTAGATGTGTTTGGCTTCCCATAGAAGTGAATGTGTATTACATGGTTACGTAACGTGCAACGTCACGTGATCTCAACCGCGATTAAGACGATAGACCAAAATCTCTATCGGTTGACAAATTTCTACCCACCCCTAATGGCCAGCATATCACCCTACATATGGCCATAAAATGACACTGATGATCTAATCCAGGTTTGATTGCCAGAACACAGCCACAACAAATCATAATATTAATAATAGTACACATTTACTGTACATCCCAAATATAAAATGCTACTCTACACTGGTTGTGTAGAGTAGCATACTACTTGGGCATACATTCCAAATATCATTACAAAGTTTTTGTAGGGGTCTTCAAGACAAACTGGGACTTATGCTGAAATTTCTCATGAATAAAGGTGTAAAACCGATTTACATCTTCAGAGGACTTCAATCACAGTACACTGATGAGACTCTTAGCCGCAGTAAAACATGCGAATGGTCCAAATGTTTTAAAGACAGCGGTACCTCCGCGAATGACAATCCCAGTTGGAGGTGGCTCAGAGCCCACTGCAGTTGTTCCAGTGAACATTCAGCTAGTAGAACATCTGATCCTTGAGAATTGACGCATAACTTGTGGACGAGACGCATCTGTCTGTGGGAACTGTGCACACCATTTGCACATTACAGGAACTCAGCTAGGAATTAATCCTTGTACTGTTCTAATATCACTATCGCCATTAAATGAGTTTCTCGGGAGGGCCGATGTTTCCGGTATGAGGCAGGCAGCCTGATCATGGCTGTGGGTTACTGATAAAACAGTAACCCGAAGCCATTGATGGTATACAACCACTAAGGAAACACTGGATTAGTGATGCATTAGTGCACTTATCCCAGTGCTACATTGATGGTATACAACATTGGGATAAGTGCATTAGTGTAGCAGGGGATTATATATTTTTATTTTCATAACCGTTTTCTTTTATGCTGCGCAATTCAAAGTCAGTGTTTGACTTGAACGTCCCTCTTATCTATGTTGGGGACAATGGTGACATTTTATTGCATCTGGGGACATTCTTATGGGCTATCAACAAAGATGAAAAAATAATTTAAAAAAGTGAGAGAAAAAAATTATTTTAAAGGATTTAAAAAAAAATTTTTTATAAATCTTTTTATAAAACAAACCCATGAAAACTGTTTGTAAATGGTGTGCCATACCTTATACCTAGGGGACTTTATAACTTTACTAGTACTAGTACAATTAATGAAAGTCTAGGGGGTTAATTTATGTGTTAATTTTTTTATTCACAATTAGTTTGCTGTGTGTCTGAATTCTGCTCACCTGCCACCCTGCTATGGTTAAAAGCTAATTATAATATTTTCATCCCAAATGACCAGGCTTTAAAAATCCTTCGAACAGCTGAGTTTAAGCCCTATGTGATATTTGTCAAGCCATTTATCCCTGAGAGCGACCACCATTGCAGCAGAGCCACATCACCATCAGGGGGCGACAACGCACATCTTTCGGTAGGAAAGCTCTTAAACCCCTAAAGAAATACATAAGATAACTCTAAATTGTACTCTGAAAACAAAAAAAGTAAAAAGATATAGTAGATATAATCTTACATATATTTTAATAAACAGTAACTGTGAATTATGGCTTTGAATTTTAAAATCCCGTACAATTACAGAGAACACCATTTTTGACAGAGGATTTTTGGGCAATTAGTAGAAGATGGTAGATGCGAGTGGCGGCACGGTGGTGTAGTGGTTAGCACTGTCACCTTGCACCTCCGGGGTCCGGGTTCGATCCCCGACCAGGCTCGATTCCCGTCTCTGTGTGCATGGAGTTTACATGTTCTCCCCGTGCTTGGTGGGTTTCCTCCGGGTACTCCGGTTTCCTCCCACAGTGCAAAGACATGTAGGTCAGGTTGATTGGTGTTCCCAAATCAACATACACTCATTCCCATAGTGTGTGAATGAGTATGTGTGTGCCCTGTGATGGATTGGCATCCTGTCCAGGGTGTACCCTGCCTCGTGCCCTAAGCCTCCTGGGATAGGCTCCAGGTCCCTGTGACCCAGTCGCGGTATAGAAGATACCCACCCAAAGCGGTATAGAAGATGAGTAAGTGAGTGAGTGAGGGTAGATGCAAGTGAAGGAGTTTTGAACTGAGCTAGTTGTTGATCTATCATCTATGTCATGCAATTATCAGAATGTATTTGCAACTGAAAATGAGTTAGGCTGTTTGTTTCTCCGTCCCTCACTGGGTAAAGGAGGAAGAGCTTCAGGAGATGCGTCATTCAGCTGAGCAGCTGGAGCAGCAGTATGGCCACATGGTGGATAGAGTCCTAGTAAAAGAAGACTCCGCCAGTGCTTGTGCAGACCTCAGGAGTATCCTCGAGCAACTGGAGAGGGAGATACAATGGGTTCCGGTCAGCTGGGTCCGAACATGAATTATTTCTCAGTCTGTAATAAGGTGCTCATGAACCTGACTGTCTCTGTATCAACCATAAAAGTGCATCTAAAATACTATTGTGTAGCTGTGCTTTAAAAAAGGGGCCAAAGGTCTTGCATGAATGAATGGACAAATTACATCCATTGAGCAGGGCTCAGGCTTAACAGTGTAACTGAGGTACATTAAACATGAGCATCCTTGCAAACAGAAATCTCATGTACACACAGTGATTTGTATTTAAATTCTGAGCTTGACAATAGATGGAAGTACAACTTTGGTTCATGTATCTCATTGATAACAAAAACACAGGCTTTGGTTCTATGTCAAGTGGAGGGTGAATAAGCATATGGTACTGTACCTAATACAACACAATAAGCTAACAAACTAAGAAGCTTTATTTATATACTGTAGTCCCTTGTGTGGGTTGTTTTCATGTTCTCTGTCCTTAAATCTGCCACATGCCAGAGTGTCAGGTGTATTGGGTTTGTTTAATTGACCAAGGTGTGAATGAGAATATTACTAAGAATTAATGAAATAATGAATTCAGAAAATAATGAATGATTAAATGTATTCTCTAGCAAATGTGCAAGGCTAAAGGCCTGAAATATCTGAAGGCTTTGCTCTTCCTTCTTAAAGGAAAATGGAGGATAGCAGAAAAGTAGAAATGAAAGAGATGGTAAGATAACAAGCAACTAATAACTAGCTTATAATGACCTAATAATTAGATTACTAGTCTTGCCATTGTTATATAATAATATAAGATGTGTATACACATTGTAGTCTTTAAAGTGAACAAAAATTTATTTAGGGGAAATTTTTATTTTAAATAAATATGGTGATTACAGTACTTCCACATATTAAAATATGTTTAAATAGATTTAATATGTAATATGACCTGGCGACACCGTGGCTTTCTGGTTAGCATTGTGGCCGTGCACATCCAGGGTGTGTGTGTTTGTTTGTGTGTGTGTGAGTATCTCCTGGGTGTATCTCGCCTCATGCCCTGAGTCACCTTGGATAGGCGACAGGCCTCCCACGACCCTGTACAAAATAAGTGGTACAGAGAATGAGTGAGTGAGTAATATAACCCAAACAGATGAACTAGACACTTAAGAACATGTTCCATGTGAAAAGTTTCGAAATTCACATGATGTAGCCATGTGTCGTATTTACTTCTTATTCTGCATCCTGTCTATATGTAATAACTGTGTATATATATACCCCAGTGTTACATAACATTATATCATGTTACATGTATATGTGCAAAACCCCTGGTCATTAATATTTATCAATTCCATAGTCTGTACCCATGACTGATGTGTTGGCTAGATTATCCTAAATTGGCTAAATATTATTGGATATCAGTATTAAATTAAACTTTAAATATGATTTCCAACTAAATCATAGTATTCAGGAATGAGGCATGTTAAAACCCTGGAGTTATGAATTAATAGTATGTTATTGCCTTATAACCCTTTGAATATTTTAATATTAATATATTGTAATATGAATTGTGATGGGCTCCTCCTTTTGTCTGAACAAGTGTGCTAATACATACTTATGGGCATGATGTTAGAAATCACTTATTTTTATATTAACGTGTAAGAAGATGAGAACTCTAATAGAGTGTCCATTTTAGAAATCAATCATATATCTTTTTTTTTATATCATGTGGTAACCCAATAAACATAAAAATTAAACACATTTTGTGGGATGTCTTTGGATGACGGTTATTAAGAATAAAAGGTCATTAAATAGATTTTTACATGGTCAGTCTTGAGCAAAGATTTATCTTTTGGCTAATAAAATAGATGCAAATAG
Source organism: Channallabes apus (assembly GCA_030522415.1). Taxonomy (NCBI): domain Eukaryota; kingdom Metazoa; phylum Chordata; class Actinopteri; order Siluriformes; family Clariidae; genus Channallabes; species Channallabes apus. The sequence continues at coordinate 51,016,050 of CM060104.1, forward strand.
TTGCTGCATGCCACTAGATGGTGGTATATGAGCTGTGCTGTTTGTTTTGAATCCTGAACAACTCTACCTACCAATGACACCCTACCAAATCATGAAATCATATTAAAATAATATACCTAACCTTTTTTTTTTTAACTCAGTTACCAAACTGCTAATATTACTACATCGTGTATTTTCATGTATTTTTTTTTTTTTTTACACTTTCATGTATTCTTACCAGAAATAACTGTAATCAAAGTATCCTGTAACTGCAATGTGGAATTTGGCCTGATAATGGAGTATATGGCCTAATCATTTCTCTGGTTTATTTTTATTCTCGCAATCACTAACCAAATATTGCCACATATGGTAACAGAATTTGCATTTCATCAATTGTAGGATCTTTTGTATTTTCAGTAGAAATGACTATAATCTATACAAGGCATCATGTAACTGCTATGTAGAAGGTAGGCCTGTGATATTTGGCTGGATAACGGAGCATACAGTATGCCCTAATCATTTACCTGGTGTATTTTTATTCTTGCAGTCACTGAACAAATATTGCCAGACTAGTTAACACTGTTTGCATTTCATCATATTAGGATGCTAGTTAAATGTGAGTCTATCATAGTACCAAAAAACTTGCTGTAGACACAAATACAACAGCCAGGTGTGGGTTCCAAGCTGCTGATTTTTTAATTTTTTAAAATAATTCCTTAACATGTGGAATGGTAACTTATAATACCTATACCACTTCAGTTTCCTATACCATTTAAGGCTGAGAAGGCCGGCCTACACAACTGTCACCATATTAATACTGAAAAGTTCTGATGTAGAAAAACAGAAGTGTTTAAAATAGGTCATAGTTAGTCATTTCCGTGCCTCCTGTGCTTTTCACCTCCTTTCATCAGAAATCTTAAAAAATGTGTTGATTATTCAGAACAGAATTCAGAAGAAGTGGTTGCTGGAAGTAGATAAGTATTCTAGAAAAATAGAATGTCACAACATTGCATACGTATGTAAAACAGTGAGTTTGCAATAATTGTGCTGCATATTTTATTCTCATGTTATTTAAAAGATGGATGTGACATTGAAAAGGCTGGAGTAACTTTGCATCAGTTCTAATCCACTATAGCAAATAAACAAATAATAAAAATAAGAAATAAAAAAATATATTGGGGAGGGTTTTGAAGGATGTTTTGAACTTCTGAAATGTTTAAAATTACTGACTGACCAAAAACATGAACAGAAATGCATTAGGGCAGCTGCATTTTGTTTTGAACTCATTTGCATGCTTGTAGTCTGAGTGGAGACCTGTTTCCTGTCACGTAGATGCTTCTACAACTGCTGCGGAAAGTTCCTTAAACTGTAATAACTAGACTATTCTGATTGCAGCATTACCACTGATATGTTGGTGTTTGTGGCACTGCAAGTGTGTCATGTTTATACCAGTCCCTATATCAGTGAATATCACCAAAGTAAATTATGCCACAATGTCACAAGGAACCAACTTAGGCCCAAATGAAAGCTGTTGGAGATGATTTCCATAAACACACATCTGTGTAGCAGTAACAGAGACATCTTTAAATAATGACCATGACATTACTTGACCTTGCAGTGTGGCATGTCTGGAAGGTAGGAGCTAAGTGTCTGGCCTTCCTGTATTCCAGGATAACAGAATGGTGTGATATGATCCAGGGTTCAATCACAAGGTCGTTCAAAATAATCTGGCCACCAATGCATGCAAGGCAAGTGGAATGCCAGTGCCATTTTTGTCCTTTTTTTGCTCTTTTTTTTTTTTTAAAGGCTGAAGTTGAAGAAACCAATCGACTCATAAAGAGAGACCTTAAGCGACTCCAGCACATGGGGTAATCCCATGGTAGGCTGATGGGGCATAGTGGCAGGACATGCCCAAAACATAGACACCCCTTAACCACTTACACAGGTGAACACTAAGACAGTGGGCATAAAGGTGATCTTCCTAAAGTTCTAGGAGATGCAGACATTGGCTGAACAAGTCTTGCACCATGGCATACACTCAGTAGTTGAAGCTGTGTATCTTAAACCACTGGAAACATGTTTTACAACAGGTGAATATGCCGCTTGACAACTTGAGTATGTAGTATTAACTCGCTGTGATGGATAAGTACTGGGACCTCTCAAATGTTCTGTATGAAGTCTAAAATATTGACTAAGTGAGCATTTGTTCTCCTGTGCATACTAACATATTTTACAGGGTGAGAATTATCTTGGGTGGCAGAGTGGTGTAGTGGTTAGCAGTGTTGCCTTACACCTCAGGGGTCCGTGTTTGACTCCCGGCCAGGCTCGATTCCCTTCTCCGTGTGCATGGAGTTTGCTTGTTCTTCCCGTGCTTGGTGGGTTTGTTCCCACAGTCCAAAAGACTATTAGATTAGGCTAACTGCCAATATTAGAATGCTATTTAGGCAACTCTGCTCTTCGGCTTTAAAAACTAATTTATATTTTATTTCACTTTTTCCATGCAAGGTTAATTATTAATAAGCATTGTGCATTGTGTGTGGCAAACTTTAAGTGCCATTACTCTGGCAAATTATCAGCTATTGATAGTGAAATGGTCTCCCGCCCTGTATTGTTCTCCCTTTCATTTAGGATATTGTCCATCTGCCATGAAAACAATACCCCCATATTCCTTTCTCAATGCCATGGCAGCATTTACAACAGCATGAACGCCAAAATTAACCCATACCTGTAGGTGTAGATGCATGTAATGGCACTAAACCTCTGTAAAGTAAACAGAACCGAGCATTTTTTTTTTTACATGTTCAGACACACTATTACTATAAAGCTTAAAGCTCTAAGCACTGTTGTAGTCAAATACGCAAGGCAGGCACTGTGACAGCCAACTTCCTGTTTTGAAAGTCTGTTGAAGTATTGGGGCAGGCTGTGGTTGTGGTCATTTTGTAAACTGTGATCATTGAGGATGTTTTAAGTGAGGAACTCATAAAACATTACAGGAAAAATGCATGTATGAACATCCTTAAAGGTAAACTGTGCATTTCCTTTACTTCTTTCCTTTTTTTCTATTTAGTTAGTATGCTTAGATATTTTTAAAGTAAAACTGATTCTGTATCACAGAATAGAGAATTACTATACTATTGGAATCTGCTTCTGTGTTTGCTTTGTTTTCTTTGTACCTGTGGGGTGATTAAGAAGTATTTTCCCCATAGCTACTATAGCTATGATTTTGTTTGGGCAAGCCAGGGGTTCAAAAAGCTCACTAACGAAGGACATTCTTCGCAGCATTATGTAAGCAACTTTTATATCAAAACGGTTTACCATTTCAAAGCTGGAGGTAAACAAGATATTTATGCACAGGAAATATATTAGTACATTACCAGAAAACATTTTCTGAAATTAAACTTCTGAAGCTTACAGTATTCAAGGCAGATATTATAATGCTTATACACTGAACTCGTCAGACCAGTTCATTTTAAGGCTATCCAAAGTATTTATAGACATCTTAAGTGCTGTCTGTGGTGGTGATATAAACACTGAAATCTGAAACAAAAACCATCTTATCATTTCAAGATGCATTCTAATTCTAGTTTCATACTTATCTGGGTACACATGACATAAATTGATTAAGTATTTTATGTTTGCAATTTGCCCCATTGATGATCAGAATTATTATTAGTAGTAGTTTGTTTGTTTGCTTATTTATCTTATTTAGTTAGAGTGAAAGCATGGAGCAGCAAGTAAGTTGTGAAATTAGCTTTCCGGTCCTTTATTACCCAACTTAACCAGTCAAACCATCAGATCATCTACCAGATGGACACCTGATGCTTAATGCCAGATGTTTTTTGTAAGCATACAAATATGCATTATTTTTTTGTTGTCATGTCAACAGTTGAGACCAGTAGGGGGCGTCGTGTGTTTTGTTGTGTGTCATTACAGATTACAATTTATATTCCTGAAGAAAGCTCTATGCAGAACTTTATTTCTGACAGTCATGGATTCTAAACTCCTAAAAGATATTTGCTAACTTCACCGCGGTACTAACCTTTTGCTCTATAGCAGGGTTACTTAAAGTCTGGTCCGCGGTTCGGATCCGGATTCGGTATCCACTATCTGAGGTAATACATTTCCAGGCATACTGGTAGCACTTTACAACAGGGTAGCATTATCCGAATTCAATCCCTATCGTTTTAACGGTAGCAGTATTTGACAAGCTTTTGAGTTTACGTTATCGGTCAAGCCAGGAGCCGACTGTTAACTAACCACCATGCAGGGAAAATAAAATGTGCAATAAACTAATTCACTTCCATTACTAATTAAATCGCTTGGAGTAGTAGTAGCATATATGTGACATATTGATAGTATGCGCATGCCACATCTTACATTAGGAATACAGTCAATACAATGGATTAAAGTGGAAATGTTTCCTAATTTGAAATAAAAACGTGTAGTCTATTTGTAGTCTATTTGTAGATAATTGAGGCTAAACATAGTTTCTCCTTGTTTGTCATGGTTGTCATGGTAACGATCAGCCCGCGAGTGTCACAGTTGAATGTCACAGAGCTTAACCATACGTATAAGGTTCAAATGTTGCTAACAGGCATTCATTCAAAATTAGCCAAGTAGCTAACGAATAAACTTTCTGTCTTGCGGACGGTGTCACGATGTCACCGTACAAATATAAAAAGATCAGTCAGTGTCTCCATCTAGCAACTACACTTTTTGTGGCTTTTACACAGGTTTTACACAGCCAAATGAAAACAGACCGTGCCATTTCTAGGTGGCACGGTGGTTTAGTGGTTAACACTGTGGCCCCACACCTTCAGGGTCTGGGTTCGTTTCCTGCCTTGTGCATGATGTTCTTCCTGTGCTTGGTGGGTTTCCTCTGGGTACTCCAGTCTCCTCCCACAGTACAAAGACATGCAGGTTAGGCTGATTGGCGTTCCCGAATTACCCGTAGTGAGTGTGTGTGTGTGTGTGAGTGTGTGTTTGTGTCCCTGTGAGGTATTGGCATGTCCTCCAGGGTGTACCGTGCCTCTTGCCCTAAATCCCTTTACAGGATAAAGCAGTGTAGGCGATGAGTCAGTGCCATTTGTCTGACTAGGTGTAGGCGCTTCGTATTTTGCCTGTCTTTGGGGACAATCAAGTGCATGCTCCATATTGCACACTCGATATTATTTTAAAGATTTCTGAAACGTTAATCAGCTTCACTCTTTTGGTCCTTCTGGATGCACTTGAAATTCTCCATGATTTCTCCATACTTGAAGGATGAGGTGATAAGATTTGCTTATCACCAACCATTCGGGACCTTTGACCTTGAATAAAAATCACATTCGGATTTTGAATATTCAATTTAAAAACACCTGGTTTATATCATTTCAAAGTTTCAGCACAAAGCAGGTTTAGATAGTTGGAGCATGATGGCATAATTATTCAGTTTCTTATCACTCATTACAGGTGTGCCATGGGCGTTTCACTTCCCTTTCTGACATCACTGGGAAAGAATAAATTTTTTATTAAGAGCATTGTATATTTTTTATGATTCCTATTATTTATTTTTTTACATTACATGGAGTCTTAAAAATGGGTCAAACATACACCTAATTGGCACCATGGGCCGAATGCTTAAATGCTTAAATTAAAATCAAACAAAGCATACCTAATTTGGATATGTACTTTCTCCATCATGATTTGTGATGTCTGTACACGCACTATGGCGCAATTTACTAATGACTTAAGTGACAATTAACAATCTTCCTAGCATACTTCATTCTGTTACACCTGACTAAGGTCTTCAGATTATGAACAAGCCTATGCAGATTTCATAATGGGTGTATTATTACGAAAGAAAACACTGAAATGAGCAATCCATATAGTCTAGGAGAGTTTTGGGAAACTTTGGTCTATCTGCTGTTGCGGCTGCTCGTCTGCTGGGTGCATGACTCAGAAATTGTGCAAATGCAGGTATGTTTGAAGTCTTTTGTAATGTGTGTTGTAATAAATCAAAATCCTGTTTTGGTTTTTAAAAAATGTGGGAAGTACAGTATATACAGTATATTATATACACTTACTGTACAGCTTTCAAGAGACAGAAAACAGCTGGTCTAGTGATATGTGTACATTTGAAAGAGATAGGGTAAAATTGTTGGATTTAGTAATATTTTTTTATTAATTTATGAAGAATTATTATAAGGCGGCACAGTGGTGTACTGGTTAGCACTGTTGCTTTGCACCTCCAGGTTCCGGGTTTGATTCCCAGGCAGGCTCTATTCCTGTCTCTATGTGCATGGAGTTTGCATGTTCTCCCCGTGCTTGGTGGGTTTCCCCCCACAGTCCAAAGATATGCATTATAGGCTAATTGGCGTTCTCAAATTGCCTGTAGTGTGTGAGTGTGTGTGCCTTGCGATAGATTGGCACCCTGTCCAGGGTATACCCTGCCTTGTGCCCTAAGCCTCCTGGGATAGGCTCCAGGTCCCTGTGACCCTGAATACAGGATAAAGAGGTATAGAAGATGAGTGAGTAAGAGTGAGAATTATTATAATAATAATAATAAACAAATTCATCCTGAATATAATTTTAGCTTGGTACTATTTTTCACTACAATTCCAGCAGAGGTCCTTCTGTTCAGAAACTCTTCCGGCTTTCACTAACTGGCTCACTTCCTCTAGCACGCACGCAGCGAGTGATTCTATTCCGCACGCTGATTGGTTGAGCGCTTTGTTTTACCGGTTTCTTATTGGTCAAAATGATTAGCCCACAAAGCCCATGCGCACAAAAAGAGTTAGGGAAGCAGTTGAAATCTGCTCCACATTAACTGCGCAGCTGAGCTGTGAGAGGGGGCGTGCCGACCAAACTAACTCTGCTTTTTGCGCTTTATCATGGCCAAACGCTTGCCGAAACAATAGGAGTGGCTTTTTTTCGGTGGAAGCAGCTTAGGTTTTTTTTTAGGGCGAGCAGAAGAGATTTTGTGTTGTTTAGGGCAATTTCTGCGCTTTTGGATGAACTGCACCAGGTAAGAGGAGTGCGTCATGACTGTGGAGTGAGGTTTAAGAGCTGTGATTGTGTGCAGAGTGTAAAAGTGGATTCTATTTTCTATTAATACATTTTAAAAGCCGATTCTCTTGTGTGTCTTTATAAAATCTTGTAAGGGATGAGCATTACTTGCTGATGTATGCGAGTTTAAAATCACTGCTGCTGTAGACGTGAAACAAAACGCTACCAGCTCTGCAGATTTGTCTTGCTTCGTCACAGCTAAAGTGTTTGAAACAGCATCGATTAAATCAACATATAACCTGTTTACATAACTGCCACGCGAAGAATAAACAAGAGGTTCGACTTGAAAGTAAAAACAAAACTAGTATTACTATATTTGATGTCATTGTCTTATTTTTTTTTTTGTCTAAGTTTGTTTTACTGAACACGTGGAATATAACACAACAGTGTGTATAACAATTTGCAGGATGAGGCTGAAGATATTCCTTTTACATGATTTCATTGACGTTTTTCTTCCAAAAATCAACATGCACAACCTTTAAGTAATTTTTTTGCAGACTTTCTCACGTTGTCTCAATCTAATTTAATGCCTTTTTTTCTTCTTTTTTTTTTTTTAAAAGAGTTTTGCACATCTTGAACCCTAGACCGATGCCATCTCCCATCATGCCTGTGGATGTGGCCATGAGAATCTGTCTGGCACACTCTCCGCCCCTTCGCAGCTTCCTTGGGTCCTACGAGCACTACAAGTCCCGAAACTTGGTCAAACCTTTCAAACCACTAAGATCATGCATGAGCTCAAAGAGTAAAGTGGAGGCCACCAACCGAGGATGGAAAAGTCCTAAAGGCAAATCCAAGAAGAGAGTGGTTTTTGCTGACTCTAAAGGCATGTCGCTAACGGCAATCCACGTCTTCAAGGACTTTGAGGAAGACCCAGTGTTACCATCAGACTTGCAGTTTGAAATGTCAGACTTGGAAAATGCCATTGTTGGCCTGAAAGTGGAGAAAGAGCAGAGTTTCGTTTTGGACTTCGCCCAGCCTGCAGCAGACTACCTGGACTTTCGGAACCGTCTGAAGAAGAACCTGGTGTGTTTGGAGAACTGTGTAATCCAGGACAAATCCCTCATGGGCACGCTAAAAGTTAGCAATGTAAGTTTTGAGAAGTCTGTTTATGTCCGGATTACGTTTGATTCTTGGGAAAGCCACACGGACGTTCCTTGTGTGTATATGAACAATGTTTATGGATGTGCAGACATTGACACCTTCTCCTTCACCATTGATCTGCCAACTTCAGTGTTGCATGAGGCTCGGGTGGAATTCTGCATCTCCTATCAAGCTAATGATGAGACACACTGGGATAATAACGACGGGAAGAACTACGGGTTGGCGCATACAGATGATGACAGCAGGCAGGCCAAACAAGCCACTCAGAAAACCGTGTATGAAAACAGAAGCACTAGCAAAAGGCCTGAGATGGAGTTTGATCAGTTCGGGAGTCCAAGGACCTCTACTGGTTTCTTTCCAGAGTGGCAAAGTTGGGGGCGAATTGAAAACAACTCCCCCTACTGGTGAGGGTACATAGTGCTGTAAAATAGTTTAAAAAAAACGTGTTAAATCCCTTCTAGGAGGAGGTGTAAGAAGTGAAGTGTAGATGCTGTCTCAGAATTGATAGACATAGTGAGATTACTTGTATTAGTAAATATATTTAAAAAGACAACATTAAAGTGACAACAAATGAATTGCTGAAGCCCATTACAACGATTATACTGGCTGTATTCCTGATGCATACAGTCTGTCGAGTGTTCAGCATTTTGTCAGGTTTAGAAGAGAACTGATCTTTAGTCATTTTGAGTCAAATACTAATTATTTTTAACACTATTCAATAAAGTCGATTAAATTATTTACTCCCCCCCCCCCCCCGTGCACTAAAGCAATTCCAAAGATGGAAGTGCTCTGCCACAACACGTTTCATGAAATGGATCACCTTTTTTGTGCCAGCCAAATCCAAAAATTGGCATTATTGGGATCCTTTTCAAGTTACACATCAATTTTCACTATTGTGCAGTACTTTTCTGATGAATTTGATTTTGTACAGTTGGAGTTATTCTGTGAATTTAATTTGTGTGCAACACAGAGAGAGAATCCATTTTTCCCTGTGGTGACTCAAACACCATGCATTCAATCGATGAGAAACATTTCCTCCATTTGGAGTGTAGCTGTTTTTATGGATGTGCTTCCATGAAAACAAGAATAGGGGAATTTGCACTGTGTAAGATGCCTTTAAACTAAATGCGCAAGTGGAATAATTTGGTACAGCATGAAGGTACTTCATATTGAAGTTGATGTATTTTGTGGTACCGTTTTATTGGACACTTTGCACAGCAGGAGCAATAATCTAAAATGTGTACATTATGGGCACCTGTGTAATATACTGCTGATCGTTAAGCATCATTATTCATGCACCTTTTCCTTCTCCTATTTTTTTGCATTGCACATAAAATTGACTGTCATGTCGTTTGTTTGTTTTTTCCCCATTTTGCTGCTGTTTTTGATTATTCCAGGTTTCTTTGCATTATTTCATTGATGTTGAAATGATGAAATAAGGGATATTGAATGTTACTAAATGCGAGCGTTGGTAAGTGTAATAATCTCAATTATAAAGTTGTTTGGAGAAATTTGGTGTTTATGACTTTGGTTGTGTTTTCTTGTTTGCTTCTTGTCTTCCATTAGAGGAGGGGGGAAAGACTGGTCAATGTGACTGATTGAATGCGAATCATTTTAATGCAAACGGCTCATGTCTGTTAGCTACAGTTCTGTTTGTTTTAGAGATGGAAAAATGTATGTTTGTATAAAAGGGCTGGAAACTCTGGTGTTTTTCTACTGCAAGAAAGGGTGTTTGTCCGTCTACTTATTTAATTCTGTGTTCCTTTTAGAAAGAAATTGAATAAATGCAATGTTTCTACCATGAAGAGGTTCTGACTCAGTTACTTTAAAAGTAATCATTATGGGGAACAAATTTAAGTTTAGGATTTGCAACACAAGCAACGGTGAATGCAGACTACATCCATGTTAATGATAAATATTGCACAAGTGAGCGATGTGACCACAAGTGCCATGGATAATCGTAACCGTATTTGGCATGTTCAGTATAAACACATGATCATCGGTTTAACACTGCCTTTTACACATCAGCTTAATAAACAAAATGTTACTACCTGCCAATTTAGACATACGTTTTTTTTTTTTTTTTTTTTTTCCCTGTTGGGAAAATAGTTTCAATATAGCTGGATAGAGCATTGCATGTTTAAACATGATGCACACTCACTGGCAGCCAGTATAGCAACAGATTCATTGCAAAAACTATTTCTAAACATGAAAGTTTATGCCATGAACACAGACAAGCAGAATGATGCAATCCGGAAAATATACATGAATACATTCAAAAGCAGAATTACATGATAACTCAATTATTTTCTATTCTAATTTCACAATATGACATTTGATGGCAATACCAAATTTAATTAATTCATCAGATGATTTAATACTGATTAAATATTCACATTCAGTGCCACCTCATAGGGCAATGCAGATTTTTTTTTTTTTTAATTGTCAAGCTATGTAAACGTGCACACTCCCGGCCAAAAAAAGATTTCATTCAATCACCTTTGGCTTTGATTACAGCATATAATGTTATGTGAAAATTAATTCTCATGCTCCTTCACACACAGCCACTCTGACAATTTGAATCCCAGAATATGCCTGTTCCACCAGGGCAGAAAAACTCCATAGTTGAGATAGCCTGGTCATTCAGTAGATTAGATTAGGACAAGAAGTGCATTTTTGCAGTGCTACAGCTTTATTTCAAAAGCACATTAGCCTTCCTCATCCATAAATGGAAGAAGTTAGGAACCAGCAGGACTCTTCCTTCACCAGGTGCCCGGACAAACTGAGCAACTGTAGGAGAAGGGCCTTAGTCAGGGAGGTGACCAAGAACCCAATGGAAAGAGCTCCAGTGTTTCTCTGTGGAGAGAGGAGAAACTATCAAAAGAGCAACCATCTCTGCAGCACTCATGCCAAAATCTTTTGACATGTATGGCAGAGTGGCCAGACGGAAGACACTCCTCAATAAAGGTCACATGACAGGCGACTGCAGGGAAAAAGAGGCCTGAAGGGCTCTCAGACCATCCTTCAGGCCTAAACAATTTTTATTTTGTTTGAATCGCCTTTGGCACCAATTACAGGCTCAAGTCGTTTTGAGTATGATGCTACAAAATGCGTTCAAAAAGTTATTGAATTGGCCTTAATTGACAATCTTCTTAAGGCTGTGTCATTCCTGTTGTTTCCCTGTACAGTCTTTCCCATGAAGGTACTGAACTAGATCAGTACTTTAGTACTATTCATACACAGTATGGATAGTAATTTATACAAACTCAAAATGGAATATTCTAATATTCTGAGATACTGGATTTTTTATTTTTATGATCGGTGTAACCTAAAATATGAGAGTTTCACATTTTGCAATAAATTACAAAAGGAAAACTTTTTTCACAATAATCTATTTTTTTAAGTTATTCACTACCACTTTTAACATCAAAGTGAAAGATAGATATAACACCAACACCAAAAAAGTTCAAAAAGGATCACCCCCTCCTGAAATTACTTGTACAGTAAACTCAATCAGGTGAAGCTAATCACCTTCTCAATGGCAGACAAAGCTTTGTAAAATTAGACTTTGCACTATTTGCCCACTCTTCTTTGCAGAACTGCTCAAGTTGAGTAAAATTTTACCTTTTGTGGACTGCAGTCTTCAAGTCATTCCACAGATTTTCCAGGGGGTTAAAGGCTCTGACTAGGCTACTGTATGCAAGGACATTCACCCTTTTCTCCTAAAACCACTGTGTGGCCAGTTTTGCTGTGTGTTTTAGGTCACTGTCACGTTGGACAGTAAACTTTATTCCCAGTGACAACTTCCTGGCATTTAACAGTATTTTTACCCATTCATTTTCCTTCTATCCTAAAAAGTGCTCCACTCCCTCTTGCAGATTAACACCACATAATAAGATATTACCACCTACACCTACTATACTGTAGGTATTGGTATTATTTGAATGGTAAGCAGTATTTTATTGCCGCCAAACATCGTTTGGTGTTGTGGCCAAAGAATTAAATTTCATTTGACCACCTGAATTCATCTGATGACTGCATGTGGCCATTCTTGAGGGTTGGCTTTTTTTCTAGCAACAATACCATAAAAGCCACATTTGGGGAGAATTTGTGATATTGTTGTCACATGCACAGAATGACAACTCTTGTCATAAATTCCTGCAACTGCTTCAGAGTTACTGTAGGCTTCTTGGTAGCTTTGAAGTTTCTTCCTGATCTTTTGACAGTGCCATGCCACCCACAGATTGTTTGCTTCAGTTGCACTACCAGGGAATGAAACCGAGCTATGCAAAATGACCACAGTTGAAATTTATATGGGATGGTGTGCCCTTGATAGATGATTAGCTTTCACCTTATTGAGTTTACAAGTAATTTTACGAGGGGGTGTGATCCTTTTCCAAATCGGAGACTCCTTTTTCCCCCACTCTTTTCTTACATGTTGTGTTATATCTTTCACCTGGATGTTAAAAGTTCCACCAAGAAAATACAGTTGAATAAAACAAAAGCTGTGTCTGCCTTCATTTCAAGCAAATGAATTTTATTGTTTTAAAGGGGGTAATTCTTTTCAGTTTGTAGCAGTGAAGCATGAAGATCTGTTTTCTTACTTTGTTGTGTGTTTCATAACAGGAAGCTGCATCTGTGATGACGATCAGTGGTACGAAGATGTCAAAGATGTCAAATAGTTCACTTTACATGTAATGAATCTCTCTCTCTCTCTCTCTCTCTCTCTCTCTCTCTCTCTCTCTCTCTCTATATATATATATATATATATATATATATATATATATATATATATATATATATATATATATATATATCAGGGCCTGACATTGGCACCTGCCCACCCACCAAATGCGGGTAAAATTCGGCTGTGGCTGGTAATAACTTTAGTCTCACTAGCCACTTTGGCGGGTAGTTTATTCTTTGGTATGACAATATATTTTTGTTGTAGTTTTCTCTAAAGTCATCTTATACAATAAACGCATTGCAACGTAATATTATGTGCATAAAACTCCCATTCGAACATGCATTGCGCGCGAACACACACACACACACACACACACTTTTACTTCCTGTTTGGTGTGTGTGTGTAATTTGATTTCATGTTGAATGATAGAAAATTGATCAACTGATTGAATTACCTCACACTATAAAGAGTCAACACAACAAGATAGACCATTGTCCTAACTCAGAATTCTGATATAATAATACATAATGAATAATAATACCTGGTAATAGTACACATAATAACAATAAAATGATAAATGTTCAGAGTTGCTGTATTTTTAATATCAGAATGAGTTCAGTTGTACTGAATCTGTTATTTTTCAATTTCATGTGGTAAGAGGCTTGAATTTAAGTTCAATAAGCAGAATATACTGTTCATGTTTGCATGTTTTTATATTGGGAGCTATCTTAACAGTACTGAATACTTGACTACTACTACAGTATAGTGATACAGTGTATGCTGTCATTTATAAGTAAATCTAGATATAACAAACATTAACGTATCATGGTGAAGAAAAAACTGCGATTTTCTGGTGACAAAATTGTGGCTAGTAAAAAGGCTGAATGGCTAGTGACTCCGGAAATCCACTAACCACATTGGCCAGTGAGCAGAAAAGTTAATGTCATGCCCTGATACTATAACATAAATATATATATATATATATATATATATATATATATATATATATATATATATATATACTATAACATAAATATATATATATATATATATATATATATATATATATATATATATATATACTATAACATAAATATATATATATATATATATATATATATATATATATATATATATATATATATACAGGTCCTTCTCGAAAAATTTGCATATTGTGATAAAGTTCATTATTTTCTGTAATGTACTGATAAACATTAGACTTTCATATATTTTAGATTCATTACACACAACTGAAGTAGTTCAAGCCTTTTATTGTTTTAATATTGATGATTGTGGCATACAGCTCATGAAAACCCAAAATTAACAAAAAAAATTAGCATATCATGAAAAGCTATTAACGAGCTATTAACCTAATCATCTGAATCAACTAATTAACTCTAAACACCTACAAAAGATTTTTGAAAGAAGGCTTTTAAAAACTCCCAGCCTGGTTCATTACTCAAAACCACAATCATGGGTAAGACTGCCGACCTGACTGCTGTCCAGAAGGCCATCATTGACACCCTCAAGCAAGAGGGTAAGACACAGAAAGAAATTTCTGAACGAATAGGCTGTTCCCAGAGTGCTGTATCAAGGCACCTCAGTGGGAAGTCTGTGGGAAGGAAAAAGTGTGGCAGAAAACGCTGCACAACGAGAAGAGGTGACCGGGCCCTGAGGAAGATTGTGGAGAAGGACCGATTCCAGACCTTGGGGGACCTGCGGAAGCAGTGGACTGAGTCTGGAGTAGAAACATCCAGAGCCACCGTGTACAGGCGTGTGCTGGAAATGGGCTACAGGTGCCGCATTCCCCAGGTCAAGCCACTTTTGAACCAGAAACACCGGCAGAAGCGCCTGACCTGGGCTACAGAGAAGCAGCACTGGACTGTTGCTCAGTGGTCCAAAGTACTTTTTTCAGATGAAAGCAAATGTTGCATATCATTTGGAAATCAAGGTGCCAGAGTCTGGAGGAAGACTGGGGAGAGGGAAATGCCAAAATGCCTGAAGTCCAGTGTCAAGTACCCACAGTCAGTGATGGTCTGGGGTGCCATGTCAGCTGCTGGTGTTGGTCCACTGTGTTTTATCAAGGGCAGGGTCAATGCAGCTAGCTATCAGGAGATTTTGGAGCACTTCATGCTTCCATCTGCTGAAAAGCTTTATGGAGATGAAGATTTCATTTTTCAGCACGACCTGGCACCTGCTCACAGTGCCAAAACCACTGGTAAATGGTTTACTGACCATGGTATTACTGTGCTCAATTGGCCTGCCAACTCTCCTGACCTGAACCCCATAGAGAATCTGTGGGATACTGTGAAGAGAAAGTTGAGAGACAAAAGACACAAGAATCTGCAAAAGGATTCCCGACCAAGTATTGAGTGCATAACTGAACATAATTATGTGAAGGTTGACTTTTTTTGTATTAAAAACACTTTTCTTTTATTGGCCGGATGAAATATGCAAATTTTTTGAGAGGATTTTGGGATTTCATGAGCTGTATGCCACAATCATCAATGTAAGTGCCATATCGCACTTGTTATGAATTTGTTGTTGTGTTTATTTTATTTTATTTTATTTGTTGTTATTTCATTTATTCTACCTTGTTCTATTCATTAGTAAAGCATTAAGCATTAAGTTTGTTACATAAGCCATAAGCTTTATATTTCTTAGTCATGCATCATAAGTTGACAATCGTAAGTTGGTCTGTGATGTCATTCTACTATTACATGCATTTGTGTGACTGTCATATGTTAGAGAGTTCAGTATAGATGTGGAAGGCTACGGAAACACAAGCTTTTGACCGTCAGCTAATGAGAGCTCCCGGTAAGCTAGAAATGTGAGATACAGCAACTAGGTTGTTGTAACCGTAAGCTAACGTAAGCTGGGAATGTAAGATACAACAAGAGTGTTGTTACAGTATATACCCAAGCCAAGATTGTAATCTACAAGATACAGCAAATAGGTTGTTGTAAAAGTCAGAGATTTGCAAGATGCAGCAACTGGTGTTTGTAATCACAGTGGATTTACTCAAGACGACTGTATGAAGTGTTGATTCTTTGATGCTGACAAAATAAACTACAAGAGACAAAGAGATCAGACTTCTGTCGTGTGAGTGAAACTTTAAACCAAAGCTACGCGTCAAAACTACCCAGATAGCAAGGTGACATTGATTCAATGTTGAAATTTCATCAGAATCATCATTTTGGTTGAGGTTGATTTTTCAATGCTAAATAATGTTGAATCAATGTTGATAATTCAATGCTTTTCTGTGTTGAAAAGACAAACATTGAATCAATGTTGATTTTTGGTTTTGGAACCCATCCTCATTCAACAATGTAAGGCAAATTAAATTAACTAAGTGCATTTCTATAAAAATGTGTATGCATGTGTGTATGTGTTTAAAACAGGTTAAAAAATTGACTACGAGAGATTTGCCATGGTGCTTAAAAAAAAAAATAATAATAATATATATATATATATATATATATATATATATATATATATATATATATATATATAGTTATTAAGGGAAAAAATAATTTGACGGTAAGTTTTGTGTATTTACCTTGCTGCCTACACTCTAAAAAATGCTGGGTTGTTTTTTCTACCCAAATGCTGGGTTGCCGCTGTTGGGTCATTTTTCTGGGTTATTTACAGAGAGTTGGGTAGTTTTTGTGTAACCCAGCTGCTGGGTTGAAGTTTGCTTGGCCCTTCCCCCAAAGTTCACCGGTGGATTCAGCGGCTGTCACTCAGCTTCGTGTCTCTTGAGCTCCCACACCGCTGATGACGGTTCATCCTCCTCGGACATTTAAGGGGAAATGGCGTTAAATACAAGGTCTGTATACACATGTTCACTCACCTAATTCACATATGACTGAAAAATTATTACTATATGTAACATTTATTACTGTTACCGTGTTAAGGTTACACACACACTTTCCGGCTGGTCTGAGGTACTGGATGATAATTTAGCTGAGATTAGCTGCTAGCCATAAACCCCACCTGTGTATGAAAGAAACGGCTAAGATGTCTGAGCTTTTTAGCTTCTCTGTAGAATGTTTGCAGGGTTACGAAGATGGTGAAGTGATGAATGAACGCTAAACTGTTAACTGTAGGGCTACCATGACCAGGCATTTAGTTAGTTTGCTAGCATTAGCAACCACTTTAGAACTTTATTAAACTCACTGCTTGAGACAATAAAATGCTGGTGTGTTACAAAACACTGACCCTCTCACAAATATACAGACCTGCTAACCCTCCCGTTTTTCACTAGCTAGTAATTTACTCTGCGGTCAAATTTCTCCTGCATTTCTCCCGAGTTATAACAATATTTTACACCTTTTCCCCTTTGGCAAGTATGCAAATGTATCACCAGTAATAGCATGTAAGCTAACCAGGTAGCTCTCTTTAACCAAAGTTAAATTAACTATCAGTCAGCGCGCCAACTACAGGAAAAAGTACCACAGCGGTACAGGTAACTACTAGATGGAAGTATTAATATTAGGGTGATTGTAATGTACCAGTATGACACCAGCTATGACATTTTTTCGGTAATTAGCTTAAAATCAATGCAGACTACAATATCAACTAGTCTGACATAAAGAGCTGTATCCTAAAAGCCATGCTTATTCTGCTGTTTTATTTTTGGTAGTAGCTGTCTCCATGTTTTTGTTTCTGGTTACCTATACACTATCTTAGTGGGCAGCTTTGTAATTTTTTAGTATCAATCGTATTTCACACGAAATTGAGAGTCTTATTCAGTTTAATCTTTGCTATTCAACAAAATTTTAACTTTTTCATTTCTTTCTTTCTAAGGTTGGAACCAACATGGTGGAATACCTCCAGCGGGCTGAAGTGTCGAGGCCGTACCCCTACATCCTGACGTTGGGAGATAATGACCAGCACTGCTCTCAGTAATGTTGTAATGTTGCTATGAAATAGCGAGACCTACCTGAAAAGTCATAGACAGACAGTGTTTGTATGTTAAAATGAGACCAGGGCTGGATAGTTTTGATCCTGCTCTGTAGAAGTTGCTTCAGCCTATTTGTTCAATTACTCCATTCTGCTCTTATCAGTAATAGTATAGTAATGATGTCACTGTTGATTATCTGTTCTTGTGCTTTTGAAAAATAAATGTTTTTTTCTAAGAACATTTAATAGGATGATGTTTATTGCATACATGTATGTTTTTTGTAATAGACCAGTATATCAAAGTAATTTAACTGTTTAATAGACATGCGTGTTTTTTTTTTTTTTTTTTTTTACAGATTCACTGTAAAACATGAAAATAATAATAACCTATTTGTGAGGTAGAATTAACCCAATTCTACCTCACAAATAGACCAATTTATGTGGTGGAATTAACCCAGCATTATAGTTAAATATGACCTAGCATTTGGATTGAATATTTAACCCATCTTGTTGGGTTAAACAAATAACCCATCTTGCTGGGTTACATTAACCCAGCATTTAGTTAGTCCTATATTTACCTAGCAGCTGGGTTAAAAACAACCCAGATTGGGTTGTTTTTAACCCAGCATTTTTTAGGGTGTAGTTTACTCACTTGAGAGCTTAATTCCTGTTTGCCGTTCAAAAGTACTCAATTTTCGCCTCGCATTTAACATCGGAAGGTGTTTTTACACTGTCGCCACGTCATTATAATACACTCTACAGGCATGAGAATTCAATATGTTGTAGTCTGGAAGTTCCTGCCACTCACGGTGAAAGAATTTTGGCGATGCGACCTACGGTATTCTGTTGGGAAGCATTTGTTTGAGAGCTTAGTTCCTGTTTCCCGTTGTCTGTGTCTGACCCAGAGCAGTGTGCGTGCCCCACATGGAAAGAACCTATATGAGGATATATGCGCATATATGAAACCTATATGCAGTATATATGCGCATATATCCGCACCTATATGAGGACATATGTGCATATATGAAACCTATATGCAGTATATATGCGCATATAACCGCACCTATATGGGGCCAGGGGTAGCTCAGTGGTTAAGGCATTGGACTACAGTTCGGAAGATCCCAGGTTCACAACCACAACCCACAACAACAGTTGCCACTGTTGGGCCCTTGAGCAAGGCCCTTAACCCTCAACTGCTCAGATGTATAATGAGATAAAAATGTAAGTCGCTCTGGATAAGAGCGTCTGCCAAATGCCTAAATGTAAATATGAGGATATATGCGCATATATTTACATTTAGGCATTTGGCAGACGCTCTTATCCAGAGTGACTTACATTTTTATCTCATTACACGTCTGAGCAATTGAGGGTTAAGGGCCTTGCTCAAGGGCCCAACAGTGGCAACTTGGTGGTTGTGGGATTTGAACCTGGGATCTTCCGAACCGTAGTCCAATGCCTTAACCACTGAGCTACCCCTGGCCCATATATATGAAACCTATATGCAGTATATATGCATATATATGATAATATATATGCGTATATATGCCACATGTAGGCAACATTGAGGTGCATATATGTGCATATACAGGCCATATAGGTCTCCTGTATTGCTTCTTTATATCCACATACAGTATAAGCCCTATATGTACATACAAGATATGTCTCCTATGGCAGGATCTGGTCATTTTAGCTCATATCTCACTTTGGCAACTGTCATACATGATGCCTAGCTCATATTTTCTATTATCAAGGCAATAACTAAGAACTAACAAAAAAAAAAATGCAAAAAACTAATCCTAATTGGCCACATACAGTATATGAGGATATATGCACATATATGAAACCTCAGTCTCCGTGAAAATCTTTTTGAAACACGTCACTAAAATTAACTGAAATGAGAAATATATCTATATAAAGCTTAAAGTGTCTACTTTTAAATGATGCAAGTCACATTGAAAACAAATATTCTCAGTTTATGTAATCCGTATGAAACCAAGGAGAGGCACAGAATTTGGACATGTGGACATGATCATGTATGCAGATGATACGGTAATTTTTACACAAGCTAAAAGTGCTGATGATGCAGCCCATCAGCTTTCATTAGCCTTAGATGACTTACAAAAATGGCTGAATGATTCATGCTTGTGCCTTAATGTTAAAAAGACTGTATCAATGTTTTTTACAGAGTTTCTTTGCTTCAACAGTTCAGAAATGGCTTCGTTATGTCCCAGAACGGCTGGGGGGAATTGCTCGTGGTGGAAAACCATAAGTTCAGACTCTCTTATTATCTCTTATTATCTTATGTCTTATTATCTGTTTTGCTGCGTAAATACATTTCAACTTACGAATAATGTTTCAGTCATCTGTTGTGTTTCTGACTTGGTTGTTTCTATTTGCATTTGACTGAATTTTGCTGAGGCAGGCTGCCATTTTTATATTATGGTTTTCCAGTCTCTTCTCTTGGCAGTTAGATTCTGTTTTATGAATTCAGAATTAACAATCTCTTCTAATAGTTCTCTTCTAAAAACTCATTTTGTCATCCAGTTCATAATAATTTGTATGTAAGTTGTAGTGTGTTTTATTATATAGTTGTTTTATTGTAATTGTGATGTTACTTCCTGTTTAAATGGGTATGGAGCATAAATAAATAAATATGTTTACATGTAAACTGAAGGATGTTGAGTTACTGACTTTTTGTTAAAAAAAAAAAAATGTTTTTCAGCCCTACATGGTCTCTGATTTAAAGAAATAAACCAAAACGGACATGATTTACTGTCATAGAATCTTGCTGTTCATAAAGCAAGACTAAACTATAATTGCTTCAATGTTGATTCAATGTTGATTCAATGTAAAATATGTGATTGAATTTACGTTGAACAAACATTGATTTTATGCCCATCTTGATCTATTTTTCATCATTGAAATAACATTATTTCAAGGTGCAAACCTGATGAAAAATCAACGTTTAACATTGAAATTTCAACATTGATTCAATGACAAGTTGGTTGATGCTTTAATGTTGATTCAACGATGATTCAATGTTGTTCTGCTATCTGGGTAGTGAAATAATATGACCGCATCTACAATCAATATTAAAACAATAAAAGGCTTGAACTCCTTCAGTTGTGTGTAATGAATCTAAAATATATGAAAGTCTAATGTTTATCAGTACATTACAGAAAATAATTAACTTTATCACAATATGCTAATTTTTTTAGAAGGACCTGTGTATATGTATATATATATATATATATATATATATACTATAACAGCTTCACTAAATTTCATTTGTAGGAGTGTAAAGATCTCTTTTCTTAGATTTTTGCGTGTTTCATCACAGGAAGCTGCATCAGTGATGACAGTCACTGGTAGCACTTCCACGCTGCCCTCACTTACTGTAAAACCCTTCTGTATTTTCCCACAAAAAAATCTGTTTCACAAGGATGGCACTGTGGGTAGATTTACTTCCAATGCCCATTGTTTGACCCTGAGATCAGGTTACTGTTTGTTGAAGTCAGGTTCTACAAACAGATCTCTTTCTGTCTGAAAAACAAAACAAAACAAAAAAACAAGAAGTTAGATAGACTATACAAAATTGTTCCAAGGCATCAATTCTGAGGGTGTGGTGCCTGTTGATGGGCTATGCAATACTAGAAAAAAGCTTGTAAAACTCTTTCCAGTCCATTATAAGAATAGTTCATGTCTCTGACAAGCTATTCCAAACTAGCAACCTTTCCTACACTCCTTCAAATTGTAAAACTGAGCTTTACTGAGAGTTGACTGATTAGATATGACATATAGGCCGACAAAACACTGATTAAAATTCCTTCTATTATATTGCAATCATCATATTGTCTATTTCAATGTTAGATGAGGGGATGTGTAATAGTCCATTAAGTTATACAACTGGAGCAAAACATTTATGAGGTTAATTTTTAGGTTAGGGCCCCAAAATTATTTAATCAGACCTTTTAGCCAGTCTACAAATTCATAACTCAACTATATATACTGTATATACAGTATATATCAAGGGTGAAAAATTTACCAGAAGAACTCTCCAGCATGCTCATACTGTAGTTATGTGTAAAAGTTAATACTGTGTTTTTTGTGTAAAAAACATGACAATCATCAAATTGTAGGAGACCTTAGTATTAGGCAAATACAACCTCAGATGCACAACAATATCTAACTAATATGTAATATCTAACTAGTACACTGTGACATTATTTATTTAACAAAAATCAATCTCAAAAGGAAAAACCTGCAGCCAATACTATAATACCCCCTTACTGCTTCCACTGTTTTAAAAATATTAAGTTGCAGCCAGGTGGATCATCAGCAGGGCCTTAATGGATCAACAGCAGGTGTGCAGACCTCTATAAAAGCAGAAGTTTTGCCAGTTTGCTGATCTGGAGCATTCAGGTGCACTCAAACAAAGGAAGTTGGCTACCTGTTACATGTACTAAAATGTAATATGTGTTTTGTACATAATAATTTCATGTTTCCAAGATGAACATGAATAAATTATGTTGTATTTACTGTACATAAAATACAACAACTTAACATGTATTAGATTCAATCATGTTGAGATAAACCAAAGAGATCTTGTCACTATGAAAACCGGAAATGTCAAAGCAAGCATCGTGAGAAGATATCGTGAGAAGAGAACACAGTTTGTTGAGAAGACAAACGTTTGGCGGGTGTGTGGAAAACGTAAGCAGGAATTAATTCCCATCTTTCTGAATAGAAACGAAATACTGAACACAAATGTCACCTTCTGCTTAGCGATGTTTACTCACGATATTTTGGTTTAAACGATTTCTTGTACAAACCGGATTCCAAAAAAGTTGGGACACTAAACAAATTGTGAATAAAAACTGAATGCAATGATGTGGAGATGGCAAATGTCAATATTTTATTCAGAATTGAACATAAATCACGGAACAAAAGTTTCAACTGAGAAAATTTTTTTTTTTTAGGGAAAAAATATAGTGAATCAAAATGTCATGGTGTCAACAAATCCCAAAAAAGTTGGGACAAGGCCATTTTCACCACTGTGTGGCATCTCCCCTTCTTCTTACAACACTCAACAGACGTCTGGGGCCCGAGGAGACCAGTTTCTCAAGTTTAGAAATAGGAATGCTCTCCCCTTCTTGTCTAATACAGGCCTCTAACTGTTCAATCGTATTGGGCCTTCTTTGTCGCACCTTCCTCTTTATGATGCACCAAATGTTCTCTATAGGGGAAAGATCTGGACTGCAGACTGGCCATTTCAGTACCCGGATCCTTCTCCTACGCAGCCATGATGTTGTGATTGATGCAGAATGTGGTCTGGCATTATCTTGTTGAAAAATGCAGGGTCTTCCCTGAAAGAGATGACGTCTGGATGGGAGCATATGTTGTTCTAGAACCTGAATATATTTTTCTGCATTGATGGTGCCTTTCCAGACATGCAAGCTGCCCATGCCACACGCACTCATGCAACCCCATACCATCAGAGATGCAGGCTTCTGAACTGAGCGTTGATAACAACTTGGGTTGTCCTTGTCCTCTTTGGTCCGGATGACATGGCGTCCCACATTTCCAACAAGAACTTCGAATCGTGACTCGTCTGACCACAGAACAGTCTTCCATTTTGCCACACTCCATTTTAAATGATCCCTGGCCCAATGAAAACGCCTGTGCTTGTGGATCTTGCTTAGAAATGGCTTCTTCTTTGCACTGTAGAGTTTCAGCTGGCGGATGGCACGGTGGATTGTGTTCACTGACAATGGTTTCTGGTAGTATTCCTGAGCCCATTCTGTGATTTCCTTTACAGTAGCATTCCTGTTTGTGGTGCAGTGTCGTTTAAGGGCCCGGAGATGACGGGCATCCAGTATGGTTTTACGCCGTTGACCCTTACGCACAGAGATTGTTCCAGATTCTCTGAATCTTCGGATGATATTATGCACAGATGATGATGATAACTGCAAAGTCTTTGCAATTTTTCGCTGGGTAACACCTTTCTGATATGGCTCCACTATCTTTCTGCGCAACATTGTGGGACTTGGTGATCCTCTACCCATCTTGGCTTCTGAGAGACACTGCCACTCTGAGAAGCTCTTTTTATACCTAATCATGTTGCCAATTAACCTAATTACTGTTAATTGGTCTTCCAGCTCTTCGTTATGCTCAAATTTACTTTTTCCAGGCTCTTATTGCTACTTGTCCCAACTTTTTTGGGATTTGTTGACACCGTGAAATTTGGAATCAACATATTTTTCCTTTAAAATTATACATTTTCTCGGATTAAACTTTTGATCTGTCATCTATGTTCTATTCTGAATAAAATATTGACATTTGCCATCTCCACATCATTGCATTCAGTTTTTATTCACAATTTGTTTAGTGTCCCAACTTTTTTGGAATCCGGTTTGTATTTTTAAATCACACTTATAATACAGACGTTTATATGCGCATGCTTAATCTGCGGTTCGGTTCTCATTTCGGTCTGTTCTCATGAGTTGTGAAGCGATAGGAGCAAAGTATAAATATTTTTCATTTGCTAATTTAAGTATCATGAATTTTAATTGAATATCTCTGTATTTTTTCAAAGCAGTTTGTGACTGAAGAGTGTCCTGTCTGCATCTGACTTCATCAAGAGTTTCCTGACCAAACGTATCTAACTGTCATATTTAAAAGTCATAATATACAAAACATTTCTGTTGGTGTTTAATTTTTCAACACTACCAAACAGCAAAAACTAGGTACAGTATGCACGTTTCTGTTGGTGTTTAATTTTTCAACACTACCAAACAGCAAAAACTAGGTACAGTATACAGTAAGAACCAATCGTGTTTCAAAAACAGTACAAAAGTTAAAACCTACCTTACCAGTGGAGAAGAATCCAATTTAGAAAAACTTAAGCACACTTTAGTGCTACAGTAAATGAAAGCACTAAAGTGTGCTTTAGTTTTCTAAATTGGCCCCTAACCCTAGGTATGGGTCTCCTGTTGTCCAAGAGATGGACCTTCTCGCCCTACAGGGGGTCTCATCTCAGTTTTTCATCATTTGAATTTCATGCAGTTAAGGTAACCTCTCCAATTAACCTCCACATCTTGGTTATTTACCGTCCTCCTGGCTCTCTAGGAAACGTTCTAGATGAAATGGGTATGCTTCTTAGTATTTTTCCTTCTGCTAACACTCCTCTAACTGTTCTAGGAGATTTCAACCTTCCATCTGACAAACTCCAATCCTCTTTCCTTCTCCCTCTCCTTAACTCCTTCTCTTTAACTCTAAACAGCTGCCCTCCCACACACAAGGCAGGGAATTCTCTCAACCTCATTTTTTGCCGCCCTTCCCCAGTCACAGATATCACTACTATTCCTCTTCATAAATCTGATCATTACCTGGTATCCTTTACCATAACTCTTCCTATTCTATGTAAACCTAACCACCAAAATGTCTCTTTTACCCGCAGAAACGTTCACTCTGTCGCCCCTTCCTCTGTGTCTTCCTGCACCCTATCATACTTCCCAGACCCAGACTCCTTCTCCTCTCTACCACTAGAGACTGCGACTGAAAGTTTCCTCTCCTTTCTCTCCTCATCCATAGATCTCCTTTGCCCGCTGTCATCTAAACCAAGGAAGACATCTTGTCCTGCTCCTTGGCTATCTGATGTACTGCGCAACAACAGGAGAGAATTAAGAACTGCAGAGAGAAGATGGAAGAAATCGCAACTTGATGCAGATCTCATCTCTTACCAGACTCTTCTCTTCAAATTCTCATGTGACGTGACTTCTGCCAAAACTACCTTCTTCAGAGAAAAGCTGGAAGCCTCTGCACATGATTCTGGCAAACTCCACAACATCTTCTCCTCACTACCCAACCCACCGACTCCTCCTGCCCCTTCCTCTCTGCCTGCTGATGATTTTTCCACATTCTACGATGGGAAGATTGCAGCAATCCGCCAGTTCTTCGCTCCCAACCAAACTCCTACGGCAGAACCTCAGGACCTTCCCTTCCCTCCCTTAGCAGAATTCTCCAACCTGTCATCTGATGAGATTCAGCAGATCATCTCATCATCTAACCCCACCACATGTTCATTAGACCAAATCCCTTCCACAATGCTCCAGGCCATCTCACGAGACCTCCTTCCCTTCACCACAACCATCATCAACCATGATCATCATCTGCTCATGTTCCTGCTGCTTTTAAGAAGGCAAGGGTTATTCCCATCCTCAAGAAACCCTGCCTGGACCCATCAGAAGTTGACAGGTATCACTTCTCTCTTTCCTTTCCAAAATTCTTGGAAGGACTATTTATAACCAAATGTCTCTTTATCTCTCACAGAACAACCTTAATGATCCCAACCAATCTGGATTCAAAGTGGCACTCTTCTGTCAGTCACTGAGAAGCTCCATGCTGCTAGATCTGCTAAACTGTCATCTGTCCTCATCCTCCTGGACCTGTCAGTTGCATTTGACTCGGTGAACCACAAGATTATGGCGGCGCGGTGGTGTAGTGGTTAGCACTGTCGCCTTGCACCTCCAGGGTCTGGGTTCGATTCCCCGGCCAGGCTCGATTCCCGCCTCTGTGTGCATGGAGTTTGCATGTTCTCCCCGTGCTTGGTGGGTTTCCTCCGGGTACTCCGGTTTCCTCCCACAGTCCAAAGACATGCAGGTTAGGCTAATTGGCGTTCCTAAATTGCCCGTAGTGTGTGATTGTGTGTGTGTGAGTGTGTGTATGTGTGTGTGCCCTGCGATGGATTGGCACCCTGTCCAGGGTGTACCCTGCCTAGTGCCCGAAGTCTCCTGGGATAGGCTCCAGGTCCCCCGCGACCCTGAACACAGGATTAAGCGGTATAGAAAATGAATGAATGAACCACAAGATTCTATTATCTACTCTTACAAGCCTTGGAATTTGTGGAACAGCGTGGCAATGGTTTGCTTCTTACCTAGAAGATAGGTCATGTGCGGTAACATGGAGGGGATCTACATCTGCCCCACGTAGACTCTCTACTGGTGTCCCGCAGGGCGCAGTACTTGGTCCTCTTCTGTTCTCCCTCTATACTCGGTCTCTTGGTAAGGTCATATCATCGCATGGATTTTCATACCATTGTTATGCAGATGACACCCAACTTACGCTCTCCTTTCTTGCCTCTGACACTCAGGTTTCCACGGATCTAAGCATGTCTGGCAGACATCTCATCCTGGATGGCTGCTCATCAGCTGAAGCTCAATCTCAGTAAAACCGAACTTTTGTTTATCCCTTGTGACTCATCCCCAGGTCAAGACCTTATGATATCCCTGGACAACAACCAAATCACTCCTTCAGCCACCGCCCGCAATCTTGGGGTAAAAAAGGACAATCTGTCATTTTCCCCCCACATCACTAACCTTACTCGCTCTTGTAGATCTCTTCTTTACAGAAGAAAAGATTTCTTTCTTCACAGGCTACTCAGGTGCTTGTTCAGTCCCTTGTTATTTCAAGACTGGACTACTGCAACTCACTTCTTGTAGGCCTGCCTCTGTCCACGATTCATCCTCTGCAACTGATCCAGAATGCAGCAGCATGTCTCGTTTTTAACCTTCCCAAGTTCTCCCACACCACACCACTCCTCCGCTCCCTGCACTGGCTTCCTGTAGCTGCCCGCATCAAATTCAAAACGCTGATGCTTGCCTACAAAGCTAAAAATGGCCCAGCACCCACTTACCTCTCTGCTCTAATCACACCACGCACTGCACCATGTTCCCTCCGATCCTCCAGCACTGGTCGCCTCATCCCACCATCTCTTAGGGATCGAGGGCAGCATTCATCCAGGCTCTTTTCTGTTCTGGCACCTAGGTGGTGGAATGAACTTTCTCTAGATGTCCGTACAGCAGAGACTTTGACTATCTTTAAACGACGACTTAAGAGGCATCTGTTTCTCCAGTACTTGAACTAAAAAAAAACTCTTCCCAATTGTGTTGGCACTTAGTTATTAACCTAGTTTAAGTATGTATCCAATGATGTAAACTTTAAAGCACTTTTTGTAAGTCGCTCTGGATAAGAGCGTCTGCCAAATGCCTAAATGTAAATGTAAATGTAAACCTAATAAAATTAATTTGACTGAACCTAAGAACATTAAGATGGCGCAGGTGAGGTCGGCTGCCGTCACAACTGCTCCGACCACCTTTTCTTTGGTTTTGTGTTTTAAGTTAGTTTTCAGTGTTTTAAAATCGGCAAAATCACCACCATTGAGTACATTAGGTATGATAGAGACACTCTTGTTTCTATTGGTATACAATGTACTCACAATTCGACATTTTTAACTCCGGATCCGAGCTGGCCGAGTGAGATCTTGAGGGAGAACAATGGACACGACGCAAAGCGGCAGCCACGAGGGAAACAATCCGGCGTCAGGAACAGGCTGAGAGCCCGTGCACACCGCACACCTCTGCCTAGCATCCTGCTCGCCAACGTCCAGTCACTGGAAAACAAACTCGATGACCTCAGGGCCAGGATAAAGTTCCAGAGAGACATTCGGGACTGCAACCTCCTCTGCTTCACCGAGACATGGCTGACCCCAGCGGTGCCAGACCACGCCATCCAGCTGGCTGAATTCTTCTCGGTTCACCGCGTGGGCAGGGGGAAGTCAAGGGGAGGCGGCGTGTGTTTAATGGTGAACAACAGCTGGTGCAACAGAGCAAGCGATGTTCCTCTTACACAACTACTATCCATCATGTGTCACCCTTTTTATCTTCCACGGGAGTTCACATCGGTCATAATCAGTGCCGTTTATATTCCACCACAAGCGGACACGGACACTGCCTTATGCAACCTGCATGAGGCACTTTCATAACAACAAACGCAACACCGGGATGAACTTTTTTGCCGAACTTTTATCAGCACATCATCTGCCCCACCAGGGGCGAAAGGACACTGGACCATTGTTATACTACGGTCAAAGACGGTTACAAGGCACAATCTCGTCCAGCGTTTGGTAAATCCGACCACGCCGCCATCTTCCTCATGCCAAAATACAAACAAAGGCTGAAACAGGAAGTTCCGGTTAAGAGGGAGGTCGCGCGCTGGACGGACCAATCGGTGGCCGCGTTACAGGACGCAGACTGGGACATGTTCAGAAACAGCTGCGATGACGTCAGCGTGTTTACGGAAGTGGTTGTGGGATTCATTGGGAAGCTAGCGGATGATACCGTTGAGAAAAAGACTATCAGAATGTTTCCCAACCAGAAGCCGTGGGCTGATAAAACCATCCGCGACGCTATGAGATCTCGCACCGCTGCCTACAACACGGGACTTGCGTCGGGGGACATGGAACCATACAAGGCTGCGTCATATAACGTCCGGAAAGCGGTGAAAGAGGCGCAGCAGCGCTACGGGAGAAAACTAGAGTCACAGCTTCAACAGAGTGGCAGGGACTAAAAACAATCACGGATTATAAAGCACCTACAACCGGTATGACGAACGCGGACGCGACTCAACACTGGCAGACGAGCTCAACACTTTCTATGCTCGCTTCGAGGCTGCAGCTAAAGACGCTAGCGATGCTAATGCTAACGGCGCTAATGCTGGCGGCGCTAACGGCTACAGACAGGAAGACACTGCCGGCACCGGAAATGCGCTCATCATCACCGAGCACGACGTGAGGAGAGCCTTCAAGAGAGTGAATACCAGGAAAGCAGCAGGACCAGATGGCATCTTAGGCCGGATTCTCAGAGCCTGCCCAGACCAGCTAGCACCTGTGTTCACTGAGATATTCAGCATCTCTTTATCTCAGTCGGTGATCCCCACATGCTTCAAAGAGTCCATCATTGTTCCTGTTCCAAAGAAACCACATCCTGCTTCTCTCAACGACTATCGCCTTGTAGTCCTCACCTCAGTAGTGATGAAGTGCTTTGAGCGCCTGGTCAGAGACTTCATCATTTCTTCACTACCGGACACACTCGACCCACTACAGTTCAATTACTGTCCAAACCGCTCTACGGATGACGCTATCTCTCATCTCCTCCATACATCTCTCACTCATCTGGACACTCGGAGGGGGAATTATGTGAAAATGCTCTTCATCGACTACAGCTCTGCATTTAATACCATAATTCCCTCCACACTCACCACCAAGCTGGAGCACCTGGGACTCAGCTCATCTATGTGTCAGTTGATCTCCAACTTCCTAACTGGCAGACCACAGGCAGTAAAGATGGGTGGACATGTCTCAGCCTCCCTCAGGGTTGTGTTCTGAGCCCTCTGCTGTACTCTCTGTACACCTACAGTATGACTGCGTGGCCACTACCAACTCCACCACCATCATCAAGTTTGCTGACGACACTGTCGTGGTGGGCCTGATCACGAACAACGATGAATCAACCTACCTGGAGGAGGTTGGAAATCTGGAGAACTGGTGCCAGAGAAACAATCTCCTCCTGAACGTCAGCAAGACAAAGGAGCTGATAGTGGACTTCAGTACAAATCAGGAGAGGAACTACCAGACCCCCATCATCAATAGGAGCCCAGTGGAGAGAGTGGACAGCTTCAGGTACCTCGGTGTGCACATCACGCAGGACCTGTCATGGTCCTGTCACATCAACACTGTGGTGAAAAAGTCCCGGCACAACCAGTCACAACCTGGTTCAGGAACAGCACCATGCAGGACAGACGAGCTCTACAGAGGGTGGTGCGATCAGCTGAGCGCATCATCTGCACTGAGCTCCCTGACCTGCACTCGATCTACAGCAAGCGGTGCTGGACCAAGGCCAGGAAGATTGTGAAGGACTTCAGCCATCCCAACAATGGACTGTTCACTCTGTTGCGGTCTGGGAAGCGATTTCACCAATACTTAAGGCCAATACAGAGAGACTGCGGAGGAGCTTCTTCCCGCAGGCGATAAGGTCTCTCAATCACACCACCACACAGGACTAATAACATCTTTTAAACATTGACTGGATAATCATGGACACATTCATACACACTTGCACTACATATTTATATATCTGGACCATTGCACAAGACATTTTAATAAGTCACTTTTTATGCATATTTGTACAACCACTGCCACTTTCAAATTTTATATAATATACTTTTTTATTTTTTTATTATTATTTTTTTATTTTATTTATAATTTTTAAAAAATATATTTCTATATTTTGTAATATTTTTTATCATGCCCTTATTTGTGCAGTTTATCTCACTAGTTAAGTTTATTTTCTTTAGTATTTCTTTTTATTCATATATATTCCTTACGTATAAGTTTTATTTAATTTTATTTTTAAGGTCACTGGCGGTCGTATAAGCATTTCACTGCATTTTTTACTGTGTATGACTGTGTATGTGACAAACAAAATTTGAATTTGAATTAAGTTGGACCAATTTTTTTTTCACCAAAATTGCTTAATGCTGAACGAAAGCCATTAAATCACGTGGAAATTCTTTCCATGATTTAATTATGTTCATTCAACGTTCATTCACACAATGCCAAGAGAAGCAATTGTTGCGGCACATCAATCTTGGAGTTCAACATTGAGAAGTAGAAAAACCCAAGAGCTACATCTCGAACCCCACAGGCCTACAGGCAAGTTAGATGTTAAAGCTCATGGCTGCATAATTAGAAGAAGACTGAACAACTACAGTTTGCTTTGAAGAGTTGCCAAGAGAAACACTCTAAAAAGAACATGGAAGCATGAGTGAGGTTTATAAAACTGTATCTGAACAAAACCACAAGACTTTTGGAACAATACCCTATGGACAAAATGGAGTTATTTGGCCTTAATGCCAAGCCATTTCCTCTGCCACTAAAAACTGCTGCAGTTACACCTGTGCTCAAGAAACCCAACCTTGACACCTCAGTTTTATCTGACTATCGTCCCATTTCTAATTTACCTTTAATATCCAAATTACTGGAAAGTACTGTTGCTGCCCAACTCCAGTCTTTTCTAATTGATAATGATATCTTTGACCCTTTTCAGTCTCGTTTTCGCCCCCTCCATAGTACTGAAACTGCACTTGTAAAGGTAGTGAACGATCTACTGCTTTCTAGTGATTCTGGTTCTTTGTCTATATTGCTGCTACTTGATCTCAGCTCTGCCTTCGATATGGTCTCCCATGATTTGCTTATTTCATGTCTCTCTGGTCTGTGTATCTCTGGTACTGCTCTGTCTTGGTTTTCTTCCTATCTCTCAGATAGACAATTTTATATTTCTGTTAAGGATTTTCGATCGCCCACCGTCCCCCTGAAGCGAGGTGTTCCCCAGGGATCTGTTCTTGGCCCACTATTATTCACAATTTACATAATCCCACTCGGTCTGATCCTTCAACGTCATGGTCTTAACTATCACTTTTATGCCGACGATATTCAACTTCATTCTATCTGCACACCTACTCCATCTGCCCAAATTGACAAAATCTCTGCTTGCGTGAAGGACATTAGAGACTGGCTTAGCTTAAACTTCCTGAAACTCTACATGGACAAAACTGAGATAATTTTCATTGGACCCCAGCACTCACCAGCAACATCTCCACCAATTTCACCTGCGAGATTGCTGGCTCTCACATCAAAACATCCACTTCTGTCAAAAATTTAGGAGTAATCTTTGACTCCACACTCTCCTTTTAGCCTCACATTAAATCTGTCACTAAATCTACTTTCTTTCATTTGCGCCGCATTGCCCAACTGCGTCCCTTCATCAGTACCAAAGATGCTGAAACTGTCATCCATGCATTCGTATCATAACGCATTGATTTCTGTAATGCCCTTTTCATTGGTCTACCTGCCAACTCCATCTCCAGATTACAATATATTCAAAACTCTGCGGCTAGAATACTCACTCATACCAAACGTTCTGCTCATATAACCCCAATCTTGGTTGATCTCCATTGGCTCCCAGTTGCCTACCGCATCAAATTAAAAATTCTTCTCCTTGTTTTCAAATCTATAAATGACTTAGCTCCCAATTATCTTTTCAATCTGCTCTCCCCCTACATTCCGACTCGTTCACTACGCTCCTCCGATTCAGTTTTTTTTGCTGTGCCTCGGTACCGCCTCTCTTCAATGGGTGGCAGATCATTCAGTGTTATTGCACCCAAACTCTGGAACTCTCTACCACACTCTATCTGTTCTGTTAACAACGTCTCAGGATTTAAATCTTTACTCAAAACTCACTTGTTTTCCGAATGTTACACCTGAATCCACCTGTCCTCTGAATGTCTGTGTTTTTTTTTTTTTTTTTTACTTTAGTTTTTTACTTTAGTACTTCAGTTTCTGTCTGTTTTATTCTTCTTTTGTTTTCACTCATTGTAAAGTGTCCTTGAGCTCTGGAAAGGCGCTGGAAATTATTATTATTATTATTATTATTAAGCACCTTGTTTAGTGATAACCAAACAGGATTTTTAGCTGCTTGGTTCTCAAACAGCTCTAAACCAGGATGACCTCAATTTTGATACAGAGACATACAGTAAAGCCCAACTGGAGTTTACCAAAACACACTTAAACAAACCTGAATCCCCCTTGGAGAATGTGCTCTGGTCAGACAAGCCCAAATTAGTACTTTTTAATGAAGCACATAATTAAAAAAAAAAAAAAAAAAAAAAAAATTATATATATATATATATATATATATATATATATATATATATATATATATATATATATATATATAGGGGGAAAAAATAAGCATTCAAGAAAAAAAATCAGTGGACCACTCAACTAGGGGTTACTGCCTTGAACATACAGTATAGGCAAGTTGGGACCCCATGTCAGAAATCTGGGTCTTTAAGGATGGTCGTTCAAAAGCACACTTCAAAATGCATTTAGAAATGTTTTTAAATCAGGCACTGGCGTCCTTAGCTACAGTATATACCATCCATTCCACTAAAACAATTGTAGGGATTTCTGAAAAGAGTTTTCTGGAGAACCTGAAACAAAGGAGATGCTCCTTTACAAAGGAGGGTGCTCCAAAATTCCAGTGAAGTGAAGAAACTCGTTTAAGTCTACAGGAGGTACTTGACTGTGGTTGCTCCTTTTAAAGGGATTAATATTAATCATTACAAATATGAAATTAATTACTTTGGATTGTATGTGAAATTAAATATTAAATTAATTACTTTGGATTGTATGTGAAATAAAAATAGATTTAACATTCTTTGAGTTCATCAGTGCAAATAAATGAAGTTCTCAAGAGTTTCCTGACCAACCGTATCTAACAGACATATTTAAAAGTCATAACGTACAGTTAAAGTACAAAACGTTTCTGTTGGTGTTAAATTTTTTTTCTATGATTAATACTTATTTGTGGTGTATTATATTTTGTACATCTTTTCAAATTGAGACCTCATTTGTAAGTTGCTGCTGGTGTAAAACAGGGTTTTTATTAAATATAAAATAAAAATCTCCATTTTATCCCGTTTTTCTTATGCTTCCTTCCTTCACAGAATTTGGTTGATCAGGGCTTGAAATTTTAATTTACTTGACTTGGATCAACTTAATTTACAACTGAAAAATTCGTTGTACCAACCCTATTCATTTATGTTAACAGTATTAAATTATGTTGGATGCAGCTGTAGTAAATAAGTTAAATGAACCTAATAAAATTAATTTGACTGATTAATTTTTAAAAATAAAAATTACATTAAACATTTGAATAATATAAGCATAATTATTAGACTTTTCAATGATAATGAAGTATTTTTTTTCAATCAATTGCTATTACAGTAAATGATAAAGATTATGTTAAGTCAACATGATTCTTACACACAAGTTTAACATAAATGAAATACTTTGGTTTAGCAGGCAAAAATTTTGTAATTTGGCCACATTTTGATGGTGTGGGACTGATATACACATTAAAATCAAGTAATTTCAAAGGATTATTTTTTTCAGTGTAGTAACTGATTCTATTTCTGATTCTGATAGTGACTCTGATTTTATTTCTATTTCTGATTATGACTTTATTTCTTTTTTAAATTGTAATACTGATGCTGATTTTATCTTGAGTAATATCTGATTCTGATACTGATTCTGACTCTGATTTTAATTCTGTATGATACTGATACTCATACTGATTATAGTTGTAATTCTATTAATTTAAACTTTCACCCTCATTCTAATTTTGATTCTGATATGAATCGGGATTGAATTAAATTTATTTTATTGATTCCTATTTTGACATTGATTCTCATGATTCTCATGTTGATTCTGACATTAACCTTATGACACACCACTACACCCTCTAACACCACTACAGTATCTTCGTATCATAACACAGATAAGGGAAGTAGGGCACATGCTCAATTGTGCTTGACCTACTTGACACTCATTCTGAAATACCTTAATTCCATTAGCTCATAACAGGAAATATCTTGACTCATAACTGGTGACATCAGCATTAAAATGTTGCAGTATAAATCATTCTAATATTCTACAGTGTGTACTATAGTGTGTACACATTTTTCCTACATAAATGTGAGGAAAATTAACCCTTTTTAGCTAAATGTTTTCTAAAATTGTTCAAACTTAAATAAAATGATGTTTTCAGATCCACAGTGCTCACCACTATTCCACTGCCACCTGGAATGTTAACCTCTGTTTTACAATTGCTTGACAAATTAGAGAATTTAAAGCTATTTAGAATAAAACTTTTTTTTTCTTCAAAAGAATAGCTTTACACAACAGATTATGCAACAGACATTGTAGATTGTAAAAACAAGGGTGGATCCCTTTATCACATTCAGAAAGTGTGAGGTAATCATTTGAACTAATGCATGATTTTTTTTTTTGACAAGCAGTAACACACACTACACTATTTGGTTAATTTGGTTGTATTTTTACAGAGATACACACCTGTATTCACAAAACGTCTTAGAATTCTCTCAGCGAGCTCCTATCTTAGCCTAAAAAGTCCTAGCTGGGAGTCCTAGACTAAAAGTGATTTAGGAAACTTCTCAGAGCAACTCTGAAGAAGGAAAGTACAAAACCCTTTATCTTAGTGAGGAGGTGATTGGTTGATAAAAAATAACCTCTGACCTCTGTAAAGGTCTTGAAATGCGCTCTTTGTGATTGTGAAAATAGAATATATGATAATGGAACTGACAGTGAAATCATAATGTTTGTAAATAATGAAATTGTATAATCATGACTACAGGCTACTTTATGGAAAGTTTCTGTTATAGGCTAAATATCTTAAAGTTAATTAAAACAGACAAATGCTGAAAATGTGTCTACTTTTGAAGCAACCAATTTCCACACAGTAGTTACTATATATATAGTAAATTCTTACATTTATTAACCACACTGATTTTATTACTTGTGATCCATTTTAGGTTGATCCATTTTTTAAAATTAATTAATTAATTTTTTATTATTATTATTATTATTATTATTATTTTTTTTTGTTAAATTTCTTTAATTTTTGTGAAGCTGCTTTGAGACAATGACCATTGTTAAAAGCGCTATATAAATAAAATTGAATTGAATTGAATTGAATTGATGGGAGCAAAATGGCTCACCTTTTACCAATTCACATGATTGCAGGACAGTTTATTTAAGTTGCACTTTTGGATGGTATAAAGCCAACAATCCAAGAGAGATGGAAGGAAGTAAAACAACAAGAAAATCTAATTGTACAGAAGAGCAGTGTATGCTTTTAGCTTTACATTCAGTGTTTGAAGAATATTTCTTCTTTCCCCCATTTTCTCCTCTGCTATGAAAACTCTTAAGCCTCCTAAAAGTCCTCCTCTCTACTCTTAACAATTTCTACCTTAGGAGCTGTTTTTAGGGCTAAGATGTTTTGCGAAAATTTTTTATCTTTACTAAGACTTAGTCTTATATTTATGGGGAAATTCTAAGAAAATGTCATAATTCTAAGAATTTTCTTAGAATTTCATCACTAGGAGCAACTTTTAGGGTTAAGAAGCTTTGTGAATACAGACCCTGATCAATAACCCTTATCAACTACATAACCTAACCAGCTACAGTGGTTACTCAATAACAAATGAATGACTGCTGAAATATGAGGGAGAAGTATAAAGCTCTACCATGCATATATATTCATTGTGTACATCCTGTGATTAATAGGTTCTGATGTAAAATCTGGTGGACTGGGAAATGACTACTTTCAGAATAATGCACACAGTTGCATCATAAATGTGTCACTGCATTTATGATAAATAGAAGAGACAGATTCCAGCAAGTGTTAATCAAAGCGTTAATAACAGGATAGGTGAACATGGCCAAACCTGTCTCACACTACGTGACTACTGATGTTGCCAGCCATATGGTATACCGATGAAGCATGCACACTTGCACACACACACACACACACACACACACACACACACACACACACACACACACACACACACACACACACCATCTCTGTTAAACATATCTTACCCATGACCACCTAGGTCGAAAACGATGAGGTGTTTATATGAGAAAACATGACATTAACTTATTACTGTGCACAAATAAAAAAAAAATGGAGAGAGAAAATTGCCTGCCATTGATCTATGTTTAAACATGAACCAACCCAGTATTGACCTTTGTACTGCTCCTGATAGAGGCTGCTTTAAATCATCATAACCTGAATATTTCTATTTCTAAAATATGATTTTATTACTCTGCTATAGTTTGCATGTAACCTCGGCTCTGTTGCTTACTCTATAAGGGTTTGTTGGAGAACAGGAGGCAGCACAGGGAAAGTAGGACAGCCATCGGGATTAACACAGCTCAGAGTAGTCCTGCTCTTCCATCAACGGATATCAGGATCATTAAGAGATGGGCTTGGGCTCAGGGGACGTGACACGAGTGCGGCACAATCGCATTGTCCTAACACGGCTATATGGATTAGTGAAAGTTAATCCAGTGGATGGATTTTGGGGCCTCATCAAGGCTGCAGATAAACAGGGATTTCACATTGAAGATCTCCAGTAGCATGCCGTACAGTATATACGTACACAAATATTTTCAAAGTTTTAGGGTTCTATTAGGAATCTCCAAAGATATTAATGGTTAACTTTCTTTATACTATAGCACTGTTGGATCCTCAAATCTGATTGGTCAGAAGAAAGCTTTCTTTTTTGTTTTTTCGTAAAGCAATTTTCCATATTACAGAGAAATCACAACGCCATCTTTCCTGAAAAGTCTACTGCAGCTGACTGTTACAAAGCACTGACACTCAACAAATTTTGCATAAATATTAAATAAACATGCACTTACAGAAAACCTCATTATGTGTTTCCTTGAAGTACACGGAAGGTGTGAGGTTGCATTTATTAAGTAGATTTCAATTGCACACTCATAAGCGTGTATTAAAAATGTCCTGAATTGAGATAAAGTAATGATTTTTTCATGATAAATATTTTATGATATAAGGACGCTTTTCCATTTCAAATTTAAATTAGCATATTCAATTTTCAATTCAATTCAATTCACTTTTATTTGTATAGCGCTTTTAACAATTGACATTGTCTCAAAACAGCTTTACACAATCAAAAGAATTATTTAAGTTTGTATGGAATGTGAATGTGTATGAATCAAAAATGTTCAGATAGTCCCTGGTGAGCAAGCCCGAGGGCGACAGTGGCAAGGAAAAACTCCCTGAGATGGTAATAGGAAGAAACCTTGAGAGGAACCAGACTCAACAGGGAACCCATCCTCATTTGGGTGAAACAGATAGCAGGAAATTATCTGCATTTATACAGTGTTCAGCTATAATAGTTGATGTTAATTGATGTTATAATAGTTGGTGTAAAATGGAGTCCAGTAGTTATTGGAGACTCAGATAGACTTGTAGAAAGTTCCAGTCCTGAACTATAGAATTGTCAAGTCCTCAGAGAAACAGCTGACAACACCAGTCGAGGCCAGAACCATCTTCTAAGTAGAGAGAATCATCCCCAGACACCAGACGCATCCTAAAGAGACACACGGGGCATCCATGCGACGCGACCTCCAACCAGAAACGGGGCACCAGGATGGATCAGACAGGTCCGGAGGGCAGAGGGAGTCTGGATCACTGGCAGCTCAGGAATGACATGTGTAGCTCGACAGAGAGAGAGAGAGAAAGAGTGAAAGGGGGAGACAGGGGAGAGAGGGGAAAGAGAAAGAGGGGGAGAAAGAGAAGAGAAGGAGAGATGGCAGTTAGGTATGGTCACAGTCACAATGTATAATGTGAATGTATATTTACTGTAGAGTGCAAGCAGGGACTCCGGCAGGACTAACTATGACAGCACAACTAAAAGGGAGAGCCAGAAGGAAACACAAACATGAGGGCTCCCTGAGATGTAAAGCAAACAATCACCTCACCATCAACAAACCTGAGTGATCAATGAGAGTGAGGAAGACAGCATCTAAACATTCCAGTTCACCTTAATACTCTATGTCTGAGTCCCCCAGATCTGCTCCTTTACCTAAGGCAAATCTATTTATAAAAATGCTTGGCTAAATAAATAGGTTTTTAGCCTAGACTTAAACACTGAGACTGTGTCTGAGTCCCGAACACTATTTGGAAGACTATTCCATAATTTTGGGGCTTTGTAAGAAAAAGCTCTGCCCCATATGCATATGTTCTCTTCCCATTGGCCGATTGCAATGAAACAAAGCATATATGTAACTTCAAACTCTGCCAAATACAATGCACAAACAAACAGACATTGGACAAAAATTCCAAAAATCATCTTGATGTGATCTATTACTCATTTTATATCCCCCCCAAATAATTTTTTCGCAAATATCTTCAATGTACAGACATGCCGACTTTACAGTTTTATTCTATGTATAGATTATGTTTTTTTTCTTTTTCGGTTAAACATGTCTTTTTTAAATTTGGTTTATTATGACTTATAGATTATGTGCAGTGCTAAGGCACTGTGTAAGTTGAGACTATTGAAAAAAGTTGAGAAAAAAATGAGAAAGCTGAAATGATAAATTTTAAGGAACTTATTTCACAGAAAGATTTCCACCCACATGTTACTGAAGTGTGACTAAATTACTAATTATGTAGATTAATTAAAGAAATTAGAACAAATGTTTTACTGCAACAGTGCCTAAATATGCAGCACAATAAAAAAAATGGGTTGTTTATGTACGTAACAACCTTAGCAGCAACCTAATTTCCCTTCTGACCACTCCTCATTTAGCATCACCAGTATACTAATCACCGGCCTGATATTCTGTCATTATCTGCACCTGTTTTTTTTACTGGTTCATGCCTTAAATTAGATTTGTTTTTAATGCTTGAATGATCCATAGATCACTGTGCAGCTTAAGAAACAAAGGTATTTTTCAGGTACAGGGACTGAACTGAAAATCAGAGGCAAAAACAAGAAGCAAAAACACTAGCATTCATGAATCCTAGAGAACCGTTCTTCAAGGAAAAAAAAAATCTGGCTCCTTGGAATAAAATAAATTAAGAAATGTGATTCCCCCCCCCCCCCCCCCCCCCTCTACAAATTGACTGCTTCCATACTTCAGTATCATGCCTGGATACAGCTGGTTCAATATTGATGGTTAGGACAGATCATGCTTACAAAAATAATCAAGCTCCATAGCTGGCCAGGGAAAAAAATTCACTCACTATGTGTACTCCTTTAACCCCTCATGAAATAGATTTTTACACATTCAGACACAATGAAATTCAATTCTGTGTGAAGTCAAACCAAAAAGTGATAACTTTTTATCCTTAAAGCATTCAAGAAAGGAAATCAAAAAGCTTGCATGTGAAAGTCTTTCCTTATTTATTTCTTTTAGACATCCAAGATTTACTAATACAAAGTAAGCTGCATCAGTTGACTCAAGTCAAGTGTGCCTCTGAGCTATGATCATACATCCAAGCTTTGCTTTCCAGATATTGCAGCCTAACCTAACAATGTTGCTTGGTGCTTTTAAAAATTTAGTTTTGCCTGTTGACTGTTTTTACTGTTCATGTCCTGTACAGTATGAAGGGATGGCTGAGAGGAGGCATAAGCATACAGATGTCTCAGACAGGTAACATTACAGCTGTTTCCTTTCACGTCACTCTATGCATCACTCTCATGTATTCAGGGAATCTTAGGCCAGGTTTCTAGTCAAGCAGCTAACTTAAAACAATGACAAACAGAAACACTGCATTTATGTGTGCGTTCTGCAAGCTTCCTGTTTCTTTCACAGCTCAATGACTCAGGGTTCAGATGTGGGTATCCTGCAGGTCAAAAGTACAGCGGAAGCTAAACTCTGCTGTGACTCGATGGAAAGAGAAAGCCCCTATTGAACATCACAGCTTATACAGTAGTTTATTGGGTCGGTTGCCAAAAATGACTACTGTCCCACTCTTATATAAGAAAAAACTATCATAAGGGAATGCAGTCTGCGTTAATGATAACCCTTGTTGTATATAACATTCTTACACACTGAACTAGTTGGCACCTTCATACTGTATCTTTCTCACAATTGCCTCAACTAATGTTATTTAGGAATGTGACTAAAAATACTATGATGTTAGTTGTTGAGGTGTATTTCACAGAAACAATTTTTTCTATTTTTTTCTCCACAATGCAAGGCGTGAATGCGGAGCATTTAAGTAAATTGGAAACTTTTATTAATAAAACACAGTTATAAGAGTTATAACAACCTTTATTTCTTTATATGATCCGCTGATACATAAAAAAAAAAAAAACCTATCAGAGAATTTCACTAGCACTTGGATACCATCAAAGTAGAAAGTTTTCTCATTACAAGGGAGCCCTGATCGGACTTCCTGCTTCATGTCTCAAACGCTGGACTTGTGAACTGTGAACTGGGTTGTGGCAGTAACACCCATTGCAGTTCCTGTAATGTGCATGTGGGCAGCATGATGTCGTTCATTGCATGCAAAAACAGAACGCCTTTGGTGATCAACGCAGGTTGTTTTTATTTTTCCTGACAGTGCTCCACTCTCATGTTGCTCCATTCACATGTTTTACTGTGGCTAACAGTCTCATCACCATACTGTGCTTGACGTCATGAGAAATTTCTCCAGATGTCCCTGCTTGATTCAAACACTGACAGTTTATACAAGAACTATTAACGGCCCAACATTTCTTCTATAAACTGTCAGTGTTTCAAAATT
Source organism: Channallabes apus (assembly GCA_030522415.1). Lineage (NCBI taxonomy): Eukaryota > Metazoa > Chordata > Actinopteri > Siluriformes > Clariidae > Channallabes > Channallabes apus. The sequence goes on from CM060104.1 coordinate 51,057,822, forward strand.
ATTTCTGATAATTTACTGATACTGTAAGTTGCAAAAGACAGATGTTATACTGTCTTACTGATAATGCTCTTTTAAAGACATTAAACATTCATACAGTCATTTTATGCAGTTTGTTTGTCTTCATATCCCTTGGCTATCAGGACTGTGACATTTCTTCTCATTAAAAAAAAAAACTAAAAATAAACTTTTTGTCACTTTTGGTTAACTCTGCAGAAGAAACAAACCAGCCAAAACATCTAAAGAAAAACATGTACAGTTCTGGAACAACAATTAATTCACAGATAAGACAAAGATCAAATTGTACCAGAAAGATGAGAAAAAGAGAGTCTGGAGAAGGGAAGCAGCTGCTTGTGATCTGAAGCATACACCTCGTCTTGTGGTGTAGGCAATTATGGCAAGACGTTTATGGTAAGAAGTAATCACTCTCAATCACTACATTGCTTATCCTGTAAAGAGTCACGGGAGGCCGGGAGATCATCCCTGGGGGTACACTCTGGGTGGGGTGCATAAGCATACACACACTCTCACTCACATACAGTAAGGGGCAATTTTGGAAACGGCAATTAACCTAATCTTTGTGTCTTTGAAGGAAATCAGAGCAGACCAGAGGAAACCCACAGGGAGAACATGGGAACTCCACACACACAAAGCTCAGGACTCAAGCCCTTGACCCTGAAGGTACTGGCTACATCACTATCACCATTGTGCCACATTTACATTTACATTTAGGCATTTGGCAGACGCTCTTATCCAGAGCGACTTACATTTTTATCTCATTACAAATCTGAGCAGTTGAGGGTCTTGCTCAAGGGCCCAACAGTGGCAACTTGGTGGTTGTGGGGTTTGAACCTGGGATCTTCCGAACCGTAGTCCAATGCCACCCATGTCAATCACCTGAACTGAAATTGGAACAAGCATGCAAGGGGGCTTGCTAAAGGAAGAAAAAAAACAAGGATAAAATAGTCCAAGAACAAGTAGGAACTAAACATACGAACACACATTCGCATAAGAACTATACACACCTCAGTAAAAGAAAAACTGCTATATGTAATTAAAACATTTAATATATATACTGTGTATGTGTATGTATGTATGTATGTATGTATGTATGTATGTACAGTATATACTGTACATACACACATTGGGGTTTGCTGGAGTACCCAGAGGAAATCCACCAAGCATGGGAGGAAGATGCAAACTCCATGCACACAGACCCCCCCCCCCCCAAAAAAAAAAACCCCAAACAAACAAACACACAAAAAAACTAATTTTGTTATTTACTCTCTTCAGTTACTTTTGGTGAGTGTTGGGTGGGGAACATATTAAAATGCTATAATTCCTACATGGTTCAATGGTTCATCCAACTCAGATGTACTGTATATAATTACCCAAATTAAGGCTGAATGTCTGCACTCTAAGGTCATATTAATTATTTCAACAACAATATCCTGTGTTACGCAACCAAAATACCAATAACCAATTAAACTTGCCAAGTTCTTATTTTTTTCTGTTTTCTTTAGATAATTTCCCAAAGTAATCATGATTAATATCACTTAACTAACATTTATGGAACTTGCAATATTACATAAGTGCTTTGAATAAAAAGTACCGCTAACGTCAGAGATTATGAATGACACATATCTGGGACTTCGTAATATACCCAGTTTGTGTGTGTGTGTGAGTGTGCACATGTAAAAACTGTGGCTTACACAAAGGAAATGAAACCTTCTGCAGTGGATCTGACAGAAGAAAATAATTTCCTGACATAGGTCATTTAGAGGACACTACAATCTATTTTAACTCATCTCATACCAGTGACAACAGAATACAGATGAAATATCCATTAAAGGATGTGTGTGCAGTATGGATACGGTGTCATGTGCTGTGCATATGCCTCTCACACCTAGCTAAGCCACTTTACAATATATCATAACATGCAGCCTGTGACCTTTCCCAAGTTGTTTTAGCTCTCCTTAATATAGAATGCGATGGAATCTGGGCTGATCTGGAAGTATGGCATGCACATGCGCAGTGTAGTGAAGGGTATCATGAGGTATATGTCTTCAGAGAGCGCTGTTGGAGTGCAGATAAATACCTGATTTGCAAATTGGGACTGTAGTGTTATAAGTATTATTATTTTCAGGTATGACATATCAAAGTTTTGACATTTTAGGTAACGAAACTGTTAAATGAACAGGGCCCGGTTTCTCGAAAGCTTCTTATCTCTAAGTAGTTCTTAAGTCGTACCTTAACCTCTCTCTTAACTTAATGGCGCATTTCCCGAAACGTTCTTACGCTAAGTATCTCTTAGCTACGTCAGACGTTCGTAAGGTTGGTCTGGAGCAACCTTAACTCATACTTAGCGTAGTTTCAGCTCAAGACACTAGTCGCCGCCACTGAGCAGCAGTTTTTATAAACCAGCGGTGTATGTAAACACATTATGGCACGTTATCAAAGTCGTATTAATAATGGAATATACTGTAGACCTGTTTAAGAATATTATTTTATTTGATATCAGAACTAATAGAGTGACTTTTAATTAGCCTATTTCATAATGTGACTAATGCATTAAAATTGCCAATCACAATTAATATTAAACAGGTGGCGAACAATTAGGCAGCGAGCGTGTTGTTGTGTTAAACTGAAGACGGCGCGGTCCGTGGAGCCGTGTGAGTCATGTACATTTTTCCTTTAGACAAAAGTTCAGCCCTTTTCATATTTTCCCCGTGGCCGTTATTAAAAAATATATAAAATAAAAGTTTTGCCTTCCAGGGCAACAGATTATGGAGCTTCTTGAGCTGCTCAGACCTGCGCGTGCCAGACCAACGCGTCGTACTTACTGTACTTACTGTACTTACTGTACACTCCCCGTCCCGATGTCCAGCTGCTCGCTGCTTTTTGTTTAAAATATGTTTCATTGATCATTAGCCATTATCCATGACTTTATGGGTTTTTCTTTTGACACGTTTTATTTTTATGAAATTTGATTATGAGAAAATCACCATTGGAGTTTCAAACCCCGCATCCATTCATGTTTCTGGGTGATTGTAATGTTTAATACCCCTACAGTATTCACTTATGCGGTGTGACTCGGTGTGAGATGCGGTGTGTTATACCCCTATCTCACCTGCGCGGGCTCGCGCTGTGGCCGTAGGCTTGATCATGATTCACCCCGAGTTTTTGCGCTGTGATTACGTTTCCATGTTTCCGCGTGAAAAATTCAACGTTTAATTTTTTGCTGGTCCTCGCGGAAGCTTGCAGACTTTGTAGAACTTCGCGGAACGTTAAAGGAACGTGGTGGGCAATCGCGGCAGCTCACGGAGATGAGTCCGGCCACACAGGTGAGAGAGGGGTATTAGGCACCGTGAGCCGCCTCGAGTGACCGGCGCCCGACGTCCGCGAAGATCTACAAGGTCCGCGAGCTTCCACATGTTTATTTTTTTTGCGTGGTAAAATGGAAACGTAATAACAGCACCAAAACTCGCGCCGAATCATAATGAACCGCACTTACGGCCCCGCGTGTGAGATAGGGGTATTAAACCTCCACCCTGTCATCTCATCGTATTCATTCCATAAGTGCGCTATACAACCCCAACAACTGACACTTCACATTGTTTCTGAAGCTGGTGAAGAGTGTATCAGCTGTTTGTCCATCAACTATGATTGTATACCCGGTTCGTTTCACGGCCATATGTTACATGAAAATATTATATATTATATTATTATATTAATTAATATTAATTTATATATTTGTCTATTATGGCATGTTATTGTTAAGTTGACACATGTCGAAATAAACGCTATTAAAATAATTAATGCAATGTTTAATTTGCATAGAAAGTGCCGTCTTTCTTAACACTGTCATGCAAAAGGAGTCAAAAATCGATTCCAGAGCCACCGATGTCCGCTAATTCAGGACCTTCACTGTAGACAGCGCCGCGTAACGTCGGACGTAAGAGGCAGCGACTTAAGAAGACTCCTAAGAGACAGTTCGAGAAATACACTTAGAAAAGTTATCACTTAACGTAAGATATATCTTAAGAGTCTTCTTAGCGCGCGAATAGTGTGCGTTATCGAGAAACCGGGCCCAGGTTAATTTATGATACGAAGTTATGAGACAAGATATTTTGAACACCGGTCAGTCACAGAACCTTGTTATTCATTAAGACTAATTACTTTTCAATTTCATAAGGGCCTATATGTCTGTTTCTTATTAAATCATTTTAATAACCACTTCATAGGTACAACTCAGCAGATTAAGACCACAACATGATCATATTCACTCATTCATGACTTAATAATATAGAAACACTATACTAATGCCTGGTACAGCTAAAGCTGCTCTCAACCAGCCCCATTTCTTCCTGGAATGGATTCCAAAAAACGTTTCTGGTCTTTGGTGAAATGATTGTACCACTCAGTTCCTGCAGATTTTTCAGATACACTTTCATGTTGTGTATCTTTTGTTCTACGACATCCCAATGAGTTGGTTTCAGATGTTGAGTAGAAACTACTGAAGTGTACTGAAGGACACTGGAGTCCTTGTCACGTTCACAAAACCAGTTTGGGATTATTTATGTTTTGTGCTGGAAGTAGCTATTAGAAGCTCGGAAATTGTGGACATGAAAGGATGCCCATGGTCAGCAAGAACACCGAAACAGGTTGTGGCACTGAAGTAGACTGATGTGACACTGTAAGGATTGGTAATAACAGACTCAACATACAGTATGCCAAGAAAACATTCCCGGAATCATTACACCACCTCCTCCAGGATGGGCTGTTGACACAAGGCAGGTTGTGTCCACAGTTGCATGCTGTTGGTGCCAAATTCTGATCCTACTAAGTACCTGTGTGCCTTAGTTAAAGTCAGACCAAGCTATGCTTTTCCGTTCTTCACCTGTCTGGTTCTGGTGAGCCTGCGCCCACTATTCAGTTTATTTTTATTTGTATAGCGCTTTTAACAATTGACATTGTCTCAAAACAGCTTTACACAATCAAAAGAATTATTTAAGTTTGTATGGAATGTGAATGTGTATGAATCAAAATGTTCAGATAGTCCCTGGTGAGCAAGCCCGAGGGCGACAGTGGCAAGGAAAAACTCCCTGAGATGGTAATAGGAAGAAACCTTGAGAGGAACCAGACTCAACAGGGAACCCATCCTCATCTGGGTGAAACAGATAGCAGGAAATTATCTGCATTTATACAGTGTTAAGTGTTAGGTTCAGCTATAATAGTTAATGTTAATTGATGTTAAAATGGAGTCCAGTAGTTATTGGAGACTCAGATAGACTTGTAGAAGTTCCAGTCCTGAACTATAGAATTGTCAAGTCCTCAGAGAAACAGCTGACAACACCAGTCGAGGCCAGAACCATCTTCTAAGTAGATAGAATCATCCCCAGACACCAGACGCATCCCAAGGAGACACACGGGGCATCCATGCGACGAGACCTCCAACCCGAAACGGGGCACCAGGATGGATCAGACAGGTCCGGAGGGCAGAGGGAGTCTGGATCACTGGAAGCTCAGGAACGACATGTGTAGCTCGACAGAGAGAGAGAGAGAAAGAGTGAAAGGGGGAGACAGGGGGAGAGAGGAAAGAGAAAGAGGGGGAGAAAGAGAAGAGGAGGAGAGATGGCAATTAGGTATGGTCACAGTCACAATGTATAATATGAATGTATATTTACTGTAGATTGCAAGCAGGGACTCCGGCAGGACTAACTATGACAGCATAACTAAAAGGGAGAGCCAGAAGGAAACACAAACATGAGGGCTCCCTGAGATGTAAAACAAACAATCACCTCACCGTCAACAAACCTGAGTGATCAAATGAGAGTGAGGAAGACAGCATCTAAACATACCAGTTCACCATAATACTCTACGTCCATGAGTCCCCCAGATCTGCTCCTTTACCTATGGCAAATCTATTTATAAAAATGCTTGGCTAAATAAATAGGTTTTTAGCCTAGACTTAAACACTGAGACTGTGTCTGAGTCCCGAATACTATTTGGAAGACTATTCCATAATTTTGGGGCTTTGTAAGAAAAAGCTCTGCCCCCAGCTGGAGTTTTCATAATACGTGGTACTGACAAGCAGCCTGCATCCTATGACCGAAGTAGGCGTGGCGGATCGTAAGACACTAGCAGTTCGCTCAGATACTGCGGCACGAGACCATTTAATGCTTTATCTGTCAAGAGTAGTATTTTTAAATCAATGCGAAATTTCACAGGGAGCTAATGTAGTGAAGATAGGATAGGGGTGATGTGCTCATATCTTCTGGTTCTAGTGAGGACTCTCGCTGCTGCATTCTGGACTAGTTGAAGCTTGTTTATGCACCTAACAGAACAACCAGACAGTAAGGCATTACAATAGTCCAACCTAGAAGTGATAAAAGCATGAACTAGTTTTTCTGCATCGTTTAGCGACAATATATTTCTTATCTTGGCAATATTTCTGAGGTGAAAGAATGCTATCCTGGTGATATTATCTACATGAGCTTCAAATGAAAGGCTGGAATCTATAATCACGCCGAGGTATTTTACTGTTGCACTTGATGGAACAGAAAGGCCATCTAAAGTTACGGTGTGATCTAAGATTTTACTTCTAGCTGTATGCGGTCCTATGACTAGAACTTCTGTCTTATTAAGCAGAAGGAAGTTAATTAGCATCCAATTTCTTATGTCCTGCACACATTGCTCAACTTTAGTAAGATGGTTTTTCTCATCAGGTTTTGTTGAGACGTATAGCTGTGTGTCATCAGCATAACAATGAAAACTAATACCATGCTTACGGATTATGTTGCCCAGAGGAAGCATGTACAGTAAAGGGATAAAAAGCAGTGGGCCTAAAACTGAACCCTGCGGAACGCCAAACTCCACTAGAGAACATGCAGAATAATTACCATTTAAGTCTACATACTGATAACGATCGATCAAATAGGATCTGAGCCAGGAGAGGGCTGTACCCTTAATTCCTACTACATTTTCTAATCTGTGAAGAAGAATAGCATGATCAATGGTGTCAAAAGCTGCACTGAGGTCAAGTAATACAAGCATAGTTACACAACCCTGATCAGAGGCCAATAGGAGGTCACTTACTACTTTAGCGAGTGCTGTTTCTGTGCTGTGATGAGGCCTAAATCCTGACTGATACAGTTCATGTATGCCATTTCTATGTACAGTAGATATGAGCATAGCTGCTCCGCTACTATATTTTCCAAAATCTTAGAGATAAAGGGGAGGTTTGATATTGGCCTGTAATTGGACAGCTGACAGGGGTCGAGGTCAGGTTTCTTAATTATTGGTTTGATAACTGCTAATTTAAAAGATTAGGCCCAGTACAGCCTCAACTTTTTGTTCTTGGTTGAAGGATTTAGATTCTGACCTAATCTTCTGCTGTTCTAGCCCATTTGTTTCAAGATACGAAAGGTTGTGCATTTTGAGATGCTTTTCTGCTTTGCACATTTGTACAAAAGGGTTTATGAGTCACTGAAGCCTTTCTGTCAGCTCAAACCAGTCTGGCCATTCTTTGTTGACCTCTCTCATTAAAAAAAAGTGGTTCCATCAACAGAACCGAAAGATTTTTCTTTATTGCACCATTTTGATATTAGGATATTAGCAGAAATACTCAAGTGCCAAAAAAACAACCAGCCATTATCAAAAATCACTAAGATCACTTTTTTCCCTCATTCTGATGGTTGATCTGAACATTACGTAAACTTCTTTGTCCATTTTGAGCATTGCACTCCATTACTGTATTTGCCAAGATCTAAAATACAAGATATTTTATGTTTAAAATTCAGAAGTTGCACCTAAACATTGATAAAAAAAAGTTTTTATGTTAGATAAGGTCAGTACAATTTGATGCTAACCTGGTGTCAGACACAATTTTTAATTTCTACAGGGCAAAACATTTCCTAATTTGCTATAACGTTTACCCAATGTAGGTTCAGAAGACCTGTATTTTTCCTGTTTTGTACAAATCATGGAACCTCCAGTACTGTGCAAAAGTCTTGAGCCACTGCTTATTTCTTCAGAGTTTGCTTCTAAAGACTGTCTAATATTTGTAATGTAGTCTTGGGGAATAGTTATTCATGCTTCCTGAAAGACTTTTGTGGCCTTAATTTTTGGCAAGTTTTTAGCTCTTATGTTTAGTCCAGTCCCTGTACCTGACCTATTTCAGAGGAATGTTTTTTAGTTTGTTTAGCCACACATTGAACTCATACAGGGACTTATTCATGCCTGAATAAACATCTAACTTAAGTCATAAACCAGTGAGAAGCAGGTGCAGATGAGGACAGATGAGGACAGATGATCAGATCAGTGATTATTATATTGGTTATGATTCTGATGTCTGTAACATAGTAGAACCTTATTTAAATGTATTTTTGAGTTTGCAGGGAAAAACACTGTTCTCCTTGAAGTTTAGGTTTAAATAATTTGTGAGCAAAATGCCAGATAGAACATTTTCAATACTTTATGTAATACTTAATTACGTGAACTGAAATTGGAACAAGCGTTCAATGGACTTGCTGAGGTGTTACTACTATTAGACAAGTAGTCGTGAAGAGTTATATACTGATTAAGCTACTATATTAATATTATTAACCAAAAGACATGAATTTGCATTTAACAGTTAGCTCTAATCTAGATAATTGTGCAAGTTTTCACCAGGCTTCATAATGCTTAGTAAACTAAGATAAGACCTGATAAATTTTTTTTTATATGATTATACATATAAACTTCCAAATTCCAAAGGTTACCAGGTTAGAGAGTTTGTTGCAATAAATGTTTACACACCTCAACTACAGGAACTGACTCACAAAGCAGTAGCAGTATGACAACATCCAGCTCAACCAGGCAGACATAATCAGGCCATTCAGCAGAGGATTTTGGGATGTCTAGAGATCTCTGTGCACAGCTGTTTCTAGAGCACCGTCTAACATTAAAGTAGTGGGGGATCCGAGCCAGCAATGATTTAGCTACAGATCAAATATCTAGTTTTAATATAATTTTGTGAGATTTGCAAAAAACTATCACAATAAATCTCTTTGATTTAGTAGTGCTCTGGTTGGCATATGATTTATATTTCACTATAGACAGCAAGTGCCATAGTACTTTCTAGAGCTTTCTAAGCTCCCCTAAATATAGATCCAGAGGGAATAAGAAATGACCTGCTATAGAAGTGCACAGCAGGGTTCAGAGTATACAGTAACTCACAAGCACACTTATGAGTCAAAGTACACAATTGAAGTAATTTTAGAGAGGGATGCTTCATGATTGAGGTCTGTTTGTTGGGCTTACTTTGCAAAAACACTTTAGAGGATTCCCATAAATTGAAATAATCAAATAAAACCAAACTTACATTTTCCACAATTCTACAAATATATTATTTTTGTCTTTTTTTTCTAGCAAAGCCATGGGTCCATTCTTTCACACTTCTTTACTGTTGTCCTACAAATCAATATATAGTCATATTTCAATACAGGGTTGTGCAACAGTCTTGTGAAATTGAACTTGTTTGGTTAACTTTTCTAGCACATTTTGGCATTGATTTTCAGTCCACTTCCTGTACCAGACCAGTTTTACAGATAATTAATTTTTTTTTCATTTGTAAACCACACAATGACATATTAATCAGTCACACATTAAAAAAATCTTACTTAAGGCATGAACCAGTGAGAAACAGGTGCAGATGATGACAGATGATCAGGTAATTAATATACTGTTGATGTTAAATGCTGAGTGGAACAAACAAGCCTGGAAATGAGGTCGTTGCTGAGGTTTTTACATAAACCAGTTTCTTTAATTGAATCTACATAATTTAATTCAATTTCATTTCATTTAATATGAAGAAATAAGGTGTGATGGTGACTTTTGCAGTACTGTTTATAGAATATATGCAGCTAAAAGATTTTACACAAATATGATATTTTGTGGCAGTGTGTAAATACAAATTGAAGGGTTTAAACTGTGCTGATACTTGTTCTGCTTTTCAGTTCACCCTACTGTATTTGTAAAGAGTGATTGACTGAGTAACTGTAGCTTTCTTTTTCAGCTTGATCCAGTCTGACCATCCCTCTCTGATCTCTCTCATCAACAAGGCATTTTTTTTACGAAACTGTTGTTCATTAACGTTTTGTGGTTCAAATCAAATTAAAATTTAAATTTTATTTGTCACATTCACAGTCATACACAGTACGATATGCAGTGAAATGCTTACACGACCGCCCATGACCCCAAAAAGAAGAAGAAAATTTTTTTAACAAGACATGATAATGAGAAATAGAAAAGAGGCAATAAATAAATAAATATCTTAACTATAAAAAAGTTGAACAAAATATACAAGTTTTCAAAATATATAAGAAATATATGTAAATATGTAAATACAGTGCAAATACAAATTGAAGGTTTTAAACCTGATATTTGTTCTGCTTTTCAGCTCACCCTCTTTGTAAAGAGTGATTGACTGAGTAACTGTAGCTTTCTTTTTCAGCTTGAACCAGTCTGACCATCCCTCTCTGATCTCTCTCATCAACAAGGCGTTTTTTCTAATGAAACTATTGTACATAACGTTTTGTGCTTTTCCACACCTTTCTTCATAAAGTCTCTAAAAGTCAGATAATGACTGATCTGACTGATTTTTGTCTTCCACAAAGGTACTAGCAGAGTGCTATGAAGCTGTGCATATAAAAAAGTTTCCATGTATAGAAAAAGCTTGCATAATGTTCACACTCATTGAAGTATGCTGTTGAACACAATGAAAAGAAAGCACACGCACATGTGACTGGCTGGCCTGATGATTGAGAACTGGCTGTTTTCCCAATAAAACCTTGACCCACTGCTAAGGCCAACAGAGAGCAGCTGTTTAACAAGCTTATACCCTGCATGCCCCCTTAACATCCATCACCCCATGGTGTTTCAGAACAGCTGAAGTCCATCGATCTCTCCAACCTGGCTCAACGCCAGCTGCATGCAGCCCTTCAAATGTGTCTGAAATGACAGCACGCCACATTCACATTATTCATGAAAATTCCCATCTGTGAAAATCTCAAATATGACAGATTAATTTCACTACAATGTGTCAACTGGTGTTAGTTATTTTTTTCTGGATCTGGCTTCACTCCAAGGTGAAGAAAGAGAGGTATGATAAGAGGGTCCATGAAATTGTGATGTAAAGGTCACTGAGATAACAGTGAAGCCCTGTACTGCTGAAAAAGCCCTCTGAATCTGAGTCATCTTTCAAAAAGGTCTGCAAGCTTCATTTAAATATAGATCAGGCTCCGGATGTCCTGTACATCACTCTTTGCTTTAACAGGCTGCGTCAAATATTTTTCCATGAAGCCTCTACAAAGACGGTTGGAATGGAAAAAAAGAATAGGTAAATGAACTGGTTAGCTTAGAACAAGTAATACAGATGGACATACATTTTAGGCAATTCGTTAACTCAGTAGCAAGAACCATGTAAACAAAAAAGTCAATACTTGACTTGAAGAAATCTCATATTGTACTGTATGTACTCACCGGCCACTTAATTAGGGACACCTTGCTAGTACTGGGCTGGGTCACGTTATGCCTTCAGAACGGTCTTAATTCTTCATACTGTAGATTCAACAAGGTTGTGGAAATAATCCTTACAGATTTTGGTCCATGCTGGCATCTTGCAGTTGTTGCAGCTTTGTAGGCTACACATCCATGATGAGAATATCACGTTTCATCACCTCCCAAGGATGCTCTGATTCTGCAGACAAGCATGGACTGTTGAGGCTATTTGATTACAGTGAACTCCTTGTCATGTTCAAAAAACAGTTCCATTCTGCTGGAAGTACAGTACCAGTCAAATGTTTGGACCCTCACTATCCCAGGAGACTTATGGCACAAAGTGGGATACAACCTGGACAAGGTGACAATTCATCGCAGGGCACACACACATTCACACACATACTATGGGCAATGTTTGGGGACGCCAATTAACCTAACCAGCATGTCTTTGGACTGTGGGAGGAAACCGGAGTACCCGGAGGAAACCCACCAAGCACGGGGAGAACATGCAAACTCCATGCACACAACCACTTAGAAGCTAACCACTAAGCCACAGTGTCGCCCAAGTTTGGACACAAGTTTGGATTTATTTTCGACACTCAAGGACAATACTGCATTTTGTTCAAAAAAGTCATTAGGTAATAAGGACCAACAACAAAAGTTGTTTTTTAAGACCTGAAGGCCAGCTGTTTTGCAAAATATCTTGCAAGAACAGTATTGTCAAATCCATTGTGCATTTGCAAAACACATCAAGCACCATGAAGAAACTGGCTCTCATGAAGACCATCCCAGGAAGGCAAGACCAATAAGTTCTATTGTGCTAAGAGCTATTGTGCAAACACATCTCAATATCAACTGTTCAAATAGAATTATTGCATATTTAGGATGCCTTCAGCACTGTTTTACAATGTAGAAAGAAATAAAAATAAGTAAAGACCATGGAATTAGAGGGGGTGTCCAAACGTTTGACTGGTAGTGTAGCTATCGGAAAATGGATGCACTGTGGTCAGACATGGTCAGCAACAATACTCTGCTTCAAGGTTTTGCATGTTGTGTGTACAGAGTTGCTCTTCAGCATACCTTGCCTGTAATGAGATTGAGATTTGTGATACTGTACAGTCACCTTTCTATCAGGTCCAACCAGTCTGGCCATTTCCCTCGGGCCTCTGACATTAATGAGGCATTTTCGCTCAAATTACTGCCGCTTACTGGATATTCTCGGTTTCCATTCTCAGTAAACCGCCACTGTGGTCTGGCACCAACAACCATACCACATTCCAAATAATTTAAATCACCTTTCTTCTTCATTTTGATTCTTGGTTTAAACTGTAAATGCCCAAATGATTTAAATCGCTAACATGTAACAAGCAGTTGTAACAAGCATGTTGTAACAATGAAATGGCTGGTGACTGCACATGTATGCTTTTACCATTTCAGACATTACATTGTTGTAACAAATGTAAATGACTCTCCTCAAATTCTAATTATACCTTCAGTATAATCAACTTCCTACCCAACAAGTTTATCCAATAATCCAATTTGCTTTGTTGGCGGCGTTGGCTGCCAGCACTGGCAGTCCACATGTGCCATACTCTTACATGCACAAGTATAGGGCTGCAACTAACGATTATTTTGATAATCGGTTAGTTGGGCGATAATTTTTTCGATTATTCGATTAATCGGATAAAACTGAACGCTTTACTTTTATGTTTTGCTTAACTATATAAAACCATAAATCAGGGTATTATTTATGTATAAAAGTAAACTTTAAAAAATGCAAAAGCCACATATAGAGTTTAATGATCTTTAATTTTGACATTTAAACCTTATTTTATGTAAATCAACATTTTTGTTTTTAACAAAAATTGCAGACGGCAAGTCTATATATATATATATATATATATATATATATACACAGTGGTGTGAAAAACTATTTGCCCCCCTCCTGATTTCTTATTCTTTTGCATGTTTGTCACACAAAATGTTTCTGATCATCAAACACATTTAACTATTAGTCAAAGATAACACAAGTAAACACAAAATGTATGGGCGCGGTAGTGTAGTGGTTAGCACTGTCGCCTTGCACCTCCAGGGTCTGGGTTCGATTCCCCGGCCAGGCTCGATTCCCGTCTCTGTGTGCATGGAGTTTGCATGTTCTCCCCGTGCTTGGTGGGTTTCCTCCGGGTACTCCGGTTTCCTCCCACAGTCCAAAGATATGCAGGTTAGGCTAATTGGCGTTCCTAAATTGCCCGTAGTGTGTGATTGGGTGTGTGAGTGTGTTTGCCCTGCGATGGATTGGCACCCTGTCCAGGGTGTACCCCGCCTAGTGCCCGAAGTCTCCTGGGATAGGCTCCAGGTCCCCCGCGACCCTGAACACAGGATTAAGCGGTATAGAAGGTGAATGAACACAAAATGCAGTTTTTAAATGAGGGGTTTTATTATTTAAGGAGAAAAAAAATCCAAACCTACATGGCCCTGTGTGAAAAAGTAATTGCCCCTTGAACCTAATAACTGGTTGGGCCACCCTTAGCAGCAATAACTGCAATCAAGCGTTTGCGATAACTTGCAACGAGTCTTTTACAGCGCTCTGGAGGAATTTTGGCCCACTCATCTTTGCAGAATTGTTGTAATTCAGCTTTATTTGAGGGTTTTCTAGCATGAACCGCCTTTTTAAGGTCATGCCACAACATCTCAATAGGATTCAGGTCAGGACTTTGACTAGGCCACTCCAAAGTCTTCATTTGGTTTTTCTTCAGCCATTCAGAGGTGGATTTGCTGATGTGTTTTGGGTCATTGTCCTGCTGCAGCACCCAAGATCGCTTCAGCTTGAGTTGACGAACAGATGGCCGGACATTCTCCTTCAGGATTTTTTGGTAGACAGTAGAATTCATGGTTCCATCTATCACAGCAAGCCTTCCAGGTCCTGAAGCAGCAAAACAACCCCAGACCATCACACTACCACCACCATATTTTACTGTTGGTATGATGTTCTTTTTCTGAAATGCTGTGTTACTTTTACGCCAGATGTAACGGGACACGCACCTTCCAAAAAGTTCAACTTTTGTCTCGTCGGTCCACAAGGTATTTTCCCAAAAGTCTTGGCAATCATTGAGATGTTTTTTAGCAAAATTGAGACGAGGCTTAATGTTCTTTTTGCTTAAAAGTGATTTGCGCCTTGGAAATCTGCCATGCAGGCCGTTTTTGCCCAGTCTCTTTCTTATGGTGGAGTCGTGAACACTGACCTTAATTGAGGCAAGTGAGGCCTGCAGTTCTTTAGATGTTGTCCTGGGGTCTTTTGTGGCCTCTCGGATGAGTCGTCTCTGCGCTCTTGGGGTAATTTTGGTCGGCCGGCCATTCCTGGGAAGGTTCACCACTGTTCCATGTTTTTGCCATTTGTGGATAATGGCTCTCACTGTGGTTCACTGGAGTCCCAAAGCTTTAGAAATGGCTTTATAACCTTTACCAGACTGATAGATCTCAATTACTTTTGTTCTCATTTGTTCCTGAATTTCTTTGGATCTTGGCATGATGTCTAGCTTTTGAGGTGCTTTTGGTCTACTTCTCTGTCAGGTAGCTCCTATTTAAGTGATTTCTTGATTGAAACAGGTGTGGCAGTAATCAGGCCTGGGGGTGACTACAGAAATTGAACTCAGGTGTGATAAACCACAGTTAAGATATTTTTTAACAAGGGGGGCAATGACTTTTTCACACAGGGCCATGTAGATTTGGAGGTTTTTTTCTCCCTTAATAACGTAAACCTTCATTTAAAAACTTCATATTGTGTTCAATTATGTTATCTTTGACTAATAGTTAATGGTTTTTGATGAGCAGAAACATTTAAGTGTGACAAACATGCAAAAGAATAAGAAATCAGGAAGGGGGCAAATAGTTTTTCACACCACTGTATATATATATATATATATATATATATATATATATATATATATATATATATATATATATATATATAGATAGATATTAGTTTAAAAAAATACACTGACCTATTCAGTTAAGAATGACCTAAATTTTAAATTCTCTTAAATTAATTCAACTTAATAAGAAGAATAATAGACTTCGGTTTGTACATTATTTCGATCCTCTCGAGTATTTTATCCTTTTTTTGTTGTCTCAATAATAATAATAATAATAATAAAAAATTTAAAAAAGTATGTATGTATGTGTGTGTGTATGTGTATATATATATATATATATATATATATATATACAGTGGTGTGAAAAACTATTTGCCCCCTTCCTGATTTCTTATTCTTTTGCATGTTTGTCACACTTAAACGTTTCTGCTCATCAAAAACCATTAACTATTAGTCAAAGATAACATAATTGAACACAATATGAAGTTTTTAAATGAAGGTTTACGTTATTAAGGGAGAAAAAGAACTCCAAATCTACATGGCCCTGTGTGAAAAAGTCATTGCCCCCCTTGTTAAAAAATAACTTAACTGTGGTTTATCACACCTGAGTTCAATTTCTGTAGTCACCCCCAGGCCTGATTACTGCCACACCTGTTTCAATCAAGAAATCACTTAAATAGGAGCTACCTGACACAGAGAAGTAGACCAAAAGCACCTCAAAAGCTAGACATCATGCCAAGATCCAAAGAAATTCAGGAACAAATGAGAACAAACGTAATTGACATCTATCAGTCTGGTAAAGGTTATAAAGCCATTTCTAAAGCTTTGGGACTCCAGCGAACCACAGTGAGAGCCATTATCCACAAATGGCAAAAACATGGAACAGTGGTGAACCTTCCCAGGAGTGGCCAGCCGACCAAAATTACCCCAAGAGCGCAGAGACGACTCATCCAAGAGGCCACAAAAGACCCCAGGACAACATCTAAAGAACTGCAGGCCTCACTTGCCTCAATTAAGGTCAGTGTTCACGATTCCACCATAAGAAAGAGACTGGGCAAAAACGGCCTGCATGGCAGATTTCCAAGGCGCAAACCACTTTTAAGCAAAAAGAACATTAAGGCTCGTCTCAATTTTGCTAAAAAAAACATCTCAATGATTGCCGAGACTTTTGGGAAAATACCTTGTGGACCGACGAGACAAAAGTTGAACTTTTTGGAAGGTGCGTGTCCCGTTACATTTGGCGTAAAAGTAACACAGCATTTCAGAAAAAGAACATCATACCAACAGTAAAATCTGGTGGTGGTAGTGTGATGGTCTGGGGTTGTTTTGCTGCTTCAGGACCTGGAAGGCTTGCTGTGATAGACGGAACCATGAATTCTACTGTCTACCAAAAAATCCTGAAGGAGAATGTCCGGCCATCTGTTCGTCAACTCAAGCTGAAGTGATCTTGGGTGCTGCAGCAGAACAATGACCCAAAACACACCAGCAAATCCACCTCTGAATGGCTGAAGAAAAACAAAATGAAGACTTTGGAGTGGCCTCGTCAAAGTCCTGACCTGAATCCTATTGAGATGTTGTGGAATGACCTTAAAAAGGCGGTTCATGCTAGAAAACCCTCAAATAAAGCTGAATTACAACAATTCTGCAAAGATGAGCGGGTCAAAATTCCTCCAGAGCGCTGTAAAAGTTCTCAAACGCTTGATTGCAGTTATTGCTGCTAAGGGTGGCCCAACCAGTTATTAGGTTCAGGGGGCAATTACTTTTTCACACAGGGCCATGTAGGTTTGGATTTTTTTTACTCCCTAAATAATAAAACCCCTCATTTAAAAACTGCATTTTGTGTTTACTTGTGTTATCTTTGACTAATAGTTAAATGTGTTTGATGATCAGAAACATTTTGTGTGACAAACATGCAAAAGAATAAGAAATCAGGAGGGGGGCAAATAGTTTTTCACACCACTGTATATATAGATGGATAGATAGAGAGACCATTTTGCTACACTAGACATTAATCTTATTGTTTTAAACATTCTCGTAATACGGCGACGTAGGGAGAGAGAAAAAAACCCGGCTACTGGGTTGACTCTCTTTATTTTGCCTTTTTTTTCCGCATTTCCCTGTGTATGGCGTGTAGAATCATGGATATCCGGTCCTCCGAAGCATAAAATGAAAAGCATAAAATCCTTGCGTTCGTTGGGATTTGAACGCCAAGTAAAAGCTGCATGCAACGTTTTTTTTTCTTTTTACGCCGTATAACCGCGCAGCCGGACAAACGCACGTCACCAAAGCCCGTGTGAACTCTCTCACTGACTCCTTTTTTTTTTTAGTCGTGGCCAATTCCTCCCCGTCGCTAGGGGCTCCCACATGTGTAGAAAACCCTCGGCGCTTCATCCGCGCTCACCGGACACTACGAACGGCAGAAAACCGCTCGATTTTAACGCCCGATAAGAGGTGTTTAATGTAAACTGCTCCTATACCTTGGAGGACTTAGGGCGCGCGCTTTTTCCTGCAAACGCTTCTGTAACCTCCATTGCGCGAGCGACTGTGTATTTGTGCATCTTATGGTCGCGCTCCTCAGTAACGTGAGCAGCCCAACTAATCGATAACGGCATTCGTTGACAACGAATTTCATTATCGATAATTATCGATTTTATCGATTAGTTGTTGCAGCCCTACACAAGTATAAAACTGGGTTGGACAATCAAACAAATAGCGTGCAACCTCTTGAGAAGATGAGCTTGTCTGACATTCAAAACGTTCCTAGGCAAAAGAAGATCACTGTGAGGTTTAAATGCTGACAACAAAAGCACTGTCCAAAAGATTCATAAAAAAAATAATAAAATAAAAACTTTTTCAGCCATCAGTGTTGCTGTATAACTTTAATCATTAAGAATGAGCAAAGTTAAAATAAATACACGGCAAATACATTTGTATTCAGTCATAAAACAGTATAAACAATAAAGTGAACACTTGCAATAGTCTAACTGACGAGACAACAGAGAGTAAAAGTGGAGGCCAAAACCAGGCGTAACATTTTAATCTAAGGAATTGGAGATGAAATGAAAAGAGAAAGCATGCTGCCAATACTCAAGCTACTGTAAGAGATGTTTACAAGTATTGAATGAACAGGGGGAAAAAATTACACTCAATAAGTCTTTTATCAGCTGTATAACTGATAAGCAAAAGCAAAAAAAAGGGAGGGGGGCAGTTTCAAAATAAATTAATCTTAACATACTTAGCTGTTGATGTAACCTCCTGGTATCGGTCCACATTCTGTTCAAGAACAGATATAATAACTACCACGAATGATTTCTAATACAGGAACACACTATTGTTGTGTTTTATAGCTAGTCACTTGGACAGGCACAAAAAAAGAAAAACAGTCATTTACACCATTCCTTTCCTTTCACTGAGAATACAAAAGGGTCGTCAAGACTTTCAGAACTATATACAGAACAAGACCTTCTCTGAGCATGAAAACAATCATGAGATTCAGTTACAGAATATTTAACACCTATAACAGTTCAGTACTGGAGGAAATGAAGGCACAATTAGAGGAAATTTCTAAATCAGTAACACTATTACAATCTTGGTTATGACCAGGGAGTCAGGGAGACATAGCACTGTCGTTTCAAACCCTCAGACCAGAGGTAGACTCTTTGCCAAGCTATTTTACACCTCGCTCTGGCCTATTTTCAGCCCTCCCCACTGCACAACTGTGGGATATTACATAACAGCCCTGCTAGAGAACAGATTCAAACTGGCAAAATCGCCAAGTTGAAGTCTGATATAGTAATTTCATCTGAATAGCTCTCTTGAATACTGTAGCTATCCTGCTGATTTAGTTGGATATCGCAAATACAGTATCATCACATGCGGATACACTATCAAAGCTATAAAACAAACCAAAAAAAAAGAAAAAAAATCAATTAAAACAGAAAGGTCCTTGATATACATAACACAATGCACACAACACATCTGGACACTTCTAGGCATACAGTACAGTTTAACTGGATTCTTTCTCGAATCCTGGTTCATGACAGAATTTGTCTCTTACCATTTACACACATGTACAACACAACATAATGTCACACATCACAGCCATATCAAATGGCCAAAGGCTAGTGATTCTTCAGGTCTAGCTTTAAGGACAGCTACAGTGCGTAAATCATTTACAAAAGGGGCCTATTGTGCAAACATCGGACAAAAACACCAGCGAATGTCCATTGGTATCCGTTTCATTTTAAACCATCATCACACTACTCCAAACCGAAGCCCTCGGCATTGGAAATGGCTATGGTTAGCTTTTGCCGTAGCTCTTTCTTGCTCTTGTAGGGTGGCAGGCAGATCTGGTTGAAGCATGTGTGTGAAACAGGTAACCTGAAAAGAGGAAATGACTCACATATATTTGCTTGATCTTCATTTGCACATATTTAACTCTTAACTTAACTTCAGTAACACTAAGACATAAGAAACTACCAACACACACACACACACACACACACACACACACACACACAGAGTCTGATGCATTACTTCATCCATACCAGTCTGTCGAAACCTCAATCTTCGATATCTTGAAGTTGAGGTCTGCCATCCCTCCCACAGGAACACGATCACTTCCTGTTGTGAAGTGGAGAAGCCTCTTTTGCAGCTCCAGAGGAAAAGCTAGAACCACATCCCAGAATGCACTTCATCGGGGAAAAAAAAAACCTTTACTAAATGATGAACATTTCTCGCGAAAATCTTTGAAAAGCTGAAAGCTACAGTGTACACACTAAGTGTGTTCTTCATACACTACTGATGATTCATTAAACCACATTCCAAATGATACAGGAAGAAAGAAAACAGTTAAGAACTACAGTATTTCAGGAGAACTCATCAAGTGCCGTTTAAAGTCACAAAGCTATTGAAAATCTGCATGGAAAAGCATTTGTGCATTATATCCACATGCGTATGAAAATATATTCTCTATATCACCATAAATCATCATTTTATCTCGATCATGATTAATAAATGTTTGTTTTTTGTCCTCATCGTTTACTGACAAGTTTCTCTTGTAAATATGTTCAACTGTTAAAGCTGGGATGTTTTGTTTCCTAATAAAAGACTTCTCTTCCATGTTGCAGACTGGATGGAGGAGTCATGTGACTACACACATGGTACTATGTTTTTAATGGGACAGTACATGAACACGCACAAAGAAAATGAAAATGCACTGGGTTATTAAAGGAAATTTTATCATTTAGAGTCTTTAATTGGTGTAATCTTGTCTGTGTAAATTATTTCATTTTGATTTTTTTTCTGTAAGAATTTAAAAAATCTGTTTAACATAACATGATGCCTTGAATAGTTTTATTAAATGATTGTTATTCCATTTGCAGGTAGACAGTAAGTGCAGTGACCCTTGCAGGTCAGTGTTACCGGATAGTGGGGTCTGTCTTGCTGTAGCCCTCATACTGTGCCACCCTCTGAAGAGAGCTCATGTCCAGATTGGGGCTGCCACACACTAGGATCTCAACCTCCTCTGGCCTCAGGAGCTACAATAAAAATAAATTAAGTTAGACATTTATTCGTCACAAACACATTCCTGTACAGTGAAATTCGTTCTTCACATATCCTAAGCTGGGGTCGGAGCACAGGGTCAGCCATGATACGTCACCCATGGACCAGATTAGGTTTAAGGCCAAGCTCAATGACCCAACATTGGCAACTTGGTGGAGTTGGGGCTTGAACCGTGACCTTCCGAGTAGTAACTCAGAGCAGTAACTACTGAGTTACCACTGCTTCTTACATTGCAGTAATGATTGTAACAGTGATGCAGATGCAGTAATACAAGCAAGCACCAAATGCAATTACATAACACACACTCATCCAGCTTTTATCTTTTATCTCTGTTGGTACTTTAACTTTAACTAACATCATATTAGCAGTTTTAAATATTGCTACGCCCTTTTTTTGCACATCTGCATATAACGCTTTTAACTCTACCAAAAGGCAAGGCTTTGTCTGGGTTTATGATGTCACGATTGACCTGCAAAAACACCACAGGAGTCCAATCTCATTTGACATCTACCCTCCCCTTCTCCTAACACCAGAGAGAGAGAGAGAGAGAGAGAGAGAGAGAGATATTGCTTTCTCGCCATCTCTTACATAAGCATTTAAAGACCCAGGGATTTAATGTGGTCAGCTCATCTGATCCTTTCTTTCCCAGCTTGACAACTGTGCATTCTGTGTGTCTGACACACCCTCCGCAACTAGTGACACTACAGAAAAACACTCCCGAGTCAGAAAGCTCCAGAAAGGTATGCATTTGCACAGAACTGCAGATTTATTGCGCGCGCTCTCTCTCTCTCTCTCTTTGGTCAGCTGTATGCTTACAAGAGCAAACTTGGACCAGACAATGCTTACCATATTAGGAAGTGTCATTTCCATCCTGAACATGGCCAAGATAAACACAGGAAATTCAAGACTTTTCGAGGCTCAGTCAGCTTCAAATCATGTTATAGCACATGCGCTATTAAGAAATAATAACTGAATTATTATTGTTTTTTTTAATCGACAAATCTATCAACCCAACACTACTGACGATTCAAGTCAAGTCGAGTCAAGTAGGCTTTTATTGTCATTCCAACCATATATAATTGAGTACACAAACAAAACAACTTTCCTCCAGGACCAAGGTGCTACAGTACATGCACGCAAAACATCAATTAACAACACAACTCTACCGGAACCAGTTAGCTAACTAAGAGTCCTTATTAGCTGACTAGCTCAGATATGACAGATTAACTTTTTTTTTTTTTTTTTAAGTTAACCTGTGGTTCATAAACCACACACCAAAGTATTCAGGAAGAAAGACCGCAGTTAAGAACTATTTCAAGAGAGAACTCATCAAGTGCTGTTCTAGCCACAAAGCTATTGAGAATCTGCATGAAAAAGGCAGCTTTGTAAAGCCTCTGATTGAAATGCGAGGCAAGGGTTCTGGGGTTGGAAGTTTTCATTGCCTAGTCATGTATTAGTTCTACACATCTCACTGGCATATTCCTTCCATGTTGGCGTGGAAACAACTTCAAACCAGAGCGCTTAACACTCCCCAATTCTTTGGAGTATAGCCAAGCGAGGGGGTAGGGAGAGCAGACTCCCCCCCCCCCCCCCCCACACACACACCAATTACACTGTCCCGAAATCAGCTGGTGAAAATGTCTATATCAACCATCAGCTCTGCTTTATACTTGCCAACCAAAGAACCTTATTAAACATTATACACTCTTATATATGCAGTGTGACAGAAGTGTGATAACATTTTTGACCGTGCCATTATTTGCTTAATAAAAATGAAAGCCAAAAAAAACATGGCCTTGGGCATTAAGCCCAAACAACTCCACTTTGGTCTCATCTGTCCACAGGACATTGTTCCAGAAGCCTTGTGCTTTGTTCAGATGCAGTTTTGGAAACCCGATCCATGCTTCAAAGTTCTTTTTAGACAGCAGAGGCTTTCACCCTGCAACCAAACAAACCATACTTGTTCAGTCTTCTTCAAATCGAAGACTGAACATGGACTTTATCATTTAACATGCTCAGTGAGGACTGTAGAGTCCAAGATGTAGCTCTTGGGTTTTTTGGTTCTGTATTTCTCTGAGGATTGCACAATCACTGACCTTGGGGTGAATGTGCTGGGACGTTCGCTCCTGGGAAGATGTCAAATGTCTAGAATACATCCCACTTGTGAATAATCTTTCTCACTGTATAATGCTAAACTCCAAATTGTTTGGAAATGGTTTTATAACGCTTTCCAGATTGATGTTCTGCAACAACTACAGCATCTGGCTTCAACTTACCCTCTTCATATTCTTGAAGGCACATTTATGACGGGCACATGTACACTGATCAGTCATAACATTAACACTACATAACATTAACACATTAATATTGATGACTGATTATATACCAATAAACTGGTGACAGGTTCACCCAAAGCTGATTTATTGAAACCTACACAATATTGGGCATAAAGTTTTTGTTCTCATGTTATGTCTGATTGGTATACTGTACATATACATGAATACATCAACGTGAGACATGGCTCAATCACGGTGATGCAGTTTTAATCCTTTGTATTTGTAAACTTTGGTTACTGTGTATAAAGTTTCAAATTTTTTCTGTGTCCACTTCTGTCAAATTCTCCAGTTCAGTTCAAGTTCCCCAAAACATGCTGATTGGCGAGGTGTGAGCGAGTGTACTGTATGCATGGTGTCCTGCGACGGACATGCTTTCCATTGAGGCTGTAGTCCTGCTTTGTGCTCAGTGTTCCTGGATCCACTGCAACCCTAACTAAAGAGAAAGTGCTTTCTGAAGATGAACAAATAAATAGATTAATTAATTAATTGGCAAAGTTTTTCATGATAATCTTATTTTGGAATTATAAGATTTCAGATTTCTATCTCAGTTTCATGCAAAACATTGCATTTATAAAGAGAGAAAATTATTTCATTTAGCCTTGGGGTCAAAACTTTTTTATGCAAAAATCACAGGATTATCAGCTGCAGCTTTTATTTCCCTTTTGATGTTTCCCCCATTTTCTCACACCTTCTAGCCAGCTCTGTCCTATCACACAACAGCTTCCAACTAGGGAGGGTTTGTGCCAACACGTGTTTGATCAGCGACACGTGAAGCCAGCCACCGGTTATTTATAGCTGCTGGTTGTGCTGGGTCACATGGCATCATACCACACTCAGACGAGCGCTATCTGATACCATCCTCCACATCCATGTTCTGACAGATACCTGTTATTGGATAGTGACACACTGACTAATGATGAGTGACAACACTGCCATCCCGTCCATGCAGACAGAAATTGGCAATACTGCTCTGTAGTAGGTTGGAAAAATAGTTTAGTTATATAGATCTACAAGCACACACAGACACTGAAAGTAAGTTTAACTCACCATCAAGGCATTAGAGGCACATACACTGTGAAAGCCGTGGTAGAAAGCAGCAAACTGTCTGTAAATGAACTTATTCAGCAGGAAATCGATGTACAGCTGGACGTATTCTGTGTACAGGGATGTATAAATAAATAATGCACCACAGGCACATTGTTGAAAATAGTGGACGAAGTTTGTAAGATGTTTAGTCGGAGACCTCTCACCTTTTCTGTTCTGGTTAGTCACAGGAATTTTATCCCCACCTGGCTTGAGGTTATATGACTTGACTACTCCAAGTTCTTCTTGAAAAACCTGCAAAGACAGACACAAATGTTGTTCTCGGCCGACACTTTGCTTCCTCAACATATAGAGGAAAAGTGCAAATAAGCACTACGGTGCAATCTAGGGCACCCTGAATATCCTAAATAGCCTTACAGTCTGTAAATTTTCTCAGAAACCTGCACTGCACAGAGGCATATCTGTGTGTGAGCCAAACACCTGAAAGGTCGTATAGAAGTCCTCTTCCACATTTCCCTCGTAGCTTAGTAACTCGCTGAGGCCGTGAGCAAGATCCTAAAACAGAAAGACTAAATTATCAACTTTAAATCAAGAGGCACCATTGCATTGGAAACAGTTCTACTTCCATTATGAACCTTTTACAACAGTTTATCTCCAGTACAAATGTCATTAACTGCATACTAAATAAAATTTATAAATTAATTTAAAATAATTAATTTATTTAGGTAATCAATATTGTAATATTAAAAAACATCTTTTAAAGTTACTTCCTGCTTTACAATATAAAACAGTGAATAAAGTGAAACAGAACCACATAAAGCATTTAATCCACATGAAACCATGTGAGTCATTTTAATTCACACCTCTGTGCTGAATAGAAAAAATGCAAGGCATGAGGTGGCGATTGACGTGAGTTGCGGCGACATTCATTGTCTCACTCCCTTATATTATTTAACTGAAAGTTCTTCACGTGGTTACAGCAGCAAACATTTATGTGGGGGGGGGGGGAGTTTAAAATAGGAGAGCAAACCACGCCCTCGGTTACATAAGTCATTTTGGGGCCAAAGGCTTTTACATTGAACATCTGGTTTACTTAAGGCTGACTCTGCAAAAAAATAATAAATAAATAAAAATTTAAATAATAAAAAAAAAAACATGGAAATGAATGAAAAAAATGTCAACTGTGTAAAAATTTTTGTCTAAAAGTCATAAGTAGAAATGTCGCATTTTAAAAACACAAGACTTTTACTTGTTGCATAAGAGCAGAGAATAAAGTTAATCAAAAGGCTCCCTCTAGTGGACTTTAATTAAAGTGACTCAACTTTACCATAATCTTTTATTATTTTTATTACAGCATAAACATAAAACTCTGCATTCTGGTAGGGTCCTGACCAGTTCATAAAGCATTTATTATATTTTTATAAATTTCACAAATTCAGACTTTTCATGGAATTTATAGGAGCTTATGCATAACTGAGGACAGTCTTATCAGGAGCAGTAAACAAGCAGTCACCATCGGTGCTGTGCTAATGGCTGCAGAAACAATGCACCATCTGGAGATGACACTTTATCAGCAAAAAAGGGAAACACACTTGTGCTGCCTAGTGACAGCAATGCACCAGAACAACAAGGAGAACCTCAACAATACCACAAGTGCCATTTGCAATGACATGAGATTACTCTCTCAGACACATACAATAACCAACAGCCCTATGTACTGCCATGTGTGGTTAACAAATGCATGTGAATTCTGTCCATATTAAATGTTTTGCCAGTAATATGTAGATTATATGATTGAACTGGACTGTATTAGAACTGTGTTAAGGCTGACAGTCAAATTTGCAACTAACTAAGATAACCAAAAATTAAAACAAAATAAAACATTTTATTAGTTCCTATTCATGATTCATTAATATCGGTCAAAAATCTTTTACCCAAATGCAACAAATGTTTTCATAAAAATTTATTTTTTATATAAATATATTTTTTATTATTATTCCAGATGTTTTGTTCCAAAATTTCCTCCAAAATGTTCCTATGCAAATGATTTGTTTTACATTGTTTTTACCTGAATGGATAAAGATGGCGAATCCAGACTTCCATTTTTTTACTCTTATAACCACAGAATCTGACTTAAAGATTTCAATGTCGTTTCTGGTAGAGTAACTGAGTAAACAGCTGGGCTTTTAAGGCACTAAAATATATTTCAGGAATAAACAAACAAATAAAATATAATCAAATTCCAAATAAATTTTTTTTTTTACTTTCCCTTGTCCCAAAAACACCTGGTGTATGTGTGCGTTCACACACACACACACACACACACACACACACACACACACACACACACACACACACACACACACACACACTGTAGAAAAGTCTTGATCAAGTCTAAATCTAATTTAATAATGTAAAATGACATGAGGAAAAATATGTTTTAGGGAAATAGGCTGCTGTTTTATTGCACCAGTCTGACCATCTGTCATCATCTGCAAACATTTCTCACTGGTTCGTGTCTTTAGTATTTATACTTGACTGATTTATAGGTCACTGTGTGGCTTAACAAACTTAAACATTCATCTGAAACTGGTCAGGCACACGGACTGGACTGAAAATGAGAGCCAAAATGTTGCCAAAACTGAGGGCCAAACAAGTCTTACAGGAAGCCTGGAGAACTATTCCTCAGGACTATATTAAAATACAAGAAGGTCTGGCTCTTTGGAAGCAAAATATGAAGATATAATGGTGGCTCAGGACTTTTGCACAGTGCTGTAATTGCAGTGAAAAAAAGCACATCAGCAATCTTGTAAATCACACACATCCATAACATATAGTTTAACGATGTAAGCATGAAGTGCGGCTTTCAGTGCTGCAGATTCTCAGGATAGAACTGTATGTAAGAATAGATGATTGTATAGTTAGAATGGTAATTTCAGTTTGTAATTTAGGTGATTTCCACTATACCAGCTTTCCCTTGACTAAACAAAACACATGTTACATCTTGGCTAATTTTATGGAAAATAAGAAAAAATGTGTGTACTTTTTATTTTTGCCAGAAGCATTTCTTCTAAACTGCAGAAAAGAAAGCATTGAGAGTGAAAACCAAAACACCGGATGCCACAGCTTGTGTACATACAGGCATGATTTGCTGCAGGTCGTCCAGGGTGAGGGATGCCATGCCAACAGGGGCATCAAGGTCACATGGCACGATGGGAGGAGTCAGCAGCTTCTTGTAGACGCAGGGCGGGAATCGGATGTCCAGGGTGATGCTGTTGTATACGGCCAGGCCCATGAGCTGAGCGCAATGTGGTTAAGAGTGATCAGGTGAAGAAGTGAGCCTATAGAAGTCTATAGTCATCAGTCTAGTCTAAAGAAGACTAGACTGATGACTGATAGAGGGTGCACTTCACTTGTTCCCGTTAAATGTATAACTAGCGCAGATACAGTCGTTTAAGATACCTGCTACTGCACTGACCACACTATGGCCTTATGATCAGTGTACCTAGTGAGATGTACAGAAAGAACACCCACAACAGGTGTATTATACATTTAGAAGAGAATGTGAAGAGGCTGTTCCTTAAGTGCTTGCAGCTGCAGCTGACGGCACTCCTCCATGTGCTCTCCATATGCACACAGTTCTCTGAGAGAGGGCAGTGGAAAAAGGGGGGAAAAGAAAAAAAAGGGAGGGGGAAGGAGAAAAAAAGGCTGCCTTTTAGCAGACTGAGGGAAAATTTTTCGTAATGGCTCGAGCATCGAGCCAAGACAAAAGCCAGCCCCTGTGCCGTTCCAAACGAGACAAAACCAAAAGAAACCTTTCATTCATTATCCTTGGCTAATGTGACAGCGTTTCTGGGTGTACTTTTTGGGGCTCGAAATGTTTATCAGTGGGCAAGCTCAGGAGAACATACACACACAAAAACAAACCTGGCTGCCTGAGTCAGAGGGAATGATTATGTCAAGCTGCTGTCTCCTTTCCTACCTTATAGCGGGCGAGGTATGGACAGCCCTGCCATTTCATTATGGCCCACGCACTTCAGCGTACAAGGCTGTGAGCAGTCAGAAAAGCATGACATATTGTGCATCCTCAACAGTGAATCAAACTGAGGACTAATGCTGAAAATAAGCATCTGTCCCACCCTTTGCCCTGCGAAAGGGAAACTTTTTACAGGTTCCACGAATAAACTGTGGATGTTTCCTCTAAGTGGAAGCAGACTGTATGTTTATGGGTTATTTAAGTCTTCCAGCACCCATGCACAGCTACCTATGCAGCAAATGAAAGGATACAGCTCCAACCAGTCTGTACTCTGAGCAGTTGTCACACTTCCAGTTGCTGAACCAGTGGCACTGAGATTCCTTCACATATGTGAACATGCCTGTGAAAGCACACATGGAAGCACTGTGAGTCTTTTTTGGAAGTAAATTCCTCAAAGCTGAAATCAGAAACCTGGTTTTAAAAGGCAGTCTGAATGCGAGTACATTTCACTAGTGATGACCATATAATCACAGATATAACCATGGAAATGATTTGCCTGTATATCATATCATGTACATCATATCATCATATCTGGACATAGCCATATTTCTATTTACACATAATATAAATACATCACGTTTTTCTTAAAATAAAGTTGACCAGGCGTTCTCAAAACCTGCAAACAGGGACCGCTTAATTGTAGAATCAATTTCATTTGGTTTGTTTTTCAAAAGTGTACAATAATATTCTGGCTATTTATTTGCAGCCATAGAGCTTTTTATTGCTGAACTTTCCACTGACAAAACACACTGAGAAGGTACGCACAGACATTATTCACAGGCTTTCTCAGCTACGTTATTTATGAGTTACTGAGGTTTTTATTAAATCTTTTCAATTCAACATGCTATAACTATAACAACTCAATAATAAATATGATAACTTTGGTGCCAATATTATATATATACCGATATATAACATTATGAACACTGACAAGTGACATGAATAACATTGATTATTTCTGTACAGTGGCGTGTGGAAGTTCATGGGATATATTAGGCTTTTTTTTTCTCCCCGAGTCTCCCTTTTGTTGGAAGCAGAAAAAAATAAAATGGGCAAGCATAGGGACGACTTTGACAAGAGCCAAATTGTTATGACTAGATGACTGGGTCAGAGAATCTTCACAAAGGCAGTTGTTGTGGGATGTTCCTAATCTCAAGTCATAAAAACATACCATCCAAAAAAGGAAAACAGTTGAACTCTGGACAGGGTTATGGGCAACCAAGGCTCTCTGATACATGTGATGAGCAAAGGTTCCCAAACTGTCCCTAGAGTGTACCCTGCGATGGATTGGGACGCTGTCCAGAGTGTACCCCATCTCGTGCCTTAAGTCTCCTGAGATAGGCTCCAGACTCACCGCAACCCTTATTACAGGATAAAGCGGTATAGACGATGAGTGCGTGATTGGTGGGGTCAGGTGGAAAGAGTAAAAAAAAAAATTGTACTGTACTTCAGTAAAAGTTCACTAAAGTAACAGTACTTTTAAAGTACAAGTAAAGTTACCCTTATAAAAATCTTCTCAAGTAAATGTAAAAAGTAGCTCATTAAAAATTTTCTCGGGGGTGGGATGGGAGATGGAACACCCTTGCATAATAAATCTGTTCCCTTTGTTGTGCTTGAAATCAAAGTGGTCGCTTAAATATGTCCAGGGGTTTGCTTCATAAGAATTTGTTGGCATTGCACTTTCAGCTGTGTCTGTATCACTGGCATCTGTTTTGTCTGTCATCCTTGTGAATTTAGCGCGTTTGTTCTCCACGCCCATCAATCAATCAGTGCAGTGGTTTCCGGGGTGCAATTTTTTTCCTTCCCCATTGTATTATTTGTATTATTTTTCATTTTCATTCATTTATTTTTTACTCAGTAGCGAATATGATTTAAAATGTAGTGAAGTACAATACTTTAAACAAAACATACTTAAGTAAAAGTAAAATTACAGATTTTAAAAACTACTTTAAAAAGTAGAAGTACACAAAAAAATCTACTCAATTACAGAAACGCGAGTAAATATAATTCATTACTTTCCACCTCTGGGCGGGGTTGGTGTGCATCGCTTACCTTGGAAAGAAATGAAACCAAGTTGCACTATGGAAAGAGGGAAATTTGCTGGAGGCAGTTAGATGCCCTATGCAATGTTCTGCCAATAAATCTTGTGCCAGTCATTCATGTGGATGTTACTTTGACATCTACCACCTACTGTACCTAAACATTGTTGCTGGACAAGTGTACTCCTTCATAGAAACAGTATTCCTTTACGGCAATGTCGTCTTTAATCAGGATAATGCACACTGCCATACTGCAAAAATGGTTTAATAATGGTTTGAGGAGAACAACAACAGGTGCAACGTAACTCGGCCTCCAAATTCTCTAGATCTCGATCCATTTGAACGTCAGTGGGCTGTGCTAAACAAGCAAGTCTGACCCATGGAGGATCTCCCTGACGGTTTACAGTACATTACTTAAAAGATCTGCTACTAATGGCTTGGTGCCAGATACAACTGCATACCTTCAGAGGTTTAATGGAGTCCATGTCTTGACGGGTCAGGGTTATTTTGGCAGCAAAAGGGGGACCTGCCCAGTATTAGGCAGGTGGTCATAATGCATGGTTCTAAAGAGCACTTAAACCTTCCTAGCAGTGAATAAAAATGAAGTCATGCTTATTTAAACACAATTTTGTTCGGTCATTCAGTAGTGTTCTGGTAATTAAGTTGAGTCATATGTGGTCTACATAACCGGGGAAGACATTCCCAAGCAAGTACCGAATGAATAAATGATGTTTTATTTCGTTGCTTTATGGAGTGAAAAGGTCGAGTGACCTAAGATGAAATCATAGCTGAGCATATGCACCATGTTTGTCCTGAGCATCTCACCATAATCAGTGTGAAAAATCTGTCGAATCAGGAGAAGAAACCATTCCTTTGTGAGTCCTCCCATGTCCAGGCCAGCTTCCCCAACAAATGTTACTTTCAGCTTCTTCTTCAAGTCTGCTCTCTTTCTTAAAAGCTATTAAAACACACAAACACACACACACACACACACACACACACACACACACACACACACACACACACACACACACACACACACACACGTGCATTTATGGTGGGGCCATTTTTCCAAATTAAGCCCTAGCCAGACTTAGAACTTTCCAGACCAGACTATACTTGGTCTTCGCCAAAAGTACCCTCTCTCAGTCGCGGAAAATAAAAATGTTGAATATGGTGCTGCTTTGAACGAAAAAATATATAATGCGTACAAAACCACTACATTATTCGTACGGTTCTGTAAATATTTCTTGACGTTTCAGAGTTGGTGGTTGGAACTGAAGAAACAGACAGGCGCTGTCCATGTTCTGTGAGCAAGCGCTATTACCTCATCCAGTGAGTCACTGACCAGCTGCAGACGCCTCACTTTAATGTTGAGAAAAAGCAGACTCATATCCACCCTCTGTCTGCGAGAGACCTTGTCCACCAGGGTTTGCTGCAACCGAAATAAAAAGCCACGCATTTGATCATTTACCATTCTCAATCTGGAAACCTGTTTACATACATGCTGATGCTAGATTGCACAATCTGTCTTAGGAATTTATCTTTATGCTTATGATAAATCTTGGTGATCTTTTTGTCTGTGTTGACTTCCTGTGAATGCTTGAGTGAAGCTGCTATTTTGTCCTAATGATGAGAACACAGTGTGAATTTCCATGCTCCTGCAAGACTGTCTTTAATCCAACAGCCACGAGTCTGTTTAGCCTACGCTCTGGTCGCATATGTTTTGGGAGGGAGCTTTTGAGGATTTCACCCAAAAAAAGAACATCTCTGGCTGCCCCACCCTGCACAAGACTGTATTAGATTTTTTTTTCTTTCTTATAGTAAAATGAACCCTGCTTGACTTAGGCATTTCACACAGTACATTAACTTATTGATCATTAATACAATTAGGACTTTCTACAAGATGAAAAACAAAAAAATTTTAAGGAATCACAGAACTTCACTGGGAACAATCCAAGTACAGACGGCTTACATAAACAGTCTTGAGTATAGGCGGCCATAGAGCAAGCATCGGATCCCACGAGACCCGAGGACTAAACAATCTAAATCCTTTGTTTCCACAATAACGTTCTCGGCACACTCTGGCAGCTCTGCCGTGAAGAGAGGAAATGACGGGGACATGCAAACTCTTACCCTGGCCATACTGATCATCTGTTGCTCAGAGTCTCTTTGAATGATAGCTTTCTTCACCACTGTAGACAGGATAAATGGATACTGGCAGAAAGTAAACCTGTGCAAAGTGCAAAGTGTCAGACTTAACACTGATAAGCTCCTAAATGATGTTAAACTTCATAACCAGTTATGACAAATAGTTTTGTATTGTGCTGTGAAAAAAGTTTGGAGATAAGCAATGCTCAAGAGGGTAAACGCAAATTCTAGACTTTTGCTAGTTGGAAAATCAAGACAAACAGAAAAATTGAGATTTAACATCAATCTGTCTGAATTATATTTTTTGTGCCACACCTGTTGGAATTTCCATGTGCTTGCCATGTCTGGTAGTCCTCCATGAAGTCAATGTGGTCCAGTGTGAGATTGTAGAAATCAGAGAAGGGGATAATGGGAGAAGGGGAAATGCTGTTTGCGGCATCTGAACACACAGGACAGAGACGGGTTTGATTCTGTCCCAGCACAAAGCAGCCAGCATGCTGTTGAACTTTTCCCTGAGTCTGAGACTGCTTTTTCGTACTCACTGAGCAGAGAGAGAACCTTGGTGGCTGATGGGATCC
The DNA here is from genome assembly GCA_030522415.1 of Channallabes apus. Lineage (NCBI taxonomy): Eukaryota > Metazoa > Chordata > Actinopteri > Siluriformes > Clariidae > Channallabes > Channallabes apus. Next base: position 51,090,981 of record CM060104.1, read on the forward strand.
ACCATGAGCACTTGGACATGGGCGGTAGCTCCTCTGGTTTGGCAGGGAACAGACGTGTGGTGATGAAGAGCTGTAGGCGTTCCACCAGCTGCTTAAAACGCTTCTGAGATAGCCTGAGAAATAAAAATATGTCCTGGTCAAACTTTCTAACTCAGACCCTTCTGCTGTTGTGGTGATTCAAAAGATAATAAATCACTTTTAAAGTATTACAGATGTTAAAATTCTAATTTAATCTTAAATTGAAATAAATCCCCCTTCTGAATTTTTTTTTTCAATCCTTACATAATCCCCACATGCCTTTATAATTTAGCCTTTTGAACTTTTGGTTTTGTTTTGTGAATGGATTCCTGAAGCAGCCTAGACTGCAAGAGGCAGTGACAGAAGGAAACAATTCAGACTTACTTCTTAAACCAGTGCATCAGGAAATGGTGATCTGATTCAGGCAGCGTTGCTATTTGCCGCAGTAAATGAGCATAGATGACATATGTGGCTGTGCTGGTGTACTGAGGATTCTGCAACAAAGAAGAGACGTTTTGGAGCACTTCGAAAAGAAAATATAACTTTTCACTCCGGAGCTGCAGAAGAAGGTCTGGCTCTTTAATAAAGAGTGGCGTTTCAGCGGTAACCAGTGATTCCCCCTCCAACATGACCTCATCGGTTCCTCCAGCACGGTCAAAAAGAAAATCATACCACAGACAGACTCACATTCGCGGCAGACATATCAATGCAATAATTGCTTTCGTCTTCCAATCTCACTTCATCTTCAAGAAACATGTCAGTCAGGATATCATAGCATTGAATAAAAAGCTAATTTTGGAACAAAGAAACTTCAAGAGATCAAGTTCTCCAAAATATACACATAAAAAAGAATCTAAGTGAAAACTGATGCACAATGTTGAAAATTCTATTTTTACACTTCTTTCTGTTAGACTTTCTCAGTTATTATCCTGTTGCTTTGACCTTATTTGGACAAACCAGAGCCAGTCCATGCTGGTCATGTGTGAAGCAAACACTTAGCTCACGACATATATATACAGTATGCAATTTAGTTCAGACAGTCTGCCTGTAGCTATGGCTGGAGTCAATGGGCCATGTGGTGAGAGAGGAGATCAAGAGTTTCCTGCCTTGCCTCACACTTTGATATGGCCACCAACAGAATGCACGGCCAACTCGGACCCAGAGTAGGTAGTGATTTACTCTGCATTTAGTATATACCTACGTATACAGTACATGTGTGCAGATAAGCGCATGATTTAGGACAGGAAATTACAGTTATTACTGAAAAGTACACCATGCGCCTGGGTTATACAATCAAGGTAGTTTTTGAATAATAGTTCAGTTTTGCACAATGACGAGCTCAAAATGGGGGGGAAAAAGTTTTTTCAGTACAGTTTATAAAAGCGTTGTAAAGCGTTACCTGCACAAGTATGAAATAAGCCCTCAGGTCATCCTTTGTCCGTGGTCTAAAAGACAAAGAAGTGACTCAAATCTTCTCTGTAACAACAGGTCATTTCACAGGTTCAGGGAGGGAAAACACAACAACACTCACCCTTTCCATTCCCTTAATAAGCTATTAATGATTCCCTTCAGGACAGATTTCTGGGTATCAGGGGGCTGTAAATAAGGAGGTCAGGAATTACAGATCTGCATTCTCGAGGCGACTAAACAAACAACTCAATAATGATTAAAGCAAACAAACACAAACAATAGGTCTTTGTCTGAAGCAAAAGTGAATTTATTTTCTACGAGCTCCTGTTTTTTTGGGTTCATTACGCACCGTGTGAAGCAAAGCGTCATACACAGCATTGACAAATTTGGTGTTTATTCCTGAGTCTTCAATAGTGTTGAATGGAGCATTTGCTTCTCTCTGGGGACAAAAAAAAGGGAAATGTGATACTAAAATAACACATCGCCACTGCTTTCTAATCTGAAAAAAGTGAACAGTTCATTATTATAATTTCTGTATGACAATTTGTTATGGCTACTGTTATGAATGCTCAAATGTACTATATACTGTAGTAAGGAGGTCTCCTGTAATAAGATCAACACTCTATAAACCATATGCAGGTGTTCTCTCTGTTATTACTCTCTGAATGAGCTCATTCATTCATATAGAGGCCTAACAGTAATGCTGGGGTTTTCCCTTTCTCCTGTTTTCACCGTTTCACATGCGTCAGAATTTCAGCAGCTCTCAGTAAAAATATTTGCACAATTCAACGGCAGCATATTGGAATTAACTGCTTTAACACTTTACATTCCGCTAGGCCTATACACTTCTTCTGTGTTAATTTAGCTAACAAATTTAACCAGATATTATTCTTGTAAAATTAATTTTTTAAAAATCAAACAACTAGGGGCAACACAAACAGATTACATAAAAAATAACAAAAAAAAACAAAAAAACAAACAAACCTTAAAAGCAGCATTGAGTTCCAAGAAGGATTTGAATGTGGTCATATAGAAATCATGGACAAGCCTCCAATCACCTGAGATAGTTGCCTTTTCAACATCATCTCTGGATTAAAACAAAAAGCACTGTTAAGTGTGGTTGCATGCAACTATTTCTGAGAAAAGTAAGAAAGTACATAAAATAAAGCCTAATAGGCTGAAATCCCATACTGAAACTCTTTGGCAGTTTTAGTTCGGATGGGAATGATGGGATCGGAGACGAAGCGGGCTTTAACTTCTGGAGGCAAAACGTCTATTGAGATTCGCTGCTTCTGTCGAACATCTGGATATATTGGAGGAAGTTCTCTCACTATAGACAAAGATAAACATACAGTGGTACAGCGGTGGCCATAAGTATTAAGACAACATACACCATATTATAGTAAATATAAATGATTTAGCCAATTAGTTCTAGCTGAAGAGCTGAAGAGCTGTGCTGTATAACTGAAAGTGAAAAACTATAAACTGGATATGTGACAATGGTTTTCAGCTTCTGGATCGTCTTTTTGACTCCATGCCCTTTCGGATCTAGCAGGTTTTTTTTAAATAAAGGGCTTCGTGTTGTATGGGCATTTCATTGAATCAAATAACAAATTATTCATATTATCTTGATTGTCATTATGTTTTGTTTTTCTGTACGTAAAATGAAATGCTATGACTTCAACTGGTTAAAACATGCCCCTTGATCTCCTGCTAATAATGAAGTGTTTTCCCAATGCACTAAGCAATACGGCTAATTAAGCAGAAGCGCATCACGCTCCCACTGAGAATCATCCACACTCACGCTGCTTTTGTATGGACATCGCCTCATCACAGTCAGCCAAAATGACATGCTATCACTGAAAATGGATCGGTATGACTCTGGATTGGGCAAATCAATTTCATTCGGACAACAAAAGACGAACTGGTAGATACCACGTCTTAAAATTCTATTTCGAATCTATTTACTTAAAAATATATATAGTTTGAATGTCTTCTTCATACAGTAAATACAATTTTCCTAAATATAAACAATGACACTGATATAATATTTCTGTGTAGGAGTGAGCTAATTTTTTTATTCAATGATATACTGTATATATTGCAGTGTTAAATATGTATTGTATCACTATAAAAGTGTTTTATCAATGTGGCACTTTGCTTAATATTTGATAAAACAATATAGCTTATAGTTATAACATTCTTATTTATGAAACAATAAATATTTAACACAAAAGGAGAAAAATATTTAAATCTGCAACATTCTTGACCTTTGACAGATTTGCATCAGATCTTTCCTTTAATTTCTTAGAACATTAAAATTTTATAAAAAGATACAATGACTTTCATGACATCTAACAAAAAAGCCTATTATTATATAATTTGTCACAAAATTAATATTATACTACTTTGAAATTGAATTTTTTTTTAGAATTTAAATTTTTATTTTAAAGTCAATGCGGAAAGATCAAAATATGCAGTTCCTCGACTGTCCACTGGGTAACTGCGTTCCAAAAGCGAGTCAATCACTTAGAGCCCTTGTTAAAATACCAAACTTTACAACAGAAATTAACATGTTTACAGTTTTAAGGTTTTAATTCAATATCTAATGATTTCTATAAAATTCTGTTTATCTGTCCTATAACATTCTTCTTTTGTGGGCGTAAATGCGAGGTTGTACACAACCAGATCTTACAACCAAAACAAGACAGATGGTTAATGGTTATAACTGATCCAGTTTAAAACACAAGAGTCAACCCAGTTGGTGTATTTTTACTGTCTGCCTGTACAAAACCGAGCCACTTCTTACCGCAGCTCATGAAGCCATTTGTCCCAGTGGTTAAACTTTGAAAGTTAAGCAGCAAACAGGGTTGGAGTTTGATTAAACTTTAATTTCAGCTGCATGGCACAAAATCCAAAGCATGACACTTTCTTTCTCTCTCTCTCTCCAAAAGGATACACTGGTGTAGCCAGTGATTTTATCTAATCTCATGTCATCTGTCTGCAGCCAACGGGCTGTGTGGCAGCATACTAGGGAGTCAGGCAGTTAACCAGGCAAGCTTATATACTCTGTAAGACAAGCTTGGGCAGGATATTGTGAATTGTGTGTGTATGTGTTTAGCAGTTTGATTTGTTGAATATTATTAAAATAATCCCTCAAAAATGTTCTATCATGGTTGCTTGAAATATCCATTGATACTTAAAAAATAAAAAAAATAAAAATCCTGACCTACACCCTAATTCCAAATCAGAATTGATTAAGGAACCAGTCCTCAAAGAGCGAAAAATGTTCTGCACGGAGGAGTGGACCAAGATTGCTTTTACAAATGTCTTCGGTTGTGTTAGATGTTACAGAAGAGGCTCAATGCCGTTATTCTATGATTACTAATTTATTAACAGTGTTCTGGGGGAAAATCCCCAGAAAATCTTACTTACAAATGCTTATATAATTATAGCTACCAAATAAGACAGAAAGCATCCTCATATGATTAAATTGTATTCCCTTCCTTATTGTATGTGCTAATCATTGTACATATATATATATATATATATATATTTCATTTCACTTCACATTTTTAAAATAAATCTGGATTTTGCTGATGACTGTAAAGACAGAATGCCAGATAGTTAAGCAACTGAACATTAGCAGAAATGTGTTGTTGACAGAGGTGTCAAGTAACGAAGTACAAATACTTCGTTACCTTACTTAAGTAGAAATTTTGGGTATCTATACTTTACTGGAGTAATTATTTTTCAGCCGACTTTTTACTTCTACTCCTTACATTTTTAAGCAATTATCTGTACTTTCTACTCCTTACATCTTAAGAATAGCCTCGTTACTCTATTTTTATGATCAGAACGCGCAACCCCCCCCCCCCCCGGTCGCATGACAAGAACGCGCACAACGCACCCCCCCCACCCCCGTCGCATGAATGATCAGAAAGCGAGAACTTTAATGCTTTTGTCTCCCCTCACGGTACTTTTACTTTTATACTTTAAGTAGTTTTGAAACCAGTACTTTTAAACTTTTACTTAAGTAAAAAGCTTGGGTTGATACTTCAACTTCTAAAGAAGTATTTTTGAACCCTAGTATCTATACTTCTACTCAAGTAATTAATGTGAATACTTTTGACACCACTGGTTGTTGAGAACCGTTTTGGCCACCAAAAATGTTGTGCTGCTATGCAACAAAGTAACGAACAAACAAATATTATTTAAGTTTCTTATTGAGTGCACTTATAGTTATTTATACTGTACCAGTCAAACGTTTGGACACACCCATCAAAAATGTGTATTTATTTTCTACATTATCTAACAAAATTGCATTTTTTCCTTCTTCAAATTTTTAAAACAACACATGCAAAATTAAGTAATTAAGTAACAACCAGGACAACAATAACAGTCTTTTATTTTAAGACACAAAGTTCGGCTGTTCTGAAATAGCTCTGTTCTGCCAGGAAGACTATTGACAAGTGCATTTGCAAAACCCATCAAGAACTATAATGAAACTGGCCCTCATGAAGACCATCCCAGGAAAGCAAGACCAAAACTTTAAGGAGAAAATGTTTCTGGAGGAAAAAAAATTCATCAATTTCATCACCAGCCTCAAGCACAACTACTCAAATAACTGTCCTCTTCACTCAAGGGCAACTATCAATTAACGTACTATGATTAAGGGACAGCACAAATTACAGTTGTTGCTCTCATATAAACCCTCAAAATAATACACTAAGGACAGATAATGTAGATTATGCAGCTACTCGAATAGAAACAGTGATTTTATATATATATATATATATATATATATATATATATATATATATATATATATATACACACACACACACACTGTATATAGACCACCCTCTGAGTCCATCCTCTACACTTGCTTCAAAACTCTGATTAGCTGTCTGCGTGACACACTGATCTGCAAGTCTTCTAAAAAAAAATCTTTGATCTAAAGGAAAACACACACACACACACACACACACACATCTGCTCACAGTACTGAATTGTTCATTAATTCATAGCAGCTAAAGAGAACTCTTTGAAATGCAATTAGTATTTGGTCCTGTGTCGAAGCAATGCCTTTATATTGTATGTGCAAATCATTTCATATCAGGCTAACCTTTAGGTGAGTGTTTCCATTCCATGCATAAAAACACACATTTCACAATTCACAAATCTTTATCCTTTTCTAATCAGTAAATTATTTCAGGAGGTGACGAAAAAAAAAAGGTTAATAAATAAATAAATACAGTGTGTGTGTGTGTGTGTGTGTGTATATATACACACTATATATATGACGACGATATGTAGGTTATAGCAAGGTGAAAAAGATCTTCTGTAATAAACTGGATCTACCAATCTATTTTTCCCTCTTAAATATAACACCAATAATCTGGTAATAATCACCAGATGTGTATCTTACTGTTCAGTAGCTTTCAAACAGAATTTCATAATCATGCACTGACAGGCAATAAAACAAAATTTAATTAAACAAAAAAATAAGGAAATTCCTTTGTTAAAAAGGTACGGTGGTTAAAAACATCATACAATGATTTCCAAAATGTCATAAAATATTTCCAGAGGATCAACCCCCCAAAAATGCATCTTTTTCAAGAACAAACGCAGCGTCAGGTGTGGTGTCATGGCTGACCTTGTCGGATGGCAGGTAAGAGGAGCTGTGTGGACAGACTGTGATTGCCCGACTCTCGCTTGTGGTTCAGAGTGGAGATGAAACTCCCATAAGACGCAAAAGGTAGCTTTGGTCCACGATCCAAATTCTGTCAGGAAAATGAGAGATGCATGAGTCCTGTTCCAAACACGTGCATCACAAATTAGAATTGTGATCTACTGTGAACATTACAATTAGAGGAAAAACACAAATTTACTCCCAGAATGCAGGAGCTGGACATCTGAATTTGGTGTGCTGCGGAGTGCAGGAGGTGAAAAGTAATGGTTTAATCAGTTTCAACAGCCAGTAATCTCAGCCTCACTATTCACCAGGCCAGACAAATAAAGCGATGCTTGATGCAAAAAGTGCAAAAGCCAAGAGAAAAAAGGAAAAATAAAGGCAATACAAATAAAATAAACATGGCTTCTCCTATCTTATTCTGATCTTATCAGAAGTAAATGTCTGGATGCTTTCTTACAGAACAGAGTGTTGGCCAGATGGTCCCACCCATGTGCTTTACTGTAATTAGTAACAGACGTTTTATGCATCAGAAAGATGGGTGACGATTTGGGGTAGATGTGTGATGTAAAATGTTTCAATTTTTTAAATGCGTACAACAATTGTGGATGCATATAAATTTTAATCTAAGCTCAAAGCAGTAGAACTCATAAAAAGCAGTTGATTTCATTTTTTCCATTCTTGCTCTGTTTATTAATATTCAAAAGGTCCAAAATCCATAATTTTCCTAATGTCGGGATTTTCCATCAGCCTCAACTTGTCTGCTTAGATAACATTATCTAACTTATCAATGACAACTTTAAAAGCAAGTTATAGTGAGAAACCGACGATAAATAAATAAATAAATAAACAAAAGACTTACAGGGTTTATGATGGGAGGAAGTCTGTCTCTTTCTTCCAGCGGGTAATTATTTTCACTCATATTTAGATGCATTTCTTCCGATCACGATCACATGGCTTGTTTTGGTTGGGCAAAAAAAAACTTTAATAGCGCAGAAAAATCCGTGTCTCTCCGTCGGAGTGTAAACACTGCGCTGCAGCAGCTGGCGCTCGCACTCGGTACACGCTGTTCCTGACGGCGAGCAGGTGAGTTTTGGAAGTTGTCACTATAACCGAAAAAAAAAAAATTTTCTCTCTCTCTCCAAAGTCGAGAATCAAACTACAGGTCCATATATGTTACACAATTAAACAAAATACAAACGACAAACTAAAATCTTTGCGATGCGAAGCTGCGTCAGTTCTCATGGTTGCGTGAGTTTAAGTTAGTGAGGCTGAGCCGAGGCGCGCCGCTGCGCTCCAGCTGCTGCTGCTGCAATCCGCCGCCATGTTGGTGAGGATGAAGCTCGCGAGGAGCAACTTGGTAACGGTCGCTAACGTTACGTCACCCCGAGGGCGGGGCTTTTTTCAGTGCTGAGTCAGATTTATTGGGCACGGTTTAGGTAATGGTAGGAACACAATAGAACATGATTACATCATTCGGAATAAATAAGTAAACGCACGTACTGATAGCTATGAATGAGGACTTGTGTTCTAAATTCCCACACTGTGAATTCCTTAAATTCTGACTTAAAACTCATAAGCACCAATAAAGTTGAAGAAAAAATCAGAATTCTAAAGAAAAAAGAACAGATTTCTAAAGACAAAAGTCAGAATTTTAATGGGGAAAAGTAAGATTTTTAAAGGGAAAGGACAGAATTCTGAGAAAAAAGTCAGATTTCTAAGCGGAATAGTCAGAATTTGAAGAAAAGATTTCTAAACGGAAAAGTCATAATTCCGACCCTTCATCAGAAGGTTTTATTTGTTCCCGAGTTTTAAGTCAGAAAAATAAAAGTCAGAATTTTTTAATTAAAGAGCCAGGCCTCAAGAATATTTATTGTCACTATACTAGTCAAATTAGTGCAGTCCTCACAACTAAACATTCAGCTTTAAGAATTGAAATAAAAATATTTTAAAAAGAAAACAAACAAAACCAAAACAAGAACAGAATTTTTAGGGGGAAAAAGCAGTTAGAACTAATATATATTGGGGGCCATAATCATCCTCCGTATGATATGAATAGAAGGCACACCTCATTTGTTTTAGGAAGAAAAATACATACAGACTATACACAGCCCTAACATTAGCAGGAGAAGTAAATAACACAGATTTTCTTGCTCCAGTGGCACTGAATGGATATAGAGTGGATATAGAGTATAGGCAATGACTGAACAGTCAGTTGTTGATTTTGATGTGTTGAAAGCAGGGAAAGTGAAAAAGTGTACTGTATGCATTTAAGCAAAATGGATAAGGGGCACATTGTGATGGGTAGATGACTATGTCTGAACTTGCTTAAAATAGCAGGTCTTGTCTTCCCAATATGCAGATACCACATCACACCTTGAGAGGTCGTGAAGAGTTTATATGTCAAAACCATTTTGCTGAAAATAAAAAAATTCTTAAAAGAAAATCAAAAATTGACCAAGGTTGCTTGATGTAATATTGTAGTTTTCTTATAAGTATTCAGACATAAAAGTACAAGGGGGGGATCAAGTCAAACCAGGACTTGTGATGAAATTTCTTACGAAGGAAGCAGTAAACCGAATTGACATACAGTATACAGAAGACCTGAAGCACAATACAGTGATTAGACTCTTAGCTGCAGTAATGCATTCAAATGGTGCAAATGTTTAAAAGAAGGCTGTCAGGAATGACGATTTAGCGTGAGGTGGCTCAGGGGCCACTGTAGTCATTCCCATAGAACACATGATCTTTGAAAATTGACTGATAACATGTCGCCAACTAGTGGAAGAGACTTGTGTCACATCCAAGCCATACACATGTTTGGGATATTAAAGGAGGCCAGTGTTTCAGACATGAAGTCTGATAATAGCTTGGGCATCTCCATCCCTCCCCCGGCCAAAAAAAATAGTCTAAAATCTTATGAACATGTTTTTTATATATATACAGTGGTGTGAAAAACTATTTGCCCCCCTCCTGATTTCTTATTCTTTTGCATGTTTGTCACACAAAATGTTTCTGATCATCAAACACATTTAACTATTAGTCAAAGATAACACAAGTAAACACAAAATGCAGTTTTTAAATGAGGGGTTTTATTATTTAGGGAGAAAAAAAATCCAAACCTACATGGCCCTGTGTGAAAAAGTAATTGCCCCCTGAACCTAATAACTGGTTGGGCCACCCTTACCAGCAATAACTGCAATCAAGCGTTTGCGATAAGTCTTTTACAGCGCTCTGGAGGAATTTTGGCCCACTCATCTTTGCAGAATTGTTGTAATTCAGCATTATTTGAGGGTTTTCTAGCATGAACCGCCTTTTTAAGGTCATGCCACAACATCTCAATAGGATTCAGGTCAGGACTTTGACTAGGCCACTCCAAAGTCTTCATTTAGTTTTTCTTCAGTCATTCAGAGGTGGATTTGCTGGTGTGTTTTGGGTCATTGTCCTGCTGCAGCACCCAAGATCGCTTCAGCTTGAGTTGACGAACAGATGGCCGGACATTCTCCTTCAGGATTTTTTGGTAGACAGTAGAATTCATGGTTCCATCTATCACAGCAAGCCTTCCAGGTCCTGAAGCAGCAAAACAACCCCAGACCATCACACTACCACCACCATATTTTACTGTTGGTATGATGATCTTTTTCTGAAATGCTGTGTTACTTTTACGCCAGATGTAACGGGACACGCACCTTCCAAAAAGTTAAACTTTTGTCTCGTCGGTCCACAAGGTATTTTCCCAAAAGTCTTGGCAATCATTGAGATGTTTTTTAGCAAAATTGAGACGAGCCTTAATGTTCTTTTTGCTTAAGTCGTTTGCGCCTTGGAAATCTGCCATGCAGGCCATTTTTGCCCAGTCTCTTTCTTATGGTGGAGTCGTGAACACTGACCTTAATTGAGGCAAGTGAGGCCTGCAGTTCTTTAGATGTTGTCCTGGGGTCTTTTGTAGCCTCTCGGATGAGTTGTCTCTGCGCTCTTGGGGTAATTCTGGTCGGCCGGCCACTCCTGGGAAGGTTCACTACTGTTCCATGTTTTTGCCATTTGTGGATAATGGCTCTCACTGTGGTTCGCTGGAGTCCCAAAGCTTTAGAAATGGCTTTATAACCTTTACCAGACTGATAGATCTCAATTACTTTTGTTCTCATTTGTTCCTGAATTTCTTTGGATCTTGGCATGATGTCTAGCTTTTGAGGTGCTTTTGGTCTACTTCTCTGTGTCAGGTAGCTCCTATTTAAGTGATTTCTTGATTGAAACAGGTGTGGCAGTAATCAGGCCTGGGGGTGACTACAGAAATTGAACTCAGGTGTGATAAACCACAGTTAAGTTATTTTTTAACAAGGGGGGCAATCACTTTTTCACACAGGGTCATGTAGATTTGGATTTTTTTTTTCTCCCTTAATAACATAAACCTTCATTTAAAAACTGCATTTTGTGTTCAATTATGTTATCTTTGACTAATAGTTAACGGTTTTTGATGAGCAGAAACATTTAAGTGTGACAAACATGCAAAAGAATAAGAAATCAGGAAGGGGGCAAATAGTTTTTCACACCACTGTATATATATATATATATATATATATATATATATATATATATATATATATATATATATATTTGTCCTTGTTTCCTTTTTCTCAATATATTGAATGTTTTGTAAATTGATTTACCTTATTGATTTACTATATTGCATTGATCATAATTACCAGGATAATCATTAGTTATACTGTACAGTACCTCTTACTTTTTGTTATCCTCAACATTACCCTCAGCCAGTTAAGAGAGCAATAAATTTTGCAGATTTGCATCAGTCAGCAAAATTTCTGGAACATCTCCACCATGTGCTCACTCCTGAATCACTTCTGTCTTTATCATCCAAGAAAAACCCGTCTACATTAAGGAGGTGCTGTGAACAAAAAGTTCAGTGTCTATATAACACACACACACACACACACACACACACACACACACACACACAGGTATACAAGTCTGCTTAAATTTAAATTTATTTGCATACCTTTACTGTATCATCTTTTGTATTTTTTTTGTAAATTGTTTCAGCCTTGTTTAGTTCATCCTTGTGATGATTTTGGTACAATTTATCTGGAGTTGTTAATAGACATTGATTCATATAGCGGACTTAAGACACAGTATTACACGATGATGCCATATTAAAATGAAAAGAGCATATTACGGAATAAAAATTAATGAAGTCAAATAAAAATTGAATAATAAATTGTTCGAACATTGGCACCACTCCAAAAAAAAATCAAAGAAATACAAGCAAATGATTATCCATGGAATTGTATTATTGTTTTTTGCCAGGACCAGCCCACATGGGGAGAAGGTGGAGGGGAAGTCAAAGCAAAACCTAAATAATGCAGTTTTAGAATTGTAAATTTTTGTCTAATATATTTTTTTTGAGGAGAGGACTACCTTCAAATTTAATTGTTTCAGCACATGAAAGCTCCTGATCTTGACACTGATTGTCCTACTGCTTTGTGCTCAGAATTGCTTTGTGATCAGGAGACACAGAAACCTATTTGTCTGTGCACTAATCATTCAACAACATTATCAACCCAAATGATCCACATTAATGATCCACCTCTAAATTATCAATAAAAAACTATATACCTGTTCAAGCCTAAAATACGATCTAATATATAAAATATATTAGTTATAATATAAAGAGTATACAGTATATCTATTCCATGTTGTCCAAACTCCAAACGGGTTGTTAAATAAAAAACATTGTTCCAAAATTAATGGTAAAGTGCTGCCCAGCAAGACATTCCGGCTATATAATCAACCTTAGCATATCACACACTTATAGCTGGGGCACAGAGTCAGCCAGCAGGGGGAGAGAGAGACTTCAGTTAGACTTGTTCACCTCAATAAACTGTGCTTAAAGGCAAAAATGATTTGACTATAATACACACACAGTGTGACAGCTGCATATGCTTTAACGTAATAAATATGTTCAGGTTTGATTAAAATGTAGCTGGAATTAATTGACGTCGATAAGCGTAATACACAGATTAAATGGGTTGTAATTCATCTTACAATGACAGTTTTAGTCATAAATACATTGTTTTATTTGATTTACTGTAATGACTATTAATGCTGTGTAAACCATTGCTGAGTTGTACAGTACCACAAATGAGGCACTGATACTGTACTGTATGTAAGTACGTGTATAACACAAAAATGGACCCTGGTTGTTTGTTATAAAAGAAATTTGCATTTTTTTTAAATCACTACTCAACCTACTTTTTTATATTAATCTATTAATTTAATATTCTATAAACAGTGTTGCTGTTTCACATAAGCAGGGTCTATTAAAGGTTACAGCCTGTGTCAGTGTTCTCACTGTGTCTGTGTAGGTTTCCTCCTGGTTCTCTGGTTTGCTTCCACCTCCTGAAAACCTGCTGAGTGATTGATTGGTGATATATTCCCACCTTTCTCCCGGGGGTTCCAGGATAGGCTCCAGTCCCCCACGACCATCACCGGAGGAGACCATTTACTGAAGATGATGAATGAAGATTTATTCATGCATATTATATTTACAGAGTGGTCTGCAAATTACTGATAAATGCTTTCCGTATTCTGGTTCAAATGTTGGACAAAGGGTACTTGAATAATTTTACAGTGTGTCAGACTTGTTAAAAGGTATTAGTAAACCAATGTACTAAAATTTTCTGTTTCAGAATCTCTCATTATTATTATTATTATTATTATCATCTATCATATCACTATCTCTAAGGTTCGATTCCTGCCATGGATCTGTGTAAGTGAAGTTTGCATGTTCTTCCCATGCTTGGTGGGTTCCCTCCCACAGTCTAAAGACACGCACAGTAGCATGACTGGCAATCCCAAATTGGCTGCATGGTGTGAATGAGTGTGTCTGTGTGCGTATGCCCTGCGATGAACTGGCACCCTGTCCACGTGAACCCTGCCTCGTTCCTGAAATCTTCTGCCATAGACTTCTGACAAAAGACTGGACACATTAGATACTGTATATACTGTACTATATATTCTCAATTATTTTAAATAGATTTTAAGGGCTTTATATAACAAATACTGAAGCTAATGTTAATGTATACATTAATTTCTGTATTTAAATAAGGATTTTTTTTTCTCCTAAAAGCAAGTCATTTTAAACAAATTTAGGAACCTTAATCAACTTAAATAGTTTTGCATTGTTTAACAAGTAGTAAAAAAATCCTACTAAAACTTCTATTGGATTCTAATGATGTTTCCAAAGCTCTGACTGGTTGTGTGCAACATCATAACAACAGGACATATACTGCACATAAGTAATAAACTCTGCAATTAATGTTTATATGACAAAATAGCACACATACAGTACTTGGCTGTTAAAAAAAACACTGATAGAATTAAACAAATTAATTCAAAATCTCCAACCCTCACTGACAGAAAAAAATCCAACCTTTGCACTATAGGATAAAAGTAGCACAAATACTTCATTGGTGGCAAATAATGGCAATCAGACTGCAATAAAAATTTCAGAATTGATAAACACACTAATACACCTCTAGTACCAGAAGCACAATGAGATGAGTTGTTGCTATAATGCATTTATCTAAAGATGTCTTACACTTTATGGCTGTATACAGTACTGTATATGTCTAACGGGTCTGACACATGGAAGGAACACAGGGGAACCAGATGTCACAATCACGAACAGTCTTTATTAAGCATACTTGCATGCAGCTCAAAATTATGCAGTCTTAATGTAGTTAGGCGTGCTAAAAGCAGTGTGGTTCTGGTGGCGCCCAGGTGAATGGCGCAAGTCCACGGGTCGAAGCTCAGGTGGTAGAGGGTCCTGTATCACGTTAAAGTGCATGGAGCAGGTGACGCGAAGCAGGCAGAGACAGTGGAGCACCTGCGAGTGTGCGAGGCCGGCAGCTTCCTTCTTGGCAAATTAGGCTTGGAGAGCGTTGAGTCTATGGCAACAGGATGGGAGACACATGTGAGTAAACAAAAGCTAATCCCTACTCACCGGGTGAAAGTGGAGGGGCCCTTTAATGGGTAGTGAAATATGCTGTATACAGAGTCAGCCAAAAAATGTATACACACAAAAATTGTATGATCCATATGATATTGTACAGTATATATAAACACAAGTTTTTCTTTACTTGAGTATGTATAAATTTTTTTTGCCTGACTCTGTATATCTACACCGTGTTCCAAATTATTACGCAAATGATATCTTTCTCTGATTTTCATAATTAGTAAATGCAAATGACAGTCAGTATAATTTTCAAGTCATCAACCATTAGGGTATAATTCAAATTTTATTGAACAAACCTATTAAAGATAATATTTATAAAAATAAATAAATAAATAAATAAAAATGCACTGTTCCAAATTATTGTGCACAACAGAGTTAAAACATTTTATAGGTTGTAAAGAACTGAAAATAGGCTTTTGTTGAATTTGCAGCATTAGGAGGTCATATTTACTGAAATCAAAAGCTATTTTAATCAAAAACATCCTAACAGGGCATTAACATAGGACCCCTTCTTTGATATCACCTTCACAATTCTTGCATTCATTGAACTTGTGAGTTTTTGGACAGTTTCTGCTTGAATTTCTTTGCAGGATGTCAGAATAGCCTCCCAGAGCTGCTGTTTTGATGTGAGCTGCCTCCTATTCTAGATCTTTTGCTTGAGGATTCTCCAAAGGTTCTCCATGGGGTTGAGGTTAGGGGAGGATGGTGGCCACACCATGGGTTTCTCATCTTTTATGCCATTCGCAGCCAATGACACAGAGGTATTCTTTGCAGCATGAGATGGTGCATTGTCATGCATGAAGATTTTGCTACAAAACGCACGGTTCTTCTTTTTGTACCATGGAAGAAAGTCAAAAACTCTATATATTTTGCAGAGGTCATTTTCACACCTTCAGGGACCCTAAAAGGGCCAAGTACTGTAGCTCTCTCCCCATGATTCTGGCCCAAAACATGACTCCAGCACCTCCTTGCTGACGTCGCAGTCTTGTTGGGACATGGTAGCCATCCACCAATAATCCACTACTCCATCCATCTGGACCATCCAGGGTTGCACGATACTCATCAGTAAACAAGACTGTTTAAAAACTTGTCTTCATTTATGCCTGGGCCCACTGCAACCGTTTCTGCTTGTGAGCATTGGTTAAGGGTGGCCGAATAGGTTAATGCACAACTGCAAGTCTCTGAGGGATCCTACAACTTGAGGTTCGTGGGACTCCAAGGCACCAGCAGCTTCAAATACCTGTTTGCTACTTTGTAATGGTCTTTTTTGCAGCTGCTCTCTTAATCCGATGAATTTGTCTGGCAGAAACCTTCCTCCATGCTGCCTTTATCTGGACGAACCTGTCTGTGCTCTGAATCAGCTACAAATGTCTTCACAGTATTATGATCACGCTTAAGTTTTCATGAAATGTTTTCATACTGTACCTGTCCAAGGTTTGCACTATTTGACGCTTTTTCGGCAGCAGAGAGATCCTTTTTCTTTCCCATATTGCTTGAAACCTATGGCCTGCTTAATAATGTGGAACAACCTTTTTCAGTCACTCTAAAAAATGCTGGGTTGTTTTTTCTACCCAAACGCTGGGTTGCCGCTGTTGGGTCATTTTTCTGGGTTATTTACAGAGAGTTGGGTAGGTTTTGTGTAACCCAGCTGCTGGGTTGAAGTTTGCTCGGCCCCTCCCCCAAAGTTCACCGGTGGATTCAGCGACTGTGACTCAGCTTCGTGTCTCTTGAGCTCCCACACCGCTGATGACGGTTCATCCTCCTCGGACATTTAAGGGAAAATGGCGTTAAATACAAGGTCTGTATACACATGTTCACTCACCTAATTCACATATGACTGAAAAATTATTACTATATGTAACATTTATTACTGCTCCCGTGTTAAGGTTACACACAAACTTTCCGGCTGGTCAGAGGTACTGGATGATAATTTAGCTGAGAATAGCTGCTAGCCACCCCACCTGTGTATGAAAGAAACGGCTAAGATGTCTGAGCTTTTTAGCTTTCTCTGTAGAATGTTTGCAGGGTTACGAAGATGGTGAAGTGATGAATGAACGCTAAACTGTTAACTGTAGCAGGCATGTTAAATGACGCAGGCATTTAGTTAGTTTGCTAGCGTTAGCAACCACTTTAGAGACAATAAAATGCTGGGGTGTTACAAAACACTGACCCTCTCACAAATATACAGACCTGCTAACCCTCCTGTTTTTCACCAGCTAGTAATTTACTCTGCGGTCAAATTTCTCCTGCGTTTCTCCCGAGTTATAACAATATTTTACACCTTTCCCCCTTTGGCAAGTATGCAAATGTATCACCAGTAATTGTATGTAAGCTAACCAGGCAGCTCTCTTTAACCAAAGTTAAATTAACTATCAGTCAGCGCGCCAACTACAGGAAAAAGTACCACAGCGGTACAGATAACTACGGAGCCCCCCAGGGGTCATGAGGGAAAAATATCAACAAACAGAGCACGCGGATTAATACATCATGCGCTCGGATTAATAAATCATGCCCTCAGAATAATAAACCGAGTGCACGGAATAAAATATCCGTGCGTGCGGATTAATAAACCTTGCGCGCGGAATAATACCACCGTCTGCTCCGATTAATAAACTTTGAGCACGGAATAATAAACCGAGCGCGCTGATTGGTTTACACGTCTGGATTCGAAGTTATGACCTATCGGACATGAACGGAGAAGAAGAAGCTCATATCAGCTCAACGACTTTAAGGTATGTCACCAACTTTTAACTTAATATTTAAACATTTAACTTAATTTTAAAGGTTTGTGGATATGTTTGCATGTTCCACACTTTCATGGAACATTTTATGAGGCTTTCCTGTGCCCCATCTTTTGCTCCAGGCCACGGGCATAGAATAACGCAGCATGCAGGTTTTCATTGAAATTTAAATATAGTGTAAGAACACACTGCTTCCCCCGAACACACACATACACACACACACACACACACTATGATATTCTGCGATCTCATTTTCCATAAGGCTGTTTATTCTACCGGTTCCGGACCGCGCTGAAGTTGGTTTAAAGTTGGACCTTGGGTATTCGCGCGCCGGCTTCTAGATCCCGATTTGTGGTGGAGAATAAATATTACAATATGAATATTTATAATATGAATATTATTCGTATTCGGTCAGTAATTTGCAGACGGTCACTAACTCGCGCAGTGACGAGGTTCGGTCGCCGGACTCTGATAGCGAATGTCCGCCACAAACCGGAGTATAGAAGCCGGAGCGCGAATATCCAACGTCTAACTTCATACCAACGTCACCGCGGGCTAGTCCGGTTTAGGTTATACTTCAACATTATGTATGCTGACTGTAACAGTACCCAGTTTGTCCTTGTGTTACTCGCAGAAAATGTCACGTCACATATGCGCATATATTTTACAGTCTGTTTAATACCCCAATCACACCTGTGCGGTTTTGCGTGGTGGCCGTAAATACGTTTCATGCATCATGTGATAACATTTCATGTAGGACATCCAAATACATGAATGAATGGGCAGTTATGACGCTTTGGTCAGTGTAGACATGCATAGTATTCCTTGAATTATATCTATAATTAAGGACTTGACAAAATCAACTTCTTTATATCTTATGTTGACAGGTGGCTGACCTTGGAGCAGAGTATTCCAATTGCAAATAATTGTTTTGCACCATAAATCATTCTTTCCTTCTGGTACTTCACTGACTTGTGAACAGTTACTGCCTTGCCTGGATATTCCCTGGCATGGATAAATCACAGCTAATTGAACTTTATTTTCTTTTGGGTCTTAAATATACAGACATTCTTCACATTCTAAGTGTAAGACATGGAATTATTGTGAGTCTGAAAACACTGAAGCGATTTCTCAAGAAGAATGGATGCTTTCGTCGTAAACACTTTGACAACCTTGAAAATGTTATTCAGTTCATAAAAGAAGAACTGGAGGGCTCAGGGGCCCTGCATGGCTACCGGTGGATGTACAGTAAATGTAAAGACAAGGGATTACATGTTCGAAAAGAAGATGTTCGTTTAATTCTTTCAAGTCTGGATCCAGTAGGCAGAGACTTGAGAAGGCAGAGGAGACTCAACAGAAGAGCTTACTTCGCGAAAGGGCCAAATTTTGTATGGCATGTTGATTCATATGACAAGTTAAAGCCTTTTGGCATATGTATAAACGGGGCCATAGATGGATTCTCAAGGATGATTTTGTGGCTCAATGCATACAACACAAACAGTGATCCCAAAGTTGTTGGTGGATATTTTCTCGAGACGGTAAGAGAAACTGGTGGTTGTCCTCGCACTTTAAGAGCAGACATGGGAACCGAGAACAGCTCTATTCGAGACATTCAGCGGTCCTTGCGTCAAAATGATGTTGACTTACAAAGTGGTGAAAGGAGTTTCATCTATGGGCGAAGCACAAGTAACCAAAGAATTGAAAGTTGGTGGGGAATTCTTCGCAAAGAGTGTGTGGAGTTTTGGCTGGAGCAACTCCATAGCCTCAAAAATGAAGGTGTTTTCAATGGGGAATTCCTAGATAAAAATCTTATCATCTTCTGCTTTCTTGGTATCATACAAGTAAGTCATTCTCACACAAAAAATCTTCATTATAAAATAATTGAATAGATATTTAAATATTTATTTATTCTGCGTATACTTCTGTTTTAATTTATTTGTGCTCTCCTCTTTCTGTCTTCAGACTGAATTGGATGCTGTCAAAGAGTCATGGAATAGTCACCTTATTCGTCCGTCACGAAACCAGAGAGTTCCCCATGGACGCCCTGAAGTCATGTATTTATTACCGGAACTATACAACACACAGGACTACTTATGCCAGATTCCAGAGGATGAAGTCAACCATTATGAAAATGAGTGTGTCCACCGATCCGACATTGTTTGTGATAACGACGTCTTTACACTGTGCACCTCCATCATGGCTGAAAATAATCTTCATGTTCCTGGGGACACTTACATGGCATTGGACCTCTACCTTTTCCTACGACAAGAACTAACAAATCGTCTAGACATTGAAAGATAAAGATTGGCATGCATGAACACAGCCCCATTCACACAATGTACTGTCTCAAGGAAAATTATCTTTTCCCTTTCCTGGGTAAATGTAAAATTAAAAGTAAATGTTATATTGATCCTTCAGAGGTACGAAGATAGAAATATTTTGGCCATAAAGTCTGCAAAACCACCGATGAGCCTCTTAAAAATCAGTACTGACATCCCTCTGAGGCAGTTTCCCACAGATACTGTACTTATCTTAACTCATGTGACTTTGACAGACTGACTCCACATCTGGGAGTCCACACTACTCAAAACTGAGGAAGCCGTTCAGATAAAAGGAGACAATCTTTTACAACTTCAAGTCAAGTTGCTGACATCAATATTTTTGAATGCATTTGTACAGGAATAAACATTAGATCAGATTAATTCCCCTTTTTATCTCTAATACAGTGCAACACATCCTGGCAACAAAAAAAATGTGGTTTTGGTTTCTAAAAATTATTATTATTATTTTTTTTTTACAATGTTTCACAAGTGCTATGCTTTGATAAGCAACATTAAAATTATTAGAATTAAGTGTGAAAGCAGGTCACTGTTTTTATATTGAGGTGCTTAAGTTATCATATTTACCTTTAAGGTTTAACAGCATTTTATTAATGTTCAAATCTAATAGAAATTATTAAAAGACAAACAGTAATTTGCGGTACAAAACACTTTATTTAAGAAATTTTATATAAAACATAACCCATAACAAATGTTCTCTGTAAAAGCTTTTTTTAAACATCATAGATACATGAACATCAATAACTACACTGAAGTGTTGGGAGTTACTCAAATAATTACCAACGTCTACTTACAGTAGAAATGTAGAATTCACTACAAAAATAGTAAACTCAGTAAAACACTTCAGAATAACAAACAACATAAAAACAAGTGCATTGTATTTATCACAACAACTTGAACTGAAGAGTAAAGAGACAAAAAATTCCTACTTGTTCTGGAATACTTACTGTAGGTATGTTGTGAAAATACCCTAATCCAGAAAAATAAAATATTCATACTAACATGTTTATAATTGAAACCCAAATACTAGAATGCTTATAACTTTATGTAACACTTATTATTATATAATAATTATAATATAAATATAATATATTATTGTATAATAAACTGTGATATATATAATGAACTGTCCTTGTTCAAGTAAAGTGTTATTACTGTATATTATCATTTGAGCTGAAACCATCAATAGAAAACCATATTTTTGGTTTATGAACATAAAATGAGCTAATGAACAGATCTTAGCCAAATTGTGAGAACGTAAAATAATTATAATCCATCCTAAACCATATGTTGTCAGATTATATCTCATTCTGTCAAGTTAATGCAATTTGGTCAAATTTATTTTGCACTACATCAATTTCAATTTGAAAGACCCTCCATCAAATATATCAAACATTATATCTAAATATATATATTTATTTATATCAAATAAAATTCCCCAAATGTAATTATTCAGTAAAGAAAAACACTATTTGTAAACCTTATTTCACTTAGATAAGAAATCAAATACTGTGAAACACCACTAACATACCAATGTTTAAACTAGTCCAATAGTATTTATTAATCTAAAAATTGTGATGTCCCTGTCAACATTATGTTTGGAGTCCTAAAACCTAGGGAAGACAAAAGCAAATGCATATGAACATAAACACACTTGGTCAAAGAAAAATAGATGAATAAATGGAAAAATAATGAATGAATGTAAATGTACTGTGCACCTGAAACTTACCTCTAAATAATGTCCATTACCCACATGTTGGCATCAAGTACACTTGTAAAATCTTCAGCAAGCTCAAGGTATGATCCGTAGTTGTTTGGCACTTCTAACACACAACCACATGTGTGTGACTGGGGGCTTCTGGTAAAGGTGCTCTTTGGCTCAGTGAAGCGCACATGGATGGACTGTGATACAAGTAGATCAGCACCTGTAAAGGTGTGCAAAAATTATTGTTAATTCAGAGGACAACCTGTGCTACCTAAACAATACCTCCACTGTCACATAAGAACACACTGTTTTCTTAATGGGAAGTGCCCAAAACCAGGGCGCATATTGACTAAGCATCTCAAAGTATGAAATTGCTCCAAAATTCAAAAATTTTGGTCAAACTTTTAGGAGTAGGAATAAGAACAATTCATTAACATTCTTAACATAGAAAATCACGCTTTTCTCCACCAAAATGTAGAAGAGTTCCCGAGGTACGTATGAGTCATGAGGAAATGGATCAGGCAGAGACGTGAGCGGACATGGATCTCATAAAAGATGTTTGGACATATTGGTTTTAAAACCAATAACGTTGTGTATGTAACTGCTCCATTAATGAGCATGTTGTATGCTGTCTCTGCTACTCTGTTTTTTTAGTAACAGCAAAGATGCAGCTTTGAAACAGTGACACAGACGGCAGTGTCGGAAATAATAAATTAAACTCTGTTCTTACAGCACCGCTGATCATGCGCAGATTCATACATTCCCACTATATAATGGGAAATCAAAGAAAAACAAGCTGCATTTATTGAGTTCAGGGCATCCTTATAAATATAGAAATCCAATTATATTTATATATTCTATATATACATAATTACATAATATACACTCCTGTTCAAAAGTTTGGGGTCACTTGCAAATTTCTTTGCAAGAGTCGTTATGAAGTCTTTACAGAGCAGAAGTAGCAGACACATCTCAATATCAACTGTTCAAAGGAGATTATTGCATATTTTGGACATCGCCAGCATTCCTTTACAATGTAGAAAGAAATAAAAACCAGGAATGATCATGGAGTTAGAAAGTGACCCCAAACTTTTGAAGGTAGTGTACACATACTGTAACTGTTTCTTGACATTCTTTGTCATAAGCAGGACTTTATCACAGTGTATTCCCATGTTTCACACTCCTCAGGGGTACATGCAGCAAACTGACAGGTG
The DNA here is from genome assembly GCA_030522415.1 of Channallabes apus. Taxonomy (NCBI): domain Eukaryota; kingdom Metazoa; phylum Chordata; class Actinopteri; order Siluriformes; family Clariidae; genus Channallabes; species Channallabes apus. The sequence goes on from CM060104.1 coordinate 51,114,132, forward strand.
GCATTGAGGCTTTCACAAATTGACTCTACTCACTTTTTACCTTTAGAGGTAAGAGTAGGGCAGAATTTTACTTTCATTATTTCTTTACATTTTACTCCCTTCTTTGCAAACTAAACTGTCTGTTGAGCACAAAGCTTTCACACAACTGATGTTGATTTCATCATTTCGCTTTTCCACCATTTAAAACTACAAAAACCAGTAAAAACTACAACACCCACTATAACGCGCAGCCTACTTTGAAAGCATGTGATATCACTCTTTAAGAGCAGCAAATTAGGCTGCATGTTATAGTGGGTATTGTAGTTTGACTTGTTTATTGTTTAAAATAGTGAAAAAGTGAAATGCTGAAATCAGTGGCAGTTGGTTGAAAGCTAAACTTATAGACGTGCGACTCGGATGCAGAATGTCAGGCTAATCAGACTGCTCCAATCACAACTGTTTAAAGCCCTATAATACAGCTATGCAAGACTGTCACAATCTGATGAAAATTACCTCAAAAAGAAAGCGAAACTGGAGAGAGAATGAGAGCATTTTGCTTGCAAGGGAGGGAGTAAAATGTAAAGAAATAATTTAGGTAAAATTTCACCCTACTCTTACTTCTAACGATAAAAAGCAAGTGGCGGCAATTTGTGAAAGCATCAATACCATGTGTCAGTTTGCCGCACATACCCCAAAGGAGTGTGAGAAATGGGGGTACGCCGTGGTAATGAAGTGATGAAGTGTGGCTCAAAAAACATTTGTGTACACTGTCAAATAATTGAATACAGATATATAAAATATATAAAAATAAAATAAAATTAATCATTTAAAAAAAAAATTATAATAATAAAAAAATAATATATATAGGAACACAATTTCCTCACAACCAATAACCAGTTAGGACACCTTCTAAGTTTTCGTGGGGATAGAAGTAATTTCCTGTTTTAATAATGTTGAAAACTCCTACACCTGAAAGCAGGACCAAAATGATGTGACTCTTTTGGCCACTTAGGAGAGATTTCTTACTCAGAGAGGCTTAGTAAATAAAGGCCCTGGAGTTTCCACAAAATCATGGCAAAAGCTTCATATAACATCCATCCTTTTGCCTTTTTGGAAAAAGGTGAGCACTTCCTCCAAGTATATGATTAGACAGAATACATTTAGAGAAGTTGATATTGCCTGGAGACTGATCAGTGTATAGCAGGTTTCCCAAAAAATACTGTATAGGAAGAAATGGTTGGCATAAATGCAAAGTGAGGTTAAAAAGTGAGGAAAATCTGGAGGTGTTAGAGAGATTTTTTAAATGTACATTATATTACAATTCCCCAGAACATTTTTTATGGTAATATCTTTAATTATTAGTTACAAAATATCACTTGTGCGAAAATACAAACAAAAACATTACCTGTGCAAAACCGGAGAAATTTCCTCAGGCGAACATCACTACAGGTCCTGATAAATTTTTTAAGGAAATCCAGAATCTGACACTCTCGTTTGTTGAGAGTTTCATGTTGCAACATTGCTACAACCTTCCTGGTTGTGGGAGTGAGATTAGACATCACTTCATCTAGTCCTCCTGGAGGAAGATAGAGTCCCTGCAGAATATTGCTCCAACACTCTGCTACATAGGCTGGGTCTTGCACCATTTCTTTGTGTGCAACTTCAAGCAGAGTTCTCCTCAAATTGTCCTCCGTGACATGTCTTTTAATGTCATGTGCCTCAAGGAATTCAAACCATTCTTCTTTTCCAAAAATGGATTTAAAATCTCTCATTGCCTGCTCTGCAATCTCCTTATCTTCACTTGGAATTGTTTCCAGGAATGCAGCAAGCAGTTCATCATCCTTGATTTCCTGGTGAAGGCAGTGAGAAAGAAAGGGCTTAGCCAAGGCCACAGGAAAGTACTTTGCCATGTTGTAGCCTAACACCATCACTTTGGCCACATTCTCCCACTCGTCTTTCATATCATGCCTGATCATTGGAACTTTCAGCACATTCCCAGTTGTGCATTTTAGTATAAATGTTTCCCAGTACTAACTCAAGGCATCACGCAAGACCCCACCATTGTCCTCTCCCTTTTCAGCATTGCCATTTGGAAGGACCATCTCAATCTCCAGCAGCATGTCATCAACTGTTATCTGTCCATCCTTAAATGCAGCATTCAGTTCATAAAATATGTTTCCCCTTCGAAGTCTTAGTTTAACAACCTTATTTTCATGATGAAGTCCTATTGGTGGTGGTTGTACTACAGCAGTCTCCACTGGAAGAGTGTCATCCAGGACAACATTGTCATATGGGAGGTAAACGTACCCTATTTGGATCTCCTCATCAACTGAAACTGATGTGTTTTGTTCTTGCAGCAGGTCATGGTCATCTAAATGCAATGGTGATGGGAATTTCTCATCATTAGCATCAATAAAAAGAAACCTTGTGTCTGTTGTGGATGTGCTTGCCATTACAGTGTCAGTGGTAAGTTTGATGGGAGTGCTTGTCAACATAGCAACTTCACTGGCATGCTCATCAACGACAATTCCTGTGCTTTTTGAGTGTGTGTGTAGAGATGAAGCTATATGTGAATCTACTTGATTTGCAGTTATGTCCTGTGCATCCGTGAAAATCCTTTTGCATGACACATAAAGTCTAAGCAGTTTCACTTTTCTCAAATTGTACAGCTGACCAAGTGTCATGGATGAGTCCAGCTCAGCTTCAGTGAAGTCTCTTAGTGTAAATTCAAACTGATTTATATTTCCAAGCTTGTTTTTTCCCTGCGGGAAAAACAGATCTTTGCCAGTGTTCAACAGCTCACTCACTGGAGTGTCCTTCGATGCCTTGAGATGTCTGACTCCACCTCCTTTTCTTTCTCTGACTTGAATAAGTGAGCCTTCGACCTCTTCAAACAAGCCAATTTGATATGTACGGCTGTTTTTGAGGGCATTTAAGTTGCCAGCTAATTTTTGAGAACGATCATCTGAATGAGATCTTTTACCAGTCCTCCGTAGTTGAATTTTTTCTCGTAGACTTTGAGTCGCTTTTGACACAATCGAGGAACTCTTTTCAAATGCTGCCACTTCTCTTCTGCAATACTGTCGAATGGCAATTCTGTCTCCAAATTTGGGAACATATTTCATTAGCTGCTCATCTGACATCCCGTTTACAGCATAACAGTCTATCTGCAGAGGAGAGTTGAGGGATTATTGTATATAATAAACAATAACAATAAACACAAGAAATGGCACTATAGCCTTAAGCTATAGTTCAAATTGCCACATATATTTATAATGCTAAATATTGTAGTATTTAAAGACTGACAAAGTATTAACGCTAATTGTCAGCCATGTAACCCATGTGCATAATGTTATGTATATCCACAAATACTATAAACACAGGATACTGGGATTTTAGGTGTTTACATGTACATAACCCATATACCATATATACCTAGTGCACTTTCATCCAGATTACAAGAGAATAAAGAGTTTACGATGTGATGTCCTACTCCAAATTCCTTCCTTCTACTTTTATGCTATTATAACTACTATGCTATTCTACTTTTATACAGTATAATGTGGGAACAGAGCAATATAAAAAAGTCAATACTATAGTATAGAAACAAAAACCTTCTAATTGAGATGCACATACCTTTTCATTTACAAACACGGAGATGATGCCCTGATCCAACTCACGCTGTTGTTGCAGAAAATCTAAGAATCCCTGATCCATTCTGTCCAAAAAAGGCAAATACACTATGAAAAAGCACGAACTGTTCAGTCAGTCTGACAGAATGCATCTATTAGACCAATCTATCTGTGCCCCCCTTTATACACCTACTGTATACGGTTTGACTCGGTGTGGCACCGTGAGCCGCCTCGAGTGACTGCCCGACGTTCCGGGAGCTTTCTCATGTTAATGTTCATCATGTTTAATGTTTTTCCGCGTGGAAAGATGGAAATGTTATCACATGATGCATGAAACGTATTTACGGCCACCACGCAAAACCGCATAGGTGAGATTGGGGTATTAAACAGACTGTAAAATATTCACTGCGCATATGTGACGTGACATTTTCTGCGAGTAACACAAGGACAAACTGGGTACTGTTACAGTCAGCATACATAATGTTGAAGTATAACCTAAACCGGACTAGCCCGCGGTGACGTTGGTATGAAGTTAGACGTTGGATATTCGCGCTCCGGCTTCTATACTCCGGTTTGTGGCGGACATTCGCTATCAGAGTCCGGCGACCGAACCTCGTCACTGCGCGAGTTAGTGACCGTCTGCAAATTACTGACCGAATACGAATAATATTCATATTATAAATATTCATATTGTAATATTTATTCTCCACCACAAATCGGGATCTAGAAGCCGGCGCGCGAATACCCAAGGTCCAACTTTAAACCAACTTCAGCGCGGTCCGGAACCGGTAGAATAAACAGCCTTATGGAAAATGAGATCGCAGAATATCATAGTGTGTGTGTGTGTGTGTATGTGTGTGTTCGGGGGAAGCAGTGTGTTCTTACACTATATTTAAATTTCAATGAAAACCTGCATGCTGCGTTATTCTATGCCCGTGGCCTGGAGCAAAAGATGGGGCACAGGAAAGCCTCATAAAATGTTCCATGAAAGTGTGGAACATGCAAACATATCCACAAACCTTTAAAATTAAGTTAAATGTTTAAATATTAAGTTAAAAGTTGGTGACATACCTTAAAGTCGTTGAGCTGATATGAGCTTCTTCTTCTCCGTTCATGTCCGATAGGTCATAACTTCGAATCCAGACGTGTAAACCAATCAGCGCGCTCGGTTTATTATTCCGTGCTCAAAGTTTATTAATCGGAGCAGACGGTGGTATTATTCCGCGCGCAAGGTTTATTAATCCGCACGCACAGATATTTTATTCCGTGCACTCGGTTTATTATTCTGAGGGCATGATTTATTAATCCGAGCGCATGATGTATTAATCCGCGTGCTCTGTTTGTTGATATTTTTCCCTCATGACCCCTGGGGGGCTCCGCAGATAACTACTAGATGGAAGTGGTAATATTTTGGTGATTGTAATGTACCAGTATGACACCAGCTATGACATTTTTTCGGTAATTAGCTTAAAATCAATGCAGACCACAATATCAACTAGTCTGACATAAAGAGCTGTATCCTAAAAGCCATGCTTATTCTGCTGTTTTATTTTTGTTATTTTCATGTTTTTGTTTTAGGTTACCTATACCCTATCTTAATGGGCAGCTTTGTAATTTTTTTAGTATCAATCCAATTTCACACTAAATTAATAGTCTTATTCAGTTTCATCTTTGCTATTCAGCAAAATTGTAACTTTTTCATTTCTTTCTTTCTAAGGTTGGAACCAACATTGTGGCTGAAGTGTCGAGGCCGTACCCCTACATCCTGATGTTGGGAGATAATGACCAGCGCTGCTCTCAGTAATGTTGTAATGTTGCTATGAAATAGCGAGGCCTACCTGAAAAGTCATAGACAGTGTTTGTATGTTAAAATGAGACCAGGGCTGGATAGTTTTGTTCTGCAGAAAAGATATCTTAAGTCACAGAGAGATCCTGCTCTGTAGAAGCTGCCTCAGTCTATTTGTGCAATTACTCCATTCTGCCCTTATCAGTAATAGTATAGTAATGATGTCACTGTTGATTATCTGTTCTTGTGCTTTTGAAAAATAAATGTTTTTTCTAAGAACCTGTAATAGGATGTTGTTTATTGCATATATGTATGTTTTTTTGTAATAGACCAGTATATCAAAAATAATTTAATTGTTTAATAGACATGGGTGTTTTTTTTTTTTTACAGATTCACTGTAAAACATGAAAATAATAATAACCTATTTGTGAGGTAGAATTAACCCAACATTCCAGTTAAATGAACCAACAAACCCCAAACATATGGGTAGAACATTTGATCAATTTATGTGGTAGAATTAACCCAGCATTATAGTTAAATGTGACGTAGCATTTGGATTGAATATTTAACCCATCTTGTTGGGTTAAACAAATAACCCATCTTTCTGGGTTAAATTAACCCAGCATTTAGTTAGTCCTATATTTACCCAGCAGCTGGGTTAAAAACAACCCAGACTGGGTTGTTTTTAACCCAGCATTTTTTAGGGTGTACTTTTCCTTTAATTGGGCTTATCTGGCAAAGGAATTATCACAGGTGTCTGAGATTCATTTCAGTGATCCAAAGAGCTCTGAGACACAACACCATCCATGAGTTTAATTTAAAAACCAAACATTTAATGTTTATGACATCCAATTTGCATAATAATTTGGAACGTGGTGTATATACTCTGTATATGACACTTACAGTATATCACAGGCAATATCAGTCTATAATCTCCTGAGGCACACCCCTGCCTAGCCGTCAGACAGCATTAGCAGCTCTGTAATGCTATAAGTGCCTTTGTTGGCATGGCAGTAAATCTACAGTATAAGCACTTATCTAAACAAACAGTATTTAATATGTCTTCAGATGAATTGATTGATTACTGAAGACATAAACACTACTGAAGCCTGACACTACTGGCAGCCAGATGAGAAAAAATTTTTAATGAATAAGGATAACTTTTTGCCCCTAACCAATGGGATATTATGCCCCTAACCAATGCATAAAAAACTAATCTGTGCCTTTGTACCTTTAGGTTGGACTACTAGCTGCTTTGAGACAATGACCATTGTTAAAAGCGCTATATAAATAAAATTGAATTGAATTGAACTACTGTAACGCCTTACTGTCAGGATGTTCCATTAGGTAAACAAGCAGCAGTAAGAATGCAGAATGCAGCTGGCAGAGTCCTTACTAGAATTATAAAATATGAACACATTACCTCTATTTTATCAATACTGCACTGGCTCCCAGTTAAATTTGGCATTGATTTTAAAAACTATTATTGACCTACAGTATAAAGCTAAAATGGTCGTGTGCCACATTATTTTAGTAAATTTCTAACATAATATGATCAACCATGCCTACTTTGATTAGAGAGTCTCGCTATTTGTTGGTACCTCATGTAATGAAAACTACATTTCTTTGGTAAAGTAGCAGATTTTGAGGACTCATGGCCATAGAGTATTATGGTGAATTGGTATGTTCAGATTCTGTCTTCCTACTATTCTAATTACCCCCTCATCCACAGGATGTAAGATGGGAAGTTATAGAAAGGTGCTGCTAATTATCAGCCCTTGATTAATTGATCATTAGCAGGTGTGCAGACCTCTATAAAAGCATAGGTTTTCTAGTCTGGAGCCAAGAAGGAAAAACAAAACAACGGTCTTAGCAACTGCTGCTGCACATCAAGCAGGCCCATGTTTGGCAAAAAAACAAATAACATTTCAGTAGAAAAATCTAATACCCACTGTCAAGCACTTGCAACCACAGATCCTGGGCACCTACAGTAGCAGTCCTTGAGTCGACCATGATCTCCTCTCTATACTAGAGTATTCTAGAGGCAAATATAGGGCCATCTGTCAACAGCTGAAGCTTAGTCAAAATTGAGTCATGCAATAGGACAATGATCGGAAGCACACCAGTAAATGTAGATCAGAATGGCTAAAAAAATTACAAAATCAAGGTTTTGGTATGGCCTAGTCAATTTCCAAATTTTCCAAATATTTAAAATATTTAATAATATCGCAGGTTATATGTTGTTGTTTGAATTTGCCTAATACTGAGACCCACTACTATCAGTTGATTTGTATTATGTTTTTACACAAAACACAGAATAAAAAAAAGAAGCGGCGGGGGGGACAAACTTTTGAACATGACAGTAATTGACACACTATATTGCCAAAAGTATTTACTTGCCTGCCTTCACATGCATATGAACTTGAGTAACACCCCTTTAGGGTCCACCCTCTTGCAGCTATACAGTAAAAGCTTCAACTCTTCTGGGAAGCCTTTCCACAAAGTTTATGGGAATTATTGACCATTCTTCCAGAAGCACATTGGTGAGCTCAGACGCTGATGTTGGACGAGTAGGCCTGGCTAGGATCTGGTTGAGGATCTTTCCACTGCTTTGGAATTCAGTGGTCGGCGTGCTTCACACCACTGCATCTGATGCTTTGCATTGCACTTGGTGATGTAAGGCTTATAAGGTGATGAAACCCATTCCATGAAGCGCTGTATGCACTGTTATTGAGCTAATTTGAAGGCCACATGAAGTTTGGCGACCTCTGCGAACTATGCGTCTCAGCATCTGCTCTGTGATTTTTGTGGCAGAGTTCCTGTCATTCCCAATTGCTTCTATTCTGTTATAATACCTCTAACGTTTAATGATCAGATTAAATATATTTGGCTCCAGGTCCCCCGCGACCCTGAACACAGGATTAAGCGGTATAGAAAATGAATGAATGAATGGTAAATAATTTATTGATGAAAACATTTTTATTATCTTTGACATTAAATTTGTAAAAATATGCACATACAGTGCATCCGGAAAGTACTGTATTCTCAGTGCATCACTTTTCCCACATGACATGACAGCATGAAAAAAGGTACAGTGGCCAGATGGAAGCCACTCCTTAGTAAAAGACATAGGGCAGGCCGTCTGGAGTTTGCCAAAAGGCACCTGAAGGACTCTCAGACCATGAGAAACAAAATCTGGTCTGATGAGACTCTCTGGCCACTCTACCATATAGGCCAGATTGGTGGATTGCTGCAGAAATTGTTGTCCTTCTGCAAGGTCTTGAGCTTCTTGATCACCTTCCTGACTAAGGCCCTTCTCCCCCGATCGCTCAGTTTAGAAGGCTGGCCAGCTCTAGGAAGTCCTGGGCCCGGTTTCCCGACAATGCACACTCTTAGCTGCCTAAGAAGACTTTCATGATATATCTTACGTAAGTTGATTACTTTTCTAAGTCAGTTTCCCGAACTGACCCTTAGAAGTCTTTTTAAGTCGCTGCCTCTTACGTCCGACATTACAAGGCGCTGTCTACAGTGAAGGTACTGAATTAGCTGACATCGATTGCTCAGGAATTGATTTTTCACTCCTTTTGCATGACAGCGTTAAGAAAGACGGCACTTTCTATGCAAATTAAACATTGCACAAAACTCTTCAAATAATGTTTATTTCGACATGCTATTGGTTAACTTATCAATAGCATGCGATCAGAGGTGGAAAGAGTAATAAAATTTTGTACTCAAGTACAAGTACTGTTACTTCAGTGAAATTTTACTTAAGTACAAGTAAAGTTACCATTATAAAAATCTACTCAAGTAAAAGTAAAAAGTAGCTCATTAAAAAATTTACTCAGAGTAAAAGTTACAGAGTTACTTTTTTATTTGTATTTTTTTAACAGCGGGGGTGGGATGAGGCATTCTAGCGTAGTTCAAAAAAGATGAGCAGATATAAATCTCAAACTAGTTGTTTTTAACTGAAGGAACACCTTTGCATAATAAAGCTGTTGTCTTTCTTGTGCTTGAAAATCAAAGTGGTCACTTAAATATGGTGTTACGTCCCAGTCTAGGGCCATACAGCAAAAGAATGGTTCAGGGTTCTATTTTAAACTGTATGGAAATGGTGGTATATGGCAGAAAGAACTACTGTACTGTAGATCCAATCATTAACTGATGAAATAATGAGGTTTGTATACACACACACACACACACACACAAACACACACACACCAGGTGGAGGATCAGATTCAGGATGGACCCAGACCAAAATAATAAACAAAATGGTATTTATCTATTTATCTATCTACAAATATATACAAAGACCAACCAAACCAAACGGACAAAGCAATAATCAAAGTCAATTGGAGGCAAAAAGTCAAACCAGAATACACAACCAAATAGCAAAACACCAAAATCACAACCTCTTTCATCTTTCCCGCGTCTCTCTCCGGTTTATATTGTATATGGTCGCGGTAGTCGATGACGTCACTCAGGGCGGAAGCGACCGTGTGGAAGGTCAGGGAGATGCCGATGTCAGAAAACCTGGAGCGGCGCGCGACCAGGACATGATACACACACGCGGCGCAACGGAGCATTTATACAAAGCATAATATTTTTATTATTTTATCATTTTCATTCATTTCTTTTTTACTCAGTAGCGAATATGATTTAAAATGTAGCGAATTACAATACTTCAAACAAAACGTACTTAAGTAAAAGTAAAATTACAGATTTTAAAAACTACTTTAAAAAGTAGAAATACACAAAAAAGCTACTCAATTACAGTAACGCGAGTAAATGTAATTCGTTACTTTCCACCTCTGCATGCGATAATAGACAAATATAAATTAAAGCACCAAACTGTTGCTAATATTTTCATGTACTGTAACCTGTAATGGCGGTGAAACGAACTGGGTATACAATCATAGTTGATTGACAAACAGCTGACAACACTCTTCGCCAGCTTCAGAAAGAATAAGAAGCATGTCAGTGGTTGTGGTTGTATAGCGCACTTATGGAACGAATACGATGAGATGACAGAGAAGAAGTTTAACACCCCTATCTCACCTACGCGGTTTCATCTTTCCGCTCGAAAAATTAAACATTAAACATGTTTAATTTTTTTGGTGGCCCTCGGGAAGCTTGCGGACCTTGCAGCACTTCGCGGAACATCAGCGGAACGTCGGTGGGCAATCGCAGCAGCTCACGGTGCCTAACACTGCATCCTGTGAGTCAAACTGCGTAGGTGAGATAGGGGTATAAAACATTACAATTACTCAGAAAAATTTATACATGCGGGGTTTGAAACTCCCAAGTTTATTTTCTCAATTAACTAAATCAAATTAAAATCATAAAATAAAATATGTCAAAAGAAAAATCCATCCAGTCATGGATGATGGCTAATAATCAATGAAACATATTTTAAACAAAAAGCAGCAAGCCTCTTTTAGGTATCGCTGCCAAATTGTTTGCCACCTGTTCAATTTTAAAAGTGATTGTCAATTTTAAAGCATTAGTCACATTATGAAATAGGCTAATTAAAAGTCATTCTATTAGTTCTGATATCAAATAAAATAAAATTAAATAAACAGGTCTACAGTGTATTCCATCATTGATAACGTGATAATGTGCCATAACCTTGATAACGTGCCATAATGTGCTTGCATACAGCGCTGATTTATAAGGACTGCTGCACAGTGGCGGCGACTAGCGTCTTGAGCTGAAACAACGCTAATAGTGAGTTAAGGTTGGTCCAGACCAACCTTACGAACGTGTGACTTACCTAAGATTTACTTTGAGTATGAACGTTTTGGAAATTGCACCATAATGTTAAGAGAGAAGTTAAGGTACAACTTAAAAACTACTTAGCAATAAGAAGCTTTCGGGAAACCGGGCCCTTGTGGTTTTAAACTTCTTCCACTTACGGATGATGGAGGCCACTGTGCTCATTGGGACCTTCAAAGCAGCAGAAATTTTTCTGTAACCTTCCCCAGATTTATGCCTCGAGACAATCCTGTCTCTGAGGTCTACAGACAATTCCTTGGTTTGTGCTCTGACAGGAACTACAGTATCAACTGTGGGACCTTTATATAGACAGGTGTGTGCCTTTAGAATTCATGTCCAATCAACTGAATTTACCACAGGTGGACTCCAATTAAGCTGCAGAAACATCTCAAGGATGATCAGGGGAAACAGGATCCGTCTGAGCTCAATTTTGAGCTTCATGGCAAAGGCTGTGAATACTTATGTACATGTGCTTTCTCAAAAAAAATATTTTTTAATAAATTTGCAAAAATCTCAAGTAAACTTTTTTCGTGTTGTCATTATGGGGTGTTGTGTGTAGAATTCTGAGGAAAATCATTAATGTAATCCATATTAGAATAAGGCTGTGACATAACAAAATGTCTAAAAAGTGATGCACTGTGAATACTTTCCGGATGCACTGTATATTATTAGAATACAAACAATAATGTATGTATGCATTTTGATAAACTTTTACTTCAAAGTCTGATCATAGTGTTTGATCAACAGCAACAACAATAGTGAATTATATTAGGTAAAAATGGTTACACTGTTTAGTTCCATTTTACAGGCTGATTGTTTACTGTATTACATTTCCCCCCAGCTTTTTCCACTGAAATTGTACAGAATGTGTGAATGATGATGTGCAGACTGGTCACTCTCACTGTTACACTTCTCTCAAATAGTTATGCAAAAAGCCACTTAAAGTATCCAGCAATTCCAAGATGAGTGAAATATCCTGTAATATACATTATCTAATGTTTAAAACAATGCCTTTACCTAAATTCTTGCTGCTGTTTGAGTGTAATACAAGATATTTATAATTCAACAGAATTCTCATGACCGAATTAGTCATTCAGAGCACACATGACCTGTAGGTCAGCAGCATTGCAGACAGTCATTTCATAATATAACATCTACTATATATACTGTAGATCTGTTTAAACAACTATTTACCCCCAGAATTCACTGGCTGGTGCATGTTACCCAAAATGTTGTAATATATTATATTTACAGAGTATAATATGTACATTAATAAAGCAAGGTTGTGTATTATGCATGTTACTTTATTCTAAATATAGCGAAAACAATGTAAAATATATTCTACATGGCAGAATATTGTGCATTATTATCATACAAATAATTTACAATTATCATAAAAATTTATGGTATTATTGTAAATAGGATTAACTAGAAACTTATAAAATAAAATAAAAAAAGAAACCCAGGTTACCAGAATTGTCGTGAATTGGGAAACAATCCGATATTTAGGTTTAGATATGTTTAGTTTAAGATTCAGGAGCAGCTTTTGTAATTTTTGAATTAGTTTTTACACAAAACAGATCCGATCTGTTAAAATGTTAGGATTTTAGTTGATGTTCACATTTTATGTAGGAATAACCTTTACTGAAATTGGAGGTCAAAGAAGGTCGCTAATTTAGTTGATTATGTAATTTAGTCCCTTCAGAAGTAAACAACACATTTATAAGAATACCATTTGGTGATATCTAGATAATAGTATATTTAGTAGAGCCTTGATGTCACTCAATAACCAATTCTAAACTAAATTAATGCTTGTTTGAATAATGACATCACAGCTAAATATCACAAACTGCATTGCATTGTCTAGCTACTGTATGTAAACTCTGACAATCAGTGCTACACATTTTGTCAACAATGTGAAGTGTTTATTGGAGAAGAAATATACCTTCACTACTTAGAAAAGCAAATCAAATTTGTGACTCACTGCCCAAAGTATTCACTAAGGCAATCCTTATTATAATTAGGAATGTGCATTCACTCCTAGCAGAAAGACCGATATCACTAACATTCAAGTCTGAACATTTTAGAGTCTCTGCAAAGGCTGTGTCTCACATACAACTAAAGCATTTTCATGTTCCACTGTTTAAGCCTCTTCATTTGATCTCTCCTTTCAGTGCCTCTAAATTCTATAAATAACATGTCATCTCTGAAACATAATGTCAGCTGACACATTGTCTCATAGCAACAACAACCCTCTCCCATAGCTGAGATGCCCTAGAGTTCATTTAATATTGAATTTAAGCAGAAAAAAAAACTTATGGTATTGGCCTTAAACTTCTCTCTGTTAAAGAAATAAACATTTGACTGTCCAGATGACTCAGAACTGCCTCTGCCAAAGGATAAGATCAGCCCCCTTTAAATAAACTAGAACATAATGCTTAAGAACCAAATAATTTAGATAATTTGGAAAGTATTAAACTTCACATGATCCCATTTATGTAGCTTTAAATTGATACATTTTTATGAATTCTAATTCTTGGCATTGCATTAAAATAAATAAATGAATAAATAAATAAATCAGTACTTATGACCAAGGGAATCTGGACTCAAAATGCAAGCTGAAGAGGTGAAAATTTACAACCTTCTTGCACTGTGCTTGAGCTATAAACATGGTTCTTCCAAACAATATTCAGTCAGTGTTCTGATGTTGGGGATGCAGATGGTTGCTAGGATGGGGATGGGGATGAAGACATACTGTATGTAGCTAGCTACTGCATAGTCTTATACTTCTATGTTTTCTATGTTGATAAACACACACAGAGGAAATCATTATCTACATATTTGAGAAGGCCATGATTGGCTAATGTTAGTCTGATTGAAAGGTTACAGAGTATTGCCGTTTCTCCCAGCCAACGCTGTCTTGCAATCCCAGCCATGGAATGGCTGTGGCATCTTCAAGATTTTATGCTCTCCTGATTATAAGCCATCTTCATTTCAGTTACATCATTGGTCTAAGGAAATTGTTATTGCGTCTATGCCACGTCTCCTACACAATATATCAGTTATTGATCAGTTGTGATTTATAAACGACCTCCATAGTTCTCATTGGTTTGTATTTCAGATCAGTGTTTTGAACATTTTTGTGTACAAATTCTCAAATTTAGAAAAGTTACTTCATGCTCCTTTGTTCCTACTGAAGGCTAGAAAAACTGAGAAGCTGTTACAGTAAGTGTCATTTCTGACGTTGTGGTTGTTTATTCTTTATACAGGATAAAGAGTCCTTCGACATACTGCACTTCAGCCAGCTCAGTCTTCGCTGGATCACATTCCTTGTGTGTGTCTGCGTGTGTGTGTGTGTGTGTGTGTGTGTGTGTGTGTGTGTGTGTGTGTGTGTGTGTGTGGTAAGGGTAACATGACAGCGCCTCTCTTTTTCTTTACCAGCCAACCCAGTCTGAGCAGCTGTAATTAACCTTTTTAACTGTTAGGAAGGGTACAAATGTCAATTAAAATGTATTCTGCTTCAAATATGCTTTTCTCTTCTCTTCCTTTCTGGAAATTAACTTTTTTTTCACTCGCATGCTCTAAGCCATTTAAATTGCTCTAAACATTAAAATAGTGCAAAAGTTTAAAGAAACTACCAGAATATTGGTCTAAAAAGTCTCAAAAATGTCGATCTCACCAAATGGTCGAAATATTATTATTTTTGGTCATAGAAACAACCAAAAAATAACCATAAAAACATGTGATCATATTGCATTTGTGCTATTTCTTTGCCTATGTGACCCATTTTATAATTTTTTTATTTGCTCATGTCTCTCTATACAGTACAAATATAGTGTGTGCCATAAAACAAGTATTTGTCCATGCTTTTTTTTTTTTTAATTCAGATCATAAAACAAATTTTTATGATACAGAAGGATAACCCGAAACTTAAGTTCAGACTTTGACTAGCCCACTCTAAAACCTTAATTTTACAGTTCATGGATAAACTCTAAAATGCACTTGGAGTAAATTAGTTTGTTTTCTTCATTTGTGGATAATGGCTCACACAGTGGATCGCTGGTGTCCCAAAGCCTTAGAAATTGCTTTACAACCCTTTCCAGACTGTAAAATGTCAATTACTTTGTTTCTCATCTGTTCTCAAATTTCTTTAGATTGTGTTGCAGTTTTAGATCTTTTAGTATGTTTCACTTTGTCAGACAGGCTCTATATAAGTGATTTCTTGATTCAATAGCTCTGCCAATATTCAGACATGGGCATAGCAAGTAAAATTTAACTTAACAGCTTTCCGAATATCACAGGTTATTCATGATTTACAGTATTAAAGGGGAAATTACTTTTTCACATAGGGCCAGGTAGGTTTGGACAGCTTTTTCCCCCACAATAAATAAAATTATCATTTAAAACATTGAGGTAAATCCCAGACAAGCCCCCAATTGTTACTGGCCTCATATCAAAGGGATATCTTTGCCAGCAGCAAATTATACATTGGCGATGTGCACTGTGGATGGGACACAGTGACACAGAGTTGTTAAGTCTTTCCACAGTGGCAGTACTGTAAGTTTATTTCTCAGCCCCACTGTTGGTGGGTTGCCACATTACAAACCCACTACATACTACAAAGCCACTGCAGGCAGTGCTGGCTGCAGGAAGAGTGGATACACTACCTGGACGTGGCAGAAAGCAGAAGCTATCACTTGCTGCTACCAGATTCCTGAGGAGACAAGTGTTGAAAAACCCAAAGAAATGAAGATAGGAAAAAAGGGACTACTCTAGTCTGTACTAATCTAATCTAACTAACAAGAAGCAAATTACTAGCTGACTACTCTAGGACAAACTAATTAAAATACAAGGGGTGGCAGCTGCCCTCTAACCCATGATGTCAACAATTATCCATACCAATGTGTTGAAATGTGTGCGCACACAGCCTTACCTATTATCCAACCAACGGAGCCATACCTGTAGGTTAACAAGGCTAAAAAACAAAAGCTAATAAAACTAGCAAAGCTAATAGAGGCATCATTAATTGGAAGTGACAAGGGCGTCATCTATAGCAGGACTAGCAACACAGGGGAAAGAAAAAGAGAGGGAACACACAGAAACAGCCTAACATGTAACAGGTTTGTTTGTAGGGTTTAAGAATGAAGCATATGCAGAAAATTGCACCCTACAGTGAAGCACGACCTGGGGCTGCTTTGCTTCCTCAGGCACTGGAAACATGCAGCATGAAGAATTGACCACTGCCCAAGAGGCATGGGAAAGATCCCCCAGAAACACTGCAAGAAAGGTAGGGTCTTGCTATACACAATGTTTGCAGTAGATCACAATAGTTAAAAGGGGCTCTATTAAGTCCTAAAGATGTTTTTCATCAAGGGGGTTGAATAATTTTGATGCTAGTAGTCATCAAAAGTAGCATTTTTGTTGAATTTGGAGAAAGCACTTGTCAAAGTGTTTGTTCTGCTTTTCCTTCTTTTTTGGACTTTGTTTACGGTTGTATCTGGGACCTGTTCATAGCCGCGGCCCTGTTGTCATGGGCAGGGGCGCTGTAAAGGGGGGTTAAACGATGACGATTCTAAGGGTCCATGACTGAGAGGGGGCCCAGAGAAGCCCCCAATAAAATTGTGGTGCTCATAGTAAAAATTATTAACTTAAAATTATTCTATTTGCTGTTTCCTGGTGTCAAAAAATACGTTTGTTTAGGAAAC
The DNA here is from genome assembly GCA_030522415.1 of Channallabes apus. Classification (NCBI taxonomy): domain Eukaryota; kingdom Metazoa; phylum Chordata; class Actinopteri; order Siluriformes; family Clariidae; genus Channallabes; species Channallabes apus. The sequence goes on from CM060104.1 coordinate 51,131,006, forward strand.
ACAAACGTCCGTGAGCCCCTCTCCCCCTCTTGATTATCATAAAATGGTTCAGTCCGCCCAAATTGTATCCAGGCAACAGCTTGACTTACTTATAGCGCCGGCATAAGTGAAAATGCCTCAAAAATCTGGAAGCCAAAAACGGAAAGAGAAAAAAATAAGACAAGTGAAAGAGGCAAAGGGTCGACAGTATGTTACCCAATATTTCAGAAGAAAAGGTGGGTTTGTAAGTAGGACTAAATTGTTAGTGGACCGCCCGTGTGACAATGATCGTAGCCTACGGTTTAAATATTTATTTACACAAATATTTAAACTAGTTCTAAAGAAAATTCATGTAGTTTTAGGAAAAGTCAGGGAGCAGCAAGGCTTTGTGATTTATTTAGACAAAGTTATTGAATATGCAAATTTCAAAATGGTCAAAATGACACCTTGTTTGTTCTAGTGTTAAAGATAATTACCCTAAGTTTAAATGTTGCGGTTAAAATGACTGCTGGTAGCCGTTTTAGTGTTAAAAGTGCATGATAAGGGAACTCAATTTTCTCCCCATGTTTGATCAAGAAAACACTGGAAAAAATAACAATACACAGTTTTAGTTAAAAGTTCAATGCAGTCAAACGCACTTTGTGAAAATCATGCCTCGTTCCAAACAGAGTCAAATGAACCAGCAGCAGCAACTGGTCAGTGTACAGTACAAATATGTACAGTGCATACATACAAATATAAATATATGTGAATACACTATATGACACATGTACAGCTATGTACTGTACATACATTATACAGTACTGAAGTAGTGCAGGAAAAATTACGGGTGTGGACATAGGATGGAGTTCAATTGTCTGATTGACTTAAATATATGAGAATGATTGTCAAGATACCATAAAAAAAAAAATTTGACTTGAAGATGCCGCCAGTGAAGTCGGCTGCCGTCACGACTTCTCCGACCAGCTTTTCTTTGTTTTTGTGTTTTAAGTTAGTTTTCAGTGTTTTAAAATCGGCAAAATCACCACCATTGAGTACATTAGATATGATAGAGACACTCTTGTTTCTATATTCAAGAGTATTCTATACTCTTGTTTGGTATACAATGCACTCACAATTCGACGTTTTTAACTCTGGATCCGAGCTGGCCGAGTGAGATCTTGAGGAAGAACAATGGACGCGACGCAAAGCGGCGACCACGAGGGAAACAAGCCGGCATCAAGAACAGGCTGAGAGCCCGTGCACACCGCACACCTCTGCCTAGCATCCTGCTCGCCAATGTCCAGTCACTGGAAAACAAACTCGATGACCTCAGGGCCAGGATAAAGTTCCAGAGAGACATTCGGGACTGCAACCTCCTCTGCTTCACCGAGACATGGCTGACCCCAGCAGTGCCAGACCATGCCATCCAGCCGGCTGAGTTCTTCTCGGTTCACCGCATGGACAGGACGCGGGACTCGGGGAAGTCAAGGAGAGGCGGCGTGTGTTTAATGGTGAACAACAGCTGGTACAACAGCGTGAGCGTTGTTCCTCTTACACGCTCCTGCACACCAAACCTGGAACTACTGTCCATCATGTGTCGCCTTTTTATCTTCCACGGGAGTTCACATCGGTCATAATCAGTGCCGTTTATATTCCACCACAAGCGGACACGTCGCCTGCATGAGGCACTTTCACAACAACAAACGCAACACCAGGACGCTGCGCTCATTGTGGCGGGGGACTTTAATGGTGCCAACCTCAAACGCGCAGCACCGAACTTTTATCAGCACATCACCTGCCCCACCAGGGGCGAAAGGTCACTGGACCATTGTTATACTACGGTCAAAGACGGTTACAAGGTGCAATCTCGTCCAGCGTTTGGAAAATCCGACCACGCCGCCATCTTCCTCATGCCAAAATACAAACAAAGGCTGAAACAGGAAGTTCCGGTTCAGAGGGAGGTCGCGCGCTGGACGGACCAATCGGTGGCCGCGTTACAGGACGCACTCGATGACGCAGACTGGGACATGTTCAGAAACAGCTTCGATGACGTCAGTGTGTTTACGGAAGAGGTTGTGGGATTCATTGGGAAGCTAGCGGATGATACCATTGAGAAAAAGACTATCAGAACATTTCCCAACCAGAAGCCGTGGGTGGATAAAACCATCTGCGACGCTCTGAGATCTCGCACCTCTGCCTACAACACGGGACTTGCGGCGGGGGACACTGAACCATACAAGGCTGCGTCATATAACGTCCGGAAAGCGGTGAAAGAGGCGAAGTAGCGCTACGAGAGAAAACTAGAGTCACAGCTTCAACAGAGTGACTCTAGGAGCCTGTGGCAGGGACTAAAAACAATCACGGATAATAAAGCACCTATGTGACGAATGCGGACGCGACTCTGGCAGACGAGCTTTTGACCGGGTCCACCTCACACACTGAACGGATGGATGGATCTTGATTGGATGTGTTGAAGTTGACCCTTTCAAGATGGCGCCGACCAGTGCAGTGGCTTGCCGTCGTTCCTCTTTGTTTTTTAGTTTGTTTGTGTTTTATGTTTTCTTCTACGTTTTAATTTGTCTATGCCAGTCATTGAGGTTTTATGATTCCACTACCCTGTTGCAGATTCGATCTCACGTTGTATACTCGGCGATCAGCAATGTAAACAAGTGCTCCTTTCCTTACGATACACTGCCGCCATATTTGCGGCGCTCTCCGACTAGTTGCGTGTGCTGCAGGAGGAAGCGGCGCCGGCGACGACGAGGCAGACGTGCGGGCGCTCATGTGAGACAGAGATTCTGGAGGGGGTCTTCTGTTGTGGTGCAGTGTGCAGATAATGTCGGCAACATGGATCGTGCTGCGGATTTTCGGGGTTGGCGATGTTCGTTCTTGCTGCCTGTGTATCCAGATGGAGTTTCGTCAGGGCTACGGTTTCTCCAGGATGCAAAGCCTTCATCACACAGAAGAGGTGTATGTCTGAACAACTTGAGCTGTCCTAAGACGGTAAAGTTGGGCACTATCACAGCAGCCCCCACGGTCTTGCACACACTACAGATGGCGCTTGTAAATGCGCGCTCGATTCTAAATAAGACCTTTATATTAAATGATTTTATACTGCACAATGGTTTGGACCTCCTTTTTATTACAGAGACTTGGATAAATGGGGATGAGTGGAGTCCCTGTGAGGATATTTGCCCACCTGACTATATTTTAACTAATACCCTGAGACCAAAGTGTCGTGGTGGGGGTTTAGCTACTGTTAGTAAGCAGCAATTTAAATGCCACCGCTTATCGACCCCATGTTACTCGAGTTTCAAGGTTCAGCTCTTAAGACTTGAGTTTCACAAGCCTGTTTTGGCAATAGTTGTTTATCCTGTTATTATGCCTGCATCTCAGATCACATGCCTGTTACTTTTAATTTAAACATGCAAATTGAACTGGTTTCAATTCAGCCTTCTGGTCTATGCTCCCGCATAATCACTCAGTCTACACCGCAGGCTTTTGGTGATATTTTTAGCTCTCTTTCTGATGTATCCTGGAGTCTGCATCTAATACGGCTGACCTTGATGAACTACTTTTTGCTTTTAATTCGGTGTGTTCTGGACTATTAGACTTGTTGCCCCATACAAGATCAGAGCTAGTTTTCGTGTTTCAAAGGGCTCGACAGGAGGTACTGTATTTTAACAAGTGTTAGAAATTTTGATCAATTTGATTTGGTTACTACTGAGGATATTAAACTGATCATTGATAAGCTGAAATGCCCCGCTGCAAGTTGGGATATTTTGCCTTCTGACTTGTTGTCCGCGACGTATGATTATACTGAGTCTTGTATTACTGCTATTGTTAATTGCAGTCTTTATACAGGCACTTTTCCTCTTAGTTTTAAGCAGGCGGTTATTCAGCCCCTTGTTAAAAAGCCTAACCTTGATCCTCTGGATTTTAACAATTACCGGCCCATTTCAAAGCTGCCTTGTATTTCCAAAGTATTGGAAAAGGTGGTTTTAACTCAGTTAAATTCCTTTTTGGCCAATAATGAGGTGTTAGACGTTTTTCAGTCTGGCTTCAGGGTAGGACATATCACTGAATCAGCTTTACTGCGAGTATCAAATGACTTATTACTCATTGCAGACTCAGGTAATAGAGGAGCTTTAATTATACTGGATCTTAGTGCAGCTTTTGATTTAATCGATCATGATATTCTTATCGATCGTTTGGAACATGTAGTGGGGCTGAGAGGGACGGTTTTAAAATGGTTTTCCTCATATCTAAAGGGGCGCTCATTTTCTGTTAGGGTTGGGGATTTTTCCTCAAAGTCAATTGCTTTGGAGTGTGGAGTACCACAAGGTTCAATTCTGGGACCCATTCTTTTTTCTTTGTTTCTTCTGCCATTGGGTCTTATTTTCAAAAAACACTGATATTTCATATCATTTATACGCAGACGACATTCAGATTTATTTACCGATCAGTGCTGGAGCCTCAAGCCCTAATCAATCCTTGGTACTCTGTCTAAAGGAGGTGATCAGCTGGTTAGATCAAAACTGCCTGAATTTAAATGCTAGCAAATCGGAAGTTCTGGTTTTCGGGATGAACAATGATGACAGGGACTTAACCAATTTTCTTGGCTCTTGGAAAACATATGTTCGACCCAAAATAAGAAATTTAGGTGTAATTTTTGACTCTGCTCTTATGTTCGATCATCAGGTCAAAAATGTGGTAAAAAATTGCTATTACCAGTTAAGGACTATTGCGAAAATGAAGTCTTTTCTGTCTGATCCCGACTTAGAAAAAGTTATTCATGCATTCACCTCTTCTCGTTTGGATTATTGTAATGCTCTTTATGTAGGTATCAGTCAATCACTTATTTCAAAGCTGCAGATAGTTCAAAATGCTGCAGCGAGGCTCCTTACTGGTGTCAAGAAAAGGGAGCACATTACTCCGGTTCTAGAAAGGCTTCATTGGCTTCCTGTGAAACAATGAATTCAGTACAAGGTGGTGTTGTATGTTTACAAAGCTGTTCATGAGCTGGCCCCGGAATATATTAAGGACTTGGTGCATACAAACTCTTGTAGAGCACAAAGGTATTCCAATTGTTTTCAGTTGTTTGTACCGAGAACTCGCCTTAAAACAAAAGGGGATCGAGCCTTTTCAGTTGTTGGTCCAAGACTGTGGAATGCGCTCCCCCCTGATTTGTGATCTGCATCCTCAGTTGAGGTTTTTAAATCTCGTGTTAAAACGTATTTGTACTCTGTTGCTTTTAATTCTTGACTTTGCTTTTATATTGTAACGCTTGGATTGGTATTAAATCCCAGTTACTTTGTTACGGATTCGGGAATCAAAATATGGGCTGGAAAACAACACTTCCGGTATTGCGCAACCGCGGCGGGACAATATAAGACGCGACACAAAAGCTTGTAGTAAATCAAACCAAAGTGTATTATACAAAGTAAACCAACAAATAAACAAACAAGGTGCACCAAAACCAATACATACAAAATATATACAAATTTAAATAGTGTGTGCGGTGTATGCGTGTGTGAGTGAATGCGTGTATGGTAGTCCAATATGTGAGATATTGCAGTGGGTATGAAATGGTGAGTTGGAGAGATGGCTCAATCTCACCGGTAAAAGATGTTAAATCCGGGAGGTCGAGAAACGGAATGAGAGGTGAATAGTGAGTGTCCTGAAAAGCGTAATCCCTGCAATGGAAAATACTCCTCGGCTATCACACAAACTCTCTCTCAAAATGCAGCGCGCTGACTTCATCTCTCTGTGCCGGCATCGTTGCCGGTTCCGGCTTTATGCCGTCTCATGTGACCCACGTCACTTCCGGGTTCCCTCAACCTGCGATCGCGCATGCGTGCGAGCTTACCCGGTGACCAAACCACTGTCAATGGGGGGAACAGAAACTGCTAGGGCACATCTTCGGACACAGGTGAGCTGCATTAGCTCTTCAATCATTTCCCTGTTATTGAAAATGCCCCTTTATGTGGCTGTGCTACAATATGTTATGTTTATGTATTGTATTTTATTTTATTCTATTTTATAGTTTCTTGGATGTTCAGTCCTTTGGTCTACGTTGTAGCATAAAGGGCTATATAAATAAATGAGACTTGAGCTCAACACTTTCTATGCTCGCTTCGAGGCTGCAGCTAAAGACGCTAGCGATGCTAATGCTAACGGCGCTAATGCTAGCGGTGCTAACGGCTGCAGACAGGAAGACATTGCAAGCACCGGAAGCGCGTTCATCATCACCGAGCACGATGTGAGGAGATCCTTCAAGAGAGTGAACACCAGGAAAGCAGCAGGACCAGACGACATCACAGGCCGTATTCTCAGAGCCTGCGCAGACCAGCTAGCACCTGTGTTCACTGAGATATTCAACATCTCTTTATCTCAGTCGGTGATCCCCACATGCTTCAAAGAATCCATCATTGTTCCTGTTCCCAAGAAACCACATCCTGCTTCTCTCAACGACTATCGCCCTGTAGCCCTCACCTGAGTAGTGATGAAGTGCTTTGAGCGCCTGGTCAGAGACTTCATCATTTCTTCACTACCGGACACACTCGACCCACTACAGTTCGCTTACCGTCCAAACCGCTCAACAGATGATGCTATCTCTCATCTCCTCCATACATCTCTCACTCATCTGGACACTCGGAGGGGGAGTTATGTGAAAATACTCTTCATCGACTACAGCTCTGCATTTAATACCATAATTCCCTCCACACTCACCACCAAGCTGGAGCACCTGGGACTCATCTCATCTATGTGTCAGTGGATCTCCAACTTACTAACTGGCAGACCACAGGCAGTAAGGATGGGTGGACATGTCTCAGCCTCCCTCACTCTCAGCACTGGAGCCCCGCAGGGTTGTGTTCTGAGTCCCCTGCTGTACTCTCTGTACACCTATGACTGCGTGGCCACTACCAACTCCACCACCACAATCAAGTTTGCACCACTCCTGCACCATAGAGAGCATCCTGACGGGAAACATCACGACCTGGTTCGGGAACAGCACCATGCAGGACAGACGAGCTCTACAGAGGGTGGTGCGATCAGCTGAGCGCATCATCCGCACTGAGCTCCCTGACCTGCACTCGATCTACAGCAAGCGGTGCTGGACCAAGGCCAGGAAGATCGTGAAGGACCTCAGCCATCACAACAATGGCTGCTCACTCTGAATCCGCTCCCTGAAGGCCAATACAGAGAGACTGAGGAGGAGCTTCTTCCCGCAGGCGATAAGGTCTCTCAATCACACCACCACACAGGACTAATAACATCTTTTAAACATTGACTGGACAATCATGGACACATTCATACACACTTGCACTACATATTTATATATCTGGACCATTGCACAAGACAATTTAATAAGTCACTTTTATGCATATTTGTACAATCACTGACACTTTCAAATTTTATATAATATACTTCTTTTTTATATATATTTCTATATTTTGTAATATTTTTATCATGCCCTTATTTGTACAGTTTATCTTACTAGTTAAGTTTATTTTCTTTAGTATTTCTTTTTATTCATATTTATTCCTTATGTATAAGTTTTATTTTATTTTATTTTTAAGGTCACTGGCGGTCGTATAAGCATTTCACTGCATTTCCTACTGTGTATGACTGTGTATGTGACAAATAAAAATTTTATTTGAATTTAAAAGCGCATGATTTTATGTAAATTAATATGAAAAAAGTCTCAGCTGTGTTGGGGGCCCTGTCAAGATTCTTTTCATATGGCCCAAAATCCTTAGCAGCGCCCCTGGTCATGGGGAATGTAAAATCTTTACACAACAAGATGGACGAGCTAGTGGCTCTTACCCAGCATCAGAGGGAATCTCGGGAGTGTAGCATCATGCTGTTTATCGAGTCAATGCTAACCGAGCTGACGCTGGATATGACCATGGCTCCGGGTGGATTTCAACTACTGCGCACAGACAGAATGATGGAGAGCGGTAAGAGTAAGGGTGGAGGACTGGCAGTATTTATGAGTAATAGATGGTGTAAACATACAGTATCACTATTAAAGAGCAAATCTGTTGTAAGGACTTTGAGTTGTTAGCATGAGACCGTACTATCTGCCCAAGGAAATTCTTGCATGTTATCGCGATAACTGCATATATTCCACCCTCTGCTGACAGTGTAAAGGCATGCAATATCCTGCATTCTGTTGTTAACAGACTGTTAACACAGAGTCCAAATGCTCCTATCGTTATCTCTGGAGATTTTAATCAGGCTCCTCCATCCTCTACTTTAGCTACATTCCCCTAGTACATTGGTTACCCAATCGGAATGGTTATTACCATCGCGCTCACCGCCGTGTAAAGACGACAGCAGCCAAAATAAATCAGTTGCCTTTCAAAGTCATTCGTAAAATGACCGCCAGGTGGCGCAAAGTGACTTTCACTCGTCGCAGTAAATACAATAGTGATGGTAATTTCCACATGAGTACTTTAAACAACAAACACGAAAAATCTGAACCAGAGCTATTGATATGTACTTTACAATAATGAGTAAAAAAAAACATTGGTTAATTGTTGTTTAGATCAAGTTCACTAGCTGACAATTTGATTTGTACAAAGTATAAACTGTTATATAGCGTATCTGTTTATTGTTATTTAAGTTCTGGGTTTTTTCAGGTACTTTAAACACATTGTTGGGTTGCTCATGTTGGGTCATATGAGATGTATTGGGTCATTTACAAATGAACACCTGGTTGGGTTATTTTGACCCAACAACTGGTTTATTCATTATTCTTTCGTTTCTCCAAATGGCAGCCTGCAAAATGTTCGAAATATTACTGTTATTGTGTCACAGGTGTAGTTTTAAGAGTAGTTTAGGCAGGATTGTGTGTGTATACAGCTCAAAACCTCCATTAGTTATTAAAGATATCATATGTTTAAAAAAATGCCCCAATGATTTCGGAGCTTCAGGAAATCTCCCGGCGCTCTGTGCATAACACCGGGCCAACTCATGTCTGAAAGAATTTATAAACGTTTTCTAAACGTGGGCTATTGTTTTTTTTACTTAATTAATATTTGTTAATTTAATTTAAATGAGGTTTGGGCTCAGGACTTCGATTCGGCATCGTGATCCCATTATTTAATTTCCTACGTTCTAAATCAGCGCTAAACCGCATGCATGAAGCTTTCCAGAGCACACCGGCAGAAATAAACTAATGATGATGAATGCATCGGGAAAAACAGTAAGCAGACTGACTCTGACCATTTAAAAAAAAGTTTGCGTTCATTTTCTGACGCGCTCAAGTTCACCAAAAACAATACAGAACAGCGCATCTTATTTGGTTTCAAACATTTACAAAATCATAACGTTTTTTCATTATTGTGAGTGCGCTTAAATAAAAGTTGAGTCTTATAAAGGCCATGTAGTCTTATATACTGTACCTAGTTTTTGCTTTTTGGTAGTGTTGATTGCAGTGTGATTGAAGTAGGTCTAAAACAATTTGTTCTCAGGTAATCAAGAGTAGTTTCAGGCTTTCTTAAGGTGTGAATTGTGGGCAGGGCTTAGCTACATATATTGAAGGTGGATCTAGCTCAAAGTTTAGTGTGCTTTAGTTTTCTATATTGGATTCTTCTCCACTGGTAAGGTAGGTATTTAACTTTTGTACTGTTTTTGAAACACGATTGGTTCTTACTGTATACTATACCTAGTTTTTGCTGTTTGGTAGTGTTGATTGCAGTGTGATTGAAGTAGGTCTAAAGCAATTTGTTCTCAGGTAATTAATCAAGAGTAGTTTCAGGCTTCCTTAAGGTGTGAATTGTTGTCAGGGCTTAGCTACATACTGTATATTAAAGGTGTCTACGCTACAGACACTTGTGTTAATAAGCATATCCTGCAACAAAGTTAGTCAAGAATCTAGATAGCAAGTGCACAGAGAATTGACTCAAACTCTTGTTCACCAAGAAATTACAAGTTTTATAGACAATTACCTCAGTCTTGCATGTGTCTTCAACCTATCTCTGTCAGTTCTCACAGACCAAGATGCTTTTACTCAGACAGCAGAGGCAGATCTCCCAGAAACCTCATCTACCCTCCAGTACTGTCTCATTGCGCTGCACTGGTGGTAGGTGGGCTCTGGAACTGCCAATCTGCTGTAAAGAAAGCAGATTTTATCTCTGCCCTAGCTACCCATTACTCTTTTGACTTTCTGGCACTAACTGAGACCTGGATATCTCCTCAGAACTCGGCTACACAGGCTGCCCTAGCCTCTGCCTATGTATTCTCTCACTCTCCACGAGAAACTGGCAGAGGTGGTGGTACGGGTCTCCTGTTGTCCAAGAGATGGTCCTTCTCACCAATCCCCCCGTCGCATCTCAGTTTTTCATCATTTGAATTTCATGCAGTTAAAGTAACCTCTCCAATTAACCTCCACATCTTAATTATTTACTGTCCTCCTGGCCCTCTAGGAAACTTTCTAGATGAAATGGACATTTTTCTTAGTCTTTTTCCTTCTGCTAACACTCCTCTCACTGTTCTAGAAGATTTCAACCTTCCATCTGACAAACTCCAATCCTTTTCCCTTCTCCCTCCCCTTAACTCCTTCTCTTTAACTCTAAACAGCTGCCCTCCCACACACAAGGCAGGGAATTTTCTCGATCTCGTTTTTTGCCGCCCTTGCCCAGTCACGGATATCACTACTATTCCTCTTCATAAATCTGATCAATACCTGGTATCCTTCACTAAAACCCTTCCTATTCTATGTAAACCTAACCACCTAACCTTCACTTTTTCTGCCCCTCCTCTGTGTCTTCATGCACCCTATCATACCTCCCAGACCCAGACTCCTTCTCCTCTCTACCACTAGAGACTGCGACTGAAACTTTCCTCTCCTCTCTCTCCTCATCAATAAATCTCCTTTGCCCGCTGTCATCTAAACCAAGGAAGACGTCTTGTCCTGCTCCTTGGCTATCTGATGTACTACACAACAACAGGAGAGAATTCAGAACTGCAGAGAGAAGATGGAAGAAATTGCAACTTGATGCAGATCTCATCTCTTACCAGACTCTTCTCTCCAAATTCTCATGTGATGTGACTTCTGCCAAAACTACCTTCTTCAGAGAAAAGCTGGAAGCCTCTGCACATGATCCTGGCAAACTCCACAACATCTCACTACTCAATCCACCGACTCCTCCTGCCCCTTCCTCTTTGACTGCTGACGATTTTGCCACATTCTACGATGGGAGAATTGCAGCAATTCGCCAGTCCTTTGCTCCCAACCAAACTCTTGCAGAAGAACCTCAGGACCTTCCCTTCCCTCCTTTAGCAGAATTCTCCAACTTCTGCTGATGAGATTCAGCAGATCATCTCGTCATCTAACCCCACCACCTGTTCATTAGACACAATCCCCTCCACAATACTCCAGGCAATCTCACGAGACCTCCTTCCCTTCACCACAACCTTCATCAACCATTCCAAATAATCTGCTCATGTTCCTGGGTTATTCCCATCTTCAAGAAACCCTCCCTGGACCCATCAGAAGTTAACAACTATCGCCTGGTATCACTTCTCTCTTTTATTTCCAACATTCTTGAAAGAGCTGTTTATAACCAAATGTCTTTTTATGTCTCACAGAACAACCTTAATGATCCCAACCAATCTGGATTCAAAGTGGCACATTCCACAGAGACTGCCCTTCTGCCAGTCACTGAGACGCTCCATGCTGCTAGATCTGCTGAACTGTCATCTGTCCTCATCCTCCTGGACCTGGCATCTGCATTTGACACAGTGAACCACAAGATTCTATTATCTATTCTTACAAGCCTTGGAATTTGTGGAACAGTGTGGCAATGGTTTGCTTCTTACCTTGAAGATAGGTCATATGAGTTAACATGGAGGGGATCTACATCTGCCCCACATAGACTCTCTACTGGTATCCCACAGGGCTCAGTACTTGGTGCTCTTCTGTTCTCACTCTATACCCGGTCTCTTGGTAAAGTCATATCATCGGATGGATTTTCATACCATTGTTATGCAGATGACACCCAACTTACTCTCTCCTTTCCTCCCTCTGACACTCAGGTTTCCACCCGGATCTCAGCATGTCTGGCAGACATCTCATCCTGGATGGCTGCACATCAGCTGAAGCTCAATCTGAGTAAAACTGAACTGTTGTTCATCCCTTGTGACTCTTCCCCAGGTCAAGACCTTGTGATATCCCTGAACAACAACCAAATCACTCCTTCAGCCACTGCCCGCAATCTTGGGGTAACCATGGACAATCATCTGTCATTTTCCCCACACATCGCTAACCTTACTCGCTCTTATAGATTTCTTCTTTACAATATCAGAAGAATTTGCACATTTCTTTCTTCACAGGCTACTCAAGTGCTTGTTCAGTACCTTGTTATTTCAAGACTGGACTACTGCAACTCACTCCTGGCATGCCTGCCTCTGTCCACGATTCGTCCTTTGCAACTGAATGCAGCAGCACGTCTCGTTTTTAACCTTCCCAAGTTCTCCGACACCACCCCACTCCACCGCTCCCTGCACTGGCTTCCTGTAGATGCCCGCACCAAATTCAAAATGCTGATGCTTGCGTACAAAGCTAAAAATGGCTCAGCACACACTTACCTCTCTGCTCTAATCACACCATGCACTGCACCACGTTCCCTTCGATCCTCAAGCACTGGTCGCCTCATCCGACCATCTCTCAGGGATCGAGGGTGGCATTCATCCAGGCTCTTTTCTGTTCTGGCACCTAGGTGGTGGAATGAACTTCCTCTAGATGTCCATACAGCAGAGACTTTGACTATCTTTAAACAACGACTCAAGACGCATCTGTTTCTCCAGTACTTGGACTAATCTAAGTAATCTATTGTAAGTACAGTATGTATCCAATGATGTAAAGTTTAAAGCACTTTTTGTAAGTCGCTCTGGATAAGAGTGTCTGCCAAATGCCTAAATGTAAATGTAAATATAGTTTTGTTAAAGGCCATGTAGTCTTATATAGTTTTATTGGGCACTGGTGGCTCAGTGGTAGGTGTTTTGCCTGCCATGCGGAAGGCCCGGGTTCGATTCCCAGCCAGTGCCCAAACCCCCCAGCCACTGGATGCAGTGCCGGTCCCAAGCCCGGATAAAATGGGAGGGTTGTGTCAGGAAGGGCATCCGGCGTAAAACCTGTGCCAAGTTGTTGTGCGGATTTGATATTCCGCTGTGGTGACCCCTTGCCGGGATGCAACCGAAAGACCAACAACAACAAGTCTTATATAGTTTTATTATATAGATTTTGCACATTAATCTGACTCCTCATCTGTTCCATTTTTGAGGACAATAGTTTTTTCAGCCTGTCACGACATGCGCGCAAATCAATATCGCTCCTCGCTCACTAGTTAGGCGTCCTCCCCTTCAGATATTCGAAGGAGCGGGGCTGCGTAAATAGGCACAACTGGTAAGATATCCTTGCTAATGATCCCGGGCTTGCACCCCGCGCTATAAAATACTCGGGTTTGTTGGGTAACAGTGGATTTTACTACGCGGTGTGAGTGCAACGCGCGCGCCACAACGCGGAACTGCGGCATGCAAGCAGGACAAATGGAATGCACCCCAGAGACTTCAAAGAAGCGAGAGGTGGGAGGGGCCGGTCCGGCCATGCGCGGAGAGCAGAGCCAGCACGAACGGACGGAAGCATGAGCTGCTGTCCGCGGATGGTCGTTGCACTCACACCACGTAGTAAAATCCACTGTAACCCAACAAACCTCCAGTTATTTATAGCGCGGGGTGCAAGCCCGGGATCATTAGCAAGGATAGCTCACCAGCCGTGCCTAATTCCGTCATGTCATGTGGGCATTATAAGATTTGTATTGAAAACTTCTCACTAAAAAGTGCCAGCTGGCATGGCTAAAAATAGATGCCGGTTAATTTTTTTATAGTCTAAATGAAAATCCTCGTCTTTAATTTCCTATAGTCTAATCAGCACTCGACCGCACGCATAAAGTTTTTCCGGAGCGCGGAGGAATTTGGTTGTGCTAAATATTTGTTCAGTATATTCAGGGCCTCTTATTCCTATTAATCCTAGGTTGTTGTTCTTTTAGTGTCACTGTGTGTGCTTTACAATGCCATACAACATTCAAATGCAAATTATTCACTCTCCCCAGGTGTGAATCAGCTGTTCTCACCTATACATTCAGTGGAACTGAAATGCACCTCTCCACACTTGAATCTTTAATCTGAGGCTTTTCTGGAGACTTTCAATGATTTAAATTTGTGTAATTTTAATCCTCTGGATTCTAGATTCTAAAGTTGACATTGTTACCTTTTTTAATCCTTGGAACGGAAGAAATTGAGATTTTCCTTAAGATATCATAAATTGCATTGTTTTTAATCAGTCTATACACAATATTATTTGGTTTTTTTTTTTTTTTTTTTTAAACGGGTATGTGACTATCTTGGTTTATTAATCGTTGTGCCTTGTTTAGGTTTAGTATTCAGTGTGCATCGTTTGTACATCTGTTATTTTACAACTATATCATAACACTCAGAAAGACCTTTTATTTGGGGTTAAGTGACTGATGAAAACATTTTTTCAGCTGAGCCTCTGTTACTTACATCTGAACTGAGACGTTTACATAAGTCACTGATTAATAGCTCCTCATATCAATTTATTCATACAGGTGAACCTGTTTTACATGGAAATTTACAGGCTTGTTATACTGAATGATTTACTTTGACAGAGCCATAAGAACAGTGGCAGCTGGAACACCTAAAACAGATGCAGGATTATTTTTTATAATCTAAATAAAAATGCTTTTCTAACCGTGGGCTGTTGTTATTTACTTACAATATTTGTTAATTTAATTTAAATGGGGTTTGGGCTCCAAGATGTTGAGCATCGTGAGCCCCCTCTTTATTTTCCTACGTACAGTAGAATCAGCGCTTAACCGCACGCATAAAGTTTTGTAAATTTGTTTAATGTTTAAATTGTATTTCATAAGAGTTTGCCAGCGGTGGTACAGCGCAACAGGATTCATTATTATGATGATCTGTCACGGCATGCGCCTGTGATGGGTGTGCGCTCAAATCTACTATCGCTACTCGCTCACTCCGTAGGCTCCTTGAATAGGCGGCAAAGGGACGGAGCCGCCTATTCGTGCCGGCTGGCGATAATTAACATTAATATGATCTCGGGCTTGCTCCAAAGTATAAAAGCAAGGTGCGGAGTTTAGTCCGAGGTCCGGGAAGTATGTGATGTGGTGGAGAATAGGAGAGTGGCATGTGAGTGGGGCGATGTTATGTGCCCCAGGGACTTTAAACAAGGACACTGGAATTCCTCCCTTTGATCCCCGCGCTGAGAAAGAGCTGCGCGAGCTCCCACGTCATCTTCACTCCCGCACTGTGCCCGCCTTCGCAGGAGAGGAAAAGGTTTGCTAGGACATTTGTGTTAAGTTTTTGCGGCAGTGAGGTCTTGCGCCGGCCATCAACAGTGGGAGAAGGGACCCCCGTCACGAGGGAGCACGCAGGAGCGCTGCCTCCACGTGCTCCATTCTGTCACTCCGCCCACAGCCACTTATTGTCAGCTGTGTGCCCGCATGCCAGTGTGGCACAGCCCCCGGAATTGCACATGCACAACCTTTATCTCTTTCCCTTTCTTTCCATTCTCCCTCCTTCAACCCTTTCCTTCCCCATTTTACCTAAATAAATGACCCTTTTCCCGTAAGACCTTATTCCTCCCGTCATTCCCACATGCCTCAAGGCCACCACCATCGTTCCCGTGCCCAAGAAGTCTTCTGTGTCCGTTCTCAATGACTACCGTCCCGTTGCACTTACACCCACCATCATGAAGTGCTTCGAGCGGCTCGTCATGAGACACATCAAGACCCTGCTGCCCCCCTCACTGGACCCACTGCAATTTGCATACCGTCCTAACAGTTCAACGGACAACGCCATCTCCACTACACTCCATCTTGCCCTCACACACTTGGACAATAAGGACACATACATTCGAATGCTGTACATAGATTTCAGCTCAGCATTCAACACTATCATCCCCCAACAACTGATCGGAAAGCTGAACCTGTTGGGCCTGAACACATCCCTCTGCAATCCCTCACATCCCTCAGGAACTTCACCTCCAACACCACCACACTGAGCACGGGGGCCCCACAAGGCTGTGTGCTCAGTCCCCTGCTGTTCACACTGCTGACTCACGACTGTGTAGCAACACACAGTTCGAATCACATCATCAAGTTTGCTGATGACACGACCGTGGTGGGTCTCATTAGCAAGAATGACGAGTCAGCGTACAGAGAGGAAGTGCAGAGGCTAACGGACTGGTGTAAAGATAACAACCTGTCTCTGAATGTTGACAAGACAAAGGAGATGGTTGTTGACTTTTGGAGGACACGAGGTGACCATTCTCCGCTGAGCATCGACGGCTCCTCGGTGGAGATACTTAGAGTACAGTTTACGATGCGTCGTAGCTGGGACACATGGAAGGTGGGGTGGATGCGTCGCATAGACGATGGGAGTAGGAGATGGACAGCGCACAGGTTGATTATCCTGGTTATTGTGAAGGGTCCGATAAAACAGGGAGAGAGCTTGCGTGAAAGTGTCTTCAAGGGAATGTCCTTTGTGGCGAGCATGACTCGATCTCCCACCCGGTATCTGGGAGCCTTGGTGCGGTGGCGGTCCGCCTGTCTCTTGTAAGAGGAGATGGCTCGTGTCAGAGTTCGCCTAGCACGTAGCCACGTTTGTCTGCAGCGGCGGACGAAGTGTTGAGCTGACGGAGTCTCCACCTCTAATTCTTGGACTGGGAAGAGTGGAGGTTGGTAGCCTAAGCAGCACTGGAACGGGGACAAGCCTGTCGACGAGGAGGGCAGAGAGTTGTGGGCATATTCGACCCAAGGGAGAAACTTGCTCCAGGTGGTGGAGTCCCGGGTCGTCATGCAGCGGAGGGAAACCTCTAGTGCTTGGTTCATTCGTTCTGTTTGCCCATTGGACTGGGGGTGGAAACCTGACGATAGGCTGGGAGTAGCCCCGACGAGCCTGCAGAATGCGCCCCAAAACCGAGAGGTGAACTGAGGACCCCGGTCCGACACAATGTCTGTGGGGAGACCATGTTGCCGAAATACATGGAGAACGAGTAGTTCCGCGGTCTCCTTGGCAGATGGCAGCTTAGGAAGAGGCACCAGGTGCACTGATTTAGAAAAGCGGTCGACGATGGTCATGACGCAATTATTGCCGTCGGACGAGGGCAGGCCGGTGACAAAGTCAACCGCGATATGGGACCAAGGGCGTTGAGGAACCGGTAGGGGTCTGAGAAGACCAGCAGTTGGTCGATTGTCATTCTTACAACGGTTGCAGATGTCGCAAGCCGCCACGAATCTGGATGTGTCCTCCGCCAACGTGGGCCACCAGAATCGTTGCTGGACGATGAAGCGGGTTCGGGCGGCGCCTGGGTGACAAGATAGCTTGGATCCGTGGGCCCATTCCAGAACTTGTGAGTGCAGGCGAAGGGGAACGAAGAGACGGTTAGGTGGAACTTCGCTAGGTCCGGCCTCCTGGGCCAGGGCCTGCCGAACCTTGCTTTCTATGTCCAGTTCCATGGCGGCGACGAGGCAGTGGGACGGGAGGATAGTGTCATACAACGTAGGCTCCTGGGAGGGGGAAAACTGGCGGGAGAGGGCGTCCGGCTTAGAATTCCTTGAGCCTGGCCGGTAGGACAGGGTAAAGTTAAACCTGGAGAAAAATAATGACCACCTAGCCTGACGAGCATTGAGTCTCTTGGCAGTGCGCAGATACTCCAGGTTTCCATGGTCGGTCCACACTAGAAATGGAAGCTCAGTCCCCTCTAGCCAGTGTCTCCACTCCTCCAGGGCTAGCTTGATGGCCAAGAGTTCTCGGTCTCCCACGTCATAGTTTTTCTCAGCTGGGGTTAGACGACGGGAGTAGAATGCGCATGGGTGCATCTTGTTGTCCTGGGTAGACCTTTGAGAGAGGATGCCACCTACTGACCTCCACCACAAACTGCTGAGATGGATCAGGAATAGTGAGGATGGGGGCAGAGGTGAATCTTTCCTTAAGATCATTGAAGGCTTGGTCGGCTTCCTTATTCCAGCAGAACCGGGTCTTGGTCGGAGGTTAGCGAGGTCAGGGGGGCGGCAACGGAGCTGTATCCTCGTATGAAGCGTCGGTAGAAGTTGGCAAACCCCAGAAACCGTTGGAGGTCTCGCCGCGAGGCTGGAATGGGCCAGCTAGAGACAGCCTGGACTTTGGCTGGTTCCATCTCCAGCATGGACGGGGAGACGACAAATCCCAGGAAGGTGGTGGAGGATGTGTGAAACTCACACTTCTCCACCTTGACATAGAGTTTGTTCTCCAAGAGCCTCTGGAGAACCTGACAAACATGGTGACGGTGTTCCTCCAATCCTTGAGAGAAAATTAAAATGTTGTCCAGGTAAACGAAAACAAACGAATTGAGGAAGTCGCGGAGGACATCATTAATTAGGGATTGGAAGATGGCGGGGGCGTTGGTGAGACCAAAAGGGACCACCAGATATTCGTAATGTCCCGTAGAGGTGTTAAAGGCTGTCTTCCACTCATCTCCCTCGCGAATGCGGACAAGGTGATAAGCGTTTCGCAGGTCGAGTTTCGTGAACGTGTTGGCCCCCTGGAGTAGCTCGAAGGCGGTCGCCATGAGTGGAAGTGGGTAGCGGTTCCTGATGGTGATCTCGTTGAGGCCCCTGTAATCGATACATGGGCGAAGGGACCCGTCTTTCTTCTTCACGAAGAAGAAACCTGCCCCAGCAGGGGAGGAGGATGGGCGGATGATTCCTGCAACGAGGGCCTCTGTGATGTAGGTGTTCATGGATTCTCTCTCTTGGCGAGACAAGGAGTACAGTCGGCCTTTGGGCGGGGAGGTGCCTGGGAGAAGGTCGATGGCACAGTCGTATGGACGATGAGGAGGAAGCGACATGGCTTGGGTTTTGCTGAAAACCTGCTGGAGATCGTGATAATAAGTGGGGACGTTAGAGATGTCCGGGGTGTTTTCAGTCTTGGCTGTAATTGGGGGTGTAGGGAGTGCACCCCCAGGGCGGCGTGAGACTTACGGATGACGAGGAGGCAGATCCTCTCAGAATGATTCCCAGATGTTCTCAGAGTGAGTGGAAGGGTTCTGTGAGTGATTGGTGGAAGGGGGCTTCCATCTAGGGCTTGAACGGACAGTGGATGGTCCAGCGGAGTGCAGGGGATCTGCAGCGCTTTGGCTGTAGCGGAGCTGATGAGGTTCCGATCGGAACTGGAGTCAATGAGCGCCTGAATGGGGTGAGGTCGGCCGTTCATTCATTCATCTTCTGTACCGCTTTATCCTCTATTCAGGGTCGCGGGGAACCTGGAGCCTATCCCATGAGACTTCGGGCACAAGGCGGGGTACACCCTGGACAGGGTGCCAATCCATCGCAGGGCACACACTCATACGCACATTCACACACTACGGTCAATTTGGGAACGCCAATTAGCCTAACCTGCATATCTTTGGACTGTGGGAGGAAACCGGAGTACCCGGAGGAAACCCACCAAGCACGGGGAGAACATGCAAACTCCATGCACACAGAGACGGGAATCGAGCCTGGCTGGGGAATCGAACCCACACCCTGGAGGTGCAAGGCGATGGTGCTAACCACTACACCACCGTGCCGCGAGGTTGGCTGTTGATAACTAGTATTACAGAGAGCAGTGGGCGGGGTTCCGGGAGTTTATCGGGAGGAGCGCCCTCTAGGGCTCCCAATCTGACTAGAGGGTGCCTCCCTTTTAGTGGGCAGTCCTTCAGCATGTGGCCTGAGTCCCCGCAGTAGAAGCAAGCTCTCTCCAGGCGGCGGCGGCGTCTCTCCTCATCGGAGATGCGGGTTCTGCCCAGCTGCATAGGGTCCTCCCGATTACTCCGCGTGCGAGGAGGGGGAGGGTGGGGTGACGTCCGGAAAGGGTGCCTCGAACGAAGACGCGAGTCGATCCTCCCTGCGAGAGCCATAAGTTCGTGGAGGTCCGAAGGGAGTTCGCGGGAGATTAACTCGTCCTTGAGTGCCTCCGACAGCCCCTCCAGGAAGACGTCGGCCAAGGCTCTAGTATTCCATCCACTGGAGGCAGCTAAGGTCCGAAACTCGATGGCATGATCATAAGCGGAACATGACCCCTGGCGGAGGCGTAGTAGCTTGGTTCTGGCCTCTCTGCCGACGTGAGACCGGTCAAAGACTCTCTTCATCTCTCCAGAAAATTCCGAAAAACTATCGCAACATGGGTCATGTGCATCCCAGAGAGCCGTGCCCCACTCGCGGGCCCTACCCGTGAGAAGGGTGATGATGTAGGCTACCCTGGATCTTTCAGAAGAGAAGGTGGAGGCCTGAAGCTCAAAAATCAGAGAACATTGGGACAGGAAGGATCTACATGTACCTGGTTCTCCGCCGTAAGTGGGAGGGGCTGGCAGGCGTGGCTCCCGCGGGAGGTCCATGAGAGTGGGCCGTGCCGTGGGCATCTGGAGGCGCTGCATTTGGGTGGTGACGTCAGCGAGCGTCTGTCTGGTGGTGACCAACTCCTCCTGGTGTTTACCAAGGAGAGCGCCTTGATTCTCCAACGCCTGTCTCATCCTGTCTAATCCTGCTGGAGCCATGGTATGGCTGGATTATTCTGTCAGAAAGAGCTAAATGTTCGTCAGTTCGCGGAGGTGGATCCAGATGCAGGTGCAGGCACGAGGCGTTGACTATTCTTGAATGAATGAAAGTGGGCGTGTCGCGCCGGGAAATCCGCGGGGGCGGGAGACGCGCCGTGAGCGTGTAGCTGAGTCGAAGTCGAGAAGAGGCGCGTTGGGTCGAGCGCCATGAAATCCGTCAGCGTGGTGTCTGTGCCGAGACGTGAAGATAAGCCGTAGTCGAGAGAGCATGCGTTAGGTCAAGAGCCGTTAAATCCGAATGTAGTGACAAATCCAAAGCGTGAGGCGAGGGGAAGAGACGAGAATCAAAACAAGGTCAGCAACGTGGGAAAAATCATGGACTGAGACTCGAGAAAACAGTGGCAAAATCACACACAATAATCCAGCGCGAGGCAGCGCGCCTCGCTTCCTTATAAGCTGGATGAAATCAGCGCCAGATGAGAAACCGGTGTGCTGGCGGGGCGGTCCGGGAGGAGCGATGACAGCGTGGGAAAGCATGACCACGTGATGAGGGTCTGACAGCGTGGGAAAGGAAATATCAAAAGTCCTTGATCAGCGCGAAGGCACTGAGAGCGTGACAGAATCAAAATGTTCAGATAGTCCCTGGTGAGCAAGCCCGAGGGCGACAGTGGCAAGGAAAAACTCCCTGAGATGGTAATAGGAAGAAACCTTGAGAGGAACCAGACTCAACAGGGAACCCATCCTCATCTGGGGGAAACAGATAGCAGGAAATTATCTGCATTTATACAGTGTTAAGTGTTAGGTTCAGCTATAATAGTTGATGTTAATTGATGTTATAATAGTTGATGTAAAATGGAGTCCAGTAGTTATTGGAGACTCAGATAGACTTGTAGAAAGTTCCAGTCCTGAACTATCGAATTGTCAAGTCCTCAGAGAAACAGCTGACAACACCGGTCGAGGCCAGAACCATCTTCTAAGTAGATAGAATCATCCCCAGACACCAGACGCATCCCACACGGGGCATCCATGCGACACACGGGGCATCCATGCGACAAGACCTCCAACCAGAAACGGGGCACCAGGATGGATCAGACAGGTCTGGAGGGCAGAGGGAGTCTGGATCACTGGCAGCTCAGGAACGACATGTGTAGCTTGACAGAGAGAGAGAGAGAAAGAGTGAAAGGGGGAGACAGGGGGAGAGAGGAAAGAGAAAGAGGGGGAGAAAGAGAAGAGGAGGAGAGATTGCAATTAGGTATGGTCACAGTCACAATGTATAATGTGAATGTATATTTTCTGTAGAGTGCAAGCAGGGACTCCGGCAGGACTAACTATGACAGCATAACTAAAAGGGAGAGCCAGAAGGAAACACAAACATGAGGGCTCCCTGAGATGTAAAGCAAACAATCACCTCACCGTCAACAAATTTGAGTGATCAAATGAGACTGAGGAAGACAGCATCTAAACATACCAGTTCACCATAATACTCTACGTCCATGAGTCCCCCAGATCTGCTCCTTTACCTTATGGCAAATCTATTTATAAAAATGCTTGGCTAAATAAATAGGTTTTGAGCCTAGACTTAAACACTGATACTGTGTCTGAGTCCCGAACACTATTTGGAAGACTATTCCATAATTTTGGGGCTTTGTAAGAAAAAGCTCTGCCCCAGCTGTAGCTTTCATAATACGTTGTACTGACAAGCAGCCTGCATCCTTTGACCGAAGAAGGCGTGGCGGATCGTAAGACACTAGCAGTTCGCTCAGATACTGCGGCGCGAGACCATTTAATGCTTTATATGTCAAGTGTAGTATTTTAAAATCAATGCGAAATTTCACCGGGAGCCAATGTAGTGAAGATAGGATAGGGGTGATGTGCTCATATCTTCTGGTTCTCGTGAGGACTCTCGCTGCTGCATTCTGGACTAGCTGAAGCTGGTTTATGCACCTAACTGAACAACCAGACAGTAAGGCATTACAATAGTCCAACCTAGAAGTGATAAAAGCATGAACTAGTTTTTCTGCATCGTTTAGCGACAATATATTTCTTATCTTGGCAATATTTCTGAGGTGAAAGAATGCTATCCTGGTGATATTATCTACATGAGCTTCAAATGAAAGGCTGGAATCTATAATCACGCCGAGGTCTTTTACTTTTGCACTTGATGGAACAGAAAGGCCATCTAAAGTTACGGTGTGATATAAGATTTTACTTCTAGCTGTATGCGGTCCTATGACTAGAACTTCTGTCTTATCCGGATTAAGCAGAAGGAAGTTAATTAGCATCCAATTTCTTATGTCCTGCACACATTGCTCAACTTTAGTAAGATGGTTTTTCTCATCAGGTTTTGTTGAGACGTATAGCTGTCTGTCGTCAACATAACAATGAAAACTAATACCATGCTTACGGATTATGTTGCCCAGAGGAAGCATGTAAAGGGAAAAAAGCAGTGGGCCTAAAACTGAACCCTGCGGAACGCCAAACTCCACTAGAGAACATGCAGAATAATCACCATTTAAGTCTACATACCGATAACGATCGATCAAATAGGATCTGAGCAAGGAGAGGGCTGTACCCTTAATTCCTACTACATTTTCTAATCTGTGAAGAAGAATAGCATGATCAATAGTGTCAAAAGCTGCGCTGAGGTCGAGTAATACAAGCATAGTTACACAACCCTGATCAGAGGCCAATAGGGGGTAATTTACTACTTTAACGAGTGCTGTTTCTGTGCTGTGATGAGGCCTAAATCCTGACTGATACAGTTCATGTATGCCATTTCTATGTAGACATGAGCATAGCTGCTTGGCTACTATCTTTTCCAGAATCTTAGAGATAAAGGATTCTGATGATCAGCTGCAGCTGATGATCAGCTGCAGCAGAATAATGCCAGTGGTGTGTGCAAGGGGCTCAAAACTATCACTGGTCATAAGGATCCCGGCTCTCAGGCAGAGGGTGACTAGAAGTGGGTGAATAATGAATCTATTCTTTAACAGATTTGATCAGCTATCCACCGTGTTCCACCTGCTGCAACCCCCTTCCCTCTTTCACAGCAAGTTGCACCAGCTCCAACTCCAACCATTGCATTTTGCCCCTTACAGAAGCCCAGGTGAGATTGGAGCTTAGGAAAATCAAGACAAAGAGGACTGCAGGCTCAGATGGCATCAGCTCCAGACTCCTTAAGACCTACACAGCTGTGCGGCATATTGTTGTACAGGTTTGATCTGAGCCTGAAGCTGGGTAAGGTGCCACAGCTGTAGAAGACATCTTGTGCAGTACCTGTACCAAAGATGTTGCACCCAAAAGACTTTGGGGTTTATAGACCAGTAGCACTGACCTCAAACATTATTAAGACGTTTAAGAGGCTGGTGCTTAACCATCTCCGACCTCTGGTGAGCCCATCAATGGATCCACTTCAGTTTGCCTACCAGCCTGGCATTGGAGTGGAAGATGCTCTAATCTTTCTGTCACATGCCAGCCGGATCATCCCAGCACTTCCAGACCCTAAACTCCACTCCAGATTTTTCTCCCAGCAAGTTCACACCTGCGTTCTCACTATCGTGGGCCGTTTTTCCAAGGCAGCTCACTTCGTTCCCCTATCTAGCCTCCCCACCGCCAAAGAGACAGCGGAACTGCTCACTCATGTTTTCTGGCTTCATGGACTCCCGATGGACATTCTATCGGACCGTGGACCCCAGTTTGTGGCACAATTCTGGTCTGCCTTTTGTTTGTCCTCGGGGTATCACCCACAGACTAATGGGCAGACGGAGTGGGCCAACCGTTCCAACCAGGCCATGGATCGAATACGCCCACAACTCCTTGCCCATGTCAGCTACCGGCCTCTCACCTTTTCAGTGCTCTCTCGGGTACCCGCCCCCCCTGTTCCCCTCTCAGGAGGAGAAGGTTTCGGTCCCTTTGGTTCAAGGCTTCATTCGTAGAACTTGGCTAAACGCAAGATCAAAGATCCGCCAGACCGTCTCAGCCTTCAAACAACAAGTCGACTGGCGCCGTTCCAGGGCACTGCCCTATCGAGTGGGCCAAAGGGTCATGTTGTCTGCTCGTAATATCCCCCTCAAGACCATCTCTCGGAAACTGTCCCCCAGGTTTCTTGGCCCATTTACAACCATTAAGGTCATCAACCCCTGCACTATCAGACTCCATCTTCCCCTCACTATGCGTCAGATAAACTCCTCATTTCACATCTCCCAGATCAAGCCTCTGGTCTCCTGCCCGCTAAATCCACTTGCCCGGCCAGCTCCTCCTCCCCAAGTCATCGATGGTGGTGACGCATTCACCGTACGAAGACTGTTGAAGGCTCGACGACGAGACAGGGGCCTCCAGTACCTAGTAGATTGGGAGGGCTATGGCCCAGAGGAAAGAAGCTGGATTCCGTCAAGATTAATTTTGGATCCATCCCTCATTGAGGATTTCCACCAACAACATTCTAACGCACCGGCCAGAACGCCAGGCGGTGTCCGTAGGAGGGGGGGTACTACCACATGCCAGCCGGATCAACCCAGGAACTCCAAACCCTAAACTCCACTCCAGGTTTTTCTCCCAGCAAGCTCACCTGCCGCTCAAGCAGGCCCTGAACTCGATCATGCAATCATCTCTAGGCTTTTTAAGCACGCTCAGAGAAACACTCAGTGCAGCAGTATCTTACTTGTGTGATTCGCGTTTATTTTGTCAAGGAGTTCTCAGTTTAACTTAGCCTGTTATCGACCCTGCCTGTTTCTCTGACTTCTCTCTCATCTACGCCCCTCCTGGTACTTCTGTTGTTGTCGGACTGATCAATGTGTGTAGCGTCCCCCCAGAAAGATGGTCAGCACTTGACTGATGGTTATTTTTCTTTATTGAAAATTGAGTCAAAATATCCTTTAATCAATAAACACCAACGTAAGAGCTTGTGCCAGTTCTGAGGGTGCTAGAGCATTTCAGCCTTAACTTTTTCACAATGCAGCCAGAAAACTAAAACCCGCCCTATACAAGCTATTTCAACATAAAAGTCCTCAAAATCAAGTGAAATGCAAGTCAATACAAATCCACATCAAACAGGAAATAAATAAATAAAACAACAATTTACCATGACCACTTAAATATTCACCTTGTAAATTGGGCCATTTACACTCCCACCAAAATTATTAGTGTTTCATTACTTAACATGAACTATGAATAATTTTAAATAACGCTCCGTCTGCCGGGTTCTTGTCTGTAGGTACATAATGCCATTGTTGAGGTGTTGTGCTATTGCGGATCTTCAGGACTGTTGGCAACGAATGTGTGAAGCCGTCATGAGTCATTGTTAATGTAACTCAAAACTACTTTAGAATCAGTCCAGAAGTACTCTTTCGTATTAGCATAGCCAATCTCTTCTCTGAGCATGTTGCTGACAGTAACTGAGACTAATTAGAGTTGAGAGTTAACTTTGTGGGAGAGACACGGGCTTTTCCAATCACCAAAGAGCAATGAATCTCACCTTTCAGATTTTTGACTCTCAGGTAAGAGCACTGTCCATATCCATCAGTGCTCACATCAGAGAAGTGGTGCATTTCTGTTTCTATAATTTCTCCAAAATTGACGGGCACGTAACATCGGGGCTATGTTTATTCTTTCTAGGTTGAAAAAGTCATGTTGCCAGCTCTCCCGCCGTAGTTTCAGCGTTTCAGGCAGGGGATCATCCCAGGCAACACCTTGACGACACATTTCCTGTAGAATCCTTTTCCCTGTAAGAACATACAGTATGGGGCCAGGAAGCCAGGGGGGTCATATATTGAGGCGACTGTTGCTAGTATGCATCTATGCGTCCCTGGCTGGTTTTTCAAAGTGTTGCTGAACCTGAAGCTATCCCCTACTACGTTCCAGTGGATTCCTAGTGCTCGTTTTACCTGTGTGTTTAAGAAAGTCAGGTCCTTTGTCTTTGCCTCTATTGCTCGTTCTGATGAGGGTATGCTTCGTAGTATAGCTTCATGCTTTGAGACGAATTTGTGAAGTCAGAGACCCCCTTTTGCACATATTTCTCTAGCCTCTCGTGCTAACTGAATGGCGCCTTCCACTGTGTCTGTAACTCCGTCATCCACGTAGAAGTCTCTTGCTACAAACTAGGAACCTACTGGATGTGAGAGTTTGTTCTTATTGGCTAGATACTTCAAACCATAATTCGCGCAGCCAGGGGATGACACTGCGCTGAAAAGATGGACTCTCATTCGATAATCCTGAGGTTGCATGCTAACATCTCCATCTTTCCACCACAGAAATCGCAAGTTCTGGTACATGAAACTGGTGAAACATTTTCTCTATATCGCACATAAGTGCTATTTTCTTTTCTATAATTATTATTATTATTTGTTTTTATTTATTTATTTTCTATTATAATTTTATTTATTTATTTATTACTTTATATATAATTATTCTATATATATATATATATATATAATATATAATATTTATTTATTTATTTATTTTTTTTTTGTTAAATTTCTTTAATTTTTGTGAAGCTGCTTTGAGACAATGACCATTGTTAAAAGCGCTATATAAATAAAATTGAATTGAATTGAATTGAATATTGGGTGTTTTCTGAACCGTACGAGGACACCTGTTAGGTTGTTTATCATATCTGGCCCTGGAAGAAGATCATCAAACAGGAAATAAATAAATAAAACAACAATTTACCATGACCACTTAAATATTCACCTTATAAATTGGGTCATTTACAATGTGTATGACCTTGCATGCTCTCAGGACCGGATTTGTACTCACGATTTGGATTCGTTCACTCTTGCTGCTGGATTTCCGGATATCGACCCTCGCCTGGACAAAGACGATTCTTCTAGCCACCACTTTGCCTTCTTCGCCAGCCGGCTTTTTTCCTCCGACGTGAGCACTTGCGCATTTGAGCACTCCCGTGTTTGTGGAGAGAAGACATTCGCGGTGCGCGCCGATCTTCACTTTAAAATAAAAAAAGACATTCACGGTGCGCACCGATCTTCACTTGCGCTGAAGAGAACAAGCCGCTGCATTCCACCCTTCAACCTCTACGTGCTAAGCGGATTGACAGCGAAAAGTTGCTCACAAAAACCTGAGAGGATTTTCCATGTTCGACTTCCGGGATTGTGGAGGTTCCCTCGCATCATAGCCCCGCCTCCTCCCTCGTCACTAAAGGTTTCCCCACTCTCCCAGTCACTAAGCACACACAGCCACTGCTTCTCTCCTCTGCTCCTACTGCACCTGCTTACACAAGCCTCAGTATATAAAATAAAGATTTAAACACTATTTTCTATCCTTTAATCACCGTTTGTCTGCTATTGGGTTCACTTTTTGTTCAACCGTCCCTGACACTTTCTCCTTAATAGGGCTTTTTTTGCACATGGGAAAGGCTGGGGACACTGTGAGAGTTATGTTTTTTTACTTCTCCAAGACCATCCAACCTATGTTTCTGAAGGATAAGCTGGAGTACATGACATGAACAGCTATCTACATGGATACACCAACAACAGTATTTGAGGACTTGAAGACTGTGAGTCTGATATGATTGTCTGCAATACTGAAGACCCACACGGTCTCCTGGCCCTGTCCTGGCTCTGTCCTGGCTCTGTCCCTCTTCACCATCTACACTCCAGACTTATCCTGTCACCTGAAGTTCTCTGATGACTCTGCTATTGTCGGCCTGATTACGGAGGATGATGACAGGGAATACAGAGAACTGATTCAGAATTTTGTGGACTGGTGCCAACGGAACTGCCTCCAGATAAAATGCAGGTAAGACCAAAGAACTGGTGGTGGACTTCCATAGGGACAAACACACTTCACTATTACCAGTGAATATTCAGGGAAAGGACATTGATAGAGTGGACTCTTATAAATCCTTGGGTGTTCATCTAAACAGAAAACTGGACTAGTCAGACAACTCAGATTCAAGTTATAGAAAAGGACATACTGCTGAGGAGACAGGTCTTTTGGAGTGCAAGGAGCACTACTGAAGACCTTTTTTGACTCTGAGGTGGCCTCAGACAGGATCTACAGATCTACTGCAGACAGGAAGAGACTGGACAAGCTAATAAAGAGGGCCAGCTCAGTACAGTGGGACCTCGGATTACGAGTAACATGGTTTGCGAGTGATCCGCAAGACGAGCAAAGATTTTTAATACATTTTGACTTGAAAAACGAGCATTGTCTTGGTTTACGAGCACCAAGTATCATGTATCATGCGCTTCTTGTTTTGACGCAGAGCGTCACGTAATCACAACTGAGCCAACAGTTTTTCTCTCTCTTGCGCTGCGGAATTGTAGGTAATCGTCTCCCCTGCTGGGTGAATACACACACACACTCTGCCTTACACAGAAACTCGAGGATAGTCATCTCCCCTGCTGGGTCTTAGTGCTTGCAGATTTTGTGTGAGAGAGGGTGTGTGTATGTGTTTTTGTGTGCGTGCGTGTGCGTGTTTTTTGGGTGGGAAGGGGACTGTAAAGGCGAATGTGTGTGGGTGTGTGCACGTAATTTGACACTGTACTCCTTCACTTACACCAACAAACACACACACACACTGTCTTTCTCTCTCTCTTGCCTTTACAGCGCCCCACCCTCTCCCTCCTCCTCTCGGCGCACACACACATGGACACACACACTCTCTGCCTTACACAGAAACTCTGCTCTGTCGCAAGGTAAAGTGCAGTTTAATTTGTTTTTTTGTTTTTTTTACAGCAGTGATTCCGTTAGTATTTGCGCTCAAGCGAGTGTGACTAGCGATGTTCCTTGCAAATTTTTCCGATAAAACAGACTCTCTGTTAATGTGTGTGTGTGCACGCACATTATATTCAATTCAAATCAATTAAATTTTATTTATATAGCGCTTTTAACAATGGTCATTGTCTCAAAGCAGCTTCACAAAAATGAAAGAATTTTTTAAAAATAAATAAAATACACACACACAGCGCGCACAAACAGAAACACTTATCTGCCGGGATAGGTTAATTTATTTTATTTTTACTTCATATTTTGTATTTATTTTTTTATGTATTTATTTTTTGGGCTGTAGAATGAATAATTTGAGTTTCCATTATTTCTTATGGGAAAATTTAATTTGGTTTATGAGTGTTTTGGAATACGAGCCCGCTTCCTGAACGAATTATGCTCGTAATCCGAGGTTCCACTGTACTGGGGATTTCCCTGGACAATTACAGGAGGTGGGAGAAAGGAGGATGGTAACTAAACTTTGCTAGAAAATGACAGTTTCATCAGTTTTCATGCAGCTGCTTCATTGACAGGCTCTGATGTTGAAAGGTCTTTTCCCCTGCTGCTATTAGACTGTACAATCAGAATTGCTCCCAGTAAACCACTCACCACTTACTGTCATTATTGTGATATGCTGTTGGTGCAATATACAATATTACGATATAGTTACAACAACAATTTTTTAAGGGTGCAATATTATATTACCTAGTGCAATTTTATTAAAAGTGGAAGTATTGTATTGTTTTTTCCCTTTCTTTAGTTTTTATTCACTTTATTTTCTATAAATATTTATTAATGATAATGTTTGTTGTTTTTCTTTTGTACTGTATTTATACACTGTACTGTCACTACTTTATGTTTGCACATTGTTCTTAGCTGTAACATAGAAATTGCCTCACTGTTGGATTAATAAAGGTATATCTTATCTTATCTTATCTTATCTTCAATGGAAGATGGAGATGAATAATTTCAAGTGCAAGTATATAGAGTATAGAGTAATGCAAAAATGATCTGGGTTTTTAGCGCCACTGGGGTGCCTGGGAGACCTGTGTTTCAGACGTGAAAGGCAGTCCAGTCATGCCTCTGGCTTATTGAGAAGACTTTCCCCAGAAATAAAGGTAGCTTTTACTCTCATAACTGTTCTGTGATTCTTCACAATCAAAAGTCCCAGTAGTACTTGAACACCCCTTCATATATATATATATATATATATATATATATATATATATATATATATATATATATATATACTGTATATATAGGTTTAAAAATCTGATTTAATGCATTTTGTACTGTATTTTACATAATAAAACACAATACTGCTGTTTTCCATGATTAGATCTACAACTCAAACTTTAAGCCCCACAGAGGGCAGTTTTTGTCTCTGGTGTAGAGGATGACTGGTGTCTTACTGACAGGTTTGGGTCTTATTTTTTATTGTACACAATATCCTACACACAAAGCGGAGGCTAATCAAAATATTCTTATGTTTTCTGAAATTTTTAAGACAATACATTTTGTAATGAAATTACAATATTACAATATGTCCAGAGATGGTATTTACAGTAACTGGTGATTTTGTACCTCAAAAAATCAACTGAAGCAGTTTGTGCATAAAAAGCTACAGTATATGTCAGTGCATATTGATTTTCAGTGAAAGGAACGTCAAAGCACTAAAACAAGCCTGTTCTTCAAGCTCAAGCTTTGATTTTGAAAAGTGAAATGTGTTTATCTGGTCCAAAGCAGGATCAGAAGTGTATCATGCTCTGTCTGAGCCCCTGAGAGAGTGATGTCATATTAATACACTGACTTGTCCAAGAGGCTGTTGTTAGTTTACAAATATTCCCATGTACTTAAACAGAAAATAAGACAGTGACAGTTTGGAAAATGTCAAGAAAAAAGAAAACATGGCTCTTGTAATGATTAATCATTTCTGCTAACAGAGCTGATTAAAATTACTTGGGTCCTGGCTTTTGTGTCCCTCCCCCCCCCCCCTCATCTTTGCTTAACAGGCAGCTGGCAAAGAGCCTCAGCTGAAAATGTGACAATTGCTGAGCTCAACATTTGTGGAGTTGGTAAAGACAGACAAATGAAAGCAGTTGAATAACTAAAGACCTGCAGTTAGAGCCAATCGAGATATAGTGTCCAGTGTAACAGAGTCCAGGATTTTCACTTTCCTCTGCTGCTGCATTGAAGCTGCTGCTCTTTTTAGGACACAGTCAGGGAGTGACTGATGAAGATAGACTCCAAGAATGGCTCAGAGTCTCCTTTTGTCCAGATGGAAAATAAATTTGGCACAGGTCAGGAGGCAATGAGAGAGCTGAATGTATCTTTGGAAAAAGTGACTGAGCCTTTGGCTGAGGTGCTGAGCAGAAATACAGAGGTGCAGCAACTGGCCTAAACATTCTGCTGGTGAAGAGAGGTTTAGTTTTGCTAGTGGTGAGCTTTTCACTAACTTACAGAGCAGCGCTTCATTCAGAGGATTAGTGTAGAGAAAGCGAAGCTGACCACCGACTGTGAGAGCCTTCTTTTTGTGTGCTGTGTACTGTGTGACCTTCCTGTCTAGAAAGTGAGAACGGAAGCAGGCACATACAGCTATATCCCCTGATCCCAATATTCCCACCCTCATCAGACGCCACAAAAGGACAGTGTGTGTGTGTGTGTGTGTGTGTGTGTGTGTGTGTGTGTGTGTGTGTGTGTGTGTGTGTGTGAGAGAGAGAGAGAGAGAGAGAGATGGCTTTCCAACAGAACATTTTTTTGGCAGCTTTCCCCACCACACAAAAAGCAGAGGCAGCAGAAGGACTTAAAATGTAGATTTAGCAGAGGGGAAATTCTACCCTTGGCAGATATATCACAGATGAAATCACAGAGAAGATATGCGGCCAAACTATAGCAAGCCTAAGGATATTGCTGTGAGGCTCTGCTAATGTGGGCCCTGGTTTCAACCAACACTAAGTACAAAATCCCTGATCTTTTATTGTACATACTCTGTAATATTTTACAGTTTATTAGAACAGAAAAGTTGTCATTTGCTCAAAGTAATTGTGACCCATCACATCAAATCAGGTATTAAGTCACATTTTGGATGGTATGAGTTACAGTATGAATATTTTCCTGGTTCAACAAGCTCCAAAACACTGAAATCCTATTATTTTAAATAATATTTAAATGAAATTCTGTGACATACTGTAGTAAGAAAGAGGGAATGTTCAGTCTCATTTTGACACCAGCACTTCCCTGCTATGGCCCATAAAAATAACTTTGCCAGTAGTGTGCACATATTTTTCTAACACAACTGAAGAAATTTTAATCTGAAGTAAACAGCTTAAATAGTCTTCATTAAAATGTTTAGGACAAAAAATGTCTCAATTCTGTTGACAGATCAGTGCAAAATGTGCATATTTGTGTGTGAAAAAATTATTTATCCCAGTGTGGTGATGGGCTTATAGGCAGTGCACCTCACATAACAGCAGCAATTCACCCATCCGGAAAACACCAGTTCCATAACACTTCCTATGACCGGAGCAGCTGTACTAAAATGGAAAAAAGGGGCGGGGTGACACAAATCACCGGCTTTGGCAACAGCGAATCACCTGCCATCCACCTGTCGACGGTTCACTATAAAAGGACCCGGGCGGCATTTGCTGGTGAGTAGTATGAACAAAGGGTTAGGGCTAACTCTTGAGTTCACTGCAACTCCGCCTCATGTCTGTGATTTCTGTGCCCACTATGGAGCTTTACACCCAAAATCAGGCTTTCATAATTTTAGTCAGGGAATATGCCTGTGCCATCAGGGAAAAGGTAAACTCCATTGATGTGTTAACCTGATCATTAAGTACATTCAGGTCATCAGCTGACTATATTTTATTACTACATAATGTAGATCACATAGAAACCTTTCGTGCAGGCTAGCATCAATACAAAGAGACCAACATCAAAGTGGGTCCAAGGAGTACCCCCAGTCCTTGTGTTTGACATGGAGATGATGTCCACCACATAGTGCACCAATATCTGTTTAGACAATAACAAATTTCCTCCAAGACAGGCGAACAGATGGTTTGAGAATAGGATGGCTACCATTCAATCTAAGTAGCTCCACAGGTGTAAACACTAGACACATGCTCCCCAGGTTCACCTTCATGAAATGGTAATCAAAATGTTTACAAAAATGTGCAATATAACCTTGGGCAGGTTTTAACCACTTGGCCATCTTATTGTTATCTGGCTGTTACGCCCCGGTCTAGGTCGGGCCGTAACAGGAGTGAAAAAAAAGAAAGGGGGTGAGACCAAAAGTGCGTTTGCTTAGTGTTTATTTACAATAAGGCGAATAAGCAAATCCCAAAAGGGTGGCTGTAAGCTTCAGAAGCCACCAAGCTTCACCAACCTGATCAAAGCATGCTTATTACCAAAGAAGTACAAGTGTACTGTCTGAAAGACTGGTGGATTGTGGGAATATCAAAACTCAAAAGAAGGCACTGAGACACTGAAAGTTAAAGTGACTCCTACTGAAGCATGTATGCAAATCAATATTCAGGTGTTTCTACAGTAAATGTCATATTTTAGTACGATAGCTGCTTAGGTTCGAAGTTGATGAGTTACTGATTAGGTAGCATTTTTGCCCCTACAAATACAACATTAGACCAGTGTTTTTTTTAAGGATTGTTTTTGATTTGTTTGAATTACTTTAAAGACTTTAAACATATGACTTCAAAATCATGTTGCAAATATGACCTCCAAAACAGAATAACATTTATTTATAATATTAATGCATATTGCTCAGCTAAAATACATGTTATACATGCACTTTTTTTTATTTTGGCTCCTGGCTTAAGGGTTTGGTAAATTGCAGTTTTTTTTTAGTACAGACGGCTCACCAAATCCATGAGGTTTGTTTCCACAGATTTAGCCAACCATGGGTTGAAACTATTCCGAAAAGGATTTCCAGAAAGCAAAGCATGAATTTGCAATAAGCATCACTTATTGCTAAATAGCGTTAAATAGTTTTCTTACTTAATATATATTAAAAATGTCCGTGTTTCTTCTTTAGTGTCTGTAATGATTATAGTGAAAGGTTTATTATGATTTAACGAATGATTTAAATCTAGCTGAATTTTTGTTCTTCCATGCTGAAAATGTAACCTTTACTAGTCAAACCAACCTTGCCAGGTAAAATGAAGGTGAAAAAAGTAAAGTTTTTTTTTTCAACACTGGATTTAGAAATGAAATATACATTTATCATTAAATTAGGTTCTTGAGTGGCAGATAGCAAATTAAATATTCTTTTAAACCATATATTTTGATAACGTTTTGTAAAATCATTATCAGACAAACAACTGATTATTTACATCTTACATCTCATAGGTAATTGTTTTTTTTTTTATTCAAACAGTTTTGAATGCAAATCACATCACAGAGGTAATTCCCAATCACGTGTGTGTGTGTGTGTATTTAACAAAGCATCACATTTAAATTCACTTGCATACAGTATGTACATGTCTCTATACAGTAGGAATGATATCAGGCACATTGAAAAATAGAATTGATCATTCTAAGCAGAATCTGATGTCAGCTAAACATTCAAATACTTAATATTTACAAGTGCTTCTTGTTACAAAAATACATTGTTCGTTGCAGCACAAGGACATTTAAAAGATGACTTGATTTACACATTTATTCAGGTACCACTTTAAATCACTATAGGGTTTTTTAAATTACTTTTTGTTTTTATGGAGCATAATGGAAAATGATTTCTTAGTCTTCATTTGAGTTTTGAGTCTGAAAAGGAAAGTATGGTTTAAAAATGAGAATCATATATTAATCTCAAACCTGCGGGTGTCTCAAATTTGCTAAATTTCCTGCTGAAAAACAACAACAAATAATAATAATCTTCATCATCATCGGATATGACTTGTCAGTTACTAAACAGGTTTAGGTTGGATGTTTGTGCATGGGAATAAAAACCACCAAACTAGTCTGGATTCCAGACATACAGGACTGGAACAATGCTTCTCATTACTGAATTAAACAACGCCTCCACACCTGGTTTGCTAGGGACTTGATGAACACCATATTTTTTTCTTCAAATGTTTTTCAAGCATTTGTGAATTAGATGGCTAAAAGGAAATATTATTGAATGTTATTGAATCTTTAGTGTAATACAGATTAAATATGATTATACTATAGATCAGTAGGAACATACTGTATCTGTGCAATCAAATCAGATAGAAAGTTGTGAGATCAATTAGTAATCCTATTATTTATATCCTCTTGATCACCATCATTTAGCATTTTGCGTCACGTGGCACAGGTAACAGACTAGAATGTCTAGACAACCTGTAGAAATGTGTATGATTAGATTGGTGTAGAAATGGAAAGAAATGAAGAAAAGATACGTCACTGGTACCAGAGATAAAAGTGACAAGTGATCTGTCACAAAGAAGAGGTTTGGGAACATTTAGGAGTATTTGTATTTTCCTAAATATTTTATATTTATTATTTATCTTTTGTTTTAGAAATTAAAACAATGGATTATAGGATTAGGGTTTGGGATGAGTGGCTTGATGTACTGTATGATTCTTTGATGCCTTAAGTCTTTGACTGTGCAAATTTAAATTAATGAAAAAGCAGAAACTCACTAATTATTTTTATTTCGCTTTTCGGTAATTATGAATGTGTTTAGTGTAACTGGATTTTTTAAAATTTATTTAAATACCACATCTACTCATTCAAGGGTTTTTCTTTATTTTTATCATTTGTAGAAGTATACAGAAGACATCAAAACTGTAAAATAACACATTGAATTATGTACAAAGCAAAAAAAAAAAAAAAGCAAATAAGGGCAAAATGTTTCAAGTAGCCATCTTTAGAATTGATAACAGATTTGAACATGCTTGGTATTCTCTTAACCAGCTTCATCATCTCCTCATGTGGAATTCTCCAACAGTCTTGAAGGAGATTCTTTAAATGCTGAGCAGTAGTGTGCAAAGTTACTGTGAAAGTAAACAGTGGCTACTTTGAAGAGCCAAAAATCTGAAATACTGTGCAGAAGTCTTAAGTCATCTCTCATTTCCTCATATTAAATTCAATTTAATTATTGTAGATTAATTACGAGAAACTGGATCAAATGTTTTACCATGACAGGCTGTGAAATACCTAAAAATATAATTTAAAAAATTGGTTGCAAGAATTATTATTTATTTATTATTTTCTTTGTTGCGTCCCTGGACCCTAGACCGGGGGTCGTAACAATATGCAACACCCTCAGCAGCAACCTCATTTAGCCTCTTATCTGTTCCAACCACTCAGCATTTAACATCACTGATAAACTAATCACCACTCTGATCATCTGTCATCATCTGTACAGTACATGTTTCTCACTGCTGTAGTTCATGCCTTAAGTTCGATTATTTTATGCTTGCATGATTCATAGGTCACTGTGTGGCTTAACAAACACAAAACATTCATCTGAAATGCTCAGGTACAAGAACTATATTGAAAATAAGAGCGAAAAAAGTCCTTCAGGACTAGTTCTTTGGAAGCAAGGTATGAAAAAAAATACTCAAGAATTGTGCACAGTATTATATTCACATTTTTTTTGTTTAACCATGTAATATCACGTGTCATTTGACAAGTTTGATGTCTTCTGTATTTTTCTACACTGTCGAAAATCCTTTGGACGAGAAGGTGTGTGCAAACATTTGACTGGAATTGTATGTGTAAATTCATCATTCACCAAGATGTATTATTTCCATATATTTATATATATATGGAATATATTAGGGCCGGGACTTTAACGCGTTAATTTAGATTAATTAATTACACAAAAATAACGCATACATTTTTTTTTACGCATTTTAATCGCATTTATTTTTGCACCCCGGAACGTTTCTCACTGGATGAGTTTCGGCGGATCGATTATACTGGAGCACCAACTAGCATTCAGACAAAAACAAACCACAGTGAACATGGACAAAGAAGCTGATGAGACCGCTTTGGTTGGCCCTGTGGGTGGGAAATTTTGTTATAAAAAATTAATGGATGGAAGCATCAGGGTTTAATAGTCAGTGTTGAAAGTATTGTGTTTTACTGTAAAAACAGTTTACAGAAGGTCTACCTACCTATAGGGTACCTGAATTTCTGAAATGTAGGTTACTATATTTCTAAATATTCTATTGCTACACTGAATGGTAATATTGCACTGGTCTGTTGGACTTGGATGAACAAAAATAAACAATATTTTGTTGCTTAAGCTTATGTATTCAGTCAATATTCAATTGGATACTAAAAATCCATATGAAAAAACTTACTTCTCACTGTTCTCAGGTCAAATATTTATATGCGATTAAAATGCGATTAATTTGGATTAATTAATTACAAAGCCTCTAATTAATTAGACAATTTTTTTAATCGAGTCCCGAATATTATATATATATATAATAATAAATAATAAAGATATTTATTTTTTATACATCTGCAAGCACTTTTAATACATGTAGATTTCCAGGATTCACTTTTAAACAAGCAGCGTTTTATCAGTAAATCTAGTGCAAGATATCAGTGCTTTCCTCACTGCTCCTAGTAAGGCTTCCTTCTATGTACAAAGACATGGTTGGAACAAATGTCAGGGGCCACCATATACCCTGCCATCCTTTATGGTTCAGTTAAAGACAAAAAACAAAAAAAAACAAGTAGCTTATTTTAATAATAACAACTAAAGATTCTTGGATCTGATAAGATGCTATTGTGTAGGAATAAAAAATGCTGTTGAAATCAGCAAAAAACAGGATGTTTAGAAAAGGCACTACTTTAACTGCAGATTAAAAAAAATAATGATAATTTAGCTGAGCAATTATCTCATAGCATGTGAATTTCCTTGGGTCCATAACTTCATGATTGATCACTTCAACAGTTCTTCTTGTGGACCAACAAATAGAACAAGACACGCATACCAAGCCAGGGTAGGATTAAAGACACATACAGTACAGACAGCTACAGTCCCAGCTGTGACGAGAAGTCTGACAATGGGGAAGTTTTAGAACATACAGGGAAATATGAAAGAACTCGAATGAATGGAAAACAATGGTGTGAAAAAGTCTCTCTTGTGCAGCATGTCGTTCACTTTTCCATCTTTTGCTGGACTGAGGGAAAGTGTATGAGCCTCAACCGGTCTAGCCAAAGTCAATACGAGGACGATATTCCAGTACCATTGGGTAGGCCTAAAAAAGGGGGGGGGGGGGTATAAATAAAAGAAACAAGCGTCACTTTGAATCACATTTAAAACACAAGACAAGGAGGGTGCTGTAATTGTCACTGTGAAAATGAAACACATTCCAAATGAACACTAATCGTTAGAAGCAATTCATTATTAATGAAAATTAAAACAATAGAGGAACTACTAATTGCACATTATTCAAGATGTTTTAAGCCATTCTGAACTGACAAAAGATTACAGAATACAGAAATGAGACTGGTGCCTAATCAAAGCAAAAGATTTTAGAAATATATAAACTAATGAAATGTGTCTTTGTCAGATTTTCAAATGTAAAGAATAAACACAGATTTAATTTTAAGAAAATTATACTGTTTTTAGAATATATACACAAATAATTGTCTTTGAGCATAGGCAGACTATTTTCTATTTTTAGAGAGAGAGAGAGAGAGAGAGAGGATTTATTCCTTGTGTTACTGGAAAGAGGGGAAATGATGTACAGGCTCACACTGACCCAATTCTGTGCCTTTCCAGCCTAATAAGGATTCTGTTAGGATTTCAGGTAGATGTCACACCATTCAGTTTGATGTGATCCGCAAAATAATACCATTGTGTTACTACTCATTTGTCATCCAGAATCCTTTTTTTTTATTTTTTTTTTATGTAAAACACCTGTACCACGTTAGTATTGATTTATGAAGCATGTGATGAATGAGGATGGGTGATATTAGTAACAGATCATTAGTCAATGCTGTTCAGAACACACCGATATACAGTATGCAAATTTCAAATGGCATAATTTCAATGTCACTGGTCTGACCCTGATAAACAAAAT
Organism: Channallabes apus; assembly: GCA_030522415.1. Classification (NCBI taxonomy): domain Eukaryota; kingdom Metazoa; phylum Chordata; class Actinopteri; order Siluriformes; family Clariidae; genus Channallabes; species Channallabes apus. The sequence continues at coordinate 51,170,360 of CM060104.1, forward strand.
CTACTCTGCCATTTAAAAAAAAAGATTTTCAAATGCCATGCACATAACCTGAATATAAGTGTAGTATAAAATGGACCAAAACAGATCATGGCATGAAAGCAGGGTGAATATCCGAAGGGTGACCCAGCTTTCGTGCCATCATTAAGGAGTCATATTTGAGTAGCAGCTGTTAGACAGACCTCAGACATTAGCTGTGTGCTTCCTGTCCAGCCATTTTGGGATTAACACTCACAGAGCTAGATTTAATGCAGGGGTGTTTAGATGGTTAAAATTTTCAAGGTCAAAGAGTTTATTCCTGGATAGACCCAGCTGTATGTCATAACCCTGATACAACCTGGATGCGCTTTGAAGGTTATTGGTAAAATACTTACAAGTATCTTTCTTTATTAGTTGCGAATTTAGATATGATATAATTTTTTTCTGACATTTAAATTTCTTCTGAATCAAAATCTGTCTTTTTAAATACAGTCTTACTGAAAACTCAAAAGTATGAGAGTGAGTCAAAAATTATCCGCACCCCAGCTTTAAACGTCTGCTGTCCGTCTTATCGGCACTTTCTGTTTAATACTACTGTTTATTTAGTCACTGCTGTGCAGGTGTGAACGTATTACATCAATTAATTTGTAAATGAGGTGTGAGCAAAAATGGATGTCCCATATGTGATTTGTACAAAAGAAGAGCAGCTGCAGTTGTTCATTGTTTTGCAGTCTGAGGGTGTACCGTTATTTATTCAAGACTTATTATGAAAAAGTGTTTGGATATCTGCAAAAAATAAATAATAAATACTCTATAATCTTTCTACTGTTTGGTTTCCTGAAAACAACCCTATGAGGACGAAGATTCACTTCTGATGAAAAAGTGCAGACAACAGTGCAATCATGGCTCGCAGTTTGTTGACAGATGAACAAAGTGTAGTGAAAAGATACTGTCGTAAAATTATGTATTTGTCTTTTCTAGAAGTTTAATTTTTGACTTTGTAGTTTTCCTAAGTGATAATTTAATTGACTACATTACCCAATCCAAAATAATAGGCCACTAGTTCAAGGTCTTATTACACAAATCAGGATAGTTTTAGAAGGACAGTTTCACCAGTAAAAGACTTTCTTTTTCATACTGATCCTTTCTTTGATTAAAGCACTTTTTATGCCAGACAATACAGTATATTCCAATAGTATAAGCAAAATGTAAAATGTTTCACAGGGGACTATTTCGTTAAAGTCCTAATCCTTAATTTACAGTTGTATATACAGTATATACAGTTAAACATTGGACTGCGAGCATAATTCATTCAGGAAGCGTGCTTATATATTAAAACACTCTTATATCAAAGTAAATTTCCTAATAAGAAATAGTGAAAACTCTGGTTATTCATTCCACAGCCCCAAAATATTGGGGGGGGGTGCACTTTATAGGGCTAAGTGGTGCTTGGCAGGCAATGCATATACGTACTACAGTACTCGTATATCAATATGTTGTTCATTTAACAAATTAAAAATTATTTACAAATTTTGCTCGTCTTGCAAAACCTTTGCAGACCTGTACACATTTGTGTATACTTAAAAAACCAAATGTAAACTTTTTATGGATTTTACTGAACTGGAGTTCATTTTCTTTTTTTGCAAACGTCAATGATTTTATTAGGCCTTTGCCAAATTTAGTTGTTTTGGAATTCAAATTCTAAACAAATTCAGACCCGCCCTTTACTATTCCTTGTACCCTCCCCCAGAAGACTAAGCTACCTAGGCTTAATCCCCTGAGTCCTGGTGTAGAAAGATTCTTTTTTTAGACTGAACTGGGAAAAAGAAACTTAGTGACCATTATTCTCAAGAGATCATCTACAGGAAGGATTATGGAGAAATTTTCATCCATACAATTATACAGTAAAGGCAGTCTGAGTTTCTGTCCTTACTGAGCAAAAAAGCTCATATGAATTGGGGAAAATCAATTATTTACATGAGTTACAGTGCAGATTTAATACATGAGAAAAGAAAAAGAGACATTAACACATCTTACATTTTCTCCTCGAAGCCTCCACCTCGTCATGTAGATGAACTCCATGGTGTGATCTTTTCCCATAATCTCACCATTGCATAGGACATCTAGCTGCAGAGAAGGTTACATTGCCACAATGTGAGCAACTCCTGGACTTCAGCACAAGAGGCACATTCTACTGTGTGTTAGTTTAGTAAGTTGAATGAAGATACAGCATGCAGTCAAGCTAGGTTTGCACTTAGGGAACAACAGATCATAAACCGCAGTTCGGATCAGATCACAGATTTTGATTCACGGTTTGGATCACTGTTTGGGTAAAAAATAAAATAGAGATCAATAATTTTGCTTTCAGTTTTTTCACTTACAGAACTTCTACTGTAGGACACTTATGGCAAGGAACATTTGTCCATGGTCTTAAATAAAAGTAACAGTCAAAGCAATGATGATAGGAAATGTCCCATATAAAAGGGTTTGACCAAGGATCTTTACCAGTTTAACATCATCAATAAGTTGAACAATAATTTGAGATACACTTAATATAATCCCAGCTTTATTCTACAGACAACTATTATTTCATGTCAGTGTTAGGTTATATAATTAGGTCCACAAAGTTTTGGCCATTAACAAAGTTATTGTCATTATACTGTAGCTGTCCACTTGTACACTGAACTTGAATTTAAATACTGAACATGAATTAAGAGTCCCATTGTAATTGGACAGACTAGTATAATCATAAATAAACCACAAGTTTTTTTAACTTGGTTGCAAATCCTTTTCAGTCAATGACTACCTGAAACCTACAGTATATCACGCAGTCACAGATTCAGCTCAGGTGATTTACATGGTCATTTGCACACCACAGCAAGTCTTTGCTGTAAATAAGTCTTTGGCTGAATTCAGTGTAGATATTAGCTGTGTCCTACGAGTTTGGAAGCATCTGGCAAAATCTGAGAAGATAATATAGACACTTAAACACTTTAGAATTCATCCTGCTGCTTTTCTTAACCATTGCAGCATACATACAAGAGAACCTCTACATGCCCACATCGTACGTCCACCTACACAGATCAGGTAGATGAGACTCACAGATGAGGCTCTGGATCTTGCTCAGTTCCACCCCTTGCACAGTTTATTCCCATCATTCCGATTGCTGTGTCATGTGTTCATAAAAAGCCTGTATAATTCTGTGATAACATTTTAAGATTAGATTTTATAGATGTGGTCATCCTTATTTTAAGGGTTATCAATGAGTTAGAGCCTATGAAAACCACTTTGGTGAATGTTCCTCTTGATTGTTGGTTTTGACACAGACACACCTAAAGTACAGTACTTCCTTTATTTGGCTAACTGGGAAATAATTCCTCCGTCACACGACAGTTGTTTACCATGATCTTTTGGGGGTTTGGGTTGTTACTTTCTTTTAAAGAATACACTAATTAATGTGTTAACTAGATTATTTTTCAGCCTAGGGATGGCTTGCTTTACAGGAAGTGACAGCTCTTTGGATTTTCTATTGAGACTTAAAGTCCTGATCTAGATGTAAATATGTATTTATTTTCAACTTAAATGTACATTGTTGGACAGATAAAGTAACAATATCTTTAACAATGTCCGAATATGGACTTGACTGTACAAAACAATGAGCTAACTATAGAGTAAGTTGACACACACACACACACACACACACACACACACACACACACAAACACATTACCTCATAAGAACTTGGAAGCTTTAACTTTAGACTTAAGAACTTCTTGATTGTCCCTACAGTGACACGAGTAGAGCAGCGAATAAATTTCTTCATTAAGCCCTGCAGAAAGAATAAAAAATAAATAAATAAAAAAACACATCATACTGTCACAGAGCTATTCCAACATCATGCTATACAGTGATACGCACAAAGTTCCGAGTAACCATTAGAAGCAATTATCGGCTTCTCTTTACACGACAGAACCTTCTGACTGTCTCGCAATTAAGAACTGCGCAAAAGTGCTGTACAAAAACAGGGTTCTAATACAATCACCATCATTATTGTGAGAGAATACAGAATGTGAACACACTCAAATGTAGCCAGTGTCTGCCCAAATAATTCACAAAAGGCTTATTCAAAGGAAGCCTCTAGTGAAGACCAGCAGAGATGATACATGACAAGACGAGCCATTAAAGCTAAGCAGGAGAAATTACAGTGGTTACAAAATTGGAATGGCGATCTCGCCGCGTATACCGCCGTTTAAAGGCAACAGCGGCCAAAATAAATCAGTTGCATTTCAAAGTCATTCGTAAAATGGCCGCCAGGTGGCGCAAAGTGACATTTTCATTCATCGCAGTAAATACAACAGTGATGGTAATTTCCACAACAAACATGACAAATCTGAACCAGAGCTATTAATGTGTACTGTACAATAATGAGTAAAAAGAAAAATTATAGTAGATTTATTAACTGAAATAAATGACCATATTTTTCAAGAGAATTTTCAAGCCCCACTCATCAAACAAAATTATAACGAAATCGGCCAAGTTTACTATTTATTTAAATATAAATTTATAAACCAATAAGATCAAATAACACCAAGTTATTATTATAACAGGCTTACTTCGTTACTTATCCAGCGCTTGCTTTATTAACCTTGCCTTATTTAACGTTACTTGGGTGCATTGTCTTTAAGTGCCCGCTTGGTGTAGCGGTTAGAGCCCACGGTCAGTGTTATATAAAGCGCCAGTTCGAATCCCGAGGGATGATGTTTTAAATTTTTTTTTTTAATTATAGCAAAATTAAAATAAAAAAAATTTGTTGCATTTTGATTTTGCTTCAGTAAACTATAGAAAAAACAGCAAACTCGCACGCAACCAGTTTGTATTCTTTAAATTTAGGGGAGTGACGGCTCGGTCTGCTGCTGCTGCGTGTGTGTGTGTGTGTGTGTCATTATACTGATGAAAAGTGGTGGCCATTTTGATTTACGACAGCTGTTTACGGCAGTGTAGTCCAGTGCGGGAGATGCATTGTGGGTAATGAGGTCCGGTGTTACATCTGTTACATTTTTGATAACAATAATTTTTTTTCAGCCTGTCACGGCGTGTGCCCAATTCATCTTTTTTTATCCTTGGCTGGCAAGCTCTCCGGTTTGCACCCCGCGCTATAAAATACTCGGGGTTTGTTGGTTTACAGGGGATTTTTACTACCCGGTGTGATTGCGATGCCCGCGCAACAACGCGGAAGTGCGGCATTTCTAAACAAGATCAAATGACACCAAGTTTAAAACACATAAAATACACGTGCAAATAGTATAATTGTATAACAGGCTTACTTCGTTACTTATTTAACGCTTGCTTTCAAAGAAGTCGAGTGGCTTATTAACATCACGGAGGTGTGTTGTCTCTTAGTGCCTGGATGGCGTAGCGGCTAGAGCGCTCGGTCAGGGATTTACAAACTGTCGGTTCGAATCCTGGATGATGCTTTTTTAAAAAAATTGTTCTATTTTAATTTTGCTCAGCAAACAAACAGCAAACAAAAAAAATTATTATTCAGAGCACGATATACAACCGTAATGAGTCCCGTAACCGGCTTATACAGCTGGCATGTGACCAACGTATTTAACCGTGAGGAGTCCATAAAATCAGTAGCAGCTAATAATTACTAATTACTTTAGTTAATGCTGCTACTGATTTTATTCCAGCTTACCTGTTCAGGTTGATTGCGATTCTTTTTAAAATATTGTCTCAGTTTTATACGTATGTTGTTCGTCTTGATGTTTGTCTTCTTTTCACTTGGCAACACTCAAATGCAAATTATTCACCGTGAATCAGCTGTTCTCACCTATCCATTCAGAGAAACTGAATGAGCTGAAATGAGCCTTTGTTTCACGACCGCGACACCCCTCTCTCTCACGCACATACAGTACAGAGTAGACCAAATCATTACAGTACATACTTTATCCAACGAACATGAAAAATATCCACATAATGATGAGTTAAGAAGCATTGCTTAATTCTCGTTTAGACAGACTGTTTGTATCTGATTATTGGTATTATTAAAGAACAGCAGCACAAACAACAACACAAGGGCTTGTACAGCAAGACACATTTTTATTATTTTGCAGAGTTAAATTTGTAACATTAAAAGGCATCCGAATTTAAATATATAAATTACTAGAAACAAATTGAGCACACTATCAGAATAAAAAATATAACAAATCAAATGTTTTTTACACATACACAAGGAGGATAATGATACCGAGTTTATATTAAAATAACAAATATTGTAATATTGTTTTTGTGTTATTATAAATAATGAAATGCAGTAGGCTGTTATGGTCATCATAAACTACTAAAAGTTTACATTTGATTTGTTATATTTTTTATTCTGATAGTGTGCTCAATTTGTTTCTAGTAATTTATATATTTAAATTCGGATGCCTTTTAATGTTACAAATTTAACTCTTTGCAAAATAATAAAAATGTGTCTTGCTGTACAAGCCCTTGTGTTGTTGTTTGTGCTGCTGTTCTTTAATAATACCAATAATCAGATACAAACAGTCTGTCTAAACGAGAATTAAGCAATGCTTCTTAACTCATCATTATGTGGATATTTTTCATGTTCGTTGGATAAAGTATGTACTGTAATGATTTGGTCTACTCTGTACTGTATGTGCGTGAGAGAGAGGGGTGTCGCGGTCGTGAAACAAAGGCTCATTTCAGCTCATTCAGTTTCTCTGAATGGATAGGTGAGAACAGCTGATTCACGGTGAATAATTTGCATTTGAGTGTTGCCAAGTGAAAAGAAGACAAACATCAAGACGAACAACATACGTATAAAACTGAGACAATATTTTAAAAAGAATCGCAATCAACCTGAACAGGTAAACTGGAATAAAATCAGTAGCAGCATTAACTAAAGTAATTAGTAATTATTAGCTGCTACTGATTTTATGGACTCATCACGGTTAAATACGTTGGTCACATGCCAGCTGTATAAGCCGGTTACGGGATTCATTACGGTTGTATATCGTGCTCTGAATAATAATTTTTTTTGTTTGCTGTTTGGGATTGCCACCTTATTGTGGTCAGGGGATTTGCGTGCCTCAGTGCTTGGATGTTTACCGAGGGCTCAAGGGAGGTGTGTCTGTGTGTGTGTGTCTGTGTGTGTGTGTCTGTGTGTGTGTGCGCCTGTCCTTTTTTCAGCGGATTTTTCCGCTACCGCAGATCAGTTTATCAACTTGTAATATATAAATTTTAGGAATATATTAACATGTGGAGACATCATTATATGTTGAATGGAACTTGTAAGCCTTTGAATGGTGTTAAAAATACTTGCAAAACAAGTATTGCAGCCATACATTGGAGGGAACTTCTGAGGTGGTCAGTGATTGATGGCACGGTCGGTCGGAGGGGGTTGTGATCACACCTATAGATCTTTTGTTCTAGGCTATCGGTCAAATATCTCTCCACTTGGAAGCAAAAACATGCAAGGGATTTCAGCATCTCGACGCACATACTAAGCTGTTTATAAAGTAGACACTGTTTTTTTTTTCATTTTGTAATCTTTCCCGTGTTTACCGTGTACTGTACAATGTATATTCATTTTTTAATGAATTACTGTAAATAAACTACACATTCCGTTGATTTACCAGAAATGACTTTTCTGTTTTTTGTGTGTGCTAAACTAAACTTCAGGGTCAAAGTAATAGCGATTTTATTTGAAAAGTATTATATATTTACAATGCTGATAAGTTCAAGCTTAGATTCATATATAAACTGCTTCAAAGTCTTTCCACCCCGTGACAGCTGAAATCCGACAGACGCAGGGCTCAAGGGAGGTGTGTCTGTGTGTGTGTGTGTGCGCGCGCGCGTGTGTGTGTGTGTGTGTGTGCGCTGCAGTCATTTTCAGCGGATTTTTCCGCTACCGCAGATCAGTTTATCAACTTGTAATATATACATTTTAGGAATATATTAACATGTGCAGACATTTAAGGGTGCGCTGCCCTCTCTTGCCCCTGCGTAGAGCCCACACACACACACACACACACACATCTATCTATCTATCTATTATATAAATACACATTTGGAATCTGCATCTACATTTTCTGTTACAAGTATAGAATTAGGTTCAGCTGAGACTCATGATCAATGGTGTTAGGGTACTTATGTAGTGATAATTAGTTTCAGCCAAATCATTAAAACTAACAATGGACTATGACACTCTTGTTTTACACACATTGTTTTAGCGATAGTTTCACGGAAGCGAGTTCAGAACTAATCTAACCAAACCAAGAAAAAAACAAACATCCGAAGCTTCAAATAGAATGAACGAACTAATGAAATTGATATATATGTAATTGATATACTGTATATACAGACGTGTGTGTGTCATTTTAATTCAAATGAACATTTTAATGCTTTCTGATACACTTATCAACTTATCGACATACACTTATCAACACAAACTCTCCGTGCACGCACACACACAATCTCTAAAAAATTAATATTAATAACATACATATACAAATAAACAAAAATATAAACGTCTATATTGAAGTCTACGGTGAACGCAGAGTCGGCTAAGCACACGTGATGACGCGCGCGCCCTCACCTCTGTTACGGCTGCCTACAGTATTTGGCCAAAAGAATTATAATAATTGAACGATATGCCTGGTCCTGGAAAGAGACATCAACAGTCCGGCGCTGAGAAACGAAAGAACCGAAAGGAAAAAAAGCCTAAGATGAAGCCCGTGCATCAATTCCAGAAATAAAACTTTACTTTATTCTGTCGACGTTAATAATGTAATAACGTAACATTAACGTAAAATAACGCAAATTTCATTTAACAGCAGGGGGGACAATAAATATATATTTTTATAAATTTATTGCATTGTTTATGTTGTTTACAGTCAAGCCATCAACATACAATAAAATGTAAACATGAGATCTAAACTAAAAACTGTGCTCCCTGTGCTGGTGCTGGCAATATCATCTCTTTGTTCTGCTGTCTCCGGCTCCCTCCTTGGTTCTGAATCTGCCCCTTCCTCTACCCTCACTGTCTCAGAACAGACTGACTCCTGAAGCAGAAAAAAATGCAGGAAATTATGTTTTCTAACATGCGTTAGATTGTTTTTTTTTTATCACTCTATACACAATACTTTGCTATTTTTATAGATGTTAAGCATCGTGAGCAAGCCCGAGATCATATTAACGTTAATTATCACCAGCCGGCATGAATAGCACACGAGTAACGTGAGCTGGACGCACACCAATCGATTCGACTATGGTTAATCGCTCACTCCGTAGGCTCCCTGAATAGGCGGGAAAGGGATGGAACCGCGCATTCGTCCCGGCAGGAAAAAAAACTAAACAGATCTAACAGATGAGGACTCAGATTAATGTGCAAAAATATATAATAAAACTATATAAGTCTACATAGCCTTTATAAGACTCTACCTTAAGCGCACTTAAAACATTTTATTTAGTTTTAAAATAAAACAATTTTAAAACATCACTCGGGATTCGAACTGGCGCTTTGTAGATCACTAGTCGAGTGTTCTATCCGCTACACCAAGCGGCCACTTAGAGACAATGCACACCAGAGACGTTAATAAGCCACTCGACTTCTTTGAAAGCAAGTGTACGTCTTTGATAAGTGACGAAGTAAGCCTGTTATAATAATAACTTGATGTTATTTGATCTTATTGGTTTAGAAATGTATATTTAAATAAAACCCTACACACTTATTTTCTAATTACACGTGATAAAATCTAAAGGCTCACTGTGTTAATATTTATTGTGCTTAAATTTGATCTTAATAAGATTTGATTTAATTTGAATTCTACATTTGTACTGTAATTATAGTACTGTGATTATGAATTCGATCAACTACAGTGTTTCACTTGATGTTATGGGCTACTACGTGTATTATTTAATGGGACGCGTCTCATTAATGAGACAGAGAATGTAAGGCATGATGCGTCAGTCTGTAGTTATATAGCGCCACTCAGTGGTAAAAGCAAGCAAATGCACAGCAAATGCACATGCCGTAATGCGGCGGCGACGTTACATACGACGCTCCGATTTTGTAACAACTGTAAGAGCAGGGAGACAACTGGAGAGAGTGAGAGTGTGAATTCAAGGAGTACTCCAGCAAACAAATCTCTGTTTACTGCATCTGTAGTGTATAAGACAGTGTCTTTGACATAATAACCTGCGCTGAGAAAAAAAAAAGAAAAAAAGCAATAATGTATAATGGAAGTCTAAGGGCAGTTTTGGGGTCAGGCAATAACAGTTTATGCACAAAAGAAAATAATAATAATAATAATAATACATTTTTGCAAAGCACAAGGTATTTGCAAATAAAGCTTTAAATCTGTATAATTCATCCTTTCAAAGACAAGGGAACTTTTTCAGTGAGAAGAATTTGTTGCAATGCTTAACCAGCCAGAGTCAATTCCTGCCTGCTCATGCACAGACACCGCAAACGTTTAGGAAAAGGAGCCAGAATCATTTTTAAGTGCATTGCTCCAGTGTTGAAAAGACAGCCCCATAATAAGCCTTGAAATACTGTAAGAGTGTAAGTGTTGCAGCTTTGCATGACATTAGGTTACTGACATGTTTTTTAAAAAGTTTATTGACAAAATTCAAGACCTGCCCTTCTGTGAGTGATCTGGTTTTACCGTGTGTGTGTTTTTCTCATTATAACACAATGTGTTAAAATTCTAATTATTACTATAGATAGATGGAGAGTCTCACTTTCAGTGGTGAACAAATAGAGAGGAGTTTCAATCTGCTTATGTTGTACTGGGATTATAAGGAGAGAGGGATTTAGATCTTTTTTTTATCTAGTATTTCTTAATATGTGATTATTATATAACAAATATAAGACCATTAATCCTATGTCTGGACTTGATTAATAATTTTAAGCTTAACAGTGATTAGTTACTCTACAGGCACATTTTGCATTTTTCTAGTACACAAACACAACTTTTTCATCTTTTATACTGCTTCCCCTGTGGACAGAGTCACGGGGGCCTGACTATAGTGCCAATCCGTCGCAGGATTATTTTTGACCGGCAATTAGCCTAATCAGCATGTCTTTGGACTGTGGGAGGAAACCCACGGGGAGAACATCCAAACTCCACTCACACAGACACGTGGTGGAAATCGAACCCTAGATCCTAGACTGGAGGTGTGATGTCACAGTGCTAACCACTACGGCCCAATGTCAAAAGATTTTGCATACACAAATTAGTAATACCATTAACACCACATACCATTAACATAATTACACTGATTAGGAATTATATACCAGTAAACTGGCAACAGGATCATAGGCACACAGGTCTCATTTATGCCTGTGAGGAACAAAGGCCAGCCTGTCTGGTGTGTTGCCACAGAAAAGCCGATGCGAGAAGCCTACCACTGACCCACAAATGCCCATCAAAGCGGACCTATAGTGGGCATAATTTTTACATTGTAAGGTGTTTCTAATCGGAGTATATATTAACATCTTAATATATTATTTTTCTAAGTGTTCAGATGGAAAGCTGGTGGCTGAAAGAGTCTATTCATTATAAAGTATATAAAGGAGTAACACACATTCATACAAACAATAAAGTAAAAAAAAAAAACTGCTAACCTTTACTATATTCTCCGCTATCTGGCCGTTGTTTCGCAGACAGTCCAGGCAGATGGCTATCTGTGGGTCGGTCCTGTGGTAATCTTCATCGCCACCATCATCGATGTCGTCATCCAACTTCATCCTCTTACACTCAGGGCCGTCATCTGAAATGAGACAGAAGCCCTTTAATGACTGTGTACACACATGCAGCAACACAGATCTGTGAGTAGAAACGAAGGAATAAACGAGATGGACAAACACATGTAGTATGCATGAGATGCATTATTTTCACCTCGGTTAGATGAATTAACCCGACATCAAACCCAATCTAAAGCCTGACAATCGTTCTGCTGAACTGAACACATTCGCCGTTCCGATCGAGCAGCCGTGCCTTTCACCAATTCTTCCTTTCAAATTAGAACGCCGATATACAAGAAGACGCACTTGGGGGACATGAAGAGGAAAGTAATTACACAATCATTAAGAATTGCTTACAGCTGCACACTCTTTATGAGCTGTCATGGAGATTGAAGCCTTCAGGAAATTCTGCGTGGCTGCTGCGCGATTGGGTAATTCAATGAGTAAATGTGCGGCCGGAAAACAAAGCGGCTTTTCTAACGTTCAATAATAGGACAAGCCATGTTTTTGCAGACCGCAACAGATTTTTCAGACCCCGGGTTGTGATGTATAAAATATGGGTGAGCATTAACGTGGTACGTCTTCCTTCTAGCAGACTCAAGGCTTTATTTAACGTCTGCAGACTGAACCTGACAGCAAGCTGGAGAACAACATGACCATGACATTAAATCTCTAGCCTGGTCATTTCTAGACATCACAACCAATAAGACATCTAGGGTCCTAATCTTGTTTGAGACTATACCTACAAAATTGAGCATGCTTTCACATGAGAATGCACTCAATGAGTCAGTGGGTAACATACAGTAAGCTATAGCTTAATCATTTGTAACTGACTGCTTGCTTCCTTAGCACACTTCAGTGTGGTGAGATGAAGACAGATACTGTATAATCAGAGTTCCTTAGAGATGGGTGCCTGCTGTCGCCCTTAAAATCGAAATGAAACACTCCCACAGGCATCTAGACTAGAGTCTATGTCAGCTGATGTTCAATCATAGCTTTATCCTTTAATTTATAGTACAGTACAAAGACATTCATATTATGAACAGCATACGAGTCAATCTAAAAGCGCTCTCACTGACATCCAATAACGTGAACCAATTTAATCACTAATTAAGCAGTGAACAGTATTGCAAATCAACTTTAGGAGATAACTTATACCACTGCCCTTCTAAATTGTTAAATTCAGAAGGAGTTTTTTTTTTTTTTTAAACAGCAGCAATCTAAAGCACTAGGCTATTGTTTCTATGGTAACAACGTACACAGGAAAAGGTAGGCCAATTATAAGAAATAAAAAGATACGTTCACACAACCAGTGACTTAAATCTGATTTTTCTTGGTCAGATGATGTGATAAAGATCTGATTTTTTTTGGTTAGTCTGAAGGCAAAATTCATTTTTTTCAGAATTGATCTGAGTCACTTTCATATGTGGTGTATTCATATGTTACTTTCATATGTGTACTGCATATCCATGGTATGTGGTCATGTGACTAGAATGAGAACGATCATAGGGGAATTCATGCGACTTTTGGCCTCTGCGCATGTACTGTACAGTATATGGTGCTGATGTCATCAGGCGTGTGCACATGCTTGACGTTTCAGAGGGAACTGAACAACATGAGTTGATAATGACAATAAAGACTGATAGCCACTATAACGTCAATGATAAAGTCATTTTGTTGATGCCCCACATTAAATGCCTGTATATAGGGTATATTTAAAAAGTATAACCCCATTCTTTACATAATTTAAAAAATAAAGATTTGGCAAGGTGCAATAAGGTGATATAAGGGTAATCTAACATATACATGCGATAATTCATAAAGAATCAATCTTGTCTTGTCGTGACAAGTGATACCACATCTCTCTATCTCGTTCTCCAAAAATCTCAACAGGACAAAGAAGTGTGCTTACCGCCATTGTTTTCTTTTGACTTGTTCTTTTTCCAGAATTCAATCTCCTGTTGTTCTTCCTCTGTACAGAAAAGAGAAAGCCCAAAGACAGAAGGAAAGTCAAGGATTTTTTTTTTAAATGCATAACTAAGCATTCGACTCCATGCTCTCATTGGTGAGACACAAAATTCCTTAGTTAATGTTGTGAGTATCTAACTACTACATCACCATAATGAATAACGTCAGCTTTTACAAGCTACTCTCTAATTACTTCATCTGTTGCATATGCATGATAAAGAATCTCAACAACATGCTTTGCTGTAACAAGAGACAAATGAAATACAGTTTTTAAATGTTGTATAAAATTTATATACGTCATAATATATACAAGCAGTTAAAGTGGGGAACAGGATTTTATGCTGAACATATGCTTTTGATTTCTAGTCATTTATTTATAATTTATTTGTAAATTAAGCTCTAAATCAGAATGTTTCTTTTTCAAAACAGCACAGCACTTTTGTTCTTTTGTGTGGGATTTTAAATTTTTGCCTGATTGCACATGGATAACTGTAAGAAACAATGCAAGTAACTGGCCTTCTCCAGGTTTAAGAAAAATATAACATTAATACAGTAAATATAAAAAAAATTCCTACAGGCTTCATAACCTGGCCCTGATAAGCCCATTACCAGTGAGTTTTAGATAAACTGCCTTAGAGATGATCGCTCTCAGATGTTGTTTTCCTTTAATCGAGAAGTAATCGAGTGCACTTACTTTCCCGTAGTCCAGGCACAAGCTTGAATATGATTTCTTCTAATGTGTTGTCCAACCTTTAAAAACATGACACAGTTAGAGGTTGGACACGAAAAAAAAAAAAGGTAAAAAAAAAATTACACAACAAGCCATACTGTATAACTCACGTCATAAAAATAACATTCGTGTTAATGTAACTGAGGCCCAGCACAGACACACACACAGGAGCAATATATTGTGGTTATTACGTTTAGACCGAACGCTACTACACAGATCAACGGCTGCACCTGTGTGTGTGCGGACAGAGCATCGGGGTGGTGAAGCCTCACAGCTGAAACATTGGCAACACTTAGAAGTGCAGCTGTTGCCTGGAATGCATCTCTGTGAATACCAAATTTATTGCATAGACTCCCATACACACACTACAGGCCTGCCCAGTTGCAAGCAGATACGGCTAGACGACTTAGCGTCAGCTGAATTACATGTGAAGCAGTCTATGAGAAATGTTCAGCAGCATTCCCTGAAGTCTGGCGTCAACCTTAGTTCACTCATAGTGGACGCTCTGAGTCCGAAATCTGACTGAGATTCAATTCCTACTACTGGTGCTAAAATGTACAGATGCAAACATATACAAATGTGTGAGCTGTTGTTCCTCAGGTTAGTGATAACAAGATGAAACATGAAACAACATAAAAGAGGTTGTTTTCTGCAGCACGGCTGTTTCAGCTCTTTTGTTCTTTGTAGTTTCTGTATACCAGGGATGCATCAATACCTTCTTTTGAGACCTGGTATGCGTGCATGCTTTCTTGAACTCATCAAAACTGATAGTGATACTGAAACGAGTAACCTACTTTACCTATAAAATCACAGGATATTTTTTTCAGCTATGTAGTTATGATCTATGTATACATGCATGTCCATGAACATACACTTTTACACTCACTCTTTTAAACATCAGATAGTTGATTTTGTTATACACTACAGTTCAAAAGTTTGGGGTCACTTGCAAATTTCTTTGTTTTTGTTTAGTGATTTATTTTCTATATTCTACAACAATATTGGGGATTACAAAACTATAAAATAACACATATGGAATTAGGAAATTACGTAACAACAACAAAAACAACAGTTAGTTGTTATTTTAAGACACAGAGGTCGGCCTTTCTGTAATAGTTCTCGCAAGAACAGTATTGTCAAGTGCAATTGCAAAATCCGTCAAGCACCATAATGAAACTGGCTCTCATGAAGGCCGTCCCAGGAGGACGAGACCAAAACCTGCCTCTGCTGCAGACGAGAAGTTCATTTAGAGTTATCAGCCTAAAAAATGACCAATTAACAGCACCTCAGATTAGAGGCGTTATGAAGTCTTTACAGAGCATAAGTAGCAGAAACATCTCAATATCAACTGTTCAAAGGAGATGAATGCATTTTTAGACGCCTTCAGCATTCCTTTACAATGTAGAAATAAATAAAAATCAGGAACCATCATGGAGTTAGAAGGTGACCCCAAACTTTTGAACGGTAGTGTACTGTATATACTGCACGAAGAAGATTTATTGTCTTCTAAATAATTAACTACATGTTGGTACTGCCATATGTTTAAATTACAAAGTGCGAGTAAATGAGCATGGTTATTATTGATGCATATTATTGATGCATCCCATTATAGATGCATCTCCAAAATTGACGATTTACCTGAGCTACATTAGTTGGTTGACAGCTGTATTCTTATATCAAAATCTTATATTGTGGGCCATTAATGTAAAAAATTTCCATCACATTATTTTGGAACTACAGTACACCCTGATACAACAACATCAGGATGAGGGTTTTTGGGCCCAATCACTGATCACCGATCCCAGACCTCAGAATCATCCGATACCGACCGGGGGGGATTATTGGGATCTTCCATTTAAAGTGTTCAATTTATTGTGTTTACAACACCTGTAATTTAAGCAGTAAAAATTAATTGTTCTAAACTACAGTACAGTGCACAAATATAATTAAGAATCGAAAAAGCATCATGAATTGAAAATTTAAGAATTTCTTTAAATTAAATATTTTCAATGTAATTAAAAAGTATTTATTGAAAGGCAACATCTTCCATTCCTTAAGTAGAAGTCTCACAAATGATGAAATGTATCCAAAATGTGATTGTGACTGCCCCATACTCACTCGTTATAACATGAAGCACATGGAATGATGAATAACAAATCGAAACTCTGCTACTCATTAGTAAGCAGCGAGGCCAGGCATTTCTTTATAAATATCAGAATTTCTGCATGTTTAAGAGACAGCCTATTCCTCTTATCATCCAGAATGTGTGCAGCCATGCTGAATAGTCACTGTCAGTTCTCATGCATGGAGCAGTAAGGAAAACCCGGGGTGCCTTGGCCGTTCTTTATTTCTCTCTGCATTATTATTTTTGTGATAATGGTTTTAGTCTTTTTACTCTCTGCAGAGTTGGGCTCGATCTTTTTGAGGGCTTCTGCTGTAGTTGCTTGAGTGAGGATCGGATAACTTTTTATACTCAAATTACTCACAGTACGTTGTTAAGCGTTTTTTTCTGTGTTAAAGCTTTTGACAGACATTCTCCCAGGTTGATTTAGACAAAAGCATTGCATAATGCAAACTTGTCGTCTTTTAAAGAGACTTGGTAATATTCCCTGACAGGCGACGGGATGTTGATGTGTTTTGCATCGTCACAATAGTATCTGTTTATGTGATCAGCCAGTTGAGGGACAATCGATCTGTCAAGATTAAGTGATTATGGCCGATTGTGATCGGTGGCCGATCGATCAGAGTATCCCTAATGACTTGGATCCCTTGGAATTTACCTAGCAAAGTATAACAATGTACCTACTGTAAAGGGGGCGGAGTCAGCTGGGGGAAGGCAAAAAAAGTTGGGGTTGTTTTACTAAAAATGGATTTTACGACACAGGCTCTAAATTGTACATACTGCTGCTTTTTTTATTTTTTTTATTTTTTCCCAGATTTTCTCCCTAATTTGGTCGTGTCCAATTCCTCCCTGTCACTAGGGGGCTCCCACATTAGGGATACTACTACCACTCAGTCGCGAGGGCCGAAGACTATCGCATGTTTCCTCAGAACCACGTGACGCCAGCCGACCTCATCTTTTCGAACTGCTCGCTCACGCACCGTTAGGGGCGGCGTAACACACTCGGAGGACAGCGCTATACACTCCCTACGCTTGTGTGAGCTCACAGACGCCCCTGATTGGCTGTAGAGCCGTGATTAATGTGGGAGCACGAAGTACCTCTCATCCCTCCCCTCTGAGAGAGCTCAGCCAATCAGCTCTCTCTAGACCTCCGGCTGCGCAAGGTTACAGCATCATCCGGGAACCGAACCAGCGATCTCCGGATGATAGGGCGAGCACTTTACCAATTCGCCACTCGGAGGCAGCATACTCGGAGGCAACATACTTCTCCTTGGAGATATAAATGTATAGCAAATATATTTATTCATTTCTGTAGTTATTACCTCATTATGACAACGTCTTACCTTAACATTTCCAGTGGGTTCGTTTCATGGACTTGGATGCCACATTTCGGACAATCGTTGCTGTCTTCAAAATGCTGGACGATGCAACTTTTACAAACTGTCAAGGACAGAAAAGGAGAATTAGAATTAACTTTTTCCAATTCAGTGAAGCTGCTATGCACTTATGAATGAATAGAAACATTTTACTATTAGTTTTAATTAAGATGCCAAGACAAAAAAAACATTCTGTGGGAAACCTTACCACTTTCTCCAGGCAAACGGATTTCACTGACTGAATGTCTGAATCTCACAAAGAACATTTGGCTCTTTGTGCCATTGGTATAATCTCTTATATTATCCTTTTAAGATTTACAGTTTCTGGGAACTTCATTGCCTGCATCTGGAAGACTGAAATCTGCATATCTATGTGGTGTGTAAGTAAACTAAGCCTTGGGCTTGAAACTGAGATAAAGGCCGGAGCTGCATCTTATTCACGGCGCCAACTGCATGAGTACACTACATTACGCTCTCTCTCTCTCTCTCTCTCTCTCTCTCACCCTTACTCTATCTCTCACTCATACACACCATAACAATGAACCGGGCTTTTTTTCTCTAAATAGTTGACACACATTTAGCGTTTATTAATACACAAATCATTTGTATGTGCTTACACATAATTAGGGCAGAAATATACAGAATGTTCGGAGGATAGAGGGTAAATATACAGTAAGAGTTCTTAGGGCTTTGAGCAAACTATACTGTGTGTTACCTTCTGGCTACACTTAGGAATAAATCTATACATCGTACATGCCTGTTAGTGGCTCTGTTTTCACACACTCACCCAGAAGTCACAATCAGAGTCACACCTGACCAGATTTATAGGCAATAATAAGCAGTGTACAAACACCACTAGCTGCTGATTCATTCTAATGCACTTCTCACTGCTACAGGATAAGCAAGTTAAGGAGAGAGAGAGAGAGAGAGAGAGAGAGAGAGGGAAAAAAACTAAATCATCCTATCAAACACAAGACTTCACAACAAGGCTTTGTATTGAAATAGAAGCCTTGTTGTTTGTCTTTCCCCTTTGGATTACAGTTTGTGAAAAGATAAGAAACCGACTCCTACAAACAAATAATTGGAACACAAAACACTCATTGAAGGTGGAAAGACATTTGTTGTCATGGTGACTGGGGCTCCAGATATCCGCGTTCACCCTGAGGACTGCAGATGTGTGCATCTACAAGGGCACTTTCACCTTTTACTATTCCATCAAAACATCAAGAGGTGTAAAATAAAACACACATTGAGTACATGCCGGGAAAGCTGCACAAACACAAAACTCAAAATCTTTAGGAACAATTATACGTGTGGTCCCTTCATTTTTATTGCAGAAGACATGATGCTATATGTCTGATGCATGTATTATGTTTTTGAGGACATTTCTTCTGTTATAATAAAGTCAATTCCAAAATTAGTGGCACCCCGTCAAGTATGCACAAAGGATTCAAAATACTGTAAATAGTAAACTTTATATAAACAATCACTTTAGCTTGTTTTTTAAAACCCTTTACACTCATAAGACCCTTCAGTGGTTTCAGAGTCTTGTAATTACCTCCATTGCCATCATTGCAAACTGTATGCCGATCATCACACCCATGTGAAAACTTTTGACACAAAGTTGAAAGCACAGAATTGCACAGGATACTTCAGTGGAACTAAAAGGCCCAAACCAGTTCCAGCATAATAATATCCCAGTGCACAAAGCGAGCTCCATTAAAAAAATGGTTTGTCAATGAATGTCCTTCACAGACCCTCTGAAAAGCTTCCTCACCTATCAGGGCCTGACCTCATTAACGCTCTTGTCGCTGAATGTGTAACTCCCCATAGCCGCACTAGGAGATCTAGGGGAAAGCCCTTCCAGTTATTATAACACTTAAAGCAAGGGCTAAATCTTAAACAGTGAACCTGTTTCTGTTTCCGAACTCATTTATTAAATTTTTATTTTGATGTACGTTTTATTCATTTTCATGATAGTTTTATAAATGGTGCCATTAATTCGGTAGTCACCTGTAATTCCATACATAATGCTCCATTAATGGGGTTGTCCTCAGGAGGCAAGAGAGATCTTGGCACTGTAGCAGAAGGATTTGATAACAACAGTGGAACAAGAGCGAAATTCAATGAAATACAGAATGCACCCCTAACACAGTGACACGCCAGTGTTTTCTATCAGATTTCCTGAGCACTGCATGCCTCGGTTAGTTCCCTTCCTGACTTGAAAGTGCATATCATTTAGATCACATTGGTGGACAACAACTGCACAAGGGAAGTAGTTTGGAATATCCTGAAAATGGCAACAAGCACAATGTCGTATTCCTAAGATTATACTTCTCATAGTTGCTCCACAAAGTCTGTTCTTTTAATGGTTAGATTACAATGCCTACTGTCTAACTTAAACTGTTGACTGAATCTCTCTCAGGTCCCTGTGGCCTCATATAGAAATATTTATTTTAGTATAAGAATGGCCCTACATGTCAACTGGGATCCCCAAGGGATAAGGGGAGCCTGATGAAGGAGTTCTAATAGTAATGGAACACAGCATTAATCTCAGGGTGACAGCAAGCCTGCCTTGGCAATCTCTGTTGATGCCTTTAAAAAAATCTCTGTTAGGGCAAAGCACTCACAGGTATGCAGGCACTCTGTCACGGTGGTCGGCTTGATCAGGTAACCTTTACACACATAACAAGTGATGAAGTGGTTGAACTCCTTGACTAAGTGCTTCCTCTGAGTGCCCATTTTCACCTCGCGCAGGTGCAGGGATACTGGAGGTTCCGTGTAGGGTGTGGAAGATCTACGGAGTGAACAGCTGAGGGTAGACCTCAAAGCACAGCTCTGCCGTAGAGCACCTTGGCCTTACGCCCTGGCATGTTCGGCCTTCTGTGACATCATGATATCATGTGTGCTGTCTTCCTGTCATTGTGCTCCTTTGATATCTGTCGGATACCTGAAAGAAAGACAGAGATGAAGATATACATTGTTTATACACCTTTTACACTGCACATCCTGTGTAATTTATACATTTTATATATTTCTATTTTAATTATATATTATATTGTAATTAAATGAATTGTAGATTTGTATGTTCATCCCAAATTTAAAACAAAATTTCTTAGTACCATTTTCTCATTGCAGTTTCTTTCTATTCTATCCTATCATTCTTTTGTAGGCCATGAACAGTCCTATAAGCATTTCACTGCATATTATACTGTGCATGGTTGCGGACATGACAAAAATGTAATTTTGAACTTGAATTACACGCTTGTGGCCATCTTTTAGACAGCATTTTTGGAGATGGCTCTCATCTAAATCAACTTGGAAAACTGTATCCATTTTCCATATCAGTTATCCAGTGTAGGGACACGGGGGCCTTAAACACATGACCAAGCACGATAGAATGGGCTGCCAACTCATCGCTGGACACATACACACAATCATACACTACAGGCAATTTTGGAACCCGAATCATCCTACAGTGTATGTCTTTGGACTGTAGGAGAAACTGAAGTACCTGAAAGAAAGGCATAAGTCACTAGAAGTGATTCAAACCCTTGAACCTGGAAGTGCGAGGCTTCTTCTTCTTTTGGCTGCTCCAGTTAGGGGTCACTACAGCGGACAATTTATCTCCGTCTAACTCTGTGTACCACATCTTACTTTGTCACTCCCACCTCCTGCAAGTCCTCCTTTACCACATCAATAAACGTCTTGGTCTTTCTTCTTCTCCATCTCTAGCATTCTCCTCCTGATATATCTCTCCTCTGCATGTAATCTGGCCTCGCAAACTTTGTCCCCAACCTGCACTGTCCCTCTAATATGCTCATTCCTTACCCTGTCCATTCTTGTCACTCCCAAAGCAAACTGCAGCATCTTTAGCTCTGCCATATCTCCAGAGACAACAGGGCTAAATCGCTGTGCCTACAGGGAAGTAACAAAATGTATCTATCTTACATTTTGTTTGTTCATTTAAAACTTTTTGTTCAAAATTGTAACAATTGCCATGCGTGCAGGTGCGTGCAGCGTTAAGCCCCGCCCACTTGAACAAACCGAAAGCGATATGGCCTCTCGTTCTCTCTCTCTCTCAGCTCACAGAAGCTCGGTACACACACAGTACACACAAATAGTGCGCTGACGGAGTACACACCACAATACTTCTACTAATAAGAACAACCAGTATTTAGTACTTTCTCACTCAGGGGTGTTGTCGTTCTTACCCTTTGACACCACAAGCCGACGGCATACAATTTGAAAATACCAACAAACAAAAAAAACCTCAGGGGCGTGAACAAGTGTCTAGCTTCTCTGTAAACTTCCAGGAAGACAGGGTTAGAGGGTTAGAGTTTGACAGCAGTCTATAATCTCGGCCTTAGCATGACACACCAAAGTTTAAGGCTCAGGACAAGGCTGAAAGTTGGTCAATATCATTTCAACTCAATATCATATCTCTGGTATTTTTAGTTATAGATAGTGTTTCAACATGATTAAAGCGGACATATCACTCACGTCGTGTAACAGCAGCAACAGCAACACTGCCAGCTTGGTTAGTTTATTTTCAAGTGCATTGTGTATTTATCACCTCCGTCCAAAATCACACTCTTAACGCGAATCTCTGTGTGTGTGTAGAGAGAGAGAGAGAGAGAGAACGAAGCCCTGACTAGTTAAAGTCCTGCTAGTGAAGCTGTCACCTCACAGTCACCGGGAGCCACACACACACACACACACATGCCCTGGAAACTCTAGACATGTGTACACCCGATCGCGACTGAAACTTTACTACACCGGGAAACCTTGGAAGAGGAAACCGCTGATCCGTCACGGCTCGGGGAGTTGAACGCGCAGTGTGCCTTACCTTGTGAGAGATCACGCGTCCTCCTCCTGCATGGTGCTGCGCAGTAATTTAGCGAGCGTGTGCTGTAGATGTGACATGCGGAAAAGTCTGCGGGGAGAAGGAAGGCGGAACTGCTCAGTGTGTGTGTTTGTGGACGCGGATGATGATGATGATGATGGGGATGAAGGGCGGGGCGGAAGACTCGTGTTTACGCCGAGCTGCTTGAGCGCTGAGTCTCTGATTGGAGCCAAACTAGGGCGCAGCTGATGTCGTAACGGCGGGCTATACGAGGCCAAAACATCTGTTAAATATGTTTGTTTTTGTCAGTTCACGTTTATTAAAGATGTATTTATCAGTTTATCTTGTCGAATTTGTTTCTTTAATTTTCATGTAGGCATGAACTAATGCAAATGAAGTGTTATGGAGATATAAAATAAATACGAATCAGACAAATATAAGTTTTTTTTAATTATTTCTAAATTTGACTTGCGGAATTTTGGACGAAGCCGGGAGCATTACCGAATATTTATTTATTTATAAAATTCTTTTAAATTATGAATATGATTATGAGAATTAAAAAAGCACACGACCACCATCTTTCATCTTTACTTCTGCTCTACATTAGCTCAACTGTGATTAAAAAAAGTTGTTTTAATTGTTACTGTTTGCTGTTTGTTTTATATTTTTTGTCAGCCATGTTTTTCCCCCTCAAATGTTATACTGAGCCCTTGTCACGTGACTACACTACGTTAGCTTTTTAAAAATGGTCAGAGATGTTAGTTTATTTTGGAAGGATTTGCCATGTTATACAATTTGTTTTAATCAAATAAATACTGTAAACATTTCAGCAGGTGGCATGGTGGCTTAGTGGGTCCGTGTTCGATTCCCGCTTCCAGTCTGTGTGCATGATACAGTACATGATCTCGCCGTGCTTGGTGGGTTTCCTCTGGGTAATCTGGTTTCCTCCCACAATCTAAAGACATGCAGATTAGGCTAATTGCCGTTCCCAAGTTTCCGGTAGTGGTGAATGAGTGTGTGAGGGTGTGTGATGTGATGGATTGGCACCCCATTCAGGGAGTACCTCCACCTTGTGGCCTAAGTCTCCTGGCCCTGTATACAGGACAAAGCAGTATAGATGATGAACGAGTGACGCATTGGCAATATTCTGCCATAAAAATATTTGTTACATCCACAATAGAGATCGCTAACTCACTGACTGTGATAACCAACAATACACACTGTGCTGGGTATTGTTATCCTTCAAAGTAAAATGTAAGCTAAATCATCTTTAATAATAACTCTCAGGCTGTTGTTGGTCTTTCGGCTCCTCCTAAATTTGTTAATTCATAATATTGTACAGATCTCTTTTTGTTCATATTTCTTTCTTTCTTGCATTAAAAAAAAAAATAAAAAATTCTGTAGCTGGGATAAGGGGGTAGAGCTGGCGTAATGATTGACAGTACACATGAAACAAACAGTTTCAGACTGAATTTAGTGCAAAACACTGCAGGGAAACAGGATAAAAAATATAACAATTAATCTTTGCCACTGGATTAGTGAGATTTTTTTAGGTAGAAACCTTTTAAATTGCACCTATTCCTGGAAATTAAGCTTCATGAAATTTAAATTTTATTAATCCGTGAAATCTTTGGACAATGTTAGGGTTAAAAAATGTTTATTTAACTTTGAAGGCACTATAAAGAGAAAGACTTCAAAACAGTTGACTGGAAAATCATTTCTTTGTTGTTTTAGAAAAAAAACATTTCATCAAAATTCAAACAATTCATCAAAATTCAACAACATTCAACATTTGAGCTTAAAAACGTTTTAAACAGTAACAGGAAATTTAAATAATTTCTAGTAAATTCTAGTAAATTTCATGAATATCAGAATAACAGGGAGATATGGCATGATGTCATTGTGGCAAGTGGACAGAGATAAAATCCTTCTTTAATGTTATTAAATTTCAGATAATGCATTGGACAAAAACAATGAATTGAATACATTACTGAATAGGAGTGCATATATGTTGTAGATGAATATTATTCAAAGATGTGAAAAACAGTTTTAGCTCTTCTTAAAGTTACTTACCAATTCTAATCACTTCATGAAGAAATACGGCTCCTGGGTAGAGCTGTATTTTGCTATTGAAAGCAGAATCAGTTCTTCATGATATACATTCTACAAAACATTGAAAACATTCAAGATTTTGGTCCATGTTGCATTACACAATTTCTGTCAAAAATTTCAAGTGCATTTCCATGCTCCTATTCTACTACAGTACATCACAAAAGGTGTTTTCATTGGATTCAGATCTGCTGATTGGGAAGGCCACTGAAGAAAACTTTTTGATGTTCATGACACCAGTTTGAGACAGCTTTTGAATTATGTGCAGCTATCCATTGTCATTCTGGAAGTAGCCATTAGAAGGTGGGTAAATTGTGGCCATGACATGGTCAACATCAATACATAAATAGGTGGTTGATGTCAAGTGATGACTGAGTGGTCATTTTTGGCTTAAAGTGCGGCAAAAAAATATTCCCCACACTATTGCACCACCTTCACCAGCTTGGACTATTGACACAAGGCAGGTCTGATCTATGTTTTCATGCTGTTGGTCCCAAATTCTGACCCTACCATCTGTGGCCCTCAGAATAAGTAGAGATTCATTACATCAGGCTACTTTTTTCTTCAGTTGTCCAGTTCGGTGAGCCTGTACTCACTAGTTCTTGGCTATTCATTCATTCATTCATTAATCCTGCGTTCAGGGCCGCGGGGGACCTGGAGCCTATCCCAGGAGACTTCGGGCACGAGGCGGGGTACACCCTGGACAGGGTGCCAATCCATCGCAGGGAGTTCTTGGCTAACAGAAGTTAAACACATGTGGTCTTCTGCTCTTGAAGCCCATTTATTTTAAGGATCAACATGTGCATTCGGAGATGTTACTCATCTCACCACAATTGTACAGAATAACAATCACAGCAAGGAGTCGGTGTACTAGTGTTTGTAATAACATGTTTTGTGAAGGCTATATTATAGCCTGGACTATTCCATTTTTAAAACCTTTAACACATTCTACATCTTTAATATCATGTACTGTAAAACCTAGTTCGGATTTGTTTGTCTGGAATGTTCCATGGATGCTTGATCAGATTGGGATCTGGGGAGTTTGAAGGCTGGGTTCGGACTCTTTGCCTGCTGAACACCATGCATGGTGGGCTGTGATGCATTGGGTGTTCTGGTACCTTTCTATCGTCGCCAGCCATGCATTTTTTGAGCAATTGTCATTCATTGAATTTTATGTGGGATCAGAATCGGCTGACTGTTGGTACACACAGTATGTACAATACATTTAGAACACCACATACTATGTATACTGTAGATTATACGAAGAATGCCAATCATTAGAATTCACTGTGCACTGTGAGAGCGACCCATTCTTTCTCAAATGTTTGTAGAAAGTGTTTGCATGTGTAGGTGCTTAATTTTATACACCTGTAACCATAGGAGCAATTGAAGTACCGGATTTCAGTGATTTGGATGGGTTACTAAATACAAATGGAAATATAGTGTATGTCATATGTTATATGTATTTTACATGCAAACACTTATTTCTGCTCAGTTATTTTAAATCAAAGACAATAGCAACAGTGATTATTCAAGGCATAGCCAAACCAGAGTTCTTAATGCTTTACCACAAGTGTTGCTTGAGGAGGACACCACACAGGACATGGTCACCATTCCTCTAATGTGTTTCTTGGGTGTGACCGGAACTTTAGGGGAACCAGCTGAAAGTGAGATATGGCTACTCCTTAGCAGCTGTGAGAAAGGCTTCTTTTTAGAAATCTATACGTTAACTTCAAAGTGCTTGATGGGAATAAAAATAGAAACTAAGACCCAGCACATACGTAACTATACAGGGTAGCCCAAAAGTCTGGATGTATAAGCATTTTCCTTATATGAAATTTGATATTTATCTTTTTATTTTCGATCCATTTTCTAATCTAACCGTATAAGAGAGAATAGAACCGAACTTAACACCACTTTTTCTTCTGGGAAATGTGAAGCCAGAAGTTCTAGAAGAATCAACCCAGAACAACCATTGCATTAAGGGAGGAAATTTGCTCTGCATGTAACAACATCATGCATTATGTCTTTGTATTCAGTGTATACATGGTGATATATAATATGATAAATAAGTGGTACGAGCATTTGCTGTAATTCATACTGTTGAATACATTTTACATATGGATTCAGATTTTTTAGATTACCTGTGTAATTATCTTTATATTAGTATAATAGCATCCTGAATTAAATACATTTTAAGATCGAGGCAGAAAATATGCACCATTATTACCTGACAAATTGGATAGAGCTGCTTAATACAACACAACATCTTTTACATCTTGACACTTTTTCTGTTACATTATTAGTGTTTTTGGTGGAACATTCATTTACAACAGCATCAAAAACTAGAGCAGATTCAAAGAAAGTTATTAATCACCACCCGTAGCCACATTTGCCTTTGACAGCACTGATGATAAATGAGGATCAGCAAGTTCAAGCTTCACACAGCTTGTGTCAAGGCTAAAAAAGTGCTGCCTCAAAGAATTGGTGGGTGGGAGAGAATCTGACTCACAGAAGCAAGGACATCACCATAAGTGCCTTGTCTTTTCAGGAGGTGTGTGAGCCACAGTACAGACCTTGTTAATACCCAAGAGAGGGAAAAAACATCACTGCATAGAGCTTGCCTCACTGAAGGGGGATTTTTCACCATCTTTGAGTTGCTAAGGTAAGCAATGCTTAAAATATAATAAGTAAAATCAGTTTGTTCACTTTAGCCTTGTGCATTAATACTGGGGGACAAGAAAGTTGAATAGAGGTGTAATACAGTGGAGGCCATTAGTAACTGCACTTGTTACCAGTGCAGATTTCAGCCAATCTGAAGAAAAAAAAAACAATGGGCATTGTGTTTATGTGAAAAATGCCTTCATTAAAGACATACATATAGTTTATATGTTCATATATACAGTACATTCACCATATGTGTAATGGTAATGGATTATAATGGCTGCTCAGTTGGTAAGGGGTGTATGAATGATTTCAAAATGCATGCAGATTCCGTCATTGTTGTGAAGACTATTAGCAAAAACATCAACCCCATGAAAGTAGGATAATCATAAAAGAAGTATTTTGTTCTCTTTGATGATGCTTTTAAGCAAGCAAGCATTCAACCTTCCAGTCATCAGTGCTGGACCGTATCCACTGCTATGATAGTGATAGCCTGAAAATATAGCTGAGTATCAGAACAAACCAACAGCGCCAAACCATTACTTTATGTGTGTTAAAATCAAAATTGCTTAGAAATAGTGAAGTACTGCTGAAGAGTAGACCATAAATAAACAATTAAAAGCATAAAAGGAATACATTTAACAGAAAGACCTCAAAGGGATGAAGGCCCCAAGAAGGCCATGTAAAACATTCATAGTGCTGGGAATATGATTAAACTTAGCAAAATGCAAATTTTCTAGAAAATAGAACTTGAACTATACAACTTGACACTTGTGCCTTCATTGTCACTTCAAAGTAATCATTTTTACCATAAACCTACCCAGTGCTGGGTAAAATCTTTGCCTATGTTTACTAACTGACATATTCACTGTATATGCTCAGCTGTCACTATTAGTTCTGAACTTGACAAACTTGAAAAAACATTCTGTTTACTTAAAAAAAAATCATATACTGTATATATAAAATATATAACACACGTTATGTTATACCTCTATTTGTCACACACACATATTCTTTCTTTGCATATCCCTGACTCCAAATGCTCTCCATAAGGACAGTGCCAGCCATGGACCCCAAGAGCAGACAGGGTCTTGATCAAAATTCCTACAATAGCAGCCTGGTGGAGCTGGGGCGTGAACCACTGGCCTTCTGATCAGTAAACCAGCACTTTAACCTACTGAGTTACCATTGTCTCTTAAATATAACCAGTGGCATAAAAGATCAAGGAAAACAAATAAAACAGCTGATCCAAGAATTTCTTGTACATCATTCCTACTGTATTTTGTCACTGCAGCCATCGTCACTGTGCTCTGGAATAGATGTGCAAGCCTGTTGTAGAAATGATGTGCACATTTGTCTGCTCAGCATTTCCCTCATTAATAAACATACCACACCTAGCAGCACCTCTGCTGTGCTCCAGTGAGATTAATTCAAGTGTGCGTGCGTGAATCAAATTAAATATACAGCAATTTTGATTAAAAACAGAAAAAGTAAAATAGGTTTTACTTTTACAGATTAGGTGTTTATTATATGGTATGACTTCAGAGTCTACTAAAATTTTTATGTAAATGCAGTATAATCAATGTTTTGCAACTCTTTTAGGTGTGACAGGTTCGGTATACTGATGGAGCGCCACTCCTTGGATTTGTTTTCTGGAGAAGACAATGAGCTGGATTTTGTTAAGGTGAGTCATATGACAAGGGAATTCTTAGCACAGGTCTAAAGTTTTGTTCAAAATATAGAGACATGAACATGTGCTGCTGTTGAGAAATATTGTTTTTCTATTAAGCAGCGCGATGCTGAATTTAATTCATTAGTATCCAGTGAGAGATTCTCTTCCAAAGTTTCGTCTCATTGCCCGCCAGCAGCTCATTAAGCCATCAGCTCTTTGCTTGCTACTAATGAAAAAATGCTGGTAAGTGAATAAATGAAACAAATAAACCAGTAGATAGCAGCAGTTACTCTCATTAATGTTTAAAAATGGGTTTGACAATAATCATTGACAGTTGGGCCCAAGTGCATGTTAATGGTCATCTCACAGATATGAATGGGTTTATGGATCATAGATTTATCCCACGTATACGACTATATTTTTATAGTCACATGCTGTTTTAATTCAAAGTATTATATTATTTATGATAATGATTCCAGTTAATTATTTATCTTATTCCAGTTATACGGAGCATAAGTATGTGATGAAAGCTTTGACAAGCAGCTTGGTATGTTTCCTCTTGTCATGTCAGCACCTCTACCTGTGTCAGCACCAAGTTCATATTTCATATTCTAGATTAATCTTCAGAGCAGCATGCCATAGTAGCTCTTTGTGGTGACAGGTTCAGGGCTCACACGTGCTTTTCAGTGGCTAATTCAGTAAAAAAAAAAAAAACCTCGCAGAATCTTTCCCAGCAGGGGCCTCCAAATGTGCTGCATTCCACATCTTACACACACACACACACACACACACACACACACTTTCTCTCTCTCTCTCTCCCTTACACACGCACACCCTCGACCACAGTTGTCCAAGACATGAGAACAGCCCACATAGGCTGTCTTACTCAATGCACCTCAAATATCTTGTGCGTTGCATTTGCTGTTTCCCATCACAAGCACACCTGTGTGTCAGTACATAACACAGCAGGAGAAGGAAGCAGCTGCAGATCATTAGCACCATAATGGCAATTATTGCTGCCACTCTCAGGGTCAGGGAAATAAACTGCTTTATTGAAGAAAAAAAAAGCTTCTTTCTTTCTTTCTTTTTTTTTTTTTTTAAAAGAATCTCATTCACAGCCAGGACATTCAAAACCGCTTGGCAAAAAAGAACAATAACAAAAAAAAGTACTTTATGCAAAAACACAATCTGCATTAAGAAAGATTAATTCACTGCGAGAAATGATTAGCTAATAATAATAATAATAATAATAATAATAATAATAAACATTGCTTATAAAATTCTTATATGTAAACAATATCCTTATAATGTATCTTTATTAAATTGTATTGACAAACAAAAATGACTAGTTAGGCTTAGAAAGCCTATTTTACTTGTAATTTAGTAATAAGCAGGTGTGGATAAATTATTGACAAATTAATATGAGCTATATACAGTATATTTAAATCCTAAATAACATTCATTAAATCAAGTTTTTTTTTTAAACTGGGGGAATTCAATAAGTCTGATTATCATGTGGAAAGTAACATTTATAAAGTAAAGTGTTTGATAGGCTCCAGGTCCCCCGCGACCCTGAACACAGGATTAAGCGGTATGAAAATGAATGAATGAATGAAGTGTTTGAATAGTTTTTATTTATTTATTTATTTATTTATTTTTATGCATCTGCAGCATTCTGCCAGAAATCATCAATCAGTCGCTGTAAATTTGCAAAGCAGTACAGGTCCTTCTAAAAAAATTTGCATATTGTGATAAAGTTCATTATTTTCTGTAATGTACTGATAAACATTAGACTTTCATATATTTTAGATTCATTACACACAACTGAAGTAGTTCAAGCCTTTTAATATTGATGATTGTGGCATACAGCTCATGAAAACCCAAAATCCCTATCTCAAAAAATTTGCATATTTCATCCGACCAATAAAAGAAAAGTGTTTTTAACACAAAAAAAGTTAACCTTCAAATCATTATGTTCAGTTCTGCACTCAATACTTGGTCGGGAATCCTTTTGCAGATTCTTGTGTCTTGTGTCTCTCAACTTTCTCTTCACAATATCCCACAGATTCTCTATGGGGTTCAGGTCAGGAGAGTTGGCAGGCCAATTGAGCACAGTAATACCATGGTCAGTAAACCATTTACCAGTGGTTTTGGCACTGTGAGCAGGTGCCAGGTCATGCTGAAAAATGAAATCTTCATCTCCATAAAGCTTTTCAGCAGATGGAAGCATGAAGTGCTCCAAAATCTCCTGATAGCTAGCTGCATTGACCCTGCCCTTGATAAAACACAGTGGACCAACACCAGCAGCTGACATGGCACCCCAGACCATCACTGACTGTGGGTACTTGACACTGGACTTCAGGCATTTTGGCATTTCCCTCTCCCCAGTCTTCCTCCAGACTCTGGCACCTTGATTTCCGAATGACATGCAAAATTTGCAATCTGTAGCCCATTTCCTGCACACGCCTGTACACGCTGGCTCTGGATGTTTCTACTCCAGACTCAGTCCACTGCTTCCGCAGGTCCCCCAAGGTCTGGAATCGGTCCTTCTCCACAATCTTCCTCAGGGCCCGGTCACCTCTTCTCGTTGTGCAGCGTTTTCTGCCACACTTTTTCCTTCCCACAGACTTCCCACTGAGGTGCCTTGATACAGCACTCTGGGAACAGCCTATTCGTTCAGAAATTTCTTTCTCTTGCTTGAGGGTGTCAATGATTGCCTTCTGGACAGCAGTCAGGTCGGCAGTCTTACCCATGATTGCGGTTTTGAGTAATGAACCAGGCTGGGAGTTTTTAAAAGCCTCAGGAATCTTTTGCAGGTGTTTAGAGTTAATTAGTTGATTCAGATGATTAGGTTAATAGCTCGTTTAGAGAACCTTTTCATGCTATGCTAATTTTTTGAGATAGGGATTTGGGGTTTTCATGAGCTGTATGCCACAATCATCAATATTAAAACAATAAAAGGTTTGAACTACTTCAGTTTGGGTGTAATGAATCTAAAATATATGAAAGTCTAATGTTTATCAGTACATTACAGAAAATAATGAACTTTATCACAATATGCTAATTTTTTGAGAAGGAGCTGTATATACCATTAGCTAAAATTTGACTGAATTTGTATGGAACCTTTTAGGAAGGTAAAAGAGATTATTCATTTTATATGACTCTTTACTTATTGAAAAATTGTACTGAGGTAATTGCAGGGATTCTTATCCTCAAGCTCAATGCTGCAGTATAGTGGCAAATCCACCTTCAGTCACACGCAGATGCCAGGTGATGAGTCGACCTGATTCTTGATAGATTTTCTACACTAAATAAATAAAATACAACTAAACTGCAAGGGGTGTCCAAGTGAAACCGGGACTTTTGATGGTGCAGAACACAGTTATGAGGGTAAACAAGCTACCTTTATTTCACTAGATAATTTCATGCTACACTAATGCATACATCTCAGTGTTTCACTAGTGCTTGAATACCATCAAAGTAGAAAGTTCTCTCAGTACACTGGAGTCATGATCAGATTGTCTGCTTTCTATCTGAAAGGCTGGCATAAATTAGCATTCGCATGAGCACTCAACATGTTCTTGAACAATTTACAATTTTCAATCATAGTTATGTTTAATAGTAAAGTAAGAACACTTATATACAAAATTGGATTGGGATTTTTGTGCACAGGTACAAGTTATCATTTTCAGGTTAATGCAAATTTTTTGTACTTTCATACATTCATCTATGCTTTTGGTGTTTTACTTGCTGCAGCACGTTTTGCCCCTTAGGACAAATAAATTAAACTTGAGGGAAAGAAGGGAAGCACATGAAGTGATGCACAAGACATCCTAGTGCCCACATCCAGTGTTATGATCTGGGGTTCCTTCAGTTGGCCTGGTCTAGGCTCAGTAACGTTACTGTATGTGGCAAAAAAAAAAGGCAGCTGACCATCAGAATGTAATGACCAGGTTATGTATTTTCCTAATAGCACTGGCACATTCCAGGACAACAAGGATTTATTATGCTCAAATGGTGAAACAGTGGTTCTGAAAGCATGATCAATCATTTTCCCACATCAATTGGCCACCACAACCTTATTGAGAGGGTTTGGTTTGGGCCAGAGAGAGGCTTGTCATCAACAGTCTTGGGCAAAAATTACTGCAACCTTGAACAGTAATAACTGTTGTGGCATTGCATAATGCTATAATGAAATTGTAGTCAAATGTAAAGGAGATTCAACTAAATATTATGGTGCGCAACTTTTTTATTATCCATTTATTACCCAGTATTCATTGTGTACTAAAAAAAAGAAGTGACTTAGGAATATAGAACTACTCACTAATTTCTGCTTGATCATTGCATGAGATGTTGACCAACACTGGAAAATGTGACAAAACAGAAAAATAAAACAAAACATCAAAACTAAACGATTAATAAGTCCTGTGATTGCTGTATTGCAATTTACCATAAAAAAAGCATTTCCACCAGATTTAATCCTATTTCAGAAGAGAAAGAGATAGTTACACACATATTCGGTGTTTTTGTTTTTTAAAATATTCTGGTGGTCTGTTAAAATAATTTAAATGCTATAATTAGTGCTATATCATCGTTTGATCTCCCCAAACTGTCTCTTGCATTCATGACAGTATGTAGAACATGTGCTATTACTGCAGAGATTTACTGAGGTTTTTACTGCTCAAATAGAAAACTTCAAATAAAACATTAAATAAAAATCAACATTAAAACAATTGAAACAACAAAAAAACATTATATCATTTCAAACAAACGTCTAAAAATAAAAAAGTACAAGAAATAGAATTAGAAAGTAATAAAGATGCAAAAAAGTTTCTGTTATATGCAACAATATGGAGTGGGCATTTTAATTCATTTACAGTATACATTTTATTATGACAAAATGATTTACAGTAGAATGACTTCAGAAACCAGAAAAAATGTAAGCATGAAATGAACATGCTTCAGCTTGAGGTTATTTATTATGATAATACTATTTATACCTGTGATAAATTAATCCTAATAGTTTAAGTATTACTGAGAATTGTACTATGTTAAGATTGATGGTTTATACAGTAAACTTCAATACCCTTCAATAATTAATATTAAATTTATGATATAATAATATAATGTAGTTATAAACTGATTCAAAGATATCATAACTATGCAAAGCTGCCATCAGTATTTTTGATTATACATAATGTGGTGTGTGGTGCCTGAGAGAGCTCATGAGTGACGACTCAAGCGGAATGGAAACAAAGTCAGGGAGACAAGACTATCACTCCCTTCGGCTGAGGGAGGCAGTTTTGTTTTCATTGTCATTGTTCAGAAATAAAATGTATTAAAAGTGTAATGCTTATCTCAATGTTACTGAATGAAGAAAATTCCAGTTGCAGAAAATTGTCTGATATCCACTTCATTAATAATGTTGGTATCAGGTAAGTGTAAAAACAGCAAATGGCACAAAGCTTAAGCACCCCTGTGACTTGTTAGACAAGTCCTAGATAATTAATTGCTGATTCACTTCAAAATAGCTAAAGGTAAACAAAGAAGCATGTACAGTAAGATAAGAACCAAAGCAAGGCATGCAAGCCTTATTCAAAATTATGTCATTTTTGTTTTTCAGTCTGTGATGTATCTGTTGGAGATATTACATGTTCATGATTCAATATGATTTTAAATGAAGTTTGGTGTCTTTGGTAGATTTATAAGTCTGACTGAGAAATGCATTTGTCATTTTATCATAGTAGTACTGTACATAATATTCAGCTCCACTCCTGTGAAGTGATAGCAGTCTTGGCATCTTGCGTCTCACTGTAGTTCACAACATGACAAGTAATGTTTCATGCATCCATGTCAGCAGAGGTATTCTGTACTTTACAGTAAAAGGAGGAACCAAATTCATATGTCGTTCCATGTCAGGATACACACACAGGAGCTTGTATGAACCAGGGGCAATCAATAGACACATGGGCACTGTGGACTCACAACTCTGGGTTGAGGGTTTAAGTCCTAAAAATTTAAATGACTGACCAGCTGCAGTGATTTTAAGTTTGAAATGGACTAAGTTTGGCTTGACTGCTCAACATTTTTTTCTCAAAAGATGAGGCTGGGCTTTAAGGTCAAACAAGTCCACTTTGTTTTCATCTGTCCATGGGACATTGTTCCAGAAGCCTTGTGGTTTGTTCAGATGCAGTTTTGCGAACCTCAGTCACACTTCTATGTTCTTTTTAGACAGAAAAGGCTTTCTCTTGACAACTCTTCCAAACAAACTATGCTTGCTCTTCTTCTAATGTAAGTGTGTTGTCATGAACTTTAATATCCTCTGTGAGTCCTGTAGGGTCTAATATGAAGCTCTTGTTTTTTTATGTATTTTTTTGTATCTGACCTTGGGGTGAATGGGCTGGGACGTCCACTCCCGGGAAGACTGGCAAATGTCTTGAAAGCTTTCCACTTGTGAATGATCTTTCTCACTGTAGAATGTTAAACTTCAAATTGTTTGGAAATGGTTTTATAACACTTTCCAAATTCATGTGCAAGAACAATTACTTCTCTGTGACCATTGCTTAGGTCTTTCCCTTTTGGCATTGTGTTAATGCTTGAACACATCTGAAAACTGCCAAAACATCTGCATTTATAGAGGTTTAAATACCTGCTGATGATTGATTATTCAAAGACTGATGATTAGCAGCACCTGGATGCAACGTACACTTTTAAATCCTGTGGTATACTTAATATTGCCCATATGTTTTTTTTCTCACTCATTGCCTATAGCATTTTATCCTGTATACAGTGTTGTGGGAGACCTGGAGCCTATGCCAGAACACTTAAGGCACGAGGCAGGGTGCACCCTGGACAGGGTGCCAATCCATCCCAGATATTGGGCAAACCCACATACACACACTCACGCACTCATTCACACACTACGGGCAATTTGGGAACGCCAGTCTGCAGGTTTTTGGACTGTGGAAGGAAACCGGAGTACCCGGATGAAACCCACCAAACACAGGGAGAACATGCAAACTCCATGCACACAGAGACGGGAATGGAGCCTGGCTGGAAATCAAACCTGGACCCTGGAGGTGCAAGGCGACAGTGCTAACCACTACACTGCCTCTTTTTGGTTTAATTTTTTGTTAAATAAATAATGGCATGATGAAAGAAAGTTATATGCTGTTCGTCTGAGGTTGTATTTGCAGCCTCAGACTCACTATGATCATATGATATTTTTTTTCACAAAAACACAAAGTTAAAAGAGAGACTAGTAACTTTTGAACATGCCTGTACTTCAATTATTGAAGCAATAATTTCCACTGCCTATCATGATATGATACATATCCAAACATATTTAATTTCAAGATGGGTTTTTCCCCCTTTTTTAGGTTGCTGACAAAAGTTGTGCTGTCAATCAAGGAGCCGAAGCTTTGAAACAGAAATATGTGACAGGTGAATATGAAAAATCCATCTGCCAAGAGAGACAAGATGAGTGGATGATCAGCAGTAAGCTTGACAGTGACTATGAAATTGCAAAGGTATGTCGAAACATCAAAATCTATTAGGATTTAAAAGGCATTAGTCACCTCTCATACAGTATGCACTATATCAAGTGAAAAATCTGTTATTGAATTGTATTTGCTTGCCTTTTGCAGTCAAACGAAGTTAATAGACCAAACAAGGACGTCCAGAAGATTTTGGAAGTGAGGGAGAGGAGGAGGGTGAAAGAGATCTCTGAGCAGAAACACCAGCCAGATCCTGAGATCCTAGTGGTGAGGTCATACAATATAGTAAATTGCAATTGATCATAGTAAACCCTGCAATAAATTTTACTTATTATTCCTGCAGTCTGACTGTTTTGATGAAGAAGACTTTCTGAAAGCAGTAGCAGACAACAAATTACCAGTGGTTGAGAGTTATCTCGCTAGGAGTGCGAACCCAAATGCATGTGATAGTGTGAGTGCTGAAGCAAACCCCACATTTTATTCAGATTTCTCAGTGTTTCTGACTCCCGCAGAGATGATCATATCTCTCTCTCTCTCTCTCTCTCTCTCTCTCTCTCTCGTAGTTCAATCGCACAGCTCTCCACAGAGCGTGCTCTCAGGGGAATGTGGAGATTGTGAGGAGACTGTTGGAAGCTGGGGCTTTAATTGAAAACAAGGATAAGGTACAATCCAAATCTGATCAAATTTGTCTCAACATTCTTAGAGGTTTAGCTTGGATTACAAATTTAATGTCACAAAAATGGCAGTATTTTACTACTTAAATTAATTGAAGATGATTCTGACAAAATGGATTCAACAAACTCTTTTTTTCATTCTACTGTAAGTTTACATACAGAAAAATAAATAATACATGCTTGTACATGACACACTGCGCAATTTGAAATGTTTTGCAAATTGCTATTCAAAGCCTGTCATTTTCACTGCAGTTACTTGGTGTGATAACAGCTTAGGTGTTACTGTGGGGAAAAAATGGTTCTTCAGAAAGCAAATGGTTCTGCCATCTATCAATTACTACCGTCAATCTGCAATATTTTAAATAATAATCCAAAAACAAGTATTTATACACCACTTTTTATTTTTAGTATACCGTATAACAAATTATACGGTCAATATTAGTCAAGACAAAATATAAAATAGCAATTAATAGGAAAAGTTTAATAAACAGGACATTTTTCACCTTCATTTGAAGACTATAGCATGACCAGTGTCAAAGGTTGCAAAAATGTCCTTAGCTGTAGCATTTGATTTTGCAATGCAGAAATACACTGTGTTAACCTTACTTTAAGGAGATGTGGTATCCAGAATCAGAGACCTTTGACAAAGGTCTATTTCTCATGGCTGTGCCACTGAATCTGGACAAATTTCTATGTACAAGTAAATCATTTGATTTACATGCTACAAGGAATGTGTATAAACAGTAGAGACCATTAAGGGGTATTGGTGAAAAAAAAATCGGGACACTCTATCAGGCTCTGATAGAAAAAAAAAGATCAACCAAGAGTTAAATCTAAAGCAAAAACTTCTATAAAAAGTTATATCCGACAGTACCAAAAATAAAAACTGTCCAGTACAAATAGTAAGTCAGTGATCACAGAAGCCAGAACATATTTTGTACTATGATAAATCTAGGAACCAGACTAAATAACACAATGTTATGTCTAGTTCATAATTTCATTATAGTTATGTCAAGTTATTGGATGTCATATACTGTCTATCCAAAATCTTGGACATGATTCGATAATGAATATAAAATGCAAAAATTACAATGTACTCCTCACTACAGTGTAACTTCATGAACATTATTTTAATACAATAAAATCTGTCAATTGTTTGAGTCATAAAGCATTTTATTCCCTGACTGAACAGATTAGATCCAAGCCAATTTTATGTATTGGCTTATGCCATTTGAGCTGTTGGGGTTTGGATGAAACACATTCAGTACATTCAGTAGATGTTGGCATGTTGGGTAGGCAAATAACTATGAGAACTCAATTGAACACTGATGAGAACACTGATCAGTCACAAAATTAACACCACATCATGTATATCAATTATATACCAGTAACCTGGTGATAGTATCCCAAGGCCCAACTCACCTAAAAATGTTAAAAAGTCAATGCTGGCTATGACCAAAAGGCTCAAGAACGCCCAGTTCAGAACAGCCCACCGAGCACCGGGACCAGCAGGAAAAAGAGCCCAAGCCTGCTGACCCAGATTCCAAATTCTCCAGAATCCCATCTGATCCAGCACCCACAGAATGCACCAGACAAACAAGTCTAATTCAAGGAGGCCACACCCCACAACACACAGCACCCAAATGATCTACCACCAATCCAATATCCTGGTGCCAGACACCACAGCACACCCTTAGAAGTATTTGTGGAGCCACCCCTGTGGAACAAGGGGAACCTTTGTGGTGTAATGTTATGGCTGATCGGTATAAATACTGTCAAATTTCTTTGATAATGATGGGTTGTAAGTTTCATAAGAATAAATACATTAATCACATTAATAAAAGACCCCTGAAGGTTCATAGATCCTGAATGAAGAGCCATATCCTTAGACAGAATCAAATCAAGTACTCATTGTTGGCCATGAGGTTAGCACAGAACTTGTTATATGCAATGAAACTAAACAAAGCTTAATGAAACAGACACAGTCACACCTTCTGGCTGTTTCTCTTTGCAACCCATTATAACACAATAAATTGCCAGCAAACTGTGGCTAAATTTAAAACCTTATGTTCTCTATTTTTGTACTGAAGAAACTTGAGAAGGGATTGCTGAAGAAATTTTAACCTCAGAAGTTATCAATTTTTTTGGGCTAATTTTAATAAGGTTATTTAATTACCTGATATTGAATTGCTCATTTTATTTTTTAATCTGCTTTTAAATCAGTTTTTTTTTAAAGACACCCCACCATGGGATTCTACTTCCACACTATTTGAGACACATGAAGAGTCTCTTCTATTTTTATTTTTTTTAACATAATATGAAGCCAGATTATGATTAGTTCTGTTTCTATCCAGCTTGAAGCGACTGCTGTTCACTGGGCTTGCCGGGGAGGAAGCCTGCCTGTTCTCGAGCTGCTCCTCAACCACAAAGGCAACATCCATGCCAAAGACAAGGTTGAACCTCACACAGTCAACACCAAGCTCATCATTCATAATCTGTCACCTTGAAACATGTGGAATTGACATCTTTTTTAGCTCCAGAGTACACCCCTTCATGTGGCAGTGAGGACAGGTCACTATGAATGTGCTGAACATCTCATTCACTGCGGCGCCGATGTCAACGCTAGAGACAGAGTAAGACATTCTGTGCCATCAGTAACATTTCTATAAAGTCATCATAACAGTTGCCAATCCAGACAAGTCATATATTAATGTTCTTCCACTTTTTAGGAGGGAGATACACCAATGCATGATGCCGTACGGTTGAACAGATTCAAGTTTATTCAGCTGCTCCTGTTGCATGGAGCCAGTCTGAAACTGAAGAACTATGTAAGTTTATCAGAAGCTCTTCCACAAATTACACATACACAGATCCTGCAGTCCTGTATGTGCAGGATATTCTCTCTCTCGATGTAATTACTGTAAATCATGTCAAAATATTATATAAGAGGCTTTAAAGTCAAACTGGGATTTGTGATGAAATTGCTCGTGAATCAATCAAGCCGATTGACATTTTAAAAAGACTTCAAGCACAGTAAAGTGATGAGACTCTGATTGGTGCAAATGTTTTAAAGAAGGCAGTATATGTCTACGCAGTCGTTCCCATGAAAATCCAGCGAGTGGGACTCCTGATCGTTGAAAACCAATAGATAACTTGCACAAGAGACTCATCTGTGGGAACTGTGCACTCGATCATTCAGGAACATCACTTGTACATTACAAAAATTCAGCTACAGTAGGAGTTGTTGCCAAATAGCGGCACAGTGGCTTGGTGGTTAGCATTGTCACCTTGTACCTTCTGGGTCCGGGTTCAATACCTGGCCAGGTTTGATTCCCACCACTGTGTTTCAGACCTGAAGGAGGCATCAGATCATGGCTCAGGTGAACCGCTAGGATAAATGCATTAGTACAGCAGGGGATTATATAGAGGAATAAAGTTTTTACTCTAATAACCATACCGTCACACCGCACATTGAAAGTCCTAAATGGACTTGTATGTCCAAAAAAATGTTTACTCTAAATTTGATCATTCTAAATTAGCCTTATTTTTTCCTTTAAATTATTCGGGGTTTTTTTGTGATCTGAAGCTGAAACACAGCCAAAACATTTCGTCTCAGTTGCACATTTGTGTGGTTTGGGATGCGCACAGTGCCATCTACTGATATGTAGTTGAACATTATCTAGTGCACTATCTGAGACCTGTTTCAATAATGATAGACCCGTCCAGAGACCACCACAGATATATTTTAACAAAATAATTGGAGATTTTAAAAAAAGAAACTCTTACAGGCCTCTTCTTACTGTAATACTGGACAGCTTTTGTGTTGTAGATGGATAGAATGCGAGCTCTTTTAATCAGAACGATCTTTAAACAGCAGTGCTTTTGATAAGTTTCCATCTCATTTATCTAATTCTTTTTAGATAAATCTGCCTGAAAACTTCAAGGAAAATGTTTTTTTCTTTTTCTTATTTTAACAAAAGTCTTATTTTCTGCAGGAGGGTAAATCACCTATGGACAGCGTTTTGGAGTGGCAGAATGGAGCTAAAATGATGCTAGACAACTATAAGCACAATAAAATCTCACAGGACAAATAAACTGGCAAACCAGGTGCAAGTTAATGAAATTTTAATAATTCATATTAAAAAGGTATAATAATTATAATTTCTATAAAACCTACAGTAACAACCAGCACTAGACTTAAATACTGTATGTGCCTTGTTTAGCACCACATACTGTATATGATCTGTTTTTAATAATGATTTAATGTTGTTCACATCAAAGTGTTTTTTTTTTAATCAAAAGGTAACTTATTTTAACAATTGGACTGAATAAACCTTGTTTTTACTGACCTGCTTTGTTAATTTATTAATAAGCTACTGAAATGGTAGGTGTTTAGTGACATTTATTTGCAAATGAACAAATATTCAGGTTGTAAACATGTACTCCACATGGAATAAGTAGAAATATGAAGAGATCATAAGAAATCATTATCTGCTGATAATAAATGGTGTTTGTGGAACACAACAAAATCACTTTCAAGGTTGTGCTGTTGCGCTGAATATCAGCACGGACCTCCTGCCTATAAATGCATCACAGTCGCGCTAATATCCAGCACAAAAGCTTCTAGACATTTCATAATTTCATCATTAATATTAGAACAGATACTGATCCTTGCAGGCAGATGGAGATTCTCTGGAGCTTTGTCTGTCAAGATCAAACAAGCACAAAACACACCAGTGGATGAGGATTGTCAAATCTGACTGAATACAAAGTCCAGACAGCAGTTTAGTTTTCTGATGCTGAAAAAAGAAAAGTGTCTGCATGAATCCTGTAAATCAGTCGTCAGACTAAACAAAAAAAAAAATTTAACTGCTGTTATTTTCCAACTTGAAGTCTGTACTAAAGAGTTTCAGTTTTGGCCCTCTTTGAGGCTGGACTTTCTTCCTCTGGCTGCTCACTGGGCGGCTGGCTCTTCTTCTTCACGTGAATAATACCCTGTGCTGTCATACGGGTCTCTGGAATGGAAAAGCAACAAAAAGTCTAAAGAAGATTCTGATTATTAATGTTTATAGAATATCATGTACTCATTCGACCATACAACTGAACATTCCAAGAGTGAAAATGAACAGATTCAAATCTGAAGAAAAATGCATCACTGTTAATACACTGAAGCTTTCGATAAGGTTAAGTTTGTTTAAAATCTGTGGAAGGAGTCTCCAGTGTCAGCACTTTTTAACAGGTTCTTTCCTCCTCCTTTTTAAATTTAATGATGGATGACATTCATGGTAACAAAAAGCATTTTATAACGTTTAAATTGAGTTACATATTAGTAGTGTAGCACTAGAGATTGGAAACCGGTTTCAAAGTTGCATAAAAAATTAAACATAATGCTAAACGGATAAAAGGTGTTATGACCCAGAGTCATAGGTATGAAAATGTATTGCATACTAACTGTTTCTTTTTCTACTTTGGATTTGTAGTATGCTTTGAAAGTGTTGTGTGTGTGTGTGTGTGTGTGTGTGTGTGTGTGTGTGTGTGTGTGTGTGTGGAGTTATAGGAGACCTCCTGTGAATGGCCCATTCAAATGATGTGATTTTTAATTAACTAAAACTGCTAATTGTCACTGAATAGGTGTGATTTAAGAGGAATAAAACACATCATAAGATACAAGACATAAGACAAGGTAGAAAGAGTGCAAACAATAATTTTACCTCCATGCAGTAGAACAGATCGACAGTTTGTAGAGACCGCAGCTTTGGCGTCCCCTTCAGAGAGACCGAACACTAGCCCACTACTCTCTGAATTAAGGATTAAACCAAATACAAACACGTACAGTGAAACCTCGGATTACGAGTATCGCAGTTTACGAGTGTTCCGCAAAACGAGCAAAGATTTTTAATACATTTTGTTTTGGAAAACGATCATTGTCTTGGTTTACGAGCACAGAATATCATGTATCACGAACATGCTTCTTATTTTGACGCCGAGCGTCACGTGATCACAACTGAGCCAACGGTTTTTCTCTCTCTTGAGCTGCGAAATTGTAGGTAATCGTCTCCCCTGCTGGGTCTTAGTGCTCATCTCTTACTGGTATAATCAACATCTGTGCTGGCGTGTACTGTTTACTATAACACTGTGACCACGTGTGTGTGTGAAACATATTTTATTTTGTGTTTGTAAGCGCGTGTGTACTGCGTGTACCGTTTTTTAACACACAAGTCCGCGCGCGAGTAAAGCAAAGAGAATCTCATTAGAAGTTAAAAATCCATTTTCTCTCTCCCTCTCTGTTTCAGCCTGTGTGACCTTTGTGTGTGCGGCGCATAATGAAACACACACACACACACACACACACACACACACACACACACACACACACACACACACACACACACTCTGCTCTTTTCAAAGGTAATGTGTGGTTCATTTGTTTGTTTGTTTTACTTTACAGCAGTGATTCCGTTATTAAGTGCTCACACAAGTGTCTTAGCCATGTTCCTTGTAAATTTTTTAGACAAAACTGTCTCTGTTAATGTGTGTTTATGTGAAATTCAAATAAGAAAGGTTTACTGTGTAATAAAGGTTTACTAGAAGGTTAAAAATCCATTTTCGCCCTCAGCCTCTCTTATGTGTGCGCGCACACGTTGATACACTTGGTATCATACACTCTCTCTCGGGACGGGCTACACACACACACACACA
Organism: Channallabes apus; assembly: GCA_030522415.1. Taxonomy (NCBI): domain Eukaryota; kingdom Metazoa; phylum Chordata; class Actinopteri; order Siluriformes; family Clariidae; genus Channallabes; species Channallabes apus. Next base: position 51,214,450 of record CM060104.1, read on the forward strand.
CACACACACACACACACACGCAGCATGAAACGCTTAAATGGAAACACTTATCTGTCGGAATTTCTTTTTAAAAAAGGTAAAGTGCAGGTTAATTTGTTTTATTTTTACTATATATTTTGTGTTCATTAATTTTAGGTATTTATTTTTTGGGGCTGTGGAACGAATAATTTGAGTTTCCATTATTTCTTATGGGAAAATAAAATTTGGTTTACGAGTGTTTTGGAATACGATCCCACTTCCGGAACGAATTATGCTTGTAATCCGAGGTTTCACTGTACTTCAAATACCATGCAACTCTAACATTTGTAAAGGATACAGATTAGCAATGTCATATGGGCCACGTAACTCCAGGGCCTAAATTGAAATAAATTAAAAATAAATAAATGGAAAACCAAGAAAGTGCACATCAAAAATTTTTAAATAACTCTTCATAAGCTTAATATACAGTAGTTTTAAAAATTACAGTGGTGGACAAAAGTAATGACAACATATGCCATGTATTATAGTTCACCCTGTCATAGTTCAGGCCTATCTGGTTGAAGACATAATTAACTGAAAAACTTAAGCAAAAAATAAGCTATGTGACAATGTGTTCAACTTCAGCAGCTGCGTGGCCTGATTCATCTCCAAACCTAAACCCAATAGATAATTGTTGGATAATGGTAAAAAAAAAAAGTAGTAGTCAAGAAACTGTCTTCTGTACTCCAGATCTTCAAGAAGAAATCAAGCAGGACTGCGCGAGTGACACCTGAGTACAGCAGACATCTTTTTGACTCTATGCCCAGTCGAATCGGCAAAAATATACTGCATTTGTAGTATATGACACCATTTTTACCTCATTAATCCACATTAAATTTTGTACAGTGTATATTTTTTTTATTTACCTTACTGCAAATTCAATATGTGAACATTCAATGCGGCTGGAACGATACAATTTCCCCAAATAAAGTACTCTACCTGTCAATCTAGCTAGCAGGTCATGAAGAAAACAGGACTTTAGACTAAATATCAATTGTTGTATAGCAATTTCGTTAAATAAAATAAATTCTTCTTCTATAATCATTATTCGTCTTGATTGTCATTATTAAAAATTTGAAAATGTCACTAAAACACTGAACTTCATTTTTGTCTCAATACTTTTGGTCACCATTGTATAGTTTCAGTAAAGAAGAATTGCTCTTACTGTCTCAGCTCCACTCGCCATAATGACATTCTGAAGAGATGAAAATGCCAATGTTACTTGTACACTCAACTCTTTAGACATGTATTGATTGTGTCAAGCTAAGGTGCGAGCTAATCACCTTTCCTTTGCACACATTCACCAGGTTGATGGCATTCGCAATGGTGTATTTCTTCATGGTAGAGTCTCTGATGGCCGCTGTGTAGCTTATCTCAAAAACCACTCCCCTTTCGATTGCCTTGAAGAATCAACATTCATAGTTTGTCAAAGACGATTTTTACAGTATTTATCTCTGTATATAACATTACTTAGCTATTACTCTAGTTTATTATTATTATTGTTAATTACATTCCGAGGGTCATAAATAAAATGATGTAACGGTGCAAATAAAAAATAGCCAATGGTAAAGTCACGTTTCAACGAACCCCATTTATTGGTGACCTTTTGAAAAGGAAAGGCTGTTTCTCAGTAGCTGCTATGGAGATGATATCCACATCATATGTCATGCAGGCAGCCTGTTACAACAAGAGATATACAGAATTATACAGCTTTCACAAAAATCCAACAAGTAGAGAAAACATTTACAAAGCGAATAATTACAGAATCAAGATCAATTTATTAACCAAAATTATTTTAGCATGTCATCTCATCTAGAGGAGAGGAAACTATTTCAGGCTGTGGTAACACAAACATCAGAGGAGCCAACAAAGCTGCACTTGATTCTGTACACTGCATACAGAAAAGTCTTCAAACAACCTGTCCCAGGAAATCAGACTTTAGAATAGAAAATTACAATGCAGTAAAGCATTATGTGCTGTTGGTAAAACCAAAACTATCTGTATATTGGATCCGTTTCCTGCCGCAAATACACTCACTATCAATATTGCTTTATCCTATATATACGGACACACGTCTTTGGATAGTGGGAGGAAACCAGAGTACCCAGAGGAAACTCACCCATCATGGGGGAACATGCAAACTCCATGCACACAGACCCCATGGCAGGAATCAAACACGGAAAGCCACCGAAAAAGGTTTGCTCTATAACTGGATTGTTGTGAGTTTAAATCCCGACAGTGCCACAGGCATCCAAGGCCAGGAGTCCAAGAGAGGAAAACAGTTTGTACTGTGCTTGCTCTATCTCATCAGTCTCAGTAACTCCAGCCAATCATTGCAATCTGTGAGCTTTTTGTGCAAAAGATGGCAGATAGCACTTTCCAGCATGTGTGTCTAGCTGGCTGGGATCGAAAACATGCGGCGACAGGCTTCACGTGTTCCAAGGACGCTTCTGTCAGCCTTCACTCTCCCTGGCTGGTGGCTGTCATGTCATACAGAAGATCTAGCTAGAGGGTGGGCCTTGATACATGACTAAACAACATCTCCAAACAAGGCTGGGGAAATCATAGCTGCCAAATGGGATTCAAATGGGATTGCGGTGGAAATCTTGCAAAAACGATAAAGACAAGTAATTCATTCACTGGGTAAGAGCAAAGTAACAAAGGTTTATTGAATCTCCTGCAGAAGGACCAATCTCATACAGCATGGAGAAAGGTGAGTTCTCTTTCCCTGCCGTTCCACTTTAGGCACAAACTTCTCTGCCAACATAATCTATGCCCCGATACATCATGTTCTCTCATACAAAGAGCCGATTCTCTTTATCTGACCCAGAAGAGATGTCTTCACCATATCACCATATCATTCAATGGGATCTACAATCAGTTTGTTCCTATTCTATCTAGTTCTAGTCTCAGAGGCTTTGTCCTTCTAAATACCAACAGGCAACTTTTAAAGTTTCCACAGTCTATTGTACATGGAGCATGTCACACAATTAACATATGCTTTAATATTACAATGGACATTGCAACTTTGAAAAGTTTCTAACGATCTTTTATTGACAGCTGATTCAGGAGATCCTGCTATTTTAGTGCTATTAGATCTTAGTGCGGCGTTTGATACCATAGATCACAACATTCTTATCTCACGCCTCGAAAACTGCTGTAGCATTCGAGGATTAGCACTGAACTGGATTAAATCCTATCTGACCAACAGAACCTTTTCAGTGAGCCTACAGTAGGTTGTTTTTCTTCTTCAGAGGCTCCACCAACTTGTGGGGTACCACAGGGTTCTATCCTGGGTCCTATCCTCTTTTCTTTATATATGCTACCTCTGGGTTCTATCATAAACAAGTACGGAATCTCTTTCCACTGTTATGCTGAGGACACCCAGATCTATCTGCCTTTAAAGAAAAAACACACTAAAAATGCCATCAAGTCCTTTATAGCTTGTTTAGATGACATTAAAGCATGGATGTCCCTAAATTTTCTCAAATTAAAAATAAAACTGAGATTGTGACCTTCGGGAAAATGGATTCCTTGTGTGCTCCTGGCAGCGACTTTGCTCCATTAACGAAATACTGTAAACCATTTGTAAGGAATTTAGAGGTAATATTTGATAATGATTTTAAATTTAAAATTAAAAAATCACAACTGTGGTTAAATCTAGTTTCTTCCAACTGAGAATTTTAGTTAAGATTAAGCCTTTTTTATCATTCACAAATTTTGACAAAGTAATTCACGCTTTTATTTCATCTCGACTTAATTACTGTAATGCGTTATATACAGGAATCAGTCAGTCATCTCTTTCTCGTCTACAGCTTGTCCAAAATTCTGCTGCTAGACTTTTAACTGGTACACGCAAAAGTGACCACATCACTCCGGTATTAAAGTCACTTCACTGGCTCCCGGTTCGCTACAGGATTGATTTAAAAATTGTATTACTTGTTTTTAAATCACTGAATGGTTTTACACCTCTGTACATCTCTGAGCTTTTACAACCGCATACAATAGCAAGGAATCTTATATCCACAGACTAGTTACTCCTTTCTGTCCCAAGGTCTAGATTAAAGCTCAGAGGTGACAGAGCGTTTGCTGTTGCTGCGCCTAAATTATGGAATGGTTTACCGTTGAATATTAGAGCAGCACCTACATTAGAAACTTTCAAATCCAGACTGAAAGCTCACTTCTTTTCCTTGGCTTTTACACCTGGCTGAGACATAACCCTCTTTTATTCTTTTTAATTGATTATTTATCTTTTATGCATTTTAAATTGTTTATGAGTTTATTTGATTACTGTTTTATTATTGTCACTAACTGATTTTTATAATTATATTTAATTTTATTTACTTTCATTTTATGCTGTTTAATTCTGGTCGTTTTATTTCTATCATTGTATAGCACTTTGGTCAACTTCGGTTGTTTTTAAATGTGCTATAAATAAATTTGACTTGACTTGCTACCTGGTTCTCCACACACAAATTATATAGTCAAAAGTTTGTGGACACCTGACACCTTTAAAAGTGCATCTCAAACTGCTTGAAGCACAAAATTGTAAATGATGCTTTTGTGTGGTTGTATGGCTTTTAAGTATTCTTTATATAGAATGACAAGTTCCCTTTGTTGGAGCTAAGGGTCCTAAACATGTACCAGCATGACAATTCAGCCGTGCTCAAAATGAGAAAGAACCAAGTTGGTGTAGAATAATTAGATTAGAGCCCTAATCTTAATCCACTCAGAAAAGTGGAGGTTATCATTGCAGACAGGGTGGACCAGATTCTCACCAAACACATATAGGTAATGCTCAGGCATACATTTGCCCATTATGTATTTTGTATAGAGATATAGGGTTCGTCCACGTGCCGTCAGGCAACAGATACTCCCCACCCTGGACATATGTGTGTTGCTTATGGGGCAGTTATTTGCAGGGTCAGGTTTCCATCTTGATGCCCATTTGTATCTGAGCACTTGGGGGTCAAGGACTTTGCTCACGTGTAAAACAACCCTGAACAGGAATCTTGTGATCTTGTCTTAACACTTTAATAGTTCTAGAACTTAAACTTGACAGAAACTTACATGGAAGAGTTTCTCTGTTTTGGGATACACGGCCAAAATGTCAAAGTTCTTGTACTCATTAGACGGCCTCTAAAAAGAAACTCACAAAAGAGTATACGATTAGGCATTATTATTATTATAAAGATTTATTTATTATTATGAATGACATTTTGACATTTCATATAAACTTACATAGTGAGAGGCATCTGTAGCCACCACTGTTAGCCGGTTAAGCACTTTAATTGGTCTGGATTTACCCTGTGCATGAAAACAGAAACCAGGAATCAGAACACTCACCTTGTTTATCATCATTATTACCCTGATAATTAACTATAACAATGAAATCACCTGTACTATGGGGAGCTTTTCACACAACTCTGAAACAGGCATTGGTGAAGGAATTCGCTGCAACAGATATCAAAAATAAAAACATTTCAGAACATTAAATTCTGAAAATTCAACGAGTGGAAATACTGATCAGCCATTACATCATAACCACCTGGCTAATGTTGAGTATGTTCCCACACCCCACCATAACAGTGATAGAAAGGTATCGGAACACACTGTGCATCACAACCAGTATTAACTGGCCACTTCAGACCAGGGACATCCCACAAGAGCTGAAGATTTGGAGTTGCTCTGACCCAGTCCTCTAGCCATCACAATTTGACCCCTTATCAAAGTCATTCAGTTCCTTGTGCTTGCCAGTTTTTTCTGCTTCCAACACATCAACTTCAGGACAAAAGGTTCACTTGCTGCCTAATACAGTATATCCAACCCACTTATCCGCATATCCAACAAGTTGATGAAAAGGTTAATAAGGGTTGTGATAGAAAGGTGTCAGAACACACAGGTCATTGTTTTTGTGGTTGCAAAAGGGGGACCTACTCAATATTAGACAGGTGGTCATTTTGCTATTGCTGATCTGTGTAAATTAACAATTATAATAACCTAAATAATACCTGTTTCTTCTGCTGTTGTTCCACTACATAATTTATAGCAACTGTGGAATATCCAACTGAAAGACAATTGAATTAACATTACAATAAGTGTAAACATGGGCATGGCCTGAGAAGCCATGAGTAAAATTAAAGTTTGTTCACAAAGAAAGTATGTTTAAAATATGGTTTATAGACAGTAAATATAACTTGCCCCATTGCACATGTTATTAAACTAATTACGTGCGAACTTACGGTGGGCTGCTGTCTCTATGATATTTTGCAGTTTTTTCTTGTCGCTGATGGCGATTATGTTTAAATCCATAAATGTAGACATTTTCTTTTTAAACAGCAAGTTCTCTATGTATATATATATTTTTTAACAAAATCGAAAGTAATCTAAACCTATTTGCTTAGTGAACGCTATTTGACATGGACAATCCACCGAGCCGAGGCATGGGCGCCATATAAAAACGTGGTTTAGTATTCACTCTTGGTACTCTCGGGGAATGTAGTTTTTCAGCGGCGGATGTTTCGTTAAGACTTCAAGAATGACAGCCTTGTATAAACTACAACAACAGCGCTTCCGCTCCCAGGAGTCTTTTCGGCTCGAAGAAAGAATCCGATTGGCGGAATTTAAACAGAAGACCGCGGACGGTGTGAATGCAGAGATGACGTTGTTTTTTTTTGTTAGATTGTTTTTAAATGTGTACGATTAAATAGCCAAATTGGGCTTTCTAATAATCAAGGAAAAATAAATAAAAGAGGGTGTATCGAATGTATATCACGTCGGAATAACTGTATGTTGTATTAAACGTACTTTGAGCGAAGGTAAGAGCTGGTATTATATGTAGCTAACGTTACCGTTAGTGCTAACAGACAGGAAGCATCAGCGTTGTATATAACGAGCTCACTGAAGCTAAGCTTAAACCTTATTGTTGTTTTTTCAGCGCCATGGAGTCCTGCTTGAATTACAAACCCGAGAGAGTAGGTGCTGTAACTGTGGAAGATCTGAGAAAAGATCTTTTTACGGAATTCTCCAAAATACCTGCGTCTCAGGTAACGCTGCCTCCATCAGCTACACCAGCCTCAGGGCTATATGTGTACACTATTCAGTTTATCGTATAGCTAAGACTTTGTGTGTGTGTGTATAATATAGTGTGCATATATATATATATATATATATATATATATATATATATAGTGTGTGTGTGTATATATATATAACACATTTAAAATACTATATGGGACTATAAAGCTACATAGTGCAAGACACATACAAGTTCAATTTCACTTTCAATTTAAAACTTGTGGCATTCGCACAAAACTAAAAGAATTAATGCATGCAAACATGCCATGCATAAGTTACAAAAATCTTAATGTGTTTATTTTGGGAGAGAATTGTCATGCTATATGAATTATTTAAATTTAAAAAATATATTTTGATATCCTTTAAATGCTCTGCCATTAAAATGATGATAGACGGATGAGTCAAAAAATTTCCCGCACTCTAACTGTAGAATTTGGGCGTTGGTGGTTTAGTGGTAGGTTTCTCGTCTGCCATGTGGAAGGCCCAGGTTTGAGTCCCACCCAATGCCCAAACCACAGCCACTGGATGCAGTGCGGGTCCCAAGCCCGGATAAAATGGGAGGGTTGTGTCAGGAATGGCATCTGATGTAAAACCATACCATCTGTGCGGATAGGATAATAATAAGCAGGAGCAGCCGAATGTCTAACAACTACAACTTTAGCTGTAGAATTTAACTTTTATAAAAGACCGATACATAATATTTAGCTGTAATATCCTTCCTTTTCAATACAATTTGTCCCATCTGTCAACAAGCTTTCATATTCCCTCGTTAAAAATGTTTGAGCCGTGAGCCACAAATGCACCGCTGTCTTCACTTCATCCGAAGTGAATCTTAGTTCTCGTATTGCTGCTTTCAGGGGACCAAACAGGTGAAAGTGCGGAGGCTTTAACACCTCAAAACAAAGTTTTTACAGTCTGGGTAGAAATTTGTGGACATGCATTGGATAGCAGTTCTCTGGTTAGGATTCAGCACTTCAATAAGCATCTCACTGTAACAAGCACTGTTGATTGTTGAACATTTTTCCTGCCTTTGAGAATCGCAGGAAACTGTAAGCATCAATTTTCCAGTTGATGGTGGACAGTAATGATTCTATTTAAGCAACTTTAAGAGTATTGGTCCTAATTTTGTTTGGAGATATTCAAACGCTTCTGTTTATGCACTTTCATGAGTTGTTTTGGCACCAGGGACACCCTCAGATTGCAAAAAAAAGATCACTGCATGTTGCTCTTTCATGCCAATCACAAGTGGGGCATTAATTTTTGCAAATGAACTGATGTAACACATTCACACCTGCACAGCAGTGACTGGGGAGACAGGAGTCTTGAAGGGAAAGCACCAACACAAGTTTTAATATAGATGGAGTGCAGTTAATTTTAGACTCACCCTTGTATATGTATTTGTGATGTATATTGTGATTCTATGATGTAAAATATATTCCCATTATAATTTCATGTGTTGCCTTGGTTATTATTATCATTATTTATCTTGCCATTTTCATGTCCCTGCAGGAGCCTGCCTTTGTGGAGAAGGAACACTTGCGAGTCTACTTGCGGATACGTCCTTTAACGTCAGTAGAGAGTGAACTTGGTGAATCACAGGTTTGTATATTTTACAGGATTTTGTATCTTTGGGCTTATTAAAGCAGATTAGTTAGGTGGAAGAATGCTGCATCAGTGACAAATAATAGAATTAAAGGTATCCTATTATGCAAAATTATCTTTTTGATCCTTGTTGGTTGTTCACACGTGTCTTCCTCACAGACAAAAATATAAAGGAGGGAAAAGCGGTTGATTTTCCTTTTTTATTAATCAATTTTTTTTTTAATAAATGTGCTTGAAAAGAGAGTTCAGATTTTCTGCTTAGTATGATTATGTCCCAGGCAGGAACTAAAATTATTGCCTTGCGGTGATATGTCTGACATATGACATAGGAGGCCCCTTGTCCTGTCATCCAGGGAAATAGTTTGTACAGGTACCTTGTGGTCCAAATCTATAACAAACTGGGCTGGAGTCACAGTAGTCATGTCCTCCACAGGAAGGAAAAGAGTAGATCATTCTTCTTGAAGAGACTGTGATCCTTCAATGGGTGCTAGGCACCCTTCGTGGGCCAGGGGTAGCTCAGTGGTTAAGGCATTGGTCTACGGTTCGGAAGATCCCAGGTTCAAACCCCACAACCACCAAGTTGCCACTGTTGGGCCCTTGAGCAAGGCCCTTAACCCTCAACTGCTCAGATGTATAATGAGATAAAAATGTAAGTCGCTCTGGATAAGAGCGTCTGCCAAATGACTAAATGTAAATGCTAGAGACAGATCTGTGTTCAGGTCTTTGTGATGGTGGCATCAAGACTTGGAGGAATTCTCAAGAAGCTGTTAAGGATGGCTAACTAGATTATCAGGTTCCTGAGATATCGCATCGCATTCACAAGAATGAGGTCAAGTGGATGGTTGTGCTAGATTTGAAGAAATTCACAGTGTTGACCTTTGACCACCAAAATCCACTAATTGCCCACGAGGAGATTTGTCAATTTTGAAGAAATTCTCCAAAGGTATTCCTATGATATTGTGTTCAAAAAAATTTAACTGACAGACTGGGACTAACTAGAGGGCACAGTGACTTTGAACCTTGACACCAAAATGTAGTCAGTTCATCCTTTTGGCCAAGTGAAAATTTCCTGAGATACCGCATTCACAAGAGTGGGACGTAAGGACAGACAACCTGAAAACCTAATGCCTCCGGCTACAGCTGTCGCCAGCAAGGAAGCATTAAAAGGACGGGGGTGATTTTGCATATCCCCTCCTCTGGTTCATTTCTGCATATTTAAACAAAACCTGATTCCTTTGTTTTGATTGCCTGTAAAGGGATGTGGAAGGAGCAATAGCTCATTTGCGTTTTGCCACTGAAACAGCAAATTGCAACAGAAGTGAAACAGTGGTAATTTCCTGGAAACTAGAATGCATGATCTGAATGCTATTCCTGCTGGAATATTGAGAAATTTTTATAGATTTCTAATACTTATGTTAACTTGTTTAAAAAGCGTATGATCTGGCACCTTTAACAGTTTTATCACTTTATCAAACAGGCTTGCATTTCGGTCGATCCCCCAGACAATGTGGTTTTAAAGCCCCCGAGAATATCACTGACTGCAAGACAAAGTGAAAGACTAGGACCCCAACTTGCACAGCGATTCCAGTTTTCAAAGGTGCAAAGATGTTTATTTCATATTATTTTGTTTATATTGTCACATCTGGTTGTAATCCCATTTTATAATGTTTATATGGAATTCGTTTTGCAGGTTTATGGGCCGGAATCGACACAAAGACAGATATTTGATGGAACAACAAAATCCCTTGTGAAGGATGTACTCGGAGGAGAAAACTCTCTAGTCTTCACCTACGGTGTAACCAATGCTGGGAAGACGTTCACGTTTTTAGGTGCTTTACAGGGCTTTTTGCTTATGGGTTTTGCAAAGCTCTTCTGCAGTGAAGATGCATTGTATATTCCCTTTTCTTTTTCTCTCTCTTTTTTTTAAGGCCCTGAAAGTGATGGAGGAATTCTGCCCAGGTCACTGAACATGATATTCAACAGCATTGAGGGACGAGTCTATGCACAGAGTAACATTAAGCCACACCGCTGTGTCGACTTCACAAGACTGACTAAAGACCAGCAGGAGGAGGAGGCCAAGATAAAGAAAAACCTTCTAAGAAGATTTAAAGAGGTTTAATCGAATATAGAAATTTTCAAATTTTTGCAGTTTTGTGTAAAAATCTTGAGCTAACCATCATATCTTGCTTTCAAGGAGCTAGACTTGTTTATATTTTTTATTTGGTCTTAATGAGTAGTTCTCCAGGCTTCCTCAAAAACTTTTTCATTTTCAGTCCAGTGCCTGTACCTGACCAGTTTCAGATGAATGTATTTTGTTTAATAAGCTCCACAGTGACCTATGAATAATTTCAAGCATAGAAACTATCTAACTTAAGGCATGAACCAGTGAGAAACAAGTGCAGATGATCAGGTCAGTGATTAGTATACTGGTGGTGCTGAATGTTGAGTGGTTGGAACAGACTAGAGGTTGGTAAGAGGTGGCTTAAGATTTCTTGCACAGAACTGCACATCATAAATATAATCTCAGTATAATAAATTTTTCCAAAAATGTTTGAAAATCTTTCTCCTCTAGGGTGATTTGCAAAAAAGCTCCTCCAGCATTTCAAATTCAGCCTGCAGCACCTTACTTGAAGGCAAGTATTTAATGTACTCCTAGATGTACAGTACCAGTCAAAAGTTTGTACACACCTTACATTTACATTTAGGCATTTGGCAGATGCTGTAAAGCCTCTGTAAAGCACAGAATAGTTTTGGTCTTGCTTTCCTTCGATGGTCTTCATGAGAGCCAGTTTCATCATGGTGCTTGAAGGGTTTTGCAAATGCACTTGAAAATACTTTTTCATGCAAGAACTATTCCATAACATCTGATCTTATAATAGTAGACTGTCAAATATCTAATTTTATAGTTTTGAAATCTACAGTCTTGTTGTAAAATGTAGAGAAATAAATCGCTAAAGTTGTGCCTAAACTTTTGACTGGAAGTGTATTTTTATTGCTGTTGGTCTGTTATGTTTCATTAGAAGTTACAGCAGTGAAATGGCTCTTAAAAGACTGATGGTGATTTCTGCATTTCTTTTTTTCCCTTCCTATTATGACAATTTCATAAATAGATTAGATTTTAATTAACAGTGATAAAACTAGTCAAAATGTTAAGTAAAGATCATTAAAATAATAACTGTCAGTAGTATCTGCTTTTATCTAGTGTAAGATTAGAAATCAGATGTGTGACGATTAATTTATATCGTAGCCATTTCCACTCTTAACTGTTTTAGGTTCGAGCTATGGCGAGTTGGATGAAGAGAGTCTTTGTTTGGAAGCAGATTCTAATGTGAAGTTCTCAGTGTGGGTCTCCTTCTGTGAGATCTACAATGAAAACATCCACGACCTGCTCGACTTTGGCTCAAATACGTTGCACAGAAGGAGCGTACTACGAATGTGTCAAGATGTCAAAGGCAATACATTTGTCAAAGGTAAGGAGTTGTGGTTCAGTTTTTCATTTCGGTATGTAATACACTACTGTTGTTAGTAACTGTAGGTTATTAATTTACCAGCTTGGTGATTATCATCACAAGAAATTATATAGTCTTTTATATTAGAGGAAAAGCTCACTAAAATGTGCAATTGAACATTTTGAACATATTGTTTGAATATTTTCAGATCTGACTTGGGTACAGGTAAACAGCGCAGATGAAGCCTACAAAGTTCTGAAGATCGGAAAGAAAAACCAGAGCTTCTCTTCTACAAAGCTTAACAGTGTTTCAAGCAGAAGGTAGTTTTTATTATTATTACACTGCCTGACCAAAAAAGGGTCAAATTATTAGCCTGCATCAAGCAAAAAAAACATAAAAATTACTGGAAGTGCACTAAGAACTGTCCATCACATTATTAAAATGTAGAAGGATAGTTCTTGAACCATCAATTTCATAAGTGAAATGTGGTCAGAAAAGAAGTCATGTAAGATCATGGTCAAAGATGAACAAAAGCATGGTGAGGTTGCATTGTAAAAATTGACAACAGAAATCAGAGCTGTTTTAAATAATGAAAGCAAGAGCATTTTCTCCACACACAGTTTGACAAATTAGCAGGATTGGGACTAAATAGCTGTATGGCCTTTGAACTAGAAATCGGTATTAATCAGAAAAAAGGCTTAGGTTTGCTATGGAGCATAAAAGACTTTCATGTCAAGACAAAAATTTCACGTCATTTTGATTAGTCAAGTCTGACTTTATTCTAGAGCAAGTTAGAAAGTTAGAGTAAGAAATTAAGCCCATGAAGTGATGCAGCTACAGTATCATGTATAGTTCCCACTGCAGGCGGTGTAATAATGTTGTCTGGGGTTGCTTAAGGTAACCAGGTCTAAGCTGTGTGGTAATGAAATGGTGTTAGTTCATGACCTGAATGTACTGAATGACCAGGGTATCACATCAATGAATTTTAATTTTTTTTTTATATTATTATTTTGAGCTTCAAGGAGCACTTGCAGTCATTGCTACTTTTTTTTTTTTTTTTTTTTTTTTTTAAGATTCTGTATATATTACTCAAAGCTTTGTCCTCTCAGCCACAGTATTTTCTCCATCCGAATCCTGAGAATCGAAGACGTGGGTGTTCCTCGAGTCCAGACAATAAGCGAGTGAGAACTTTCTGTCTTTGTTTTGATTTTGATGTCTTTATTTTATTTGATCCACATGTAAAACACATGGCTCTGTTTTAATATTTAGTAATTTGCTCATGTTAAGTCTTTTATCGGCCCAGGTTGTCTCTGTGTGACCTGGCTGGATCAGAACGATGTGCAAAAACCCAGAACAGAGGAGATCGTTTAAAAGAAGCAGGGAACATTAACACGTCGCTGTTAACGTTAGGAAAATGCATGAACGCCCTGAGACTCAGTCAGACACAGTCAAAGTAAGTGTGTCATCTCTCACTTCTTAAATGTTGACGGTATAAAAAAAAGTTAATATATCTTACTAGGTCATGTTGCTGTTGAAGAATGTGAATTGCATTCTGAAAAAACTGGTGTTAAAACTTCACTTCTAGTAGATTCCAGCAACATATCCCCTTCAGAGAGAGCAAACTTACTCACTACCTGCAGGGCTTCTTCTGCGGCCGTGGAAAAGCCTGCATGATCGTTAACATCAACCAGTGTGCGTCCATGTATGATGAAACGCTGAACGTCCTGAAATTCTCAGCAGTGGCTCAGAAGGTCAGTCACGCTCAGATTTTTCCTTTTATAGTTCTGTCACCACGCATCTGTAATTTCTTGCTTGATGTGCTAGCTTTAAAGAAATGAAAATAATAAAACATTTTCATGGGATTTACCGTGAACATGATCTTTAGCATCTAATAAAGCCTGGAAATAAGTTTTATTGTATGTCTAAGATTATTAGAATGCTTACAGTGGTTAAGGTGATGCATTTTTGGTATGTTTTATTCGTATAATTAAATTCAATAAATCAAATAATTGGTATAATTTACTGCTTATACAATAGCTCATGTATTGGTTTTAATGTGGCAGAAATTAGACTTTTCTCTCATTTAAAATGAGGAAAGCGAGTTTATTAAGTTAAGCCATATTATGTTTTAAGTCATATTAAGAGCAACCTTTGTGATCCCATATATGAAACGTGTGTAAGAATATATATTACAGACTGCTCTATGTGGAAAAATATAAAATGACTGACTAAATGCTTTAATTTATGGAAAAATTTTTTTTAATCTATTTGTTGTGTAGGTTGTGGTCTTGAACCCCAAACCAGTCTTAAGTGCTTTACCCAAGAAATCTGCCAGAGAAGTCTCCATGATGATCAACAATGTGGACAGGAAAGAGTGGACCAGGAGAAGCACCTTGATCGGGTGGGAGACAAGTTTGGAGGACGTTCAAGAGGATGAGGATGATGAAGAAATGGAGGTAGATGAGGAGGAAGAAGAGGAAAGTGGTGAGGAAGAGAGCATGGTGGAAAATACCGTGCTAGAAGCTGCAGAAGAGCAAGAGCTGGCTGAGGTACAGTGTGTCTGATCTTGCGTGAACTCTCTTTATAAGGCAGCATGAATTCAGACCGATCTACTCAGATTCTGCCAAGCCTCGATTGCTCTGTAAACCTTCGGCTCTGAAAACGGGTGAAAAAAGACACAAATCATGTGGACCTCGGAGTAATTTTTTTAATGGGGAATCTCTGCGCATCTTGGCTTTGAACACTTAACCTCTTTGAACTAATGTTCAGAATTAAGAGCCATGTGCAGCTTTGTGCATGAGTTTAGAAGAGCTATTAAATTAAGAAGTTCACAAGCCAGACAATGTTATGGATAAATAAGTCTATATCAGGGTATATTTATGTTCATGGCAGCATTTAAAAATATGACTATAGACTTTTGCAGTCATATTACCTGGTGCTTTGTCACAGAGATAAAAGCGTAACTATGGAGCGATATCGCGGACAATATTCAAATGCAGTTACAAATTGCATTTGCAATTGCGTTTCCCATATGTGGACGCACAAAATGTGCCATAATTCAAATGCAATTGCAAACTTTGCGTTACCGTTTGCTGTTTCGCCTTTGCGAGCGCACACTGACTGCCAAATTTCAAATGAAAAAACAAAGTCCATTTGTATTTCCCAGGTCTTACACGTCATGAACCTGTCATATTTAAATAGCAAAATCAATCACCACGTTTGCTTTTTCACTTTCTCTGCGCCGCGCGTCAAGCCGGCCAAAATTCAAACGCAATCGCTAATCCATTTGCAATTGCATTTCCAACACGTTACACAGAAACCTATAAAGGTAAAACAGTAGCAAAACCCGAGAGCTTGCAAATTTGAATGTGAGAACTTGTAAAATTAATATTTGTATTTGTAAGTTGAAATTTATACTCACAGCTCTAATGTGTACACCTGTGTTTTGAATTCGAAGTTGCAGATTAATAGTGACAAATGTGTAAAGTGTCACTCACATGATCAAAATGACAGGCACAATTGTGTACTACACATTTATCTTTGTGCTTTATTTCAGTTTCGCTGTACAACCACAAGTCGGCGCTCACAACCTCTCAGATCTGGCAGTACAACCTCAAATCCCAGCGCTCTGACTTTTGGTCTTGGTCTTTGGTCTTGGTCATGCACTTTTTAGACGGTCCATCTACTCCATCGGTATAAAGCGCCGGTACGCAGCGTTTCTGAAAGATTTAGCTCCAGCAGGCTGTAACAGGAGAAGATATAAAAATATTTATTTGTAAAAACTTCTCTGTCCACTCCAGAGCAAGAAAATATGCGATTTGTCATTTTTGTGTCTTTATTTCTTGATAAACAAATGAGATAATCTCGATTCACCTCCAGTGCTCAAATATCCCCCTCTTGGTCGGCGACTGCGAATGACGTCACTCCCCATACAATCCCGCCCCACAGTATAGACCCGCCCCTGATGCTGATTGACAGGTTTCTGTGTAACGTGTTGGAAATGCAATTGCAAATGGATTAGCGATTGCGTTTGAATTTTGGCCGCCTTGACGCGCGGCGCAGAGAAAGTGGAAAAGCAAACGTCGTGATTGATTTTGCTATTTAAATATGACAGGTTCATGATGTGTAAGATCTGGGAAATACAAATGCAAATGGACTTTGTTTTTTCATTTGAAATTTGGCAGTCAGTGTGCGCTCGCAAAGGCGAAACAGCAAACGGTAATGCAAAGTTTGCAATTGCATTTGAATATTGTCCGCGATATCGCTCCATACGTAACCAAGCAACTGAATAACTGATGTTCTGCTGCTTATTTTCATACGCAGTAGGGCTGCACGATATATCGAAAAAATATCGTTATCGCGATAATGGCATGCGCGATAACCATATCGCAAGGAGTTGCGATAAATACTTTATTTGCCAAGCATTTGTGTGTCCAAATTTGACCAATCAGATGGGCCCTTACTATGTTTATACCCACTTATATCTTTATATATATATTATTTACATCTTTATACTTCATTCTGTCGCGAACTAACCCCGGATGATCAGAAGATTTAGCGATTAGCCGTTAGCCACGATTAGCCGTTAGCCCTTTATAGACGGTAAACCCAAACGCGGAAGCAAGCGAGTAGGCAGGATAACCACGCGAATTAGTTTAAGGACTCTCACAGAAGGGGAGCAAGGGAAAAACACACATTTAACCCGCGTCCTATAAACACGCACTCGAATCTGAACCGACATGGCGAACTCAGTGACTAAGCTGTATGCACTAGTTTGTTTACTCCTCTTATACTTCCGGGTTCATGCCCGCATTACTTCCGGGTCCTAGTGCCGGTCGCGGAGCGTGTGTGTGTGTGACAAATAGTGTGTATATATATATATATATATATATATATATATAGCCTAAAATATATATATATATATATATATATATATATATATATATATATATATATATATATATATATATATATAATTATTATTATTTTTTTTTTAATAATATTTATTTTTATTAAAAAAAAAAACAGGCAAGCCAAAGAGAATATTTAGTTTAAAAGATGCTCTTGTTTTAAGACACTATTGATGAGTGTATGGTTCCACTTAAATGAAAAGTAATGTTTGAAAGTAATTCATATTGTGTTAGCAGGTTTATAGTAACAGCAAACCAGAAGTCAGAATATCTGCTGAGGGGTTTAAGTCATAGTGTATTGAAGTCTAAATATTTGCAACTTCCTTGACATATAGTTTCTTTTTAGCCTGAATTAGATTTAATTACATCAGACGAATATCTATTACCTGTTTATTTTAGTATGATCATTACATATAAATAAATTATAATAAAAAATAGGCAATAATAATAATTAAAAAATGCATTTCTCTAGGGAAATGTTATATCGCAAGAAATATCGTTATCGCAGTATTCAACAACAATATCGCATATTTTCCTAATATTGTGCAGCCCTGATGCGCAGTATATTGTGGAAGTTTATCATAACATTATTACCACAAATAGTGTACAAATATGGGATACCTCTTGGTTTTTGTGATGTTTAATAGCGCAAGTTTTAGCTCATTCAGTGCTTCTGTTGCAAATGAGATGACACACACTCCACAAACCAAGTCGTGCCATTGCTCATTGTTTAGAGAAGTTGAGTTGCTGTTAACACAGTAGTGTGCCGTGTCCAGGAGTTGTGGTGTCAGGTGGAAACGGTCTATAAAAATTACGTCGCCTACATTTGATTCCTGAACTTTCCATACTTTGTTGTTTGTGGATCATTAAAAAAAAAAAAAACCCTCCTTTGTTGAGTTTTCCAGATAGACCTGACTCTGTCCTTTTTTTTGTGTTGGTGCACAGTTCTGTGACTGGCAAATTTGCTGGTTTAAAGTCTGGATGAATTAAAAGCTCTGTGTAGTGAAACTGGAATAGATGTGACCACGACCTACCCCGCCCCCCCTCCATAATCGCTATCAAATATTATATTAGAACATAAATTTATAGGTTAATAGTTTACAAATTACATGAGACAATAAAATAAGCAATACGAAAATATATATATGTTGTATATGAAAAAATCGAAATATTAATTTATTTTTTGTAAAAACATGTATACTTTTATATTTATTTTATAATAAAATTTGTTTCGTCCAATTTTTCATTATAAACAAATATTTATTTTTATTATATATAAACATTTATTTGCATATTCATGACACACCCCTGAAAAATAAATGTTACAAAATTAACATTATACAAGAATTTGTATTAATGGTCTTGACTACTGTCTCGTGCCTAGGCTTCATTATCATAGTAATATCAGATTTGATAATAATAAACCTGTGAATTTATGTTCTCATATAATATTTGATAGCGATTATGTGTGTGGGGGGGGCAATCCATGGCAGGGGGCATTTATTTTTATATATGTGTATGTATGTATATGTATGTATGTGTTATATGTATGTATGTGTATATGTATGTATGTGCAAGATATTTTTCTTTTCTCACGTGAGTCAGTCTGCGTCAGTCGAGCTCTTTAACCAATCAGATGTGTCCTCACCATTTCAACCAATCATAATCCTGTTTACAGGATTTAGGCTACCGAGCAGGTTCAAGCTTACGGACATGTTACTATGACCGCAAATGCGAGAAGCGCATCGAAGAACGAAACAATCCAAGATCAGGACAAATCCACAACAATCAAATCCAGCTAACTGACTTAGCAACGTACGATGTGGGTGTGCTCACATCCAGTGTGTTCACTGCTTAATGAAAAAGCATTACCTTTAGCCTTATTGACTTCATTTCGATGCTCATTTCAGCTCCAGCAGACAATTAAAGAGCTTAATGAAGAACTGTCTAAGGAACAAGCTGAAAAACTGGCCATGGAATCTCGAATCCGGGAAGAAGTCACCACTGAGTTCATGGAGTTGTTTTCCAATATGGAAAAAGATTACAAGTGAGGCTTTTATTATTATTATTTTTTAATATATCACAGAAGTTTATAAACCTTTTGACTAAATGAGTTTTTGTCTTTCTAGTGAACGTCTGCAGAGAGAGAAGGAAATTGCTGAAGAAAGAGCTGAGAGAAGATTGGAAATACTTAAGAATTTAGTCAACAAAAATGGCACTGAGGTGGCAATCATGAATTCTGCCGAAGATGAAACTAAGGTATAATCTGGATTTTAGGGATGATCTGTTCAGAGGTTTTGGGGCTGATCACTGTTATCCGATCACAGAAATCAGATTTGACTGATATCCATCACTGATCATGGGTGTGTGTGTGGGTTATTAGGATCTACAGTGCAAAAAGTCTTCTATCTATTGTGTAGTATTTGTTTGTGTGTTTGTTTTATTATTTATATCTGTAAAATAACTTCTCTAAACAGGTGTGCACAAATATAAATAAGAAATTAAGATCTGAGGAAGTACCATAAATTTGAAACATTCATTTTTTGGAAGACAACATATGCAGCGTATCCCACTCTTATTATTTCATGCAGATTATAAAGAAATTGAAACCAATAGAATAGCCTGTGCTCGACATGCAGCACATGGATCAAGTCTTCGTCAATGAATAACATCAAAACTCTGCACCAATTGTTTTTAAGTAAACACACATCAGTTACTTTGTATTTGGCAAGCCAATCATAGCTGCTTATTGGTAAGCAGTGAGGGCAGGCATTTCTTTATAAATATCAGAATTTCTGCATTTTTATAAGACAGTCTGTTTCTCTTATCATCCACAATGTGTGCAGCTGTGCCGAATAGTCTCTCACGGTCAACCCGCATGCGTGGAGCAGTAAGTTAAACCTGCCTACCTTGTCCAGAGTTGGGATCCACTCTTTATTTCTATATTGAGTGGCTAATGTTTTAGTGGCTGCAGAGAGTAAAAAGGCAGAAATCTCCTCAAGCTTTTTGAGGGCCTCTGCTATGAGTGGTTGAGTGAGGGCCGACTTACAAGATTTAGCTGCTGCCTTGCTGATAACTTTATATGCTTAAATTATTCATACTGTGTTGTTAAGCATTAAAGCTTTTGGCAGACATTCCACTATGTGGTTTTGTTTTAGAAAAAACATTGTACATAGCAGATTTGACATCTTTGGAATATTACCAAGTCTCTTTAAAAGTTGGCGGCAGCATGTTAATTTGGCTGTTGACTCACGAATTTTGCGTCATCAAAATCGGATTGTGAGATTGGCCATTTGAGAGACAACTGGTCTGTAAAAGTTGATTATTGGCTGATTCCTATCGGAGCCTTACTGCATTTCTATCCTGGGTGATTTTGCAGAGCGTATCCTCCTTTTCAGATAATTTCATATTTAAGCAGGCTGTAAATTGGCATAACGAAGGTTTCTTCTGTTGTTCAGGAGACTAAAAAAACGTTGTTTGATGGGATGATTGAGGAGATGCAGAATGACCTGGCTAATATAAAGAGAGATGCCGAAGCTGCACATTCTTGTCTGGAGACCGTTGGTCATTCACGTGGCATACAGCTGGATGAGATGACCGAGGAGCTTCTGAAAAGCCGTCAGCTTCTGAATATTAAAACTAAAGGTATTCATGTACTCCCTTAGTAAGGTTTTAAAATGTCCTTGCTTTGCCTCTCTACCTATGTCGTCAATTTCTTTACAGAAATGGAAGAAGTGCAGGTTCGTTTACAAAATTCCACTGACTTGCTGTTGGAAGCAAACAAGGTTGGGCTTATTCACATTAATCCTAGTTTGTGTTTTGTTAGTTATTTTACAAGTATTGAAGGTTTTTTTTTGTTATTGTGTAATAGAAT